>OX359247.1:14755356-15955356 GCA_947179485.1 Allacma fusca
TGTCGACGATAAACCTTTAAGCACCGGAACATTAAGTACATATAGCATAACCCCTGAAAGTGAAAGGAACCAGAGTGAAATAAACAACGGAAATAAACAATTGTGAGGTAAGAAAAAGTGGCATTCACAAGATCTGCACTCCGTAAAACATAAATTATGCACATAATCTTTCCTAGTGCTACATATGCTCATCGTGTGTCAGTGTAGACCACACAAATGTTGGATACCATGTGCGACCACTGATTAAAATTAAAATGCATGAGCCTTAATGATAAGTTTCTTACAAATTAACTTTCTCAGCTTAGCTAAATTTAAAAAGATTTGATCCGGTCTAAAAAAATGCATTGTTCTTCATAAACAGTTCGGAATGAACCGGAGCGTGAGGCTACAATTTTACGATTACTAAAGTGTATTCAGTGAATATTGCAATCGTTGGATGTATATTTGGCTAAGAGCCAGGGTAAGCGAATTTATCTTGTCACTTAAATATCCTCATATTTAAAAGTATAGCAACGACAGATGCCAAAAGGAAAACATCGGAGACTTGGATGCATATGTATATACAGGAAGATTGGAATTTTTAAACGGAAATTTACAAGAAGGTGTACCAACACGCCTTTACTTATTTTTGCGTCTCCCACCTAACAGATTGAGTTTTATACAAAAGCATTTCCTAAAATTGTCATCTATAAACATTTCGATCTAGTTTTTATTTAAACATTGGTTATTAGGTACACGAGGAAAATAAAACTACCCAACCGTAAATGATTGAGCCATCCTATTTCTGTGTACGATAAAAATGGAGCAATTTTTGTTCAACGTACGATCTACTTTACTGCAGAATATAATCACGAGGATTTTTATGGAATTATTGACAACATTGCTTTATTCCTTCGAATAATAATGCGAAATCATAAAAAACCGCTTTCACTGATGATTAACATATTAAAAAAAATTAACATTATGATTTTTAAAGGTACTTATAAAAAAATTACTCATCTAATAAAACCACATCGACATAACTTGATTATTAGTAATATCAGTACAATAATTAGTAAACAAATACGTACGTGATTACAAAAAGCGGAACTTAAAGGCAATAAAAGTAGCTTCTTCATGTGTTGTAAATATATCGTAATAACAAATAAATGTTTACAAAAATTTGTACTTGGTAAAATTCAGAACATTAGACTCATAAGTTCATTATTCAACATGTGTCACACATATTCACAATGTGTAAAATACTACCTACATCGCTACTTACTTTAATTTATACAAAATTTCCATACATGGACGTTCACAGTACTCAACCAACATCAAAAACAAATATTGTAATGCAGAAATTAAATTCTTCTGATAACAAATAATTGCCCCTACATATACTATATCTACTATAGTACATTGTTAGATACATAAAAATAAGTAGAGCATTATATAAAGTAGCCATATAGACTGACCTACTAAAAGTTGCAGATACAGTCGATTACAAAAGGACCAAATCCTACATGATTTTAAGTGATTAATCTTACTAGGAAAGAGAACAGTGGCAAATGGATTCACAATTTTCCCCATACGTCTAATTAGAAAATACCACTGACCATCATCACAAACACTATGCCTACATATGCATTAAGAACATCAGCACAGGGGAATTAACAGCTTCAACAAAATCGACACTGAAGAGAAGCTTCATGGGAAAGCAAATTAGTCGTTTTAAAGTTGCTATCTTTCCGTATAGCAATTCACCATTATGCCTTACGGAGGTTGAGTGTTTGCTGTTTGTTGATTCGGTCCAGCCTGGGACGCTTGTTGAGGAGTATTAGGGGTAACTATTCGAGCAAGTACGGTTTGCTTTCCTGCTGGAACTGGTATAACCTTAATACCTGTAAGGAAATAAAACCCGTTTTATTACGCATAATTGCATCACAATTAATACCGTAACCACAGAAAACAAATTATTAACAAAATAAAACATCTAAAGTTTCCCTATTGTGCTACATGTTTATAATAAAACCATTAATAAATACTAAAATTATTATAATAAAATTAGCTGTAAGTTATTAATACCTTGTACACCCCGTCCTAAGGATATGTGCCCTGGTATCACAAAATCACCCTGCTGGGATCGAATAATAATTGGACTGGTTAGCTGAGCTGCAGTAGAATTATTAGTTGCCTGTGAGCTCTGTTGTTGCAATTGATTAGCGACTTGCGTAACGATGTGTTGATGATGAGTAGATGACATATGCTGCAGTATACTTGAAGACTGAGCTTGAGAAATTGGGATCATCGTAGGTGTTCCCGCCGATGACATCACATTTGAGTTATTAACAACAATAGAGGGCGAAGACAACTCCGCAATATTGTTACTGTTAGATACAACTGTGCTGCTACCAGTATGAGAATTTGTAAATACGGATATTGTCCCAGGTCTGGTTACACCACTGTTCAAACTTACACTAACAGGATTCACTGCATGCGACGGAGGATTGGATGATGTACTGGCATTTGTTATAGAAATATTTGAACTTTCGAGAGTAGCCGAACCTTGAGAGGTAGTAATAGAGATTGGGATTTGTGATGAGGTAGCTCCATGCAAATGACCGAGGGCTCCAGGAGTAGTTGATAATATTACCGTCTGACCTGAAGGAGTTTGTCCTAGCAGAACACCCTAAAAAACAATCGATGAACCAGTGGTTACAGATATATAGATACATGACAAAAAAAGGCAATCATTTCACAATAAACACTACCGCACCATATAAAAAGGTAAAATATTTTTAGATACCTGAGTTTGAGTCTGACCAGACAATGCAGCTCTAGTCAAAATAATTCTTTGCTGTGGAAGCCGAACTGGACTGGAGCCGATTTGCTGCGCATTTTGTTGAACAGGCAATCTAACTTGAGCAAATCTGACACCTTCCGGAAGGCGAATCGAATTTGCAAGCCGTAACACCGCTTGAGAATTGAGTAGCAGTTGCCTATAAATAAATTACAAACACGTTAGCAGTTGTAGTTGGTAAATTAATTCACCGAACAAAGTAGACAGAAGTATTAAAAGTCTTCCTACCCAGGATTCATTGTAGTATTAGAAATAGAACTAGCTTGAGAAACAGTCACTGATGGAGACTTGACGGGAATTACAGAGGCTTGCTGAATTGTTCCTCCACTTCCAGATGTGGATACAGCTTGCACCTGAAGCGCAACAGTTTGTTGCGTTCCTAGCAGATTTCCTGCATTCCCAGCTAAAGTTTGAGATGTAAGAGCTGAACCAATATTAGCGTTACCAGTTGTTCTAAAAACAATACTCGACCCGGTTTGTTCTGCACCAGCCGTGTTTAAATGCACATTTCCAGTGGTACCACTTACGGCTACGATTCCAGGTGAATTAGGTATCGTAGTAAATCTAATGGTTGAGCCCAAAGAAGACGCAGCAGCTAGGACCTCGTTCAGTGGCATTTTTCTCATAGTTCCAGTGTTTCTGTCCATCATTTGACTTGTACTGGACACCAATTGGGAATTTTCAACACTAAATACTTGTTTTACAACTTCTGGGGTAGATGTTACCGTTGCCGTTACGACTGAATGCTTTCCCGTAGTAGGAGTAGGAAGTGCTTTTGGTCGGTTGGCCTCCACATTTGTTGGAGTTGGTGGTATATGTCTAATATTACTGAATTGAAGGAGTGGTTGGTTTGTTGAATTTAATGATGTTTTAGCTATAAGAGTACCAACTGGTGGCAATTTCGTTGTGCTCAAAGCAATAGATGTTGGAGTCGCAACAGACACTGGATTAACGGAACCGGAAGTTAAAACTGGAGCTGGGTTAACCGTCTGTTCTTTAACAGACGTAGACCCCGGAGAACTAGATTGTGAAATGGATTTGCTACTTTGCTTTCTCGATTTTCGTGATGTGTTACTTCTAGATTTCGTCGACTTGGTGTAGCTTCGGTTGTGATGCAGTCGTTCTATAATTAACGAGATTTAATGCTCTCATAATATAACCATTATGTGCCACTTATTGCTAAATATTACACAAAAGTATCTATTCCATTAAAACTAATTTCATAAAATAAGACAGTAAACTGCCTCTCCACTCACCAAACTGTTCCTGCGTCCGATCACGATGAAGATACACCCAGCTTTTCTTATGAGAATCATAACGTACGCAAGGGTCCCTCTCATAATGAAGTCGATCCAGAGCACCACTTACGACACTGTTTAAAGTAACATTAGAGGCTTCAGGTGCCAGAAATGCTGAATCTCGAAGCATTTCACAAATTTCCGACCGAGTTCCTTCCCCGTTTGGCAGGCGAGCGACCGCATCCCGAACTTACGTTAAAATACACGCTCAATTAATTCAATGAAACTGCATTTCATGAAAACTTAAGCCAGCTAAATAGCCATTATGCTATTCATTCATTTTGAAAATAATATCACGTATCATATCACATGCTTGCTTACCTAAAGCTAGAATAGTAACATAAGGAGGTCTATCATCCACCAGCAACGAATGACCTCTTGCTTTGTTAGTCATTCCACTCTGACTGGAGTACACCCCTTTAACAGGACCTACTACTGATTCATATCCATGCATTTGGTAAGTAAATGCCTTGTGGGGATTTTCAAACCTCAGTCGTTCCTGCAGAATTTTGTGCATAATTAATGTTCGCAAAAGGCACGAGCTACTGTAAGCTGCCTGGCTATATTATACATCTTATTAAATTACCTGTGCTTGGAATGATTCTTTTTCCACTTGGGTTGATGGACGGACGGACCAGTCAGTGACACAACGAGGTGGTGGTGGTGTCTGCGGTCGCTTGTTTTTCTTCTTTGCTTCTTCGCCGGGTCCATCAGAATCCTCATTTTCGTCGTCTTCTTCCTCTTGATCTTCATTTTCGGCTTCTAACTTTTTCAGAGGAGGAAGACGGTCGAAGTTTTCTAGCCACATGTTGCATAATGATGTCAAATTATTGTCACTGTCCCGGCCAGCTCCAATCCACTGGAATAAAAGTAAAAAGTTTAAAACCTAGAACATTAGATAGATAACAATACATAAAAATGTTAACTACAAAGTTAAAAAATACCTGGTAATATTTAGTTTTATATTTGTACTCAATATAAGGGACAAAGTCCTCTGGATGAGCATCTGGAATTTTATCAATATTTAAAATTACTAATCGAAAGAATAATCTAAAGTTCGTTGGAAACATTTTAATGCTGCCGTTGCCATGATCTTTGACAAACCTTGGTAGTTCCCTGCTAAAAAGTTTAGAGCAGTTATCAAAGCCTCGTTCCAGTCGTTAACCCTGAGAAACCATGTATTTAGAGTAGCAGTCGGACTAACAGACCACTTCCGAATCGTCTTCTCCAGACATACTAATGTCATTCTATGATCCCTGGTCGAGCATAAGACATCCCTTATGAGTGAGAAAAAGCTTGCATATTGTTTTTCTTCCGACAGCAAACCCCTGAAATTATGTGTGAAAGTTAATGCAACTAAAATTGTCAAAAGTATTCAATCACACATGGACATATTATAAGGAGCGTTACATACTCGAAATCACAGAGTCCATCGACAAGATCTAAATCCAATCCATCTAATTCATCACTCAAATTTGGAATAGAATCGAAAGGATTGCCCTCGAGAACCGATAGGTCGTCAATTTTCTCCATATCAGGTAGTTTCGAAAATTTGGTTTCTCCCAAATCAACATCATCTTCCCCTCCTCCAACTCCAGTAACAGTTAAATTACTCATATTTATGGACAATCCTAGATTGAGATTCAGGTCATCTCCAAGAGTATCCATAACATTCACGTTAGGCTGGCTGAGTAGACTGAACATTTGAAGACTTGTTGAAGCAGAACTGGCCGAGGATGAGTTTGAAGCAGTTACCATCGAGGATGAGGGAACAGTAGCACCGGCAGACACCCCACTACTACTTAAACTAATAATACTGTTGACAGGTCCATTCAGAGTGACACCTCCAGCCGTTAAATTCCCCGTGGTCGGTGTCCCAATTGACATGATTGGTCTCAAGGGTGAAGATTTTGTGGACTGTTGTAAGTTAACTGTTATAGGTAATATTTTAGGGACATTCATGGGATTGACAACAGAAGGTGAAGATTTTGGCGCCCGAATAGCATTGCTAGTTTGTACTAAAGACTGAACACTTGGATTGACATTTACTGTTGTGGAAATATTGGAAGTTGAACTTGAAGCGATGTTGGAAATAGTAGATTTTCCAGAATAATTTTTTAGTGGTTGGTTAGTGCTTGGTACAGTGTGAGTTACTAGTTTAACAACATTAAGTTTTTGTTGTACAACGGGTGGTTGCTGCTGCTGTTGAGTTAATTGTATTTGTGGCTGAAGCTGTTGTGGTTGCTGTTGGATCACAGTGTGACCAAGGGTAAGAGGCTGTTGGGGCTGTAAGAGCTTACTCAATTGCACCGTTGAATACTTCACCGTAGAAACGCTGGGTTGTGAGGAAGGAACTGAAGAAGTAATTGTGATGATTCCCTTGGGAGTGGAAACCACATTCTTAGACTTGACTATATTATCATTTATCTTTACAACAGTGGAAACAGGCGGATGTTGTAACGTCCGAGAAGACGCAGTCGTAGAAGGTTTTGAGTTAACTTTGTTAGTCGTCACTTTGGAATTGGGGGGCTGTTGTGGAACAGTTAAATATCCAATGGTGGGTTCGATTGCTTCAAATTCATCATCCGATGAACTTTCTAGTTCATCTTCACTGGAATTTCGAATTTTTATGTTGATATTCTGGATGGATGGAAACTTAAACGGAAGTTTTTGAGTTGGTGAGCTGGTCAGGCTTGGGAGGTTACTTTTGTGATTACTATTGCTTAGAGGTAATGCTGATTGCAACTGGGAAGCGAGGATAGGTGAACTTTTAGCTGGGTTCGATTGAAATTGCACAGGAGTAGACGCAGATGTCACACTGGTAGTTACTGGAGGAGTTTTGGGTAAACTGGAAGTCAGGCTGAGATGATTCGGGACATTAGAAATTGGACTTGTCAACGATGCGAGCAGAGGAGATGATGGTATTGTTGACACTGAAGGAGTTGGAGTTAATGCTAGTGTCACTATAGGTGCGGGTAGGATCTTCGGAAACTTGGCCATTTGCGCAGCTGTTTGTTCTTCCCGGTTGACACGAAGAGGAGCTGGAACGGTGGCAGCAGTCGTCGGAATTTTTACATTTATTTGCTGCTGTGAAGTTGCCGGTCGAGGAACAGCCGCAGTGGTTAGCGGCGTGGTATTTAAAGGTGGTTCAGGTATTACCACATCACTTAATACCGATTTCAACATTTTGTTTGATGAAGATGCACTACTTTTAGCAACTTTTGCTTTGGATTTCGTAAAGGACTTCTTGGTAAGTTTCGCGGCTTTCTTTGCTGTAATTACAAAATTTTGATATATAAGACTAAACTTCACAGACCAAATCAATTATTTTATAAAGCCAGAAATCTTTCTCAAACACATAAACTTCCGTGGCTTCTCCAACCAACGCGCTTCGCTTGGCATTTTTGCAATTTCATTGCAAATATATATGCATCAAATACCTACCTCTGAAAAATTCACGTGACTGAACGCAGATTGGAAATAATCAAATATATGTGACACTTGAAGTCAATATAAATCCTAATGTCCAGAATAATGAACTTACGTGGTGACTCATCCTCAGAGGAACTAAAAAATCCAGCTTGACGATTGATAGAAGCAATCTCTTCCCGATACCGCTTGTCCACCAAAGATTCAATATTACTTTTAACCTGAGCTTTAGGATCTGACGTGGGGGACTGACTGGCAACACTTTGATTATTAAGGTAAATTCCATCCGTAGCCTTACTACTGCTAACCATGGATGAGGTGGACGAGGCAGAGGAAGATGATGGAGTATTAGATTTATTAGCAGTTAATTCTTTCTGCTGTATAAGTCTCTCCCTGGAAACTATAATATCTTGGAGTAATTTGACATGATATTTTTTTCTTTTCCTTATAGCATCTTTTTTCCATGCTTTGTACAAAGCCCTTTTGGTCTGAACAACATTCGGATCATATCTTCCTTGCTCCAGTTGCGTAAAAAAAGTGTCTAGCGGATTCCCCTCAAAACGATTCAGAGTTCGGGCAAGGAGGTCTTCCATAGTTTGCTGAGCAGCTCCAGATGTTTCCAAAACATCTTGAGGTAAATGATGCTACAAAAAACAATTACAATGTAAAAACAGATCCTCATCACAAATCCCGCCGCCCAATTATATTACATAATTCAACCCAATTAAGCATATCCGAACATATCGCACACATACTCCCCCCCCCCAAAAAAAAACCCCTTACAAGCCAATTCACCCATAACCCCTACCCATATCCCCAAAACTAATGTTCAATTAAATCCTGTAAATTATACAGCACATCTACACTTTAAAATTCACCCATGATTACAACATCCCAACTCCCGTCAAGGTTACTGTCAAAAAAAGCAAAATCCAGCTGATTTGTGCAGAACATTTAAATGACGCAGTTCCCCCTAATTAGCTATCAAGAATCTTTCCCCCTTCCAGCAACTTATCTACTTTCCATTTCAAAATATAACCCTTTCCATTTCCCGCAAAACACTACAATTCCCATGGAAAAATTTCCGTGTCATTTGAAATAGATGAAAGAAATTACACACCAAAATGCGTTCCCGCTGATCCGGCATCAAAACTTTATACCATGTTTCCGTTGAGAAGATTTCATTGAAAACATCTTTATTCATACAAATTTCTGAGGGAATACTACTGTTCCATTTGCCTATACTCACATACTCTAAATCGATCCCGTCCATGATTACGGATAATATTTTTGGGTGAACTTAATTATTAGGATTTTTTTTTAAACACTACTGTGACTCTATAACAATGTGTAGGTGGAACTGAACGCAGGTAAAATAATTCGGTTTTATCTTCTCCGTCCTTTGCCTCCAACTTTGACAATGCGTACGGAGGGACACATTTAGTGTGTCAAATCCTGTAGCCTCACTCCGAGTCCTTGACAGTTCTAGGGGGTCACCATAATCCTGTGAACACTACACTAGTCAAAAGTTGATTGCAGATGTTCTCGGATTTCCTTAATTAATTAACACTTAAAAATTTTAAATTCCAGTTTCAAATTAACAGTCAATATTGTATAGCCCGCCACAGGTAATGAATATTCTATGCCGTGATCTACAGGCTTCCAAGAGTAACTCCTTACCCAGGATTTTTTTCCACTGGACTGTCACTCACAGCGTACATACGCACTTCAAAGTCTATTTACAAGGCGAAGCATACTTGCATTCTCGAGGTGATTCTAGAGGGCACTCAACCTTCTGTATATGTTATCTCATAGGCTATACGCTCATGTACGCACACACAAGTCCCACATCTCTCTCTATCACGGAAGTACCTAATTCCTTATATGCGACATATGTGAGGTGCGAGGACACAGGTGTACATATGTCTGTGCATACAATGCTCTTATAGATACACTTTTACATAACACTAGTGCTCCACATGGTGTTCCAGTATTTGTCTTTTTCTTGCCACAGGATTAATCTAGCTCATAGTGTACACAGAAGGCAGGTCCAACATTCGAAGGCTAGCCTTTGAAGAAGGCTTCATTGAAGGCGGATTTATCTCTTGATTGAAGGAATATTGTAGGTTTTGGCTGAGTTTTTTCAGGAAGGTTGAAGGAAGGTAAAATAATAATGGACGCGAATTTACCAAAAATGGGAGGCTAATTAAATGCTGGTTAGAAGCTCATCGAGGGCTAAGAATGTATTAAAGGGTTCACACAGTTGAATTCTTAGGCATAAGATACAAGGCAGAAGTGTGAATGTTGTTAAATATTTGGATTAACTTTCATTCAGTGCATTCATGGGATAGGATTTTGTTTTAAAATTCTTCCAAGATTTTATACCATTTAAATTTTTTTTACAATAAATGAGGTCTGGATTTGAAGGAATGGCTTTTTTGGAGGAAGGCTGAGGGACGGTGATTTCAATTAAAAATTGAAAGAAGGCTGAGAGGATGCAAAAGATGATGGGCTTCATTCAATCGTAGGAAGATGTATTTATAAACTGGAGTAGTATGAAGGCCTGAAGGACGACCGTTTTATTTGGTGGTGTCTCTGGTACACAGTAATGACTGGAAGTATCGCTTCGGGTTGACCATTTGCCCATTTTTATTTTAAAATTCACTTAAAATATAATGTCCATATACTTCAAATATCAAGCGCTACTTAGTAATAAAGAGAATAAATTTACCTGGATTTTTCAGATAACGGTCAACGGTACTGTGAAAATTAATTTCAACAGACATTTTATTATTTCGTGCCTGGATGTAAGTATGAATACGCTAGAAAACAGATGTCGTCGATGAAGATGAAGAGACACAATGGACTAGGTAACAGGGTTTACCTGAAACAAAATACAAGTCTTCCTGGAAACAAAATGGACCATATGCAGCTTTCATTTTAAGCTAAACAAATTATAAGGATTTGCCAAACGACATGATGAAAAATAATGTAAATAAATGATTGATTAGGTGAACTTGCACGTAGTATTCCTTAGAATTTTGCCTGCATTTTTTATTAGACCATGGTGGACGTAGTGTAACAGCACGTATGTATACTAATTTTCTACGAATAGTAAATGCGAGCATCTTCACCGCTGAAATAGGCTTGACAGCTTGACAGAAAAATGCTTCAGCATTTTAGCTTTAAGAGATTAGTGTTACATGTCATAGCTACACATTTTCAGTCTGCTTTATTATAAATGTCAAACTCTGATTCCATACGGGTCACGACAGCAGAAGGCCAATACACAAAGATTAAATGGATTTAAAAGAATAATGCATCAGACTTCATAAACGGTATAAATGTTGATAAATTACGGGGCTGTTCTGTTACTATTAGCAATATCTCCTTTTGGTGACTGATCGGGTAAGATATAAGTAAGTAAATACTTAGGAAAGCTAAGTTGAGCTTGATAAACAAAGGCGTGATTGTATACTAGTAAACACTGTCTTCTATGTAAATGCCAACTTCCAGTGTGCTGTCAGTTCATATCTTTGATATGGTAAGTACATACACTTGGCACTTTGGCAGTACCTTTTCTTCAGGACTCTTAAAAAAAGCAGGGGACAGAGAAACAGAAGCTGCAGAAGTTACCGAAGTGGCGAAGAATAAGTACACTGATGAGACATCCCCTACCACAAACACTGAACAGGTGTATGATGTATGTACGCCAACTTTGATCTCACAGAGATGGGAAACTGAATCTGACAAACTGAATTATGGTGGATGTACTTACGTGTGTACACTCATGGAAATAGCTAACGGCTAGAAATAAAATTTCTGCTGACACATGGCACTTTTAGATGTAACATGTAACTCAGCGGCAACATATCGTATTTTCTGAAACACGTCCCTAAAAATACATACATATTTTTCCTAAGTGTATCATTATGAAATTATATTTAAGTACCTTCTAAAATAGTAAATTCACGAGATTAACGTAAATTTAGGTAATCTAACAAAATGTATTACAATTAGCCTTGAACGTGGGAAAAAACAATTCCTGGAGACTTCTATGTACGCGAAACGTGCGTAACGTTTAAAGATTAAAAAAGTTTGATGTGTTACAGCACAAACAGTACAAAAGTTGTGAGTACAATGTTGAGAGATAATACATATAGCTTAAAGTTTGAGGTAATGAAAAAATGATTCGAATTAAAGAAATTCTGAAACATGTTACCAGTAAGCTACACCGTTACTCTATTGCATAAATGTATGGTACATTTAGGAGTATATATGTACAATGTACACGTACTAAAATCACATCTGACCAGATCCATTGGAGCATTTAGAGAGTATGGATAGGTCAACTGTTCTATTCAGAACTGCTCCGATTTCCGGGCATCTTTGCCCGGGATGGATACACGATAAAAATCCAAACTGGTCTTCAGACTTCGAATGTTTCCGTTAGCAATCGCGAGCTCTTTTTCCAATGATTGTTTTTTCTCTTCCTTATTTTTTAACTCAGCTCTTAATGACTCCAGACCGGGTGTGTTCATCTGGTCCCTTGCTTTTAATTTGGATTCAAATCCGAGCTCAGTACGAATCAAGTAATTTGACATGGGGTCCGCAGCGACTTGGTTGTGCTTAGCTTGGAGCTTGTCGAACTCCACTTTCAGCGGTCTTATCATCTGAAGAAGGAAAGAGGAACTTTAACTTCAAACATTCTCGAAATAATCATATCATTACTATACACATTCAACAACACTATATAATCAATTCACAATAGTACTGCTCTACATGATAATTTTGGAAAAAATAATGCTTGCTTAATAAGCTACAAGGTACAATATCAAAACCTCCTCTTCTTGTTCCAGTGCAGGGCCATCTTCGGCAACTTGTCGTTCCATGTCAGCAATGAGTCGGGTCATTTCAGTGTAGCTACTGAAGAGACTACATTGGACTCGTTTTTTTGAGGCGCATCTGCCCAGCATACTAACTAGCTCCTTCCGGGTAACCCTGTCACATAAAACATTTTATATTAGTGTATCATAACCTATATAACTATTACTTCATGAACTGTGCATTCAAAAAATTGAAGTTAATTCATATTGAAGTTATTACTTCATCAGATCATGTATAATAAACATATGCAGTACTATATAATAATTTAGCCATCACGTAATAAGTTAAGTTCCTGGAGACTCCTTTAACATCATAAATGCCCAACTTACTCAAATTCCTTCAGAATGGACAATACGTACGCAGGAGAGACTTCCCGAATCTTGATCATTTCCTCCAACCAGTCTCTCACCGTCTGGTCATTGTCTTCTGAAGAAGCCATTCTTCGTCCTTTCGTTTTTGGTCCTCCTAGTCCTTTACAACTGGGGTCAGCAACTTTTACAAGAGCTCCTGAAATTGGACGTATTACCTGGACTTGTGTTCAAAACGCAGGAATTTCAGAGGGAATGGCGTACCCAAGGAGTAACCACGTGCATTTGCTCCAACATGTTTTGGTATAGATGGCACACCATAGATCCATAATAACAAATATTGTGAGAAATTGCTGCAGTATAGAGTCGATTTTGCCTCATGGTCTAATTGTCTAATTATTTTTCATAGAATTTCTTTTTACAGACTTCCAGTTAGACGGTGCAAGTCCAGTAACAGGAATTATTACTGAGTTGCAAATGCATTATTTAGCAATGGCTTTGGCATGGATATTGCTGTCATGGCCCATGGAACATCCTGTAAGAATATACAAATGCATGAATGTAAGTTGCAGGCAACGGTGCTGACATCTGATTTTTTATTTTGTACTAGCTCAGCCGTACGCTGTAGCTCAACCGTTCATTTCTGGTATCTCGGTGTTGGCTCTGGGGAACGAAGCCCAGAAAAGTTTGCTTCTATCCGTATCTCTATTATCTCAATGAACTACTGTAGTTGCGATTTCAATCTCAAGAACACACGTGTCAAGTGTCATTTTTTTTAATGGTGATTGCCTGATTACCAAGACCAGAACTGATATTACCCTGTCTAAGTATGATAGTACAGTACGATCCGTATTTATGTTACAGTACTTGAAGACATTTAATGCAACTTTAATTTGACAATGAGCACATCCACTGTCTTGGGATAAGTAAATATTGTATCATTACTCATGACCTGTTGGCATATAGGTATGTGTAATTACTGGGGTGGTTGTAGGGCACGTATTCAATATACTGCCGCCGTTACTACTTATTGACGTGCGTGGAGATGAAAAGTGTGTATGCAATCCGGAAATTGACCAAGAAGAAATAGTGTAGCAGCAAAGAGCAAAAATGTTGAAGTTGTTGTGTGTGTGTGTGCAAGAGGTGAGGTAATGCATGGATGGTAAGCGTATGCACGTTCGCTTGAGTTGTCATCTGAATCTATGAATTCTCCAAAGCATTGCGATACTTGTAGATTGTAGTGTATTGAAGGCGTGAAATGTTTATATGTATCTATAGTTTTTTTTCAATATTATAAAAAATTCGTCCACGATTACAATCTCCTGTTGCACTGAAAGAACCTGAGCAGCACATTCTTGTAGGAAAAGATCAGCTTGCGGCTGTATCTTGTAAGTTTTCCTTCATTTAAAGGCCTGCCTTTGCTTATAGTAAATGTCTTATTAGGAAAAGTGGGCCTACAGGAAAATTGCTAAGCCCCACGCAATGTGCACAAAGCCGGCAGTTGATCTTTAAATTCTCGTTATAGCATACTTTGCGTCTGAACACTCAAACTGCCACAGTGGGTACATATTGTGAATGTTGGGATGTTGAAACCATATTTTAAATTTCATCTGTAAAGTACAAGAGAGAAAGATATGTTCCACTTGTTGCCATAGCACATATGTGTGCACAATTTCCGACCTTGGCTAGATACTTTAATGATCACGGTATACAAAACCAACTTTTAAATGCAGTGGTAACTGGTAACCCACCAAAGTGCCATGCATATTACATTAGTCCATTCGTCATTTGCCCCGTGCATATATATATAATTATATACATATGTGAACGATGATAAACGTACCAATTCTGTACAATCATCAAGCAAGCCTTTGAATGTAATAATTATTTGACCAGCATATTATTACTCTGAATATGACGTAACCTGCTGTTTATTTCCTGTGCAATATGTGTATACAGAGTTTGTCATAGTACCTTCAAGGTAGGGATTATACAGAAGCGCATTTTGCATTTGAGAGAGGGAAAGAGTATTTTAATATAACCATTTCTTTTTTGCAATACTAGTGTTTTGTGGTTGACGTTAAAATATCTCTTTCTACCATTCTCCACTGTAGGTATCCGTATTGCCCAAACAAGCTTTGACACTGTCGAGGTTACACACAGTGTCAGTTAGTCTGTGTTGTGTTTCCGTCGAAGCTCTTCACTTCGGACGGCAAAGAAAAACATATACGTAAGACTCCGCGGACCGTTCACAGCTCCCGACTGACTCTCCGACTCCGAGCATAAAACCGGAAATCCCGAGGTGATCCCCGCGAAAAATAGTTTTAGACATTGGAAGAAAGGAGGAGTTTTAGTGTATTAAGTTTTTATTGAAATTATCCCTAGTGTTTTTATAGAGTAGATAATATAATAGGGAACAAAATGTTTGGGAAGAAATCAGTCCTAGGATTTTTTTGTGTGGTGTTAGCTTTCTATTTCAATAGGAATACTAACTTAAAAATAGGTGGTAAACTAGTCAACACGAACTCAGGAGTTGTCAAAGGTATCATTTCCACGTCTAGGGATGGTCGAGATTATTACGAGTGGCTCGGGATTCCTTATGCTGAGCCACCGGTGGGAAAACTGCGATTTGAGGTGAGTACAACTTCGCTTAGGCAAAGATGAAATGCACATGTTTTATTAATGCTGTATTTATTAGTCCTAATGACTGAATTCGTACTACGGACATTCATACGGGAAAGATTTACAAAAACTGGCACATTAGAAGTCCTTTGTAATTCTTTATGTATGTGTAGGTAATTATTTACTCGTGAACTGTAAACCTGTTTGCTATATAATGTGCACAAATTTGTATTGCACCATTGAATGATAAAAATATGAATTATTTAATCCCGTCTTTTATTTCTTTTGCGGCAAGAAGTATCACATGTTGTATTTTATCGTAAATATTTAGACACCTCAACCCGTTGTACCTTGGAAAGGCATCCGGGATGCCAGTGAATATGGGAAAGAGTGTGCACAGTTTGACATGCTCTTGCAAATGATCCATGGAGTTGAGGTAAGTATGCGTACAATTGTTTCCTTGTTGACTGACGTACGCGTGTTTGGTCCACAAATAGCAGTAAATTGTATTGTTAGGATGTATCTTGTGGTATAATAAAAAATAAATTGTCATTGCAGGACTGCCTATTCTTGAATATACATGTTCCAAAGGTTAGTTAAAAAGTTGCTGTATCATCTGCTAAATTTAATTTGATTGACACACATATGTAGTTTTTCTTGCTTGCTACAGTAGATATATATGTGCATGTACACAATATTCTTTAATGCTCCTATAATATAAATTCATCATTCTCCTAGAGAAATGATCAAGAAGAAAAATTATTACCTGTGATGTTTTTCATCCATGGAGGCTACTTTGCTGGAGGAGGTTCGAATTCGTACCGGCCGGATTACTTCATGGATGAAGAGGTTGTAGTCGTAACTATCAATTATAGAGTGGGTGCTTTAGGTAATCATGCAAATAGTTACTGGGTTGACAGTACATTTTCAGGATTTTGTTCGCTGTAAATCCGATATTTATAGATAATTATTTTTATATTTTTTAATTGCTCCTAGGGTTCCTAAATACCGGCGACAAAGAGGCAAGAGGTAACATGGGACTAAAGGATCAGACACTGGCTCTGAAATGGGTTAACCAAAATATTGAGAGATTTGGGGGTGATCCTAAACAAATTACTATTTTTGGAGAATCAGCTGGGTAACATGTTGCTTATTTTTAAAATAAATTAGTAGTATTTATTATAGAAACAGTCAGTGCTGAGGTAACATCTTATATGTTGGGTGTCGTCGGTATGTGTAGGTTTACTCCTGCTGTGAAAAAACAATAATAAATTATTATTTTTACAATTTTCAGCGGTGTCAGTGTTCACTTGCTGACTATGTCACCAATGTCAAAAAATCTAATGCAGAAAGCGATCTCCCAAAGTGGAACAGCTTTATGTGTTTGGGGCTATTATGACGAACCTGTGAAGCAGGCGAAACGATTCGCAGGAAAACTAGACTGTCCCACAGAGTCGTCGGCTGAAATGGTAGAATGTCTTCGAAATAAGGACGTTAATGACTTCTTGGAAGCCCACCGGGAAACTTTGGTTAGAATGATGGAACAAATATGTGCAAAAATATTACTTACAAGTTTTTCCCCCTAGATTCCTTCAACGCCGACTAACAATAAGCGTAAGGACGTGTGTAACAAAGAAATGAAATATTTCAGGACATTCATCATCAGAAGGAAGCTTTATTCGTCCCATCAAAAGAAGTAATAATTGACGACGAGACCTTCTTGCCTGATGAGCCATCTGCACTTCTGAAAGCTGGGAAAGTTGAGAAAATACCTTGGCTCTCAGGTGGTAATGCGAATGAAGGTCTCATATCAGGACAAGGTAAGATATTTGTGACTACAAGCTTCAACTTATTAGTGTTAATCTCTGTCTGGTTGCGTGAACTCAATTTTAATTAATATTATCTCTTGTATAGTATTTTACAAAAACGAGACATTCAGAGAAGCAGTGGCCCAAAATTGGGACATCATCGACGACACATTTCTCCTTCTAACTGAAAAAGAAAGACCCTACAGTAAAAATATCAGGGATTTTTATTTTGGAAAAGACATCGCCATCCGGACAGATACGGCGGAACAGTTCCTAGCTCTCGCAGATCTCATAACAGACAGATTATTTTTCACTGGTATTCATTCAGCCGCCATTGAACATGCACAACATGCTCCAGTTTATCTGTACTACTACAATAAAGTTGGTCCTTCTCTCATGGACCTCTTACTCATGTTTAAAGGGAGATTTCCTCCAATTGTGGAAGTGATTGTTGGGAGATTAACCAATTGGTTTTACTACAGTGTCCTGGGCAGGCAACGTGAATCCTTTGGTACACACTTTTGAGACAGTCTGCAATTTAAATAATCACTTATACTTATAACAGTCGATCTGACTTCAAAAAAATGAACTAATCATTGTATTCACTTATGATGATTTGTAGGTGTTTGTCACGCTGATGAATTGGCAATGCTTTTCAACATGCCTAGAATATTCTACATTGCAAAGGACGACCCTAACTACGAGTTCTCCAAGGACTTGGTCCGAACTTGGGTATCATTTGCTACAACTAATGGGTAACACGTCTATCTGAAAGTACTCTAATGCAAAAATATTTAATGCCTGAGTAGAGGGAAGCTGGTTAAAATAATAATTGTTCTGATTATTCTGAACTTTTCAGTGACGTTTCCTTCCGTAACACAAAGATCCCTCCCGTAAATGTCCATGAAAAAATGACATACTTGGAAATTAATGACAAGTCTAGAGTTATTGCAACGCCATTTTTAGAACGGGTACAATTTTGGGAATCATTAGGGAAGAAATTACGTTGATCGTCTGGTATTATAGAGAATGAATATATTCCGCAGTGCAGGCAGGCTGCTATAGTGATACTCAATATAATATTTAAAAAAAACTTCAACTTCGAGCCATATGCAATGTTTTGTTTCAACATGTAACAACCGATGGTTGACTGTGTGTGAACTACTAATGTAATATGCCTGTGGCACTTTTGTGTTCCTTTTTGTTTGACCATTTCTTTCAAAGCGATTAAAACGTACGCAATCATACAGAAATTACTGCATTGTTTTCGAAATTACAAATTGTCTCATCTTGGTTGCACATAGAAGTACCGCAACTCTCAAGAAAATCTGATATTTCGTCAACAGTCGGCATCCACATGCATACTTACATACATACATGCATTCCCAAACCCTTTAATCTGTTAACATGGGCAAAAACTAATACAAAAAATGAATACTAATTTTAAATAAATTGCTTCCCAACAATCCCAAGCTGACAATTCATGCAAATAAAAATAAAAGTTCTTCATTTTAAAAAGGACATATAATTTGTAGTCAAAATACTTGCAGCCACAGTCACAAGAAAAAGTAAAGAACTTCTCAAGTTCAAGAGTACATGACTCCCGGCTACAGGTAATTGCCGAATCCCAAATGTTACTGGAAAAGGAAATTTGAAGTTTTTATATATGTTATCCCTCACATCAAACCGACTGTCAGCAGCGTCGATGCTATTGTTTGCAAACTGTTCGACAGCAACTGTAGACAGAGTAATAACTGTGTGAAAAGAATAATGCTGGGAAAGAAAGGTTTGAACAAAGGAGAAAAGGCAGAAAGTTCCTGTAATGTTGCCCATTATTAAAATGCAGGCCGGTGCAGATGCACAAAATTTAATCCATTATAAAGACCATTGTGTTCGTGTCAAACAAGTAAATATCAGATTTATAGATGAGTAACCGGAGTAGAAAAGCCTGTGAGAAGTGAACTTTAAATGTTTACATGACGAGTTTTTGAAGTCTTATTAGATTCAATGGTAAAATTAGAGCTTAAAATTAACATGATTATTAATAAAAGGCTCCACAGCTCCGTGTTTGTGGTTTGTTGCTCATAATTTGTTTCCCATGCAGAAGCCAATTTTGTTTACAGGGGATACAATAGATTTAAAATACTATATGGTCAAGTGACAATACGAGGAAAATTTTCAAAGCGAAAAAAAGTAGAGCAGTCTTTTAACACAGATGATAATGCACAGCAGAAAACGCGCGGTTGCATATTTTTCAATGGAATTATAATCAAATGCACTCAGCTTTCTTTCCCATGGCTGACTTCATGAATCGGATCTTTGTGCGTACGATTTCATTTTATGTGCCTTACCTACAAACAGACATTCACCTCCTCTGTGGATACATACAGAGGTAAAGATCTCAAAAGACTATTTTCGGTTCATTATTTGTTTCCGTCCACGACCTGTCTGTGTATCCCGCAGATCTCTCCTCAGACAGTACACTTCTTACTGAATAACATTATTATTTGAACAATAATTCTTATTACCCTTGAATAATTTTTATTGAAAATTCAATCCTATTTTGTGGCTTATTGTAAATATATATATAAGATCTCCGCGTATACATAGAAACACCACAACGGCTTCTCCAATTTCTATGTCAAGAACACTGCAAATAAGAAAATAAGTCTCAAGATCGTCAAACATGTTCCTGTCTCTATGATTCACTATACTACAGTATGAGCATGAGCACGTATTTAAGCCAATACTTTGTCGTTTAAATGAAGAACGATACTTGAAAGAGAGTACTTAAAGGTCTTTCGCCCAACTTTCGCACCGTTTCTTCTATATTTGGTATTCATTCATTCCACAATGCTTGCATATCGTTCGTGCCTAAAAAGCTTTACATGTAATAAACAATTCGATTTCGTATATTGTAAATCCTGCGCTAATTCAAGTACCATCAGATTTATGTAGCGCACAAGACAATGTCAGACGAAAAGAGGTTACTAGTGTGAAGAGTCTGAGTTTTAATTTTGTTACCATAGTGTAAAGGAGATGAAGTTAATCCAAAATTAATAGAATTATCTGTATGAACCTCAATAGGGATGCTCGGTGCTGTTGATGATTTCAAAAATGCAGAACTGTTTTTACTATATGTGTAGCTATATATAGATATATGTAGGTAAGGGGAATGAAGTCGGGAAAATTACTCCGGAATTAAATAGTAGAGCTGTATATGTATTCCCTGGCATATGGATCCAATGTATGTGAATCAATGCAACCTCCCACAAAAGAATTGGTGATTATTTCCACCACAATCTCATATAGTCCGAACTAAGACGACGCGAACTGACCATCTTGAATTTGCAATATTAATCTGTCAGGAGGATATAATGACTTGGATTAACATGACTCAGCCGTTTCCGTCTATGCTTATTGTCATGTCGACAATGACATCTTTCAGGTTCCTAAATCGTGCGTATTATAGCTCATTTCAGTAATTTCCATTAAGTTGGACACTAGTGGCTGTGTTTGTAAACTGAAATTTCTGACCATTGTTCTGGTCATGGTTCTTGTACGGAGGAATGCTGCGTTACAAGCGCATTTCCTCACACTGTACAAAGTGCCAAATGAGATGAGATCGGAGTCATTTATGCAAATACAGACTCACAGCCATGTATCCACTATGATAGCAGGAGTAACAATGTGAGGGCTGAGTCCCTGAATGCAATTCTGTGTTAAAATGTGTATGAATGTATCTATTTCTAGCATTAGGAGAGAGAGAGAGAGAGAGAGTATATGTACTATTTGCACCAAAAAGAATCTCTTTCTTTTGTCTCAAAGTCTCAAACTTGGAAGCTGTCTTTATTTTATTTAAATGCGGACACAACTAATTGCAAGTGAAATTATCCCTTTTGTGTTTTGCCTGCTGCAGTTGTCACAGGTGGGAGCCTTTCATCTTGATCTGTTGCTTTCATTACCGTGAAAAAATGCGTTAAGCTGGTGATGGAACTATTAGCGACTCTAACCCGCCAAACCCGAAGGCTTTAGGATGTGGAACGGAAAAAACGGTAGTGCTGGTGGGAGAATTGATAATGAAGACAATTATTATCACTTATCACCGTACTATCCAAATTCACATTAGTCATAGTTTCAATTGTACTTAGGATTTCTAAAGTAGAGCAGTGATTCTATATGCATTATGAATTTTATGAAAAAGGTTTGTGGGCAACATACAGCAGGCTCCTTTAACAAGTGACGAGTTTGCAAAGGACATCACGAATTTTTGGTTGCAGATGTCATCCATATAATTCTCATGTGTAGTATTGCCCATGAATGTGCAAAAATGATACAGATTCACTAGATTCTATTTTTGAAAAGCAGAGCTCGGCTGGTTTTGTTTGTGGTTTTGTATAAATTGTTTTTTTTTACTATTATACTTTTACTATAGTAAGCCTTTAATCCTTTTGACATGTTATGGTGCTTTTCTGGGCTTGTGTATATTTGTAATTATAGTAAATCTTATGAAAAGAAATTTCCTCATTATCCACAGCTCGCAATTATGAATCACATTCACACGCATGTACAGGAAATTTTTTTAATGCCGGTAAACTCACTTCTTTTCAAGGGCACTCATCCAGTTCGTGTCCGAATTTGGGACATGGCTATTTATATTTTTCTTTTACTTTATACTCTTTTAGTCAACGGACTCTCTTGTATACAAATTAAATTAGAAACAAGGAAGATATTGAATACTGCGTGAGTCTGATATTCTCATTTAATATTTTGACTTTCATTGTTACTCTACCTGAGAATCGGGAAGTACTGACAAAAAATACTTCAGCGATTAAAGTAATGGGTATCTCAAATTAGTATTGAATTCTTATTCATTAAAACCTTATTCATACCGTTGATGGCTTTTGTGCAGATACAACCTACGTATTTCATTACCGTAAAGCTTCTGCTAGGGTGCCAATGACATTATCATTTACCTTCAAATATTCAAAAAAAAAAAATATTCTTATGGTAATTACTTTCAGGAAACTTGGAAATCACGAAAGGGCAATTATGACCGTTTTTACTTAAAACGTTAGTATAGGTACCAACTCAGAAAATTTCTTATTAATTGCAGTTAAGTGCTTGCAACAAAAATTTAGATAAATAATTACTTACATGTGAAGCGTAAATGCTGGCCACGAATGCTACAAACAAAAATCGCATGTGTTAACATTAATAAATTTTGCTCTGTTACATGGTATGTACCTACATGCTGGATTTCAAGTTTTTAATAAAAGATCTTTTGGGTTCAGAAATCAGACAAGATCTTTCGGGAGATAGTCAGATGTGAGAGGTTTAACGGTATTTGTAACTAAAATTTTACCGAATTTGGCATTTCAAGCAGTACATTTCTAGTTCATCAAAAGTAATTGCATATTAAATTAGGACAAGTCTGCTCTTAAGTGAACAATTTGTTTTTCCCTTTCTTACCTAGCTTTAGCTTTTCAAGTTCAGGAAACAATAGCAAATTAAAACAGTAGTGAAAGACACAATGCGTGCATTCTAAATTATCTCGATTTTACATACACATACATAAGTATCTACATACCTGCTAACAGTAATAATTTGGGATGAAGAATTGGAACTGCTGCTGATTGTGAGTATCAAATACATGTATGTATCTACGTATGTTTCAAGTTACACCAAGCTTGCTGTCGAACAAATATATTCTATAACCGCAATCTCATAAAAGCACTAAACGAATTGGTAAATGGTACGAAGTTCATGCATTTTTGACTATCTATATCTGTGCTATCTACCAACGTTAAACTTTACACAAGTTCACCTCTGTGTCAAACTGTCGGAGACAGTAACTTTCTCCGATGTTTCACTGTACCAATTTCCTTGATGGTGAATAGTGAAGCGTGCAAAGATTTTCAAAGTGACCGCAGCTTCACGCATGTAAGGTTTTTAGAAACCTTACACTTCAAAAATCGACGTGTAGATCTGGTTTATAATTATTAATTGCGTACATATAATTAGTAAATCTTGACTGGAGAGTAAATTCTGTTGGAATTAATTCAGAACCCTGAAAAAAAAATTTCCTGGGAAAAGATGTACATATACTACAAACATATGAAGTGGTGAGATAACGGTCATAAGCCCAGTTTTTCGAAGTTCATTTTATTTCATAACAAATTACTCCATAGCAAACAGCAAGGGTCATTCACGAGTAAAATCCTACGGGTCAAAGTCATCGGACGTGGGTACAAAGTTATGGCAGTTTGCATCCCACAACCTCTTGTATATTTATTACAGTTACTGTTTAAAATAGCAACTGTGAATATTTATTTTATTGTATGCATATTAAGCTGCTTTATGAGTACTTTCATTGAACCAATGATTTGTATTACCTCATTTGATCTCCATAATTACGTTGAAAAAACAGCGACTCACATTGCCCGATGATATTTTACCCACTGCTTCAATTTTGAAGTGCAGACGAAATCATATGTGCCGAATTAAAAAAAAAAGAGCCGACTTTCAAGTTCATCGAGATATTTAATTGCAGCAAAAGATTAATCGTACTGCCTAAATTTAACCTAATGTGGTCATCATGAATGTAAATTCGTCCTAGAATTTGAATGGGAACAAGAGCTAATGTCCACTCTATACATGGATTTACATATTTACAGGCATTTACATACAGATGAGCATATACCATCTCACACTTACATACACAATCCAAGTACTTGTGTATCCAAATATAAACAAAAACAAAGGTGAGCATTCCTACATGCATTTAATTGTATGCATACATCTAGCCCGAGAGTCATTCCTTGAGCCTGGCCCGAATTAATGTTCTCACAGTTAGATTTTGTTTTATATCTGTTGCTAACTCATCATCACTTGGTCACTGAGGGATAAATAGGTGTAGGAGGGAAAGAAATAATAATAATTTTTTTTTAA
This sequence comes from Allacma fusca, assembly GCA_947179485.1. Classification (NCBI taxonomy): domain Eukaryota; kingdom Metazoa; phylum Arthropoda; class Collembola; order Symphypleona; family Sminthuridae; genus Allacma; species Allacma fusca. Next base: position 14,779,502 of record OX359247.1, read on the forward strand.
GTTTTCCGTTTGTTTTACCTATGTGATTGATGTGCATTCAGCGACTTTAGCCACATGCTGGTAAGGATCTGTCGGAGGCGTCAATGGTGATAAGTATCTATTGCTGATGGCCGAACGGAGCCACGTCTTAATTGAGTCTAATTAATACTCTGCAGGCTGTCTTTTAATAGATACTACTTGCTACCTTACCTACGTTTTGTATTGTTTCTGTTGCTGCAGTGGTTTCAATGATCCTGTCAACCGAAAGTTTTTAAGCACGAAAATTCTTTCTCACACAATGAAATCTGCTGCATCATACAGTCCCAGAAGACATTGATGAGGATGAAGTAAGCCTCAGTAAAAATAGGGTGGTTGAGGAGTTGAAGAGTGACGTCCGGATAGGAATAGAAGGACTTTGTATCTGTTGAGAGGTGCTGGCTAAAATAGCACCAGGTAGAAATAGAAACTTAGCCTAAATGATGTGATATTACAGGCTTTGATCATGGTCAGCAAGTAAACAGGCCAATTTAAAGTCAGAATTTGTAGAATAAATTGAAAAGACACCCAGGGTTTGTTTACATGTTTTGTGTGCTCGGTCGATTATCCATGCTTTCTTTTCAATGTCTCCTCTCGTACTCCTTCATGGTTTGGGCAACAACAACAATACAGGACTGGGAAGCAGTTGAGCGGATCTAATGCATTTATGATATGATTAATGTGCGTTGTTATGTGTTTGTAGTGAATATGCTTAAGTGTACTTGTGAATCATGGAAATCCGAACGGTTCACACGCTTGGATTTTCTCTAGGCTTTTTTTTTATACTATTGAGCAAAATCTTTGATTTCTATTTCTTTCTTCGCCTTGAGACTGACTAAGTGAGTGGCTTGGGAAAACTGGTGCATAGTAATTGGGCTGCGGCTCACTCACAATCAGCCCCTTTGCTTTAGTTTGGACAATCAAGTAAATCCTTTGGAAATGTCCGCATTATTATTTCCTTAATAATAATAGTAATGAGTTCAAGCTCAGGCAGATGCTTTATGTCGCACATTCATATTTTCTTTTTACGAAGCATCCGTCAATTGCAGTCCTCATAACTGAGTCAAAATAATCTACATATGTATGTTTTTACGCATTGACACTTACAAAATGCACATTGCGTTCCCATTCATTGGGGAATTAGTAACTGTTAATGAGCATAAAATTGTTACTGCTGTCATCAGTGTAACATGTGCGAGATGGCAATAAATCTGATTTAGTATAGTTGTACATATACTTGTGCAATGAAAATAAGCATTTGGAACTTGAGTTGTCAAAACTTTACATCTCTCTAAGCCCTTGTAAATAAAGTAATTATACTTCAGATATGTGTTTCCAATTGCACATGGAGTCATCATGCTCGCACAAGATGTAAGCCTAGAACTGATGTTTATTGACAACGATTCAGTTTTGAAGTAAGGCAATACCGAAATTAAGTTTTTTTTTCATCACTAGCATAAGTACATGTGTAAGTGTCGAGTAAATGCGTAATCGTGGGATATTAATTCTTGAGGGAGCCCTTTTTGGAGCTTAAACGTATGCACGTAAGTATGGGTTAATGGTAGTGACAGATGTACATGAGATGTGTGCTGAAAGAAACAATGAATCCCTGTATTGATAAAAGGATTTCGAAAGTAACATTCGGAGGTGTTAGCATATATTCAGTCATTATGATGAAGTGTGAATTATTCAAGATTGATGCGAAATTAAAGGTAGTAACAAGTCCGTAAGTGAGGGAATTTTTTGTGCATGATGAGTGCATAATGAAAGCACCGTTACCCCCCAGCTGCGACCAAGAATAGAAGAAAAATGACGAGAGATGACAAGGGGAAAACCGACAAATGAAGGCAAAAAGCTCAATTCAGTCTAAATATAGACTTCTGAACAAGTTTACAGGAACAACAGGGAGGACAACAAAGTATGTAGGTTTTCACGTGCATTATTAAACTTTTGGGTGAATCACGATTTTCTGCCGGCTTATAAGACGCCAGTCCATCCTCAAGGTTACCACAGTTGCTTCCGAGCATCCGAGCTAGAGTGCCACGAACTGTCTTCTCCTCTCACACTCACTCTCAATATACCCGTATAAAACATCTGGGAGAGGCTTAAGCAACATAGCTTCATCCAGCTTCAAATATTTAAAAAAAAGTTTCTACTTTTGCCAAAAAGGAAATTTTTTTCCAAAAGTTCTTCACGTTTACTTTACCTGAAAGGAAATTCCACTTCTTTTTATTACCATGTGGAAACTCGGATTCGGAGTTACGATTTTAGTCCTTGCTACCGGCTTCAGTGCCGCGGAGGTGTCTACGAAGATCAACAATAAGAAAAACTACACCGTTGCGGCTTTCGAGCCTAGAGGTGACGTTGGAGGAGGAGGTAGTGGCGGTTATGGAGGTTCTGGTGGAGGATACGGAGGAAGTGTTGGAGGTGGTGGAGGAGGAGCCGGTTGGGGAGCTGGCGGCGGTGGTGGAGGCGGTGGCGGAGTTGCTCAACCATCCGTATATCAATATACACATTACCCGGCTATGATGGCAAGTGTAATAAATGTAATTACTGTCACAAACTTTGTTTCCATTTTTAGTGGCTATGTCAATTAATTATTGCTACTCAATTGTGTAAGTCTCTTCTTGGAGTAACGCAGCCAAATATTTTTCGGATGTCGATTTGTACATATGTGTGGATGAATTGAAAACGTTGCAATCATATATGATAACACTATTTGGTGCTCATTGATTAACAGGGAGGAGGCGGCGGCGGCGGTGGTGGATGGGGCGGAGGTGGCTATGGAGGTGGTTACGACGACGATGATGACATGGACTTTGGACCGGAATTAATTGGCTTGTTAGGACTTAAGGGACTGAAGGGACTTAAGGGTCTGAAGGCGCTAAAGGCTGCGAAAGCATTGGGACTTCTTGCTTTAGGACCGTTACTTCCTCTTCTTCTGCCACTTTTGTTGCCTTTATTGCTTTTGCCTTTGTTGTTGTTGCTCCTTCCATTGCTGCTCTTGTTGTTCATTCCAATCCCGGTGGTTACCCCTGTTCCTGGTGGAAGAAGACGGGACTCGGAAATTTTCAAAACACTTTTAAGCTCGGATTTCGTGAAGGTAAATTTTTAATATTCTTATTTATACATGGAATGATTAAGGAATGATATTACCCTTAAAAAAATTCGTGAAGGAAAAATTCAATTTCAAATGTATCTATGAATACTGAACATTACAGGAAACTTTGAGTGACTTAATGTCAAAATTACCGAAAGACCTGACGAAGTTAGAGTTCCTGAAGAACCCAAAGCCATAGTCGGGAACGTTGATACTCCTTTTGTTTCAATTATTTATTTATGGTGACTGACGCTATGACCATGACAAAGTCATTTTGACGAGACAGAGCTGGACAAATTTGTTATGTAGTTACTAAGCCTTGTTTTCGAGTAAGCTTGAAGTTGTTAATCCAATTCTGTTGGTAGTAAGTTATTGCTTTATATAAACAAATAGTATAAGCCGACCTTAATGACTGAAATTTGGACAATGGACTTAAACTGACAAGACAATCTGTACCTGACCGTAATCTACTTTACACGTCGAAACATAGAATTTAAATAATTACATGATGCTTACAAGGAGGCTATAAATGTAATATCCGGTAGCTGTGATTTCTCACAAGCGCTTTTAGTTGCACATTATTTGAAAGTATTTATGAATTTGTGATACACTATCGTTTTACTTTTTTTAGTTTTGATTGAATTTTAAAATTTATTATGACAGTATTTTAATATTTTATGACCCCGTACAATGACTATTCCGTAATGTGTAAAAGTGACGTATTTAAATGTTTAGTACCTACGACTCGAAATATACATGACTAATAACCCAAGATAAAGTGAAATGGACAAATAAATGGACTCTGTTTTAACTACTTTAAATTACTAACGTACTTATTTTTTTACGGCAATGACAATAATAAAGCTATTTTCTTGAATTACTTTTGCAGTCATGAAAGTTTAATATAACCCGCTTCTTTAGGAAGAAATCACGATTGCACATTTAGAAGGTGAAGAGGAATTTCAGGGGAAACTTATGACATGATGCAATATCAGTAGTTGTGATGGCCAAGGTCCTACATAACTGAGCATTCGCCACTACCAAGATCAGCTGGATTCGGGAACAACCCGGCGTTTGTGGCACCTTCCATATCACCGACTAGCTCTTTTGGTGGAGGGCCTGCGTATTGAACCTGGGAGAGAAGACAACTTTATTAATTCTAGCCAATGATTCAGCGATGATAAGCTATTTGTCATTTCCTGATTAGTAGTAAAAATGACTCACTTTGAGCATTAATTCGGATATACTATCAAACCGTTTTTGTTTAATTTGTTCAGTGTCATTTTCTTTTTCTTTTGCATATTCTTCAAGTATCTTTTTCATACTATCATACTGGCCATTATATTTGTCGAAATCAGTTGCAGATAGCTTTTCTCGATTGTCAGCTAGCCAGTCTGGGTACTGTAAACACATTATAATGAATATAAATTAAATATGGATACTGCATTTACCTAACCTTAAAAATAACTTTGAAATCCTTACTCTATCAACGATGTCCGCTAACACTGGCTGCAACAGTTCTTTAGAAAGAAGTTTCTGCATCATATTTGTCATAAATGGCAAAATTTCATCTACATCACCATCTTCAGCATTCTCCCCCAATGAAAACGAATTCATTAACTTAGCTAATTCTTCTTCGTTGAAGCCACCCATACCCATGGGATCCTGTATGATTAAATATTTGAGTTCACACAAACTCAATAATTACGTAGAATACAAACAAAGTAACGCTTTAATCGATGAAACACTTAAATACTTTACCTCCATAGCAGGAGTGGATGACAAATTCTTCATGGCATCATTGATACATGCAGCAAATCCTGGGTTAGCTTCTCCTACAGCAGCTTTCGTAGCAGCCTCTACAAACTGTTGAAGGGAATCAGGGCCATCTCCACCAGGCTGACCTGCAGTACTTCCTGCCAAACCAAAAACCAAGAATTTAATCCAGCAAAGATGTGCCACTCCATGTAATTAACAATCGTGTTTCTTCCTCAGATTAATTTAAAAAATATTTCAAGCATCTGATATCCCCTCAATAATTCCCCTGTTTCTTATTTACCTTTCTGAGCATATTCTCTCATCTTTTTTTCAAACTGTACAGTAGCTTCTTTAATAAACTCCTCAGACCAAATTTGATTCATATCTTGATTAGATTCTAAACTGCTTCCACCAGGGGGAGGTCGTTTTGTTTCTGGGAGTGGTTTATCGAAATCTTGTAATGCGTCTAAAACGAATGATACAATTTCAAAAACAATTTAGCCCCGTCACTCAATTTATACCTTTCAACCTCATCCCAGAATCTACTTCCTTCGGACTCTTTGATAATTGTGATCACTTAATACTATTTACCATCCAGTAAGGCATCAAGTTCAGGATCATCTACAATTGCATTTCCAGCTGCAACAGTAACGTTGGATGTTCCTGCCGTGGCTTCATCCGCACCCCGGGCTTTGTCATCTGGATTGGGATCCATCGATACAACCGCCTAGCTGCTTTAACTTCCAAATTAAAACATCGTCCATTAAATATCAAGATGAAAATCATACGACTACTGATTTACTCAAATATTATCCTTGACGCTGACATACTCCGAAAACACGCTGTATACACATATTGCCATTTTGCTTCCTATACTACGCTAAATTATTATCTAACTCGCATTAGCCATCACATTAAGTCATGCAGACTGCCTCTTCTACAATACGAAAACTTGTATTAATAAACATTTTTCAAAATCACCCAATCCTTCAACTCTCCTCTCCAACTACTGTAACTTTCCATAATTTCCATTTTACAACAGAAATTACTTTACCAGTTACTGCCACTGTCAAGTTGACATTTGATAGTCAGTTCCTCCATCCATCCATTCCAAATCCAACAAATCTCCATTACACAACGTTAAACTCACAAACGACCTATACACTCTACTGTTATGACTACATTTAAAAAAAACTTATATCGATATTGTATGGTTGGACACGATTTAAGTTTACACAGAAAAGGAATAACTTCAACCCTCTCAATAATAACTTTAGATTTAGAAATCAATGTGGATCATCGAGGAAGAAAATGTTTCCATACCTTTAAAACACTTTCGACTAAAACAATAATAGGAACAAGATTCTAGAAGAGCAATTACGATATCAATTTCAAAATAACTGTATGAAGTACTTTATAATACAATAATTAGGAATTAATTTAAATTCATTAAATGACTACACTTGTACATTTACTTTCAAAGCTTTACTTACCTATAGATGCAAATACAAGTTCAAGCAAATGGCAAACTACAAAACAAATTAATTTTTTATAGTAATTTTACTCCTTTATGTAACTTTTTTATTTACAACCGATGTGTAATCCTTTTGAATGTTTACAATTTCCGCTTTTTCAACACCTGCTGTATACGATGACATATAAATCTGCTGGGTGCGAAATTTCAAATACTTGAGCCGAGCCCGTCCAATATGCACATGCATATGCGATGCCTGCCTGAACATGCTCTAGGCGAAGGCTATTGCTATTGTAATTGTAAGTAAAAATACGTCCCACTATCAAGTTAGGGACATTTATTTAAGTTATATTTAATTGACCTGCAGAAAAATACATTTCGAAGACAATTTTTGACTGAAATTTCAGCATTTTTTCCTCAAACAAGGATTCATTTTCCGCCCTGTTCACCCTCAGGACGAATTTCCTTTAATATAATTTTTAAATTCTTGAAAATTTTACAAATTCATGTGAACAGGGACTTGATTCAAAATTTTTAAAATGCCAACTTCAGAAGCCATCGCGAATTTCAAATAGCTCCCTTCAATTCTAAGAAAAATGAATTGATTACAAACTGAGCGTTGACAGTAGCAAACAAGTTGCGGAATATGTAAAGTGATCTTGTTTATTATTTTTCGCATTATTAACAGCAGCCTCTAGACTGTACAGACGCTGTGCTACCTATTTTAATTTTCCTCGGTATAAATTAAATAATTAGACTAATTTCAAATTTAATTTGCAATGATTTAGGCTCAAAGCCTCTTACTGTCTGTTTTAATTTTTCTCCTAATGGAGTATACTTACATGCAAGTTCAACAAATAACTTCCGGGAAATGAGGGATTTTGGGTCTTTCAATTTTACCGTGGATAATGTGGTAAACGTATTAATTTTAAATAAATAGAATATATTTAATAAAGAAAGCTACATGCTACATCCAGGGGTCGGATTTTTGTAGGAAGACGGGAAGAATCTTCCCAGGGAAAAAATATTTCTGGCAGGGAAAATCTCAAAGGAAGGGATTTATTTTTACGAACAGGGATTTTTAAAATCGTTGACCTTTTTTTTGACAGGGATTTTCAAATTTGTTGACGGGTTTCAGGGAAATTTGTTAAGCAAACAGGGATTTTTGGCTTGATTGACCAAATTTGTGCAGGTATTTCACTTCTTGTAAGGGATTTTTTTGGCCAACAGGGATTTTGAAAATCGTTGACCTTTTTTTCAGCAGGGATTTTTGAAATCGTTGAGAACCTACCAGCAGGGAGATAATAGTCAGCAGGGAAATTCAGAAATAATCTTCCAGGGAGATTTACAAAAATCCGACCCCTGGCTACATCCATCAACCAATTTCATGGGGTTTCATTCGCACGCTATTCGAAAGCAAAAATTGAGCCCGTAGAAACCAAACCCGGGGAAAGTGAGAAAAGATTTAAGCCTTCCAAACAAAAAATATGTATTCTCCTATAGTCAAATTCTAGCGTCAACTCTTTAAAAACATTCATCATGTACATATATGTCCGTTGATTGATGATTAACTTCTTCAAATCTCATTTCAGATTTAAAAATCCCTGTATAGGATGCTAGTTACTATTAAACGGGAATTAATTTTAAAGAATCATTCCTACGCTATAAGTTTCTCTAATACTCTATTCTTCTCTCATTTATTTTGAAAACTATTTAAAAATTAATGGACCCCCCTGAAGCCAACCAGGATGTTCAAAACTGACATATGATGACCAGATTACCTTTTGACGTTCACATTTGTTTGAGTAGGTTACGCAAAGTCAGCATGATTCTAGGTGATAGAAGCAGTCAGGAGGAAAAACCACTTCAGTTTTTTGTCATGCCAGCATACAAACAGGCAACAACTTTAATTGACCCAGGTTAAGGAAGGTTTTGCAAGATCTGGAACTAAGACTACAAACGAAAGGGTCACACGTCATATGGTCCCACATAATTACACGTACTAACATTAAATACTGACATTTTTACTAAAGGAGCCCAAAAATCTCTGGACGACAATTGAGTATTAAATTTGAAATCGGAAACGTTTGTGCAAATTAGGTCTCTATACTAGAGCTTCCAATGTGCTCAACATTTTTGTTCCGTAGAAAATTCCGTTCCGTTCCGAAACCTACAAATAATATTGTTCCCGGTTCCGTTCCGACTGTCGGGACATCGGAATATTTTAAATGAAATCGTTCGGAACAAAGAAGTAAATTTTTGTTTCCGTCACAGTTTGTGTTCCGTTCCGGATTATGCTGGTTTTTCTGTTCCGAACCCGTTCCGTTCCGAAGCATCCCGGGATTTTTTATTACATGTACATGAAATGCAATTTGCACTACCTGTAATATTTCTACAACAATATTTATGTTCAAGTTTGATATTTGATTATAAATAATTCCTTTCTGTATTTTAAAATAGTAAGGACACTTCATTAACTGTACCGGTATCGGAACGGAACGGAACAGAACAATTCCGCTTTCCGATGACATAAATTTTATGTGACAGTTTTCGTACCGATGCTGTGAACTGTCCCGGTCCCAATATCATCGGTACAAGTTCTCATGTTCCGGGTTTGTCCCGATTCAATGACGGAACAAAAAGAATGTTCCGAAATTGTTCCGTTCCGTTTCCGAACACGGAACTTCGGGATTTCGGAAACCCGAAGGAAGCTCTACTCTATACCTCTCTATATCTCTATACCTACATATGTTTGTGACAGTTTATTACAGTTTTAGAGATAACTGCCATTTGGTATAAAGTCCAAAATTTCAAGAATTTTTTTCTAAAATAATATCTGGCCGATTTCAACCAAATACGAACTCAGCCTTAATTTTAGTACGAGTAATGTTCATACAAATTGTCATTGAAATCGGACCAGTAGTTTTTGAGTAATCGTGCGGAAGGACACACGGACGTACGGACGCACGGACAAGGCTGAATGGACGATGAGTGGAGTATGGTGAGCACCCTATCTTGCAAGTATAGGGTTCTCACCATGACCATTGGACGTCATACAGGGTTGCCGCATTCTTCAACTCAGCTTCTGAGGTCATGAACCCCGGCATAATTGCAGTTACGGGGGCTCACTACCGCGGCGACGTATCAAGCAATGCAACGTTCTCGTTACCCGCTTTGTGCTTATGTTAGTCGAAAACACGGAATCGAGAATAAATTATTGCCTTCGACTCGTCCCGCACAAGTCTTCGTGAGCACCGCATGACGTTAGTGTGGGTGCTCACCACCATGGCGCAGTATACATTTTGCTCTGCGCAAGTCTTCGGGTCTCCGTGAGCACCCTTGCTCTGTTCAAGTCTTTGTGAGCACCCTATGCTAAGCATTGCAGTATATGCTGCGCCACGATGTATGCGCCACGGTGGTGAGCACCCACACTAACGACATAGGGTGCTCACTGAGAGCCGAAGGCCGAAGACTTCCGCAGAGCAAAATGTATACTGCGCTGTGGTGGTGAGCACCCACAGCAACGTTATTGGGTACTCACGAAGAGCCGATGGCCGAAGTCTTCAGCAGACCAAAATGTGTGTTGTGCCACGGTGGTGAGACGCCGTAACTACAAATATGTGCGGGTTCATGACCTCAGAATCTGAGTTGAACAATGCGACAACCTTGTGTACGTTCAATGGTGAGCACCCTATACTTGAAAGATAGGGTGCTCACGGTGTTCCACTCATCATCCAATTGAGCCTACAATAATTACGTTGCGTGGGTGGTGTTACCATATATACTTATTATGTAAGTGTTGATGGATATTGCATTTGTGCGCAAGTACGCGTAATTATTTTTTTTCCTGCTGATTCTTGATCTGTCAGCTTTGGGACCAAACTTCGGCGTCTTTGTTGATGTTGGTGATAGGGTTCCCAGACGTCCCGGAATGCCCGGGACAGTCCCGGAATGACAATCGTTGTTCCGTGTCCCGGAAGGTTGTATTCCGGGACACGTAAATGTCCCGGAAACTTCGAGCTCAAAAAGTTACAAAAATTATTCGCGATTTTAAGAGAAAAATAAAATATTTTGTTGTAGAGGAGCTCGATTCTTTGAAGTCATATTTTCTTTTGAAGAAACAAACTGACTGCCCTGTTGTTATTCGCAAGGTTATATGTCAAAACAGCAATCAAGATGTTGCGAAAGTAGAATGCCTACCCGAATGTTACCTATTTATTGTGCTTAGTATTTTACAATAAATGAATTCGCCCATTTTTCCATGTTGGAGTGTTATGATTGTACTTCTACGGAAGTTTACGCCATAATGAAATCTCTTCTGCATAGTTGTGTAAACCGATACAACGATCAATTTTACCGACGTAGCGCTAATGCAATTCTGAAAACTTAAAAAACACAAAAAGCGCTTTGAACAGGAAGCTTTGGATTTTTTTAAATCACTGCAGACCTATTTTAGGTGACATTTTGTTTTCAGTGGTACTAACTTTCTTGAAATGAAACTACTAAATTTGAAATCAGAGGAATCCTTAGTATCCATGGCCTATTTACTAAATATTGCCGTTGCACTCGGTAACTCGGTATTAAATTAAACGAGGACCAGCTGTACAATGAATTTTGCTTACTTCGTTAAACTTGAGTTTTTGATTGTGATGGGGGATCGTGAGATCGGTCCGTGCAAAGTGGGCTGAGTTTTTTACGAAAGATCAATGTCGGGAACTACTCAAGCTTGTATCGTTTGTGATATTAATTCCTGTTAGCAACGATTTTGCAGAAAGTAATTTCAGCCTAAAGAAGAAAGTTTGGACAGCCGAGAGAAACTTAATGTCAACAAAACTTGTGAAGTCAGAGCTTCAAGTCAGGCTTAATGTGCCCTTTTCATGTTGTGAATTGGTTTCTTTTTTGAACAAACCGGAAAACAAAATGTTATTAGATGCCAAAAAGGATGAAACATACAATTAGGAATCGTGCACACGTAAACAAAATTTAAAATTATTTTGTCCCGGAATGCCGTTTCAAAAAACTGGGAACCCTATGTTGGTGGGAAGCTGTAACTGGATTGTGGATTTGTATTTATTAGGATTCATCTGGCCGTTCTTGAATACTAGAGTCATTGTTAGGATTGGGTTTGTAATATTTTTATTTAGCGTGTTCACGGAAAAGTTTGTAGAACCTGGGGAATGACGAAAGGTTAGTAATATTTAAATTATTATTATTGGCTATATTTTAGCAGAGCAAGAAATGAATTTATTATTAATTAATTAAATTTATAAGGACCTGTGACTTTCGCCCGTGTCCCGTGACCCGAGAAATAATGTAGTGTAATTTGTAGAACAATCAAGATGTTGGATTCAGAAATGTTTCCTTTGTCGTTTTACTTAATGTAATGAGTACAGTGTGTTCGTTCGGTGTGTAACAGTAAATTATGTAAGATTAAAACTTGTTGTTTTGCATTTCAGGAATTAGGGTGCATGGAGTGGAAGTCGAAAGATTAAAATATTCAACGAAGTGATTGGTTCCTGGCAATTGGCTACTAATATCGTTGGCTAAATTCGAAAAAGTACCATTTGCATTTCATAACCTACGCTTTTTAAATGGGTTCACAAATTTTTCGAATTTAGCCAACGATATACTGCTGGAGTGGGACGAGAAAGGTCAGATGGGTTGCTGGTGCTAAAATATTGTACTGCTACTTGCAATGGGGCAGTAATGTTGACAGGCTTTTCTTGGGCTATTTATAGGTCGTATGTACTAGAAGGCTGTGGTGGTAGTCATCAGTTACGAGAACGAGAACGGGGAAGGGTGTTGAAATATTGGGAGATGTCAGAGTGGGCTAGATTTTACAATCCCGGCCATTTCCACTTTTCCACAATTTTTCCACTTAGTCCACCTTTTTCAACTTTGTCCACCTTTTTCAACTTTGTCCACCTTTTTCAACTTTGTCCACCTTTTTCAACTTTGTCCACCTTTTTCAACTTTGTCCAGCTTTTTTCCACTTCAAATTTCAAAATTCCCACTGCACATTCGGCTTATTGCTCGGCCAAATTAAAATGTCACAACTTACTTAATACTTACTAGGAATAGGTAAAGACACAAATGTCCAGCATTCGAAGGTAGCCTTCAAGGAAGACTTTATTGAATGCGGCTGACCGAATTTTCAGCCCAGAAAATGAATATGGAAGGTAGGCTGAATTTTTCCCCGAAAGATGAGGGAAGGCTTCATAAAACATTTCTAAATGGTAGGGGAAGGAGGCGCTCGTTATAAGTAGCCACCGAATGTATTACATGCTTCATGCGGATGATGCCTGGTGTATAACATACAAGGCAGAAGTGTTAACGTTGTTAAATAATTGCATGAACTTTCATTCATCACATTCTTATTCTTATGTGACGATACTGTTGATCCAAACTACATGGTTTTCAAAATTCATGTACGCTTTGATACTATTTCACTAATTTTGAAATAAATGAAGGCTCAAAATGAAGGAGGAGTAGTTTTGGAGGAAGGGTTTTCGATTACTTATTAAATCGGTTTTTTGGAAAAAAGGTGGACATAGTGGAAAAAAAAGGTGGAAATGGCAGGGATTGTAAAATCTAGCCGTCAGAGCGTCCCGTTCTGGTAGTGAGAAAAAAGCGTGCTTCGAAAGTTCTCTCGTCGAAGAATTCGAAAGCGGTTGCAGAATATGAAATGAAAGCAGAGTATAGGTAAGTTGCTACTAATTTTAGTAAAGTGTGATGACTTATGTGTGACGGGCAATGCAGTGCAAGTTAGCAGTACAATATGACGCAGAAGTTGTATTTAATTACAAGTTTCAGAATCTCCTATGAAGCTAATAGAATGAAACCTCACTGGTGTATGGAAGTCAGTGGAATAGCATTCCTTCCGTTCTTGTCCTGCATTGAGACCGTGAAGTTGTTTACGGAAAATTACCCTGAGATCCGGCGTGAAGGAGGTAGATTCATCTTTGGAACAACGATTGCTGCGATTGAGAACCTAGTAACGCCAGAAAACTTGAGGACGAGGCTTCAAAATTTTGTGTTAATGCAAGCAAGGTATCTAAAACCGATTGTGCTCCGAAAGTGTCTCAAATCCTTTGGACGCGATGAAGTTCTGAGTTTCATATTTGTCTGAGTATTATTATGTAACTGGTTTGTAATACTGGAGGTTGTTTCGGGTCGGGAATTTTTTTTATATGTTACACAAATTGACTTTTGCATGAAGTTCTTATAACTTTGGCTAGACACTTTTATTAGATGCGCAGTAAAATTCAAATATTAGTTGGGTTGTTTCATTACTTTATATAAACTTGTTGGATACTATATCAAATGTGCCTACATGCTTAACGAATCAAAATGATTGGAGTGTTCATGTATGTATGTTCAAAGTTCGGGAATCATTAAGGTATGACTATGCTTATAATAAAATTAGTTTTAGCAGCTACTTAAACTACTTTAACTACAACCGTTCCTAATATTTAAAAGTTTCGGCTAAAAACTGATTTATTGTCATTGACTTTCAAGTGAGTAGTGATTGTAGTTGGATATTTTGTATAATTGCAAGTAGTAATTAAGAATAATTATATATACGCAAACTAACATAGCTCGATGACACTACACGCACTTTTTATTGTATTACGAGTATCCTTCCGCTTGACTGATTACGTCACAGCCCGATATGGGACATTTGCACACCTTACCGCATCCTTCTGAGCAACATTTTTCCGAGCCACAACATTGATCATCGGATAAACAGTTTTTCTTCGGATCGAAAACACACGCGGAACCGCCTCCACTTGGTTTTGGACATGTTCCGGGTTTATCCAGTCTGGATATGGAAGGTAAACCTACCCCTTCCTGCGCACGATCTGTGTCAAAGTAACATTTTCCAAATTATATTTATGAAACTACAGATTCCTGATAACATTATCAAATACAAAATTAATTAATTTTGTTCTACACGTAGTTGCCTAGAAATAAATTCTATTTCAAAGTATAACTCTTACCCCGAGGCAGCAGTGACAACACTATGATTGCTACCGGAAAGATGAAGAATGTAGCTCTATTGCAAAATGTAGCCATTATAGCCTTTCAGAGTCACTCAAATTCGAGTCTAAGAGGTTGACAGCCGAAGCAGCAGGACTCAAAATATTAGAAGTACTTACTTACACAGGACCGAAGATTTTGCACAATAATATTGCTCTTACAACACGATTCACAAAGTGAACGAGAATACAAATGGTCATCACCTCATACCCTTAAAAAGGGAAACCAAAATTAATATCATGTAACTCGTTTCTCTTATTCTATTTGCTGCCTTCTAATATTAATCAGCTTCTTGGAATTCGGTGCCATAGGAGGAATCAATAACTTACAACTCCATTCTTAAACTTTAAAAACATATTGTTACCCTTCAAAAAATCAAAGTCTGCGCTGTGAAGCCTGAATTACTAATCACAACACTTGAACCTGAAATATTTTTGGTTAGCATAAAAATGTAAAACTCATTCTATTTTATCTACCAAAGGTACCGCTGACTATTTTAAAATCGCAGGCCAAAGCCTAAATAAGAAATCCTGAAGGGCTTCAATGCAAATAACCATGCAACTTCTAAAAAAACAACAAGAAAACATTATTTTAAGTGTGAGAGCATTCTAAAGTAACCAATTATCAATTTTCCCACATTTTGAGAAACTATGATTCACTCTGGTTTCACAGTTTATTGTTAAATTATTCGTTGTACATTGTGTACCTGTAAAATAAAAATAAATGTCTCTAATAAATTCACTGCTGCTTTAATTAAATAAATTAAGGTTTTCCAATATTAACTTACTATGAATTTATCCAACGTCCAAATTCTTTCCCTATACATAGTGATTTTTGTAAATAAACTACATGTATCTCCCTGTTTTGTTTTAAAAGCTGGAAATTTTAGCAAATTATTTCTGGAATCCCGAACGACATCCTGAACTAATTTGTCCCGGGATTGTACAGAATTCATAAAAGGTAAAAAGAATTGTCATAAAAACAGGAGCATATTTTTAAAGGCCATTACATTGCGCTACAAAAAAACCATCTTCACCGAAACTTCAAAGTCATACTCATAATTTTGACGGGATAATTCATACTAGGACGTAAAAGCAGCGCCTGGTTGCTCGAGTGGTAGCTCGGACTTAGAATTTTTTGCTCTCCTCTGCTCTGATTGTACTATATGCATACACACTAACTTTTCATACGCTCGTATGTTTGTTACGAAGCTCGAGTTCCTGTAGCTCACAACTCTATGGCATCCCAGGAATCAAATGCAACTTCCACAATAACACACCGACACGCCAGCGCAATGTATTTTCAATTGCAAATACAAACGTGGGTGACAAGGTAACATTACAGTTTGATTAAATCTGTTTGCTAAATTGATTCCGTGGGTCAGTATACTTTATTCCGTGAGATTTTATGTTTTACTAGTACTATGAAGCAACTATGAGGGTTAGCTTAGTCCTTAAATTAGTACTTTAGGGTAGAAATATTTAAGTACACATACGCATCTGCTGTGAGAGATGGATGGAGTACCATAGGGTATAGAAAGCAGCAGTGTGATGAGCAACTTGTAAGGGAGCGTTCATAAATTACGTCATGTGCTTGGTACGGTGGGGGGTTGAAAATATTTGACAGAAAATGATGAGGGGGGAATGGGGGGTTGACGAAAACATGATGTCAGCAACAATTGCTTGCTGGAAGTGAGAATTTCGTAAAAATTTTGGAAAATTGAGTAGTTTTATTAAGCAGGTAATTTTAACAATGTCACCCTTCGATTCGCAATAAAATTAAGACTATTCGACGAAAAAAATTAGCCTGATATTTTAGGTACGGGTCGGGTTCAGGTGCGTATCTTCATTTTTTGCTACCTGAAAGCAGTTCTGGTAATAAAGGTAAAGTGCAGGCAGAGTGCAGAGTAGAGCAAAAAAATTCTAAGTCCGAGCTACCACTCGAGCAACCAGTCGCTGCTTTTACGTCCTAGTATAATTCATACCCACAATTACATATAGCATTATTGATTATTGATTTTTGGGCTAAAGTGTCATTTGTTAGACGCCCCTAGTAAGATGATCTCGATGTCCGTCCGTACGTCCGTTCCCTAGACAACTCAAAAATTAGTAGACCAATTCGGTCGCAATTTTTTATCGACATTACTTATGCCAACAGGTAGTCTGATTGTGAGTTCTTATTTAGTTGAAATCGGTTGGATAGTTTGGGAGAACAAAATTCTTGAAATTTTCAAACAATGACATCACGGTTATTTCAAGCACTACTGGACCGATTTCGATGATTTTTTTCGACTTCCTCAGGACTAATTTCCATGTGTTGACGTTCTTATAATATTTAAGCCTTTTCAAAATCACTGATCCTAGGATTGGAAATGTCGAAGAAATTGATTTTGGGAGCCATATTTAATTTTCCAAGTCCAGAGATATCCAAACAAAATAGCCATCCTTCAAACCTTCGAAGGCAATTTTTTGAAAAAAACTTTCCTTCGTCCTTCTATAAATGAAGATTTTAAAATATAATGCCTTCCCTCAGCCTTGTTTCGCTTATTTTCTGTTAATATTAGTATAATCTTCCACTACGATATTAGGAAACCTGTAAATTCATCCTTCCCGAATTAATTCAGCCAACCTTTCCATCCCAACTCTCTGGAAAATTGATCTTTCGCCTTCAATGAAGCCTTCACTGAAGGCTAGCCTTCGAAGGCTGGGCAGGCTAAATGGATTGCTAATGGTACGTGTACGGAATGGCTTGAATCAGTGGGGATTAATTCGCTTGAGTAATGGAAGCGTCCGATTTCATTTCCTTTTTAGGGGCAATAAGCGGCTGAGTTTTACTTTCCCGGCCACAAAAATACCTACCACCAACCTACCACCAACCTACCACCAACCTACCACCAACCTACCACCAACCTACCACCAACCTACCACCAACCTACCACCAACCTACCACCAACCTACCACCAACCTACCACCAACCTACCACCAACCTACCACCAACCTACCACCAAGCCTAGATCCGTTGGTGGTAGATTATTGGGGTAAGGAATTGGTACCCAGAGTATGGCGGCAGGGTATGGTGGTAGGGTATCCCTGTAGGGTAAGTTGGTAGGGTATGCTGGTAGGGTCAATAGGCAGGGTATGTTGGTAGGGTATCCCTGTAGGGTAAGTTGGTAGGGTACGTTGGTAGGGTATGTTGGTAGGGTATGTTGGTAGGGTATGTTGGAAGGGTACGGTGATAGGGTACGTTGGTAGGGTATGTTGGAAGGGTACGGTGGTAGGGTATGTTTGTAGTTTATGTTGGTAGGGCACGTTGGTATATTAGGGTGGTAGGATATGGTGGTAGGTTTTGGTGGTAGGTTGTGGTGGTAGGTTGTGGTGGTAGGTTGCTGGTAGGTTGGTGGTTGGTTGGTGGTAGGTTGGTGGTAGGTTGTGGTGGTAGGTTGGTGGTAGGTTGTGGTGGTAGGTTGGTGGTAGGTTGTGGTGGTAGGTTGGTGGTAGGTTGGTGGTAGGTTGGTGGTAGGTGGTAGTTTGGTGGTAGGTGGTAGTTTGGTGGTAGGTGGTAGTTTGGTGGTAGGTTGGTGGAAATAACATATGTATTATAGTGTTTCTTTATGAGGTGGTAGGTTGTTGGTAGGTAGTTTTGTGGCCGGGAAAGTAAAACTCAGCCGCAATAAGCTACACAGGCATAAGTACGCTGGTCTGGTCAAAATTGAAATCCTAAATTAAAGCCGTTTTTGCACCTCATATTTACATTAGCTCTTTCACAGGCTATCTTTTTTTTTGTAATTTCGTAATTTGTAATAAGCTTCACAGGGTTCATTCTGGGGATTTATCTTTTGTATTGCACTACAGTATAACCGTATAACAGTACAAACACAGTGAGTCAAAGGTGTCCGCCTATCCTACATATAGGCCTATTTGTAGGCTATTTATAGGGTGCGAGGATTTTATTAAAGAGGCTTGTAGGCAAAATAGGGTGCAAGAATATACACTTAAAATCCAGCCTACAAAATAGGTAGGCTCAGCCGTCGTAGAATTATAGGCATATATGTAGGCTATTGAAGCATGTCATCTTCATTTAATGGCATATGGAATGGACAAAATGAAAATTAAAGAGTAGTCGGCGCCTGGTACTTGCAAATTGTTTTATGGAGTGGTTAAAGTGTGAAAAGTACGTGCTATCTCGCCCTGATATGCGCTGAAACCTCACCGAAATCAAAACTTCTAAATATTCGATAAAGTGGGAATGTAAGAAAATCTGAAGTGTGACATCCCTTTTGACCAATGTTATAAAATTTGCGTACTATTTCCGGCTAAAACCAAATCAAGACCCATACTATTTTGATCTTAGGGCTTTGGTCAAGGTGTCTGAACTTAAACTATTTCATTTCAACCCCATTTACTTGAGACAGGATTTTTAATTTATTAGAGTAGAATGGTCTTAAATAGTCTCAGTTATAAGCATGAGATCGGTTCGGTTTAACGCGGTTATCCGACCATCGGTTAACCGAAACCGACGGTTCGGTTAGAAAAGTCGTAACCGAATTGAAATAACCGAACGGTTCGGATTCGTCAATGCCTAACCGGATATCGGTTTCGGATCGGTTCGGTTTTAAATATGAATTTATCCGTTCGGTTCGGATTAGGTAATTGTATCCGCTCGGTTAAACCGGATAACCGATTTTGAATTTCGTTCCAGAAATTTTAAGCATATCGTAATCGAGAACGGCTGTAGCATGAATTTCTCCAGACAAACGATTGTTTCAATATGTACCTGTAATATATTTAGAAAGCAAAACTCATGGGCCACGAGCATGCATACATTTGTTCATCGCATCGCAATTATTTCAAACATCATTATTTAATTTTTAGCTTAAATTAAATAAGTACATTATTACTACAACTAATATGCCATCAGTGTAAACTTCCGACTCCGTAATAAGAGCAGAAACTACAGGAAGCAATGCGCCTTCAAAAAAGATCAAAAGCTAGGTTTGGTACCATTTGGTCTTACTGGAGATTTGGTCCTTAAATTTTTAATTATCATTTGAAGTTAAATAACAGGTTTGATACAAATTAGTGTAATAATTGTTTTAAGTTTGAACGACGTTTTTATTAAAACAAAGATTTTCAGAAAATATTTTAATACATATTTATCTGCTTTGAATGAAGTTTTCACTGGTAAAATGTGCAATATTGTTTCGGTTATTCGCAGGCGCGTAGCCAGGAACTGGCCAAGGGGGGGCAACATTAATTAGAACGTACATAATATGACACATTCAATGGGAAATCCAATTTCACGAATGTAAAACGCACCAAATTTTGCAAACCGAATTTCAGATTTTTATATTCTCCACGTTTTACGATTCCATCAAATTTGCATGATTTTGGACCAGATTTTCAATTTATATTAATATTTGGTTATTTAATATTTGCAATTGATCCAATTTCGGAGAATTTCGAGACCTGTGTTCGCTTCTATCGTTTCAGCTGGTACTTAACCTACTGTTCCTGTGATACACGTCTTTGTTTCGAAAAGAAACTGCGGATATCAGGCGTGCTTGATCTTTTCATAATGAAGAATTAATTACAATTCACTAATTTAACAATTCTATCCAGCTTAAAAATTCCGTCGAAGCGATGCGTGTAAGTTACAGGAGCTAAAAGATTTTAATATGAAAATATTTAAAGCCACTGTTACCATACTTTTGCTGCCGTTGAAGGTTGAAGTCGAATCGACGAGGCAAAGTGAAATCGGGATTTCGCAATGCATTCAAATCACCCGCTAAGCAAGAATTAACACAATAAAAATATACTCTAGAATCACCCAAAACGTCACTTTAGTGAATGGTTTATTACCCACTTCTTCCCGTCAGAAGTTGACCCATCCATACGGGCGAAAGTCGTATCAAAATGCTTTTCTATTTCAATAGAAATTTATTGATCTAGAAATCCTTTGCTCACGCAATGGACAAACATTGCGATAAAATTTCCGCGCGTATGGATGGGTCAATTAATGACGGGAGGAGCCGTGGGCATAGATGGGCGTTTTTCTCCCCCTCTGCCTCTTTGTGCGAGGGATGGAATATAGCCAGCTCGCACTCTCCCTCGTCATGAATCGAGCGACACGTTACGGGTTGTCCTCGTCCTCGCCCTCGTGAGGGGCTACTTTTAAAATACACCCCTCTCCCTCGCACTCATGAGGGCCCTCGTTATTTTATATTACACGTAAATAACCCCCCTACAATTTCCTACAATACCTGTGCCTTCAAATAGCTTTTTCGCGGACACTTGTTTAAAATATGACAACTTCAATATGTGTCGACATTCCTCCCAGTTCTGAACGTACGGAACTTTTGGATAGCTTAGAAAGTTTATAAAATTTCCTACAACCAAGCGTTCAAAACAAATTTTATTAAAATTGTTGAAATAAACTACTGTATTCAAAATAGTGCCCTTTATTGGTGCAGGTTTTACCCAGGTATTTGGGTACAGGTACATATTAGGTTTCGTGGTTGACATAATTGTAAAAATTATAAAAAACTTGAAAAATTTACAATGTTTTTTCGATTTTGTCCTGAAAATAACGTAAAAAACAAGTTTAAAATTCTAATTCATCAGTAAAAAGTGCTTATCTTCCTTATATTTTAATTGTCGGCAACATGGAAGACATTCAGTAGTCAAACTACAATATTTTGTTATAAAAGACATTTTTGTTGGCCTTTGACAATAATTATTCATTATAATCGATTCAGTAGCTCAGAAAATGGCTATTATTAATCAAAGCTGTTTTCTACGTCTCCGGTTAATAAAGATTAGTCACAAATAGGTTCCATAACCTCAGACCAGTAATGTTCAATAGTAGGGTCTGAAAACAGCATTAATCAAATATAAAGACCAGGTGCCCTTGTTTACAAATGACCATGTCTCCCCGACATCCTAAAATGAATTTTTTTCTGGAGTTTAATATGAGAAATTTTAACCTAAACAAGAGGACCTTTTACTTTTAAAAATTTAAACTGGAATTTTTGCGCAGGGCCATAAACCATATACCTAAGACGTTATGAAGTTGGTCTTGCTACAGAACAATATATGTATGATTTTCGCATAACGATTAAGGTAAGAGAAGGTCATGAGGGCTTAAATGTGTACTCTGCCTCCCCCTCTTTCGTTCACATCCTATTCATAGGTCCTCTCCCTCATGTTCATGAGGGCGCCTAAAATCAACGTGTACTCGCCATCACCCTCGCAGTTTGTGAGGGCGAGGACGAGGGAGAGGGCGAGGCATCTCTCAATCCCTCGTGAGGGCGCCCATGTATGGCCGTGGGTAATAAATCATTCACACGAAACATGTAAACTTCATGGGTGATTCTAGAGTTATGCTGTTTATACACAGATATTTACATGGATTACTGAATATGTTGAGTTTCGCAGATTTTTTTTACAAATAAAAAAAATTGTACTATCAAATCACTGAAAAGGTTTGCATTGTCTCGGTATGGACTGATTTATTTTTAACTTTTTGAGTGATCTGATAGTATTTTATTTCGAATGGGGGGGGGGCAATTGCCCCCTTTGCCCTCCCTTGGCTACGCGCCTGGTTATTCGGATAACCGACAATCGGTTCGGTTATAAAAATCATCCGAACCGATGTTATGCGGTTCGGTTTCGGGCTGAATTGGACGACGGGTGGAATATGGTAAGCACCCTATCTCGCAATTATAGGGTGCTCACCATTGAACGTACACAGAGTTGCCGCATTGATGGAACTCAGATTCTGACGTCATGAATCTCCGCTAAATATATAAATACGTGAGCACCCTATGCCGTAGCTAGTGTGGGTGCTCAGTACCATGGATCAGCTTCCATTATGGACTGCGCAAGTCTTCGGCCATCGCTCTTGGTGAGCACCCTATGCCTTAGCTAGTGCGGGTGCTCGCCAACGTGTCCGTGGCGCAGCATACACTGCAATGGTTAACATAGGGTGCTCACCACAAGCATAGGGTGCTCACGAAGAGCCGATGGCCGAACGGTGGTGAGCACCCACACTGGCTAAGGCATAGGGTGCTCACCATTGAACGTAGACAGAGTTACCGCATTGCTTGAACTCGGATTCTGACGTCATTCTAAAAAGTACCACTTTCATTTGAGAACCCATTTAAAAAGCATAGGTTATGAAATGAAAATGGTACTTTTAAGAATTTAGTCAACGATATACTTATATATGCAATATACAAGCATTTACGTATTTAGCGGAGGTTCATGACGTCAGACCGGATAATGACGTCAGAATCCGAGTTCAAGCTATGCGGTAACTCTGTCTACGTTCAATGGTGAGCACCCTATGCTCTACTATATACCCTATATATACCCTACTAAGATAGGGTGCTCACCATATTCCACCCATCGTCCAATTCAGCCCGGTTTCGGATCGGAGAATTTTTTTATCCGGACAAAACGGTTCGGTTCGGATTTTGACAAAAATTAACCGAAAACTTCGGTTCGGTTACGGTTCGGATTTTGACAAAAATTAACCGAAAACTTCGGTTCGGTTACGGTTCGGATTTTGACAAAAATTAACCGAAAACTTCGGTTCGGTTACGGTTCGGATTTTGACAAAAATTAACCGAAAACTTCGGTTCGGTTCGGTTACGGTTCGGATTTGTGTTTTATCTGAACCGATCTCATGCTTAATAGGAAGGATATATGATAGGCTGAGTCATTTGGACACCTTTGCAGTGAGTCATAAGTTAGTAATAAAGAATCTTATAGCAAGGATGAAATAAATTTGACAAAATATACAGCAAGCGGAATCAAAATCACGAATTGTGGGAGTTATATTTTTATTCCGTTTCGTAAAATTACGTTACCCTGTTCCCAAATCGTCTTGAGGTAATTTAAGTCACATTTAAATTGCGATATTTCGTACATAAAAGAGTCGGTGTTCTATCGAGGTACCATTACAAAGATATATTTACTTACCGATGTACCTGACACGCTCATTGTATGTCAAATTGTATTTCATCCCTATAGTTGAAAAGCTGTGGTCAAAGGAGTCAAGGAAGTGGAACAAACTCAGGATCAGGATTTTTTAGGAAAAGGTCTTTTGCAAGTTTTAACTGATTTCAAAATAGGGCTGGATATCGGAATTTGAACTGCATATTACACAAAAAAGTTTGATCATTTCCAATTTGGTAATTTTTAATGCTTCATTGTGAGCATAGAAAAATAAACCAATGATAGTAGAATTGAAATCCGAAAATTTTTGTATTCCGATACTCACAATATCTAAAGACCGGGTTTTAATAAAAGAATTCGAATCATAATTAGTATTCGAAAAATCCTTGGCAAAATTAAAAGTGTCTCGTGAATACCTAGCTCTGCGACAAATTTTTCCTTTGTACCTCAATAATTAAAAAAAGGATCGGCATTTAAGCCCATCCACCACAGGTCTCTACGCTGTGAATTGTGGGTATGACCCTTAAGAACAGAGCAAGGTTGGGTAAATTTATCATCAGCAGCAAAGACACGGAAATACCATGATTTTGCCATTTTGTCATAATCGGTCTGTCATTCAGAAGAATATACCGAAACCCTGTGTAGGGAACTTCAAGGGGATTGATTTGAGCCCAAAACATCCTCCCATTTCTAAAATTCCGGTTTCAGGAACTGAAAATGTGGGCAGTATTGAAACAAAAAAATAAATATTTACTTTTTAAATCAATCCACAGAACTTACCCCCCCCCCCCCATTTTGTAATTTTTGACTTGGTGAGATGGTAATAGACTCAAATGAACCCCCTTGAAATTTGCTACTGATACAGGGTTTTGACATACTTTTCGGAATGAATGGCTGTCCATGAAAAAATGACAAGTTTAGAAACCCTCTCCTCTGTATCTTTGTCCCTGATATTGAAGTTCACCAACCTTACTCTCTGTTATCACGGGTCATGCCCGTAAGTCTCAACGTAAGTTGGACAGCTCCTCTGAAAGCCAATACAATTTAATACAAACTAGTGTCACAAGAAATATGGAGAAACGATTTGAAATTTCTAAAATCCTACAAAAATCTGGACTTTGCTGTACGTTTGTGATGATTGTGACCATAATTCTTAACCAAGGTCAATGATACAAATTTTTACGAAATCTGGAAAAGAGTTTACATGAAAATGGGGAAGCACATATTTTGCGGCGTCATATATTGGGGGAGACACGACCGTGACATCCATTGATAAAATAATAATTTAAATAATTTGTTGCCCTGTTTGAAACTAAATGTCTTTCAAAACAGTAAGAGGCTACAATTCAAGTGAAACTTACTAATAAATAATAATGACAAATTATTCAAGTCGATTTGTTGGCAATACCCTAACAACCTTAAAGTGAGTCCTTGACTTTGCCATCATTCAAATCAGCTTCACAGCAGTAGATTACCCCCGAAAAAATTTAGGCGACTTGTATCCCCAACTTTCAAAAAAACATTTTTCAACTTTCGGCTTCTGGGTATGTTTGTGCAAAAACTCATAGACTCAGAAGCCGAAATTAAAATTTCGCAAATACCTAATGCTACCAAATGAGCTCAGCATTTCTTGTACGAACTGAGTTCATGCTGTAGCATTCAGTTTTTTCGAAATTTTAAAAAAGAACGAAAGTTTTAAAAACAAGTACAAGAAATCCGGAAGATAATATAATAAATTCTATCAATAAACAAGTTCATTTGCAACAAAATCATTCAATCGTCAATTTGCTCGGGGTCACAAAATGTCAGTTAAAGTTTGTTACAGTTGAATGAAGCACTATGCTGGCACCGAAGTCACCTCAACCGTCATACCACCCATGCTATACTGTCATTGGCTCGGTCCTTCCTCACAAAAATAATCCTTCAAAAATAGAGTACAGTCGAACATTTTTACCCTTGGCAAGGCGTTCATTGTGTATGCGGACTGCTTCAAGAATATTCAGGCCAATTATATTTGAGCTCATGACTTATTATAGATCTTGCGTCCACAATATTGCGCTAACTTTAAAATCAGCTGCCAGTTCTTCAATTGACTCCGACAAAGATAGGTGACAGGTCTCAATTTATTAAACTTAATTTTTTAAAAATGGGGTCACCCGGAAGTCATTATGTGAAAACATTCACACCTCCAGAGTCCGTTAGATTCGTGTGCCAGACAATTTCCCCTCAATCGTTTCTTGGAAACCTGTAACAGCTACATTGATTCATCGAAACTGGTTCTGCAATAGGCCCGCGGCCAGAAAAGCTGACTTCGTTAGTCTACGAAGCGACAAAAAAACATTTAATTTCTCTCAGGGCTGGTTTGGTTTAAATCAAATGATTTAAACCATGGTTTAAACCAAACGGTTTTTTAAATAAAAACCAATGGTTTAAACCAAATACCTAAAATTTTAATATTTTCAATCCAAAATGCTTATATTTCGTCGTGCACAAAACTTGTGCAGTTACAGTTATATTGAGTAGTTAAACTGTAGTGAAGTAAACAATACTATTAGCTTTTAGTCTTGTGAATTTAGAAATTCGGAATCGTTTAGAGATGAGAGGAGAGAAATTGGAGGGAAGAGAGAAGAGTGGTAGAGGTTTTTAGAGGGAGCTGGGAAGAGAGAGAGGATTGGTGAAGGTTTTTAGGAGATGGGATTGGAGGAGATCTAATTGGTATGGTAGCGAGTTCAGCGCGGACCGCAGAACTCATTACCATGCCAAAAGCATGTCGTACAACAATATATAATAATAATTAATACAATGAAAAAGTGGTGCTACAACTTTTTTATTTATCTTAGCGCATTGATAATTCATGTAGCTCATGGGTGAAATAATAAAATAATTTTTACCCTGGCCCTAACCCTCAAAAAAGATTTGTAGTCCTTTACACATTTTCACAACAACAATATTTTCTCCCCTCTGCATTTCAGAAAGAAATAAAGAAATGGATTATCAGATGCCATAAACTTCGCGGGATTAAAAGATTCCGTTCTTTAATCCAAAGAGAACCTTTTAAGCGATTACCGGATTATGTACCTGTTGTGTTACGTAATAAGATATAATGCGTAATAAATGGTAGTATTACATGTAGTTGTAATTATATGTCATAATAAAAATTAAGCAAATTAATAATTACCAGCAAGGCATGAATAAGCAGGGAATAAATAAGCAAGCAATAAATTCTCAGCCGTATTGGAATTGGACATCATAAGAACCTTATTGAATATTGAACAGAGCTGGAAAACCACAAACCAACTTTGATTTAGAGTTTCCTGTGACAACAGGAAACCGCTATCGCAAGTCCACAATAATTAACAAATAGAAGCTAAGCGTATAATAAAACCTTATTCGGAACTCTCCAAAATAAAAACTATATGTTAAGTTTTTCCTTATTATACAATGGAATAAAATGTTACAACAGAATTAACTGTATGAAATATTACTGTAATAATCAGACCCGGAATTCACCTGAAATTCCCAACCCACATTTTCTGGTTAGGAATTTCCTATACTTAACTCTACTTTTTCCTTTCTGGAATATTCTATAAAATATTATTGATTCCCGATTTGTTATAAATAGGATAATCATAAACACTTTAAAACAGTACAAATTTATCTTTGAAATCAAACAGTTAAATAAAGTCAAATTGGAATTTATCTTATTCCTTCATTCATCATATTATTTTATGCTATAACAACATAATTGGCTCCCTACGAATCGAACTACGGTCTTCCGATCAAATTCTTTGGTTCATCCGACTTGTGCTCCGAGCAACAGGAATCCTAGCTGCTGACTCCGGAAGAGGTCCTGTCCACCGGTGATCCCCGCCAGCTACCTTTGTGTCGCCTTCCTTCGTGTCCACGGTTTCCCGTTTGCAACATCACGACTCCGGACGTTCTTTTGGTCTTCTTTACCAGGAAAAAGGTCAGCTACAACTTTTCGTTTTTTGGGGTCCAGCACTGTGCAAGAAGACAGACAGTAAGACACCCTAATTCCAAATCCAAGACATCCCAATGGTCGTCCCTTCGTACTATTACAAGTTTCTTTTTCATCTGAAAGAAAAACTTGAATTCTTTCATCAACAAGCCAACATAGACACAGTCCAACCTATAGAAGATGAATCTCTATACCAAAGTTTAACCTCCCGTTGGGTTGACTACTCCCTTGAAGTCAACGATTTAGCAGTAGAGCTCAGCGACAGACGTCGCGAATTCCCGAAATTGCTGAAGATAGAAGTGGATTCAGAAATCCAAAAGTGTTATGAAATCATAGATAACACACGCGACAAGATTGACAACCTATATGTCTGGTTCTAAAAATCATGTATTTCTGAAGGTACACATAATGAGGAAATAAATCAACTCTCATAGAATAAATCATTTAGTTCATACTGCATTTCGTTTTACATACTACATTATACTCATGAGTTTAGGACATTTTAAAAGTTCTAGCGGACACGCCAAAATCACATACACAAAAATGTTGCAACATAATAGAAAATTAATAAGTGCATTAGAAAAAAGTATTAAACTATATTCCCAGATACAAGCACCAAATTTATCAGAAGCAAGAATCGTAATAACAAAAAATCAGGAATATAAGACAGAATACATACAGATATTATACACATTTAACACTGATTTAAAATCTGAATGTCCGTCTTATTTGCGGTCTAACATTAAGAAAACATATGAGAATATAATAAGTTTATTAGAGGAAAAGGAAAAAATATTGCATGACCAGGAAAAACAGTTACTCCTGGGTGCACAAATATAGTTACTCCACCAGATTAAACTGACGAGACTTTTCACACATCTAAATATTATAGAAATTAATTTAATTCATGGATTCTACTGACAGAGTCTATCACCGTGAATTTTATGATCAAGTGTTAAGTTTAATCGAGAATGTCATAATAGTATTACACGTTCAGGTAGAAGGATATAAACATAACTCATGTCCGGTTAAAAACTTCAGGGAATCTAGAAATCATTTTCTAATTATAGAAAAACGCAGAAATCGTGTTAAGGCTATACAGGATAGGTTTCATCGTATAATAGAAAGAAATCCATCTATTCCCGATAGGTTGTTAAATCAAAAATTCCAAACGATATTTGAATTATTGTTCACGTATGAACAATTGGTATTTGACTGGGAGCAAGAATTGTATGATAACGGCTTGCAGCCATAACGAAGTTCATTTCAGAATAGTGTATTATACTTACGGAAATTATTGTTAGTCACACCTTTCCCCTGAATAAAAGTGCACAAGTGAACTCCAGTTCTACCCATGACAGTCAATGTTCCAGTCGGAAAATCCCGCGGATTATGCGGACCCTGATATCCGAATTCCTGGTAGTAAAAACCCAAAAACCGGTCGTGTACATCGAGAACATTACGATTTTGACTATTGGAAACACCAATATTACCTCTGTCAGTGGGGCATAGAATTGTATGAAGAAGCAGGCGATCAAGTAAAGGTAGACGAATTAACCCATCTCAAAATCCGATTAAACCTCTATTTTTTAAAGAAGAATTATCCAGACATAAACCTCTGGCTTCTACAAGAAATAAGGAAACGACAACCCCCACCAGCAACGAAACCACTCTCTGCAAACGCCACAGCAACTGCAGCCAAAAGTGAAACCCCAAGGGCTACTAGGAAATACAACTATTTAGCTGAGAGACTTAAAACTGCTAAAGAAAGTGAAACTCGATCCCCTCAAGTTCTTAAACATTCCGTAGAAGAGACACTACGTCGAAGACAAAACTTTAAATTTCATATTGTGTCACCGACTAATTTTACTGTAGAACTCCCTCGTCATTTTAATGCTGGCAATCTCCCCACGGAGGAAGATTTTCATGTGATTTTCAGGAAGTTTCAAAAGGCTGTCTAAGAAATTAGCTGTTGAACTAACAGAGGAATTTTTCCAAGAGTTTGTTGATATTTTAAAGTTTTTTATAATCGACGAACTCAAGGACGACGACCCTTCCATATCATTTACGGAATTTCATTCCATCCTTCCCGAAGAACCACCGAGCCCAGAAACAAAGGAAGACGAAGCTGCAAAACAGAAACAGGTGAAGGAAGAAAATCGCTTCCGAAAACAGGAAGTTCAATTACAAAAGGAAATCCTAGATAGGGGTCTAGGTAGCCTGATTCAGGCAGATTACTACATCAGTGTCGACTCCGACGATAATCCAGTTTCCTCAACCGCTGAAACTGAAGAAACTGACGAAGAAGACATCGATACACGACTCAAAAATCTCAGAACCAGCAGTGGTCAACCCGAAGACCCACGCCGGTCTGACGATTCGGATTCCGACCCACGGGACAAGGATCCTGATTCATCTAGTGTACCCCTAAAGAAGGGTAATAATCAACCGTCTGAACCCCAAGCAGGACCATCAGGAGCAACCAAGAGAGAACGGACGCAGCCACAAGGCCAACCCCCTCCTCAGCAGCCTGATCAGACGTCAACTCAAGGAAATCCTCCGCCGATTTCAAGTCAAGGGAATCCTCCGCAGATTCCAGGGATCCCTCAGCCGATCCCAGGGAACCCTCCGCCGGTACCCCCGCCAATACCTCCTCCTCAAGGGAACTCATCAGGAAATAAACCCAAGATGACTAACCCAAAGCAGGACCACGCCAATACGCATGACGCAATGGCAGACAAGATTTTTGAATACCAAAAACAGGTAGCAAATCATAAGAAGCCCCAAGGGCCTCACCTAACTGCCACACAGGTAACGATCAATCTGGACGATCTTACCTCCTTGAATTCTGAGATTTCAAAGCTCCGGTTGAGCTGTTATCAAAACTTCAAGGATGACCCCAAGGCCACCCCAGCCGATGAACGCAGTACAGCAGTTGCCTCCCAGGTAGTGCTGGAGAAAGCCTTTACACAGGTTCGTACTGACCTAACCGATATTAGCAAATCTCTTAATGTTTCTGTTACCGGATCCCGTCTCAAAACTCCTCGAGTGGCAGTACCCAAATTTAGTGGTGCCCACAGAGAATGGCCTATGTTCAGGAGTGAATTCTCATCACTCATAGCAACATCCACGGGTTACTCATCTTCGGAGAAATTGCGACTCTTGATTGAGGCGCTGGCCGATGGTACGGCTAAGGAGACAATAGCAGATCTACAGATTAATGATGGTAACTGGGTCATAGCTTGGAAACGCATGACCGATCGTTATGACAGTCCACGTGAGACTGTACATGCATGCCCTCGTCCACTTCTGGAATTACCTACGTTAATGAGCCAGAGTGAGCACGGATTACATAAACCTATTAGCACCGTGCGGACAACACGGTCGCAATTACAGCAAGTCCAACTCGGGGCCGTATCAGAAGCCGAAGTCCTATATCTACACTTTATCCTCGGGCGACTGGATTCCCGGACCTTAGCAGAATTCAATCAGTCGTTACCAAATAATGATGTACCGGCGTTGGAAACTTGCATCGAATTCTTGGAGAAGGAGGCTAAGAATGTTGGTCTTACTAAAGAGATTAGAACCAACAGTACAGCAACTCTAACTGCCCCAAGATCTCCCGGTCGCTCTCGGAGAGAGCATCACGAAAAACGAGTTATGATCGCTACCGCAGACAGTGGAACGGAAGGTGGTTATACTTCCTCGGAATCAATAGAAACCCAACGATCAAGAAAACTCAAGTCCAAAAAGAAGCAGCGTGGGAAATCACCTGTATTTAGGACCAAACGCACCGTCGCCACGGTCAAGCGAAGGACATCGCAGAACCGCAGTCGGAACTCCTCTGCAGAGTCCTTGAATAGGAAACATACTTTTCAACCTAAAAAGGGTCCCCGGCATTGTAGTTACTGTGGAAGTAATTTCCACTCAATTTATTCATGCGGACAATTTATGGGAATAAATGTGTCTAAACGAAGGGATTGGATAAAAGAAAATAATCGTTGTTATAATTGTATGGGACGACATCCTGTTATTGATTGTCCTTCAGCTCGATCTTGTGCAGTGTGTCAGAAAAAACACAATACCGCATTGCACCCGGAAAAAACTGTGGGTTTCAGCCCGAAACCTAGTGTGAATACAGTTTTCCATCAGTGTAATAAGGCAGGTGAAGAATCCGGACTACTTCCGACAGCCGTAGTTGCCATTGAGCATGGCCGCCAATCCATTCTGGCTCGATGGCTGCTTGATACAGGAGCCCAGAATTCCTTTGTTACGGAAAAGGTCGTCAACAGACTGAAACTACCAAGGCACACCGGAGGTGAAACATTTTCTGTAGCCGGAGGTAACAACTTGCCAGTGTTAGGGAAGACTTCCTTCTGGATACGATCACTGAAATACCCTGATAAGACATTCCACATTGAAGCTCATATACTTCCAGAAATTACTGCAGATCTACCGAGTCAACCCGTTGATATTCAAGATTGGAACCATTTAGTGAAGGTACCATTGGCCGATCCAGACTTCAGTCTGCCTGGGCCTATTCACGTATTATTGGGAATACCCGTCCTCGACCGCCTCTTCCGAAGTCGGAAAATCCGAGGACCACGAGGAAGTCCCAGTGCGTACTCCACCGATTTAGGGTACATAGTCATGGGACCCATTCCAGCTCCGCAGGTCAATCAAGTACTTGTTGTATATCCGTCCAAACAATTAGAATTCGATATAGAAAAATTCTGGCATATTGAAGAAATCCCCATGCCTAAAGCATTAACGGAACAGGAGATGATCTGCGAAAATCATTACAAGGTTAATACGATACGGTTGGATAATGGTCAGTATCAAGTCCGGTGGCCATTCAAACCTGAACGCCCCGAACTCGGTAGCTCACGGGAGCTAGCCACTAGTCGTTGGATGTCAGTTGAAAGAAAAATTCTACGGAATCCCGAAACCATGAATTCGTATCATGCCCAACTCCAGGAGTACCTGGACCTCAAACAAATGGAAGAAGTACCTGCAGCAGAGCTGAATAAAAGAAATTCATATTACATGCCTCATCATGCCGTGATAAAGGCTTCAAGCACATCTACAAAACTAAGGGTTGTATTTGATGCTTCTGCCAGGACATCAAATGGAATATCCCTAAACGATATACTGATACCTGGGCCAACAGTACAACCAAAGCTGTTTGATCATTTACTTCGCTTCTGTCTACGAGAAGTAGCTTTAGTGGCTGACATCAAAACAATGTACCGTCAGATTTCAGTACATCCAGATGACCGAGACTACTGTCGTATTGTCTGGAGGCCTACACCATCCCAACCCCTGAAAAGTTACCGAATGACAGTAATTCCATTTGGGACCTCCCCGGCGCCTTTTCTAGCTTGCCGTACTTTACTCCAAGTAGCTGAAGACGAAAGGGACAATTACCCGCAAGCCGCGGAAACAGTTCAACAGGAATTCTATATGGATGACCTCTTAGCCTCAGTGAAGGACGAAGCTGCCGCTATAGAACTACAGAATCAACTCATACAGATGCTCTCATCCGCTCATTTTGAATTGAGAAAATGGCGCTCTAACTCTACTAAGGTATTAGAGAATATACCTGAAGATTCCCGAGAAACACAAATTCCTATGAAAATAGACGATTCTGATACGGTGAAGACATTAGGACTTCGTTGGAACCCAGCCACAGACTTATTCTCTTTTCAAGTCACAATTGAATGGGAGAAATCTCATACCAAACGTACGTTATTACCTGAAATTTCAAAAATATACGACCCATTAGGATGGCTGTCTCCAACAATAGTCAAAGCAAAAATATTAATGCAAGGTATTTGGACGAGAGAACTTGAATGGGATCAAGATTTACCTGAAGACTTACAAAAGTTATGGATTGATTATGCGTCCCAGTTACATAACTTGGAATCCATCAGAATACCACGTTACCTCCAATATGTAGATGACAATGTCTACGAATTACACGGTTTCTCCGATGCTAGTGAAAAGGCTTATTCAGCAGTAGTGTATATTAGAGGAGTACATAATCACCACGTAACATCGCGACTGGTAGTTGCAAAAACAAGAGTCGCACCAATTAAGGTACTTACTCTGCCTAGGCTGGAACTTCAAGGTGCGGTATTACTTGCACAACTTATGAACCATGTTCGTGTAACTTGGAACGTACCCATCCAAACTTCCCACTATTGGTCAGATTCCAAAATAGTACTGCATTGGATACAATCATCCCCTACCCGCTGGAAGATTTATGTGGCCAATAGAATCCAACAAATTCAAGATGTGTCCGAATATTCACAATGGCACCACGTACGTTCCGAAGACAACCCAGCTGACTGTGCCTCCAGAGGTATTTCCCCTGATGAACTACCTACACACGAATTATGGTGGAATAGACCCACATGGTTACGGGAACACAATTACGAAATCCCGGATCTCATGACTGTGGAAGGACCGACTACAACTGGTGAGGAGAAAAAGATCGTTTTAGCTATAATACCCACAACAGTTACTCGTTCTGTTATTCAAGAACTTGAAAATATATCGTCGTGGAAGAAAATATTGGCTACTATGGTTCTCTTACAACGCGTGAAGCTTTACAAGAGTTTCAAGACCAACTCGTATTCACTCCCTAACCCAAGAGAACTGGACATGGCTGAAGATATGCTCACACAACTACTTCAGCAGGAATACTTTGCAGACATTCGTCAGAGCCTCAAAGATAACAAACCACAGATAACCAAGGATCGACATTTGCGAACCTTATGTTTGTTTCTGGATCATCAAAACATTTTGCGTGTGGGAGGACGGTTGCGAAATGCGAATCTATCATACAGCCAAACGCATCCTGCCTTGCTTCCCGGCAATAATGTCATAGTAAGTAGCATGATTCTACACTATCACAGAATACTAGCACATGCCGGCTTCAGGACAACCTACCACCACATCCGCCAGAGATATTGGATCCATGGAGGAAATAGAACTGTGAAGAGTATCATTAACAAATGCCTCCTATGTTTTCGCTTAAGAGCAAAACCTATAGAACAATTAATGGCACCATTACCAGCTTATCGCCTGAATCCAACTCGGCCATTTTTACTTGTAGGAGTAGATTACGCCGGCCCGTATGAATTAAGGAATTTCTGCGGAAATAGAGCTACAAGATTTAAAGTTTGGATATGTCTATTTACATGCCTTGTATCTAGAGCCATACATTTGGAACTGGCTAGCTCAATGACCTATGAAGGATTTCTCAATGCATTACGCAGATTTATGGCTAGACGAGGTCGGCCATCTGATATATACTCCGATAATGGATTGAACTTTGTTGCAGCGAACAATTATATGAGTACGACAGTAGAATCCCTCATGGAATTACAAAATGCCCAGGACAAGATTCTTCCCGACATACAACTAGAGAAGATTAACTGGCACTTCAACCCACCTAAGGCACCTCACCAAGGAGGAGTATGGGAAGCTTGCGTTAAGTTGGTCAAGACCTACCTGAAGAAAATTGTGGATCAAGATATCTACAATTATGAAGAATTTGAAACTATACTTATATTCACTGAGGCATTGGTCAACTCCAGACCACTTACTCCAATGTCTACAGATCCTCACGATCTGGAAGCCCTTACTCCTGCTCATTTTCTTGTAGGCACATCCCTTATGTGGACACCAGAACATGACATGACTACCCTCAACGTCAATCGTCTGGACCAATTCCAAAGGATTCAACGAAGATCCACAGAAATGTGGAAACGGTGGCAAATGGAATACTTAACAACCCTACAGCAACGTGAGCAATGGCGTAACATTCAACCAAATCTCAAAATTGGAGACATGGTTCTGATAATGGAAGATAATTTGCCACCTATGAAGTGGAGACTAGGACGTATAAAAGAGACTCATCCCGGCAAGGATGGATTGGTTCGGGTAACTACAGTGGAAACTGAAGGATCATATAAAACCAAAAAGGGACAAACTGAAAGAATTGTCAAGGAATTTGTGAGACCAATCACAAAACTAGCCAAATTACCCTTAGATGATGAGATCAGTTCGGAAGACATGGATGAGAAGAAACCGGCTTCCGCAAAGGAGCAAGGAGAAGGACAACGTTTGGAAAATGGATCACTACATTTATATGTATGTGTCTGCTACATACTACAGTATGTGAAGAACAACCATTGACAAAGTTTGCGGAAGTCGGCACTAATAACCGCACATACTCATCTACTGAAGCAAATAAACCAAAGTCTCAGGAACACTATGTACCAGCGCTGATGTATTGCGCTATAATATAAGCCGTTATTGGTTCACTTGGTAATATTATGACAATCACTGCTTTAAATAGTTCCTCATATTTGAGGAAACAGACAACCACCTGGTTCACTTTCAGCCTAAGTGCATCGGACTTCCTATTCAGTGTGATAGCTCTGCCATTCACAGCATTACGGCACTCCGATCAGACATGGATTAAGGATAGTTCTTGGTGTCAGATCGGACCCTTCATTTTTTATGGAAGCGTCACGTGTTCTATAATTACGATCACAACAATCACCATCAATCGATATATACGAATAGTTCACTTCCATTTATACCATCGATGCTTTACGTACCGAAAAACGACGGTCATCATAAGCACCATATGGATCTTAAGTTACGGATTCATGATACCGGCACTCATGGGCGTATGGGGAAGATTTGCATACAGTCCCGTCACTGAAGAGTGCAATCTGCGAAGGGATAAAACTGGGGGATCCCCTCGAATCCTGATGATCTTTCTACAAATAGTAACACCCATAATAACAATCATTGCATCCTATATTGCAATATTCTATTATGTGGTCAAAGCCAGGAAGGCCATTTAACGTAGACAATCGGAAGGACGTATAGAATCCGGTGAAACCTTGGATTTGACTACCACAGCAGAGAGGCAACTGACCAAGTCCATAATAATAATATTTGGTTGCTTCCTTATGTGTTATATGCCAGCCTTAGCTATATACACAGTAATACCTATAGAATCTGTACACAAGAATATCATCTGGGTATGTGACGCTCTCACTTGGACATTACCATGCTTAAATTTAATAATCTATACGGTTATGAATCAACAATACCGAAAGGCGCATAGTAACCTACTATGGCCCAGGGAAGGAAGAAGATTATCCATGACATGTAATTTAACATGCCTTATAACGCTGATCGTTCTTTTCCTCATGATAACACATAGTGGAGCTGACCCAGATTCCAAGCCTAAAATGATATCTATTTTTTCCCCGTGCAAATATCAATGGAATACACACCATGAGATTCCCATGTGCACTAGGAGCGTTCGATGGTTGAAGATATTACCAGATGGGAACATGTGTTACCGGAACCATGCATGTACTTCCCCACAAGAAGTAAACACTGAGGCAACTGGCTGCCTTCAACCTGAAGCCACCTGTCAAAAATGGAAAAAATTAGAATTAGATCAATTGGACTGTCAAACCGAAGGAATAGCCACTGATGTCTCATTATTGGAAAAACCAGGCACTCCGACGAAATTATGTGCAGTCGGAGACTATATAATCCGACACTGCCAACACTTTGTTGAAGAAGTTAAATACGTTCCGATCGCCACAATTAAAAGTAAAGTATATCCATTGTCCTCCTTACACCTCCGACAGGAACCCGAATTGCAACAATTTACATCCTATAATTGTTCTGGAAATTGTCAAGAAGTCAACTGTGAAATGGGACAATGTGGAGGCGACGCAGTATTCTGTAAATACTTTACGTGTAACCCAGGCAACCAATACTGTATATGTAGACATGATCCCAAAACAGGAATTTATAAAATCCAAACGGAACAAGGAGACGTGACTCCAACCTGTTGGGGACACATGTACGCCATGACTAGAAAAGAAGATCTGAGCAGAACTCAAGATCATTACGAATGTGATGACTGTGAAGCAGAATGCACTAGGTACGGGCTAAAAATTATCACCCCAGGAAAGGTAGCAAGATATATCAAGACCCAGAAAAACCCTGGATTTGTATCAACTGTGCCAACTTCAGACGCTACGGAGGTACATTTAACGAACAACTTGCTGACTGCAACAGGAAAAATAACTATTGAACTATGGTTTGCTGACTTCGACTCACCATCCTCACTAGAACGAAATTGTCCACGGATCCCAGTGTGTGAACTTATCAACTGCCACTTATGTATGGACCGTTGGGGAAATGTATCATGTTATAACATTTACCAATGGGTAATATTATCTACTCTTGGAATGACACTATCCATCATCATCGTACTTATAATGTATGTGACTAGAATACTAATGTGGATCTCTTGGTACGCTTGTTGGCCTGCAAGAGTATGCTTACGCATACAACGGCAAAGAAAATTACGACAGAGAAATATACATCGTGGTTTGCAGGAAAGAAATAATGATGACGACTATCCTCTCTTGGATCAGTATCAACAAACCACATTGATATCCGTCAGTGAAGCACGTAACAACAGATCTCAAGGACGAAATAGGCCGAATCGGTATTTTCCAGGAGCTTATCTGGGGATCTCGATTGTTTTAGCCGCTTTGCTAGCCAAGGCATACTCATGCTCTAATTTCGCAGCCTTGACAACATCGTCCCGAGAATGTACCACAAATTCCGAGAATAAAATAACGTGTTCCGTACGGATTAACACTCGACTAGCTCTT
Organism: Allacma fusca; assembly: GCA_947179485.1. NCBI lineage: Eukaryota > Metazoa > Arthropoda > Collembola > Symphypleona > Sminthuridae > Allacma > Allacma fusca. The sequence continues at coordinate 14,817,555 of OX359247.1, forward strand.
AGTCCATTAGGCCAACAATCTTGTTTCCGGATTGAGGATAACCACAACAAATTACTCGGAACCATCACAGTTGAGACTAAATCAGTAGCACTAAAATGTAAAAAACAATTATTATACTACGTACCCAAGGCCGTCTCTAACTGTCATAGTTCCTTCCTATGCTACAATCTATACTCAGATGCCGAATGTCATGGAAACAAATGTCGAGATTTCAAAATAAACGGCGCAGTGAAGGGATTCAAGGACTCCGGAGGACACCTAGGATGGTCCTATTGTAAAGGTATTCGACACCCTAAATGTCCATGGATCCTAACAGAGGATTGTAATTATTACCGACTTTGGTTGGAAAATCCTACTAATGAAGCTTACACGGTCTACAATTGTCCTGAGTGGACATTCTCCAGTAATTTGGTCATAACTGTTAACATGGGAGATAGAGCTTCCAACGTGTTCAACATTTTTGTTCCGTACGAAATTCCGTTCCGTTCCGAAACCTACAAATAATATTGTTCCCGGTTCCGTTCCGGCTGTCGGGACATCGGAAAATTTGAACTGACACCGTTCGGAACAAAGGAGTAAAGTATTTTTTCCGTTACAGGTTGTGTTCCGTTCCGTATTATGCAAGTTTTTCCGTTCCGAACCCGTTCCGTTCCGAAATATCCCGGAATTTTTCACAACATATACATGAAACGCGTGTACAAATTACTGAAAACTTAATATACATGATATACTTTTAATAGATTGAATGCTAGGGAATGCTATTATTTAATTATATAAAATAATATTTAATAATAATTAGGCCACATAAAAAGAACTACTGTGCAGTATTATAAAATTATTATTAATTATTTTTTAGCAATAAATATTTGTAGCGTGTGGACTTCAATGGCCTAAGTGTTAATTTCCTGCAAGCTTGCTTCATTGCTGCTAATAATTTCGATTTCAGAATTTTCATTTCAAGAAAAATCGCCCATGTCCATGTTTATTAAACAAAATTAGTTATTCTGTTGATTTTCATGGAAAACGATACTCGCATTACATATAAGCATTTGCGTAAATTAAATCTAACTGTGTTCATCCAATTTCGTTATTTTGGCGAAAAACTGCTTACAAGCCAGAGCGATAAGAAATGTGTTTCCATTCTAGTTGAACGATGGCGCGACACTTCAGAAATTGTACCGGGATCGGTTCGGAACGGAACAGAACAATTCCGCTTTCCGGTGAAATAAATTATATGGGACATTTTTCGTACCGATGCTCTGAACCGTCCCGGTCCCGATATTATCGGTACAAGTGCTCATGTTCCGGTTTTGTCCCGATTCAATGACGGAATCAAAAAGAATGTTCCGAAATTGTTCCGTTCCGTTTCCGAACACGGAACTTCGGGATTTCGGAAACCCGAAGGAAGCTCTAATGGGAGATAAGATCGTTCAGAACGAAACTAGATTAGACGTGGGAATAAATCAAGAAATTGATGGGATTACTTTTACGTTGGTATCAGTATCCACTCCACCCATGCCCTTACTAAATGACTGTATTCTAACGAAAGGAAAACAATCAGCCTTGGCTCCATGTAACTCACGAGAGGAAACAACTTTAAATAAACTAGGTGAAATTCAGTGTAACACCCTGCAGGATGCTAAAGCCTTGAATCACAATTGCTTTGGAAGTATGCACCTAATCCGTGCTATTGCAGACTTAGATGGAGTGAGATGTATTTCGGAACTACAGGATCCAGAAAAATTAATAACCAAAAACCCTCTGCCACTAAAGATAGCCAACGGAATTCTTCTAGGTCACGAGAATGATATAATTTTCGAATCCTCAACCAACACCTTACTGGAACTGCAAATTGCGACAGAAAATTATGACCTTACTAAGGAGGTAGAACAATCAAAATGTTCAGCGCAATTTGTAAAACTTGATGTAAAGGGAAACCTACAGCACTTAAGTAATGTAGATGTTCGGAATAGCCACATGACTGTAGCATATGAACCATTAGATACACATACTGGATTTAGCCTACTTTCCTTAACAGGGCTTGGATGGTACAATTGGTTTATAAGAAGTGTTACACTTCTTGTTTTCATAGCTGTAATAACATTAACCTTATGGCTGGGATATAGATCCATGATTAAGAAAATGCTTTAGTAATAAGAGGAAGAGAATTGAGTTGATTATATAAATCAAGGCTGGGAGGATGTTGTGTTACGTAATAAGATATAATGCGTAATAAATGGTAGTATTACATGTAGTTGTAATTATATGTCATAATAAAAATTAAGCAAATTAATAATTACAAGCAAGGCATGAATAAGCAGGGAATAAATAAGCAAGCAATAAATTCTCAGCCGTATTGGAATTGGACATCATAAGAACTTTATAGAATATTCCAGAAAGGAAAAAGTAGAGTTAAGTATAGGAAATTCCTAACCAGAATATGTGGGTTGGGAATTTCCGGTGAATTCCGGGTCTGATTATTACAGTAATATTTCATACAGTTAATTCTGTTGTAACATTTTATTCCATTGTATAATAAGGAAAAACTTAACATATAGTTTTTATTTTGGAGAGTTCCGAATAAGGTCTCTGGGTTCTCGTCATTAAAATCAACAAATAATTATTTATTTTGCTCCAGACCTCCGATTCGTGTTCTATATGCACGACTACCCGCTGAGGCGTTTGGTGTCTCTATTTAAATTTTCGCTGAAAACGTTAGAGAGACATTACCAGCGATGTCACGGGTACTACAATCATTGATCTGGTTGCCCGTGTGAAAGATGTCACTTCCAAAATTTCCAGTTGTCAAAAGTAACCGAGCACCTCATAAGCGTCCACCACAACATTAGGGATTTACCCAACCAGGTCGAGAAGCCGTCAAAGGAAGTTAACCGGTGGTTTTTTGAAGGTGAACGCCAAATCAGTATTAATTTCCAGAAGCTCAGAATCGTGGCAAATTCCGACAATTGAAGCCAGAGAATCACGGTTGGACGGGATAGTGACATCTACAGGTTTACCAAGGATGACCCTGATTGACTTACATCAAAGATTGCGAAATTAACAGACAGCTGGAAGTCCACGCATCCCTCGAACAACTAACACAGCTGGCAATGTTGACCCACAACCGGGATGCAGTACAAGACCACCCGGCAGGACAAAGAGACATTCCCGTTCTTGTGACCGAGACTCTGTTTCTCCTAAACGTAAAAGGAGAGGTTCATCGAAGTAAGAAATACTTTCTACCGTATGTAAAAATGAAAACACAAACGTTTTGGCAATAAAAACATGGATTAAATTTAAAAAACATCATATCATATTAGACATTCATTCGCATTGTAATAACGCTCGATTTTTTCAGCTAGGAATTGAAAAAAGATATTTTGTTACTTACTGGTGAATCCTAGTGTTTACAGCACTTCACACCCTGCAAAATCGATATTACTGAAAAAATATGAATCAACTCGTTACAAAATAGGGATATGTAAGATATGTTCAGAACAGAGAGTCTACACTATATAAGTTTAAAAGCACATGTATGGATGGAAAAAGTTTATAGAAAGGAGTATAGCTGGGCACTTATTAAAGTCATCCAGAACTTAAGACTCGATAAACCAAGAGTAAATGTACAAGGCAGAAGCATAAACCTAAAGGCAATGATGTACAGATGGAAACCTAAATGCGGACCAAATGACGTCGCCTGCTCCTGCCTCAAAGCACCAGAAGACACATAATGTGTGAATGCGAAACCTACAACAACATTAGAATAAAACACATCCCAGAGGCTACTAACCTAAACCGACAGAACTTCATACAATATTTCCTCGATAAAGAAGACAAACCCAGTAACATAAAAAGTGTTTACCTATTCTGGACGGAAGTAATCAGACTAAGAAATACAACGGAAAACTAAATGCTAGGACACAGATAAGGATCACCGGACAGTGGTACCCATCCACAAGACCGGTACGCGTAAAGTAAGTAAAAAGGAAGCGTATGCTAGTCTGCCCAACAAAAAATTAGTTGTGGAAATTGAGATAACTCGTCCTCACAACGTCTTAAGCTACAAAATGGAAACCATATAATTAACATGAAACAAGTGTGGGTTTTTGACGGCCCTTGTTTTAACAGGGAACCTTTTTTTACCTACACCAATTTCAATTTAACATGAATTTCTACGCCTGGTAAAACTTAATTGTACTAATTGCGATGAAAAGTGGGTTGTAGGGCCATATCAACCCTTAATAAATCTATCCATTGTACTATCTTATACTAGTGTGCCTAACTAGTCTGAGCTACACTACCTCTTACTCTTACAATACAGCTACCCACGCTCAATTTCAGATGTTGCCATTTCAATATAGAAAATGCTACGGTTATAAAAAATGTCAAAACGAAGCGATTTTTTTCTTGATTTTGATTATTGACTCATGAGCCAAACTAAGCATATAAATCATGGTGTCAACAATGTGAAATGTGGTTTTTTTGAAATGGTCACCTTTACGAATTAGAAGGCAAGAAGTGTCATTCAAAGACAAGTTCGTTCAGAACGTCGGCTGTCGCTGTTATGAGCGAGGATGAGTTGCCCGATCACGCTATGGATATACACGCAAACGTCGAAGTTACTTAAGATGCGTTTGTGTAGGTGACGCTGTAGCTGCACAGAGTAGCTCGTTGGATGAAGTTTACCGTTCCCGAAAATTTGCCAGAAAATGAAGCCTCGCCCATCCGCCTAAAACAAAGGCGTGACACTGATCGGTGAGAAATCTACGCGTTTATTGCACTAATCATCCTTGCTGGAACAGCGCTGCCGAAAAGTCCCCACCCACATGATATGGACATCTGACCCAAAGTAACGTAAACCACCATTTGTTGGTACGATGTCCCTGGAGAGATTCCACTACATTATGTAATTTCTGCGCTTCAATGATCTGGAAACACGGCGCGAACGACGGCTGGTTGATAAGTTATCAGCTATCCATGAAATTGCTTATGCTTTCCAAGCCAATCTGTATCGCTTATATAACCCAGACCCTCATTTAGTAGTTGACGAAATGCTAGTAAAATTTCGGGGGCGTTGCCCATTCGGGGTTTAAATGGAAAGTAAACCCGGACGATATGGAATAAAGATATGGGTTTTAGTCGATTGCGACTCAAGGTTAGTATGCCATTTTCAGGTGATTTTTCTTTACAATTACATGCGAGAATTTAAATTTCTCTTCTTCTTTCTAATTTTCTTATACTAGTAAAGTACATAGATCTGATAAAAAATTGCACCTTAAAAATTGATGAGGACGGATACGAAGAGAATGACAATGAGATGGTGTACAGATAGGTTAAGTTTATTTATAAATCACCAAAATTAAGCAGATGACCAAAAATACACCAAAGAATTAGTCTTAAGTTAGAATTAGTGTACAAAGATTAGTTGTATAATAATTTAAGAACAGTACAAATTTCCCAAAGAAAATTAGGTTAAGATCAAGATCATGAGCAAACCAGCGCTATTAAAAGCCGAAGCAAGAATGCCAAAGAATAATATTATGTAATAGTAAGTAGTATGTAGTGTAGTATATTACATAGTAAGTCAGTTCATTTCTAGTCATTAGTTTAGTCATTAGGGTAGGGCAGATGTAAAAAAAGAAAATGGAAATAAAGGAGGGAAGTGAGGAGATTGGACAAGGTTTTAGGATTTGGAGAGGGAGAGGACGGGATTGGGTGTTGGGGTGCTGTGGCATGATAAAGGTATCAGCGCGGAGCGCGATACCAGTTACCATGCCACAAACATGAACACTGACAATATATACGTATGTACATATATATATAATAGCTATAAGTGGTTAATTCGGTATATTACTTTATCACAGAGATTACCTACAAATTTTGATCCAGGAGACGGGCTCTCAGAAACCAGTAAAGAAACAAGTGCTAAGTTCAGTACATTATTATTAAACGTAGTAGCGACATTACATACAGGTACGGTGCGTCGATTGAAAATGCCCTGCAGTATTTGCCCCAAATACAGTTGGTATTAATTATTGGATGCAAGCTGGTGGTGACAATGAATAATTACGTAAAGCAAGTTATGTTTAACTCTAAGGAGAATATACTTCCCTAACACACACTCGGTGTAGCTTACGGGACTGCTCATATTCGGAACCACTGTGATTCCTTAATAACTTCAGTTTCAGAAAAATTAATACCCATTAGGTTGTCGTTGGGGTTCAAATATACTAGAATCGCCTTACACGAATACTCATTATCAGCACAAGTTTTAATTTCACTAATGCCAACTGTATTCCTTGTACTTTTTCCTTCTACCCAACACCCTGGTCCAGACCAAAGAACCAATCTTGGTAATAAGGTGGCCGAGACTCTAAAAATGGCCTGGGTTTAAGCCCATACATATAGAGATAGCCGGGCCCCCAAAGATGGCCTGATGTTTTCTACAGCCTTTTTCTATACATGTGGTATAAATAATTCCACATGTGAACCTATTGTTAAAAACAAACCAATGCTTGCAGTTTGCGAATAATGTTGCCTGTTCGGCATAAAATTCATAGCCACGTTGAAGTATTGAATGTGTGTTAATTATTACATTAAGCTAAATTAAAGTAATCAAAATGCGAACATCATTTGATTTGAAGTTCAAACTAGATGTAGTTAAATTTGCATAAAAAACCGGCGAAGCAGCTGCTTGACATTTTAAAGTCGATCCTAAAATAATTCGTACTTGGAAAAAGCAAAAAGAAAAGCTCTCTGTTTTATCATCGAAAATTTCGAAACTGTTATTACCTTTTTTGTAACACTTTTATGTTTAGTAGAGATGGCCAGCCCGTAAAGATAGCCGGGCCTGTACAGATAGCCTTGGTTTAGGTTACTATTTGGAAGATGTGGTCATCTTTGGGTTTTTACGGTAAATTAATTGTAAAAACAAAAATCATTATAAAACATTTACTGAACGTGAGCATGGTCGTGTTAAAGGGTACATAGGAAAGATTGATTCCTCTTCTTGCACTCTTTAGAGACCCCTCCAAAGATTTTATGTGTGATATTTTTAAGTATGTCTACAATTCTACTATTAGGAGTAATCTCCTTTTTTATTTATCAAGTTAATAATAATGTATGGATGATATGGGCGCCGCCCGAAAAGAATCCTTGAACCAATAAATAATAAATAAATAAATAGGAAAGATTGGTTCTGTCGTCTTAACCAGGGTGTTGGACAGAAGGGAAAAGTACAAGGAATACAGTTGGCATTAGTGAAATTAAAACTTGTGCTGATAATGAGTATTCGTGTAAGGCGATTCTAGTATATTTGAACCCCAACGACAACCTAATGGGTATTAATTTTTCTGAAACTGAAGTTATTAAGGAATCCCAATTGTTCTGAATATGAGCAGTCCCGTGAGCTACACCGAGTGTGCTTTAGGGAAACCAAGAATTTTCATGGTATTATTGTCAGCTCACATTTCGTTTTGAATGACTTAACAGATATTTCGAAATTAGGAGGTTAGCAGTCACATTTTTACATAAGTATTACTGTTGCCCTCGTCTTCCCAAAAGTTTACAAAAAATGAATCGGAACATTTATTAATTCAAAGCATGGAGACTGGACAAAAAAAGTTGTCGACTTTAATGCCGTAACAAACAAAACGTGTAATTATTATGATGATTCACGCCGAATATTATTCGTGGAGGAATGCAAAGATGTAACTTAGTACACAATGTCAAAGTTACTTTCCAGTAACAAAAACTCGTGTTACATTTAAGCTAACTGAAGCACTGTTTTTGCTACCAAGTAATAAACTATTAACTTTAACCTATTTTTATTATAATATAATATTATGAAGTTTAAGAACACGCGTGTGCATTTTCAGATATTTCAGGAAGAACGCACTGGTGAGCTAGAAGTATGTAAAGGTTGCGGTTGACGTTATCAGTGAATATATACAGCGCCAACCAATTCCAAGCTCACGAATGGTTGCTCTTAAAGACTTTCTGTATGTAAACATGGGGGAAATGCGTGGAACAGCTGTGGAGGAAGACGTTTTTCGAAAGCGTCCAGAAAACGATATTCTTGGAGAGATGAACCATGTCCTGTTCTTTCATAAACTTCAGGAAGCCATTGACGCAAACAACATTAAGCAGTTGTCCTTTCAAATATTTTTCGAAACAAATTTGAAAGGCAACTTTTCCAATCACAACAACAAGGCACTACTTATCGTGTCCATCCCGACCGGTTGCAACGGTGAACGGTAAGTACACATATCCAACACCGCTAATTTGATGACATGTTTTATATGAGCAGTAAGCAATACAAAAATTCACGAGTGCCATTCTTATGATATATAATCCCTGTCTTGTAAGCATTACGGTTATTATCGTGACTCGTACAAACTACTGGGACAAGGTTCAACATCACGTACGTTTGTATTTACAGAAGCAAATGTTCCGTGGTAAACCGTTGTCGATAAACAAGCTTGACAGACATTATTAAGACAATATGTACGTTCAACAATTACAAGGTTATATGTACTATTTCGCTTTAAAATTCCACAGTTACAAATTATTGTGTATTTACACCGTAGCATACCGGAACAAATGGAAAACAAGCACCTCCCGGATAATTTTCATGGGCAATTGATACACGGTCTACGAAAGCGGATGCTGTATATGAACCGTCGTTTTCATCCCAAAAGACCTCGTAAGAAACAATTGGACTACACCGAGGCTGTGTAAACAATGTGTTTGAAAACCAGCGTCGTGGTAAATCTCACCCATTTGACATATACATGAAATAATAAAAGTTATTTCAATCATATAAAGAGGGATCTAGTTTCTAGGACAAAGGCAATCTTCGCTTTTTCCTACTTCATGAAATCAGCCGGCTGTAAGAGACCTGGGTATTCAAATTACTGGGCGATTTGTCCTAATATGGCGGAAAGTGTATTGCCTAAGTAATTTCAAATCACCGCAGCCCCAACGTACGCCCTCTCAAACGAAACTGTTTGCTTCTAAGTGAAGGTTGTTTCATGACACAACACACAATGTTGCAAACTGGCATATTTTCCAGCAAATTTCGAAATAGCGACTCCATGAATGTGTACTAGTATAAAGGAATGTGTGGAAATGCTTGATAGTAAGTGATTGTCGTAGTTGTAGTGCCAAACTTTAGTTTTGCTTTATCGAATAATAATAATTATTTATTGTATCTTGAAGTGGCAATATTTATGTATATTCGCAGTAATTATTTCATTAGTCAATAAATTTTTTGACGATTATCTATTGTATTTATGTACACTATTAGCGTGCATGTTTAATAATGTCGACACGTGTGTGAACGACCTATAATAACTTTGTTTTTTCAGTTACCAACTATGTGCACACCCATCGATTGAGTACTTTTGCATCCCTACGAGTAACTCCACCTTTATCGTATGTACTTGTTGTGTCTCCAAGCGTTGCATCTGGTAACAACATATTGTTAACTTTAATTTCGTCTATACACAGGGTGTTCCGACTGGGAACGGGTTCTATATTATATGAAATTAGGAAAACCAAATAAACCGTGGATTCACCAAATACAAAGTTCTCAAGTCGTCTTGAATTTATTTAGGAGCAAATAAATAACAATCGGATGCACAAAAGGCGAGAAGGGCGAATAATCACTCAGATTTTCTTGTCCCATAATAATCCTAGGTACAATTTTCTTAACCAATAAATTTAGGTCGCTAGGACGCTACGAGAACATTACACATACCGATTACCAATCAATACAAATAAGCACTGTCACATGATGAACTTGATGACTCAACAATATCAACCGAATTAATAACTTACTGAGCTATATGGTAATACTAAGACAGCAAATTAGAAACTATAGTAACACAATACAATTCAATCACCGCTCACAATCATACGATTCAAATTCTCCACGATGTGAAGAATCACGTCGACGTGAGTATAGGTGGCTACACTCTACAGTTCTAACACAGGGTATTTCATTTGAAATAATGCATTAACGCCGATTACATTGTATCTATTCAACACGCTCCCTTTAATGGTATTTTGTCATCTTTGTCAGGTTCTTGTTTTTTGCAAACACTGCACTCGTTGTTTGTCCCTATTGCATGAAAGCCGTCGGCTGCAACAAAACTGTGTACGTCGCCTTTTCCCATGACTTATTACAGTACCAGTGTTCTAAAATTCGGGGGTAGCCGCTGTTGCCATGACACGCCATTCGGCAAAACTTTCTCCATGTAACACGCATGCGGTCCTGTAAAAACGATTAAACATTATCCAATACGTGTAAACGTAATACGTATGTAATTGGGGGGATTGTTTTTGTACAGACTAAACGCGAACTACGATCCTGCTGACGTGTGATGGGCAGGCTTTCCACCTTCCACGTAGTTGTTTCAGGTAAGCTGCATTGGTAGTTCAGAAAAGCTTCTATACTCTTAGATTCTGTCTCCATTGGCACGTAGTTACATAGGGAATACTATTGAAAACATTGAAAACACTGTTTTAGAACGTATTATGTTGGTACACCCATTAAAAACTGTACAGCAGGATTACCTGAAATTTCGTCTTCCTCCCGTCTTGCTGCCAGTAACACCCAATGGTTTCCGTACACCAAAGTAGACCGCAAAAATGAACTCAGTTTATCTCGGCTGGGAATGCAGTGATTCTTGTTTATGAAATCTCGGCTCCATTTATCAGTGAGTCTATGTGTCACAAGCTGACTTTAATTTGATGCAACACAAGAGCTTTTTCCTTGTCTGACAGGTACGCATACATTACGTGGTCAGTGAACCATGCTGTATGTAAATCTTTTACGACGGCTTTCTCGATTTCTTCAATATAATCTGGAAAGTGTTTTAGGTCTATCAGTGACACATCGCTTTGGTTTCCAAATCGAAATAGTTGAACGGCAATTCTTGTCCGTCATATGCGGCAATAGTGCAGTTTTCGTCAGGCCTTGTTCATCGTGTTGTTCGTTTGCATAGTCGTCATCTCTTTGCTGGTCTTCTTCCGTACCGGAATCCAAAGATGTTACATGTATCACATCCTGAGGTTCCGATACGACTTCTAAATTCAAACCACATTCCCATTGTTTTGTAACTGACTGAGCTAACATCGTGCGTATTCGTATTGCCTCTTCTTCGTACGTTCGTTGTTGCTTCAAATGGCGTCCTCAACATTATCAAGCATGTGTGGGGGATCTTTCATGGCTCCAATTTTTACCAACTCATTTCAGTTTGGTTTTTTCACAGGTGGGTGTTAATGGACCTTCGCGTTCACCTTTCTTGTTTTAGATTATCAGACCGTAGCTTTCCTTCAAAAATAATTACAGTTAAATAGGTGAACCAATAATACATACATTATATTCATTTAAACAATAAGACCAACCTAGTAACATGAATACGGCCATTTTGTGCTCGTACCATGGATTTTTGCATGTACAATGTGTTCCCTTACTAACGGCCTACTCAAATATGTTGTAATCAAACAACACACAATTAACACAATAGGTTGAAGTACGCAAAATTACTTATAAGTTAATTAATTCCGGTTTTGATCATGTATACTCCTTCGCAGCCTTGGTTTGTAATAACTGGTTATACCAGTTGTTTTTGTATCATTTCGACTGCCAACGTCTTTTCGTTCCCAAATTAGCGTATTCGTCTAGGTTCACTACCTTGTCCAGCTTCATTCTTTTACGATCAAGTTCTGAAAACATTAATTCGCAATTCGTGATCCGCAAGCTTAACTTGTGAAATAAGACTTGCTTGTTGCAGATATTGATTGGAAATCACCATCTTCCTGTTTTAAGCCTCTACCCCCATCGAAGAACATTAATTTTGACCCCATTTTCCTTCACCCTCAGTGTATGGGAGGATTGTTTGTGGAGGCGCCAATTCTGGTATAGTTACGGTTGACTGTTATGCGTCATGCCAGCCAAACTCAGGGTGTATTGAGGCTGGGAATTCTGATATAGTTATGGTTGATTGTTTTGCATTATGCCAGCCAACCTCAGTAAGTATTGAGACATGGGCGCTGTTATAGTTAGAGTTGCATGTTATGCATCATGCCAGCCAACCTCAGTGCGTATTGAGACAGGGGGTGCTGTTATAGTTAGGTCTGCCTGTTATGCAGCATTCCAGCCAACTTCAGGGTGTATTGAGGCTGGGGATGCTGTTATAGTAGGGTTGGACTGTTAAGTATCATGTCCACCAGCCGCTATGATCGGGGATTCTGTTATAGTTACGGTGGACTGTTATGCAGCATGCCAGTCCAACTAAGTGTGTTAGGACTGAGAATACATTCTCATTAATTTGTTTTCTACAACTATTCATTATTATAAGAAATGTTCATACATTTTCTTATGCAATAGATTTGCTGCATTGACATTAAAATTTCGTGGTCAATTTACCTGGTTTCTACATGCACTACTACTTTTTCAAATTTACTTTGAACATAAACTTGAAACTAATTCTGAACTTGAACCTGAATTTGAAGCTAAGCTTGAACCTGAACTTGGACCGAAACTTAAAGCTAAACCTGAACTTGAACCCAAACTTGAACCTAGTCCTAAACCTAAACCTGAACTTGAACCCAAACTTGAACCTAGTCCTAAACCTAAATCTGAACTTGAATCGAACCTAATCCTCAAACTAAACTCGAACGCCAAACTTGTGTTAAATTTCGAACATAAATTTCAACGTTAACTTTCACTCAGACCATAAGCGGTCGAATAATTATGCTCAGTTGCTGGCATAGATATTCGACAGAAAACTCGTACTTACAGCATGATTTGCTCTAAGATTATAAATCCTGACCTCTGTTACCTCCGCAGGTCATGTGTCATTTTCGATCATGGAAACACCTCAAACTGACAGTTTTCTATCATTTTCGACCATAGGAGAACGCTAAAAATTAAAATAATATTTCTCACATACTATGTATATGGTCCCAGAGTAAAGGCGTATGATTTTCCATAGGAAATGGCGGATAATAAGCATGAGATCGGTTCGGTTTAACGCGATTATCCGACCATAGGTTAATAAACCGAAACCGACGGTTCGGTTAGAAAAGTCGTAACCGAATTGAAATAACCGAACGGTTCAGATTCGTCAATGCCTAACCGGATATCGGTTTCGGATCTGTTCGGTTTTAAATATGAATTTATCCGTTCGGTTCGGATTAGGTAATTGTATCCGCTCGGTTAAACCGACGGATAACCGATTTTGAATTTCGTTCCAAAAATTTTAAGCATATCGTAATCGAGAACGGCTGTAGCATGAATTTCTCCAGACAAACGATTGTTTCATTATGTACCTGCAATATATTTAGAAAGCAAAACTCATGGGCCACGAGCATGCATACATTTGTTCATCACATCGCAATTATTTCAAACATCATTATTTAATTTTTAGCTTAAATTAAATAAGTACATTATTACTACAACTAATATGCCATCAGTATAAACCTCCGACTCCGTAATAAGAGCAGAAACTACTTCAAAAAAAGATCAAAAGCTAGGTTTGATACCATTTGGTCTTACTGGAGATTTGGTCCTTAGATTTTTAATTATCATTTGAAGTTAAATAACAGGTAGATTTTGATACAAATTAGTGTAATAATTGTTTTAAGTTTGAACGACGTTTTTATTAAAATAAAGGTTTTCAGAAAATATTTTAATACATATTCATCTGCTTTGAATGAAGTTTTCACTGGTAAAATGTGCAATATTGTTTCGGTTATTCGGATAACCGACAAACGGTTCGGTTATAAAAATTATCCGAACCGATGTTATGCGGTTCGATTTCGGATCGTAGAATTTTTTTATCCGAACAAAACTGTTCGGTTCGGATTTTGACAAAAAATTAACCGAAAACTTCGGTTCGGTTACGGTTCGGATTCGTGTTTTATCCGAACCGATCTCATGCTTAGCAGAGAAACCGCAAACTTGGTACAGTCATAATTTTCTATGTTGGTACTGGCTTGACCTAGAAGCTTGAAATTTAGAAAATTTCATTTTTTCCCAAAACAGTAAGGCACAAATAGGAAAATTATTATTCTACGTTTCATAGTTACTACATATTGCGTTTATGTATGTCTATCAATTCCAATCCCGCAGTAGTTGTGACAATTGGATTATGTAGTACATACTTAATTACACTAACTCAGAGATGTTCACCCGTCGACGGGTACCCTTCAAAGAAGCCTTCCTTCAGGGAAGGATGCGCTTCTTTCGAAAGAAATTAAGGGAAGGGAAGGAAGGGTGAAAAAAATTACCAAGGAACAAGTAAGGCTTCAGCCTTCAGCGCATTAATGAAAAAATTGAAGTTGACGGAAGGGTGCTTCCCAATCACCCTTCGCGCGCCGAATGTACCTTTCATTATAACTAACTCTATTGCTGTCAATACGCGCTTTAATTCACATGTAACGTCCAGGATACATATAATACGATGGAAGGACGATTTCTGGCGGGTACTGTAATTTTCGTATCTTGACTTTGTTGCATCATTATCATATATGAAAATAAAATATTGCGGAAGACGGAATTTGGTGAGGGAAGAATATTACTGAAGGCTTAAGGAAGGATCTCAATAAAACAACTTCGAAGGAAGGGTAAAGGAAGGAATTTTGTTTCCAAGCCTTCAATCTAAAGAGGTCTGAAGGAAGGAAATGAATCTATGTTTTTGCATTCGAAGGATTGAAGCAAGGGAAAATCATTTGAACATCTCTGCACTAACTACAAGCTACAAGTCAGGTACTCCATAATATAACTGGGGCTGGGGTGATGCATGAAGGGCATCAATCAGTATTCACCCAGAAAGATGCTATGCCAGTTTCCTATTCTTTCTGATTTTCAGAAAATAGTTTATAATTACTACTACCTGAAATTTACAAAAGCTTTGTAGGTCAACAAAATTATTTAGAATTTCATAATAGCGGTCTTAAAATATTATTATAAGTGCTAGGAAGAAATTAACGTAGGGTTTAATTTTATTAATTATTGATATAGTAGCATTTACTCGTAAAATTAAATGCCCGTTTATTTGCGCCGCTCTTTGCCAGACCCTCTCTGTTCCTTGGAGGCTGGAGGTTCCTGAGTGTCCGTTTTACAAGAAGTATATTTTTAACAAGGAATGTTGTTTTTCTGTAGCTCTTCTATGTTACCAGTTTCCAGATCTTCATAGCATCATTCCTGAATATTTTAATGTGTGCCAAAATCTAAGGATAAAAAATTAAGCTTCTTCAACCCTATACAAAAGATAAGATGGTTTTATCAAATCAACAGTAATTCTAAATCCTACATTTCTATACCGAAATTTACTGATTTTCTGCTCGAACACCTCCATTCCTGGACGAAGACCTCTATTCGTGTCTATAAAAATGTATAACATAAAAATTGTATCCAGTTATCCTCGTTGACGTACATAATGCAAAAGCCGGGAAAGTTCTCATTTGAATTCTGGATCCTGCAAAATATAAGGAAGGTTGTAGGTCTGGGAAATGTGCATTGTTTATGTTAAGCCAGAGGCGGATAATTATTAAATGCCTGTAACAGGCTCAAAAAAATTGCAAGTGTACGAACGTCAATGTCAGCTGCATTAATTTCTCAGTTAGGAAAAAAATTGTCCATGTTATTTCGAAGCCATTAGAAGTCTGAGTTCCGATACTTTCTCAAGTACTAAGTTAAATTTGTGTCCCCTTCTCTCCCAACAACCAGCTGGATTATAGTTACATCCTATTTAAAATTATTGCATGTAGATAATAGTTTCGTTTCTTGGGATTCTCGTAGTTGAATTAAAATTCGGTTAGGGAAGTACTTAGATAGTGTTTGGTGGAAATAATCAGGAGATATGACGGTTGCTAACTCTAACTTCAAAAATAACAAAGAGCATGAGCTGGAGATCAATTCTAATTGGGACCAGTATCGAGGTTTGAATGAGCCTAATGACCGATGGTTTTTGAGGAAGAAGTTTTTAAGTCATAATTGTGGGAAAGTGTCCGAGCACTTGCTCTTCTGCTTGGCGGAGACCTTTGCCAGTATAGAAATCTTTGGAAGCAAGTGAGTCATGTATCTACTTATGTTATTTGTTATTTGTATTGTCAAGAGTAATGTAATTAAGCGTTGATAATTGTCTGTATGAATATAGTGTCAGGTGGATGTAATATTTCGCGTTTTGATTATGAGTAGATATCCTGCAGGAACAGCAGAGCTGATTGCGAAGTTGTCGGCTGATTTTGTTGGAGAAATCAAAATTGGGATATTTAGAGGAGACAATGGCGATTCAGAAGAGCGTAAGATAGTTAATGGTATATTTTTACGTCCAGCCTCGTTTTATTTGGAGATTGTTATTAATTAGTGGGTGTTAAATTTATTATAGCTCAAGAATCAGATTATGACTCCTTGGTTGAAAAATCATCCTGCGTGAAAGTATATCCTATAAAAGTTGAGGCTGCTACTCAAATTTCTCCTAATAATGTCGCATTGCAGTCCTTGCTTAAATATGAAAATGAAAGCAATCTACCAGATAAAAATGCAACTGCACTGGAACTGCAGCGCAGTTCTTGTGGAAATATTGTGGAATACCCGGAGGCACAAATTGTCAATAATCCATCTCTGAGGGCTTACAGCCATGTGTCAGCTGCGATCGATCCAACTGTTTGTACCGTTTATGATCTTCCGAGACTTATGGAATACTTGGATGATATTTTCTTACTTGAAAGTGGAAAGAATTCGGCAAGGGCGGTCTTGGTACAGTCGTTCAAGTGGTGTCGTAAGCAGGATTATATTCGTTTTGAACTTAGTGAAAATCGACAAAATGATCGTCTAGTGAGGTATGAACTCTTGAAAACTTTCGTGAAGTAAAATATTAATAAATCGAGCTACAAATTGAAGTGTGAACGAATATTATGGTTGCAGGTGCGATTTAATTTTTGGAGCTCGAAACAGCAAAAATGTGGTGTTCCATGGGGATGGGAAGGTAAACAAGGAAGCGACAAAGTCTGCATCCGAGAAAGCGTTAGCGTTTTTTAAAAAGTTGCGACCAACCATTAAAGTAAGTTTTTTTATTGGGATTCTTTTTAATAAGTAAAAGTTCGACTATATTACCCTACTTGTTACTTATCCTGTTAAATGCAACGCTATTTTCATCATCAGATAAATAATACACCAGCTCGTAAAGTTAAAAGGCAAGAAATATCTCCCCCTGAAAATCATCAACCTCCTGTTAATGTTGACATCATGAGTGCCAGTAATTCTGTAGCTGTTAAGATGATGCAGGCAATGGGATGGAAAGGAGGTGGACTTGGACGCAACGAGGATGGTGCCAGTGCTCCCGTTTCTGATCACACGTAATTGACTTATTAGCACTAGTTTCTCACCTAAAGACTAAGCAATCACTAAATGTTTAGATAAAAGTACTACTGAAGTCATTATGTATTGAATATTTTATTCCAGTGTTATGAAAAGTACTCGAACGGGTTTAGGATATTCCTCTTTCTCTATCACCCCGGAAACGGAAGGAACAACCGAAATGAATATAGGAAAGTGGTTAGGGTTCGAAGAACAAATTGATTGGTTTCTTCATAACATAGAAAAATCGCTTCTTGACCAGGACGTTCAGTTTCCGTCGAATTTCAGTAGACAGGAACGCAAAATGGTTCACGTGTAAGATTTTTTTTTATTTGTAAGAAAATCCTATAAGTAGATACCAAATTCGTAGCGAAATTTATTGAATTCATGTGCACAAAATTTGTTTCTAACGTTTCAGAATTGCTCAAAGAATGGGCCTATGTACAGAGAGCTATGGCGTAGGAAGTAAAAGGCATCTTGTAGTTTCCAGAAAACTTGAACCAAAGGAGATATTTCGATTCGTAGTGCAATCTGGAGGAGAAACATTAAGGTACAAAATAAGGTTACCCGGAGTGTAATGAGTTTGTTTTTCTTTTTTAAGTCTGATTACATACGTCTGAAATGAGAAACGGAATTTCAATATTATTGTCGTGAGTTTTATTATCGTTTGTATTATAATTATATGAAACTATGCCTGATATCGTTCAAATTACCGGATTGATCGTGTTAAATTGAAATAACTACACGAAAATAAAGAGAGTTAACTGCTTTTGCAACTAAATATTTGAATGAACATTGAGCAAACATATTTTTCCATAGTATTGTTCGGTCGTTTATTAAGTAATGCGGAGATACTCATGAAATATAAATGAAGGTTTTTTTGTATTTTTATACTGACAAATATTACAGTAAATAGGATATGCATATTGCAAATGCACGAATACTGTATCTGGCATTATTAGCTTATAATAATAATAATGAAGCAGAGTGTAAAGAGCATCAACACAAGCAATCGAATTGAGTCTTTCAAGTTAAAAGATGAGGAATCTGTTCGCATCATCAGCTACAAGCTACTTGCCTACTTTACCTCCATCCAGTACAACATAGTCCATCCATGTCAAGGGGATCCGTATCAGAACCATAAATGTCTCGTAGAAATGTTCCATCTGGCAAATTCACCCGAATGCAGTTGTTTTTAGAATCTGCAACCAGAATGCTACCCGACTCATCCAAAGTTGCACCGTGGGGTCGAAGTAGTCCCTCAGGTGTAATATAAGTGCCTCTGCTAATTAAGTACAGGTCCAATAGGAACACAGCATGAATGTTGAAGTCTGCACATCACAATTTGGTTCCTACAATATAGTAAATAATTCATTGTTAGAAAAACAGAAGCAATCGATTCACGTAAACAAGCGACTTTAGCGAGGTCATTTCAACAAGGCACTTAATTTTTTATTTGTTCCTTAACAGTTTCAGACATCAAGACTTATCATCATTATCAAAAGTGATTCAACGGGGATAATCGAACTCAGTCTTGTACTCAAATCAGGGCTGGAGTATTCAAAAAATATGGATACAATTCTGATTAAGATTAATCCTAATGGATTCCAATCCCAATTCAGATGTATTTGTTTCAAAAAATGAAAATTCCAATCCAATTTATTCAAATATTTTCTATGAATTCCAATATAATTCAAATACTTTAATTATTAAATATTAATACATGGAGGTACTAGAGTCCCGAAAAACATCGTAACTTTGCAATTAGATTTAAACCAGAAAGCATATAAATTCGGCAATTATTCATGAAAAGAAGCCAATTGATGTGCTAGACCATTTTATAAAGGCATTAATCTACACAAATACCATAAAACCGTTTATGACTTTTTGATTCACTTTGTTTTTCAGGGATACCCTAGTAGTAAAAATGCGAGCTGCATGCTTTTTTCCCTGAAAAAATTAGACCCCGTTTTCCCAATTCAGAAAATTACTGACAAATTTCTTATAGTAGATTGCAGCAAATTCATTTCCAATAAAATTTTATCCTTGCTCTGCGTCATTTTGTTGAGTCAAACGTAATCCCAAATTTTGTATTCCAACGAGTAGTTTAAAAAAGTTATGTAATGGCTGAAAGAAATAAACTCCTTTTGTTGTTTGAATTTACGAGAAAAACTTCAACATGTCACGGATGTTTCGGATATCTAAGTATTGAATACAGTATTCAAATATATTTTGAATACTAATTCGAATACAGATATTTTTTTCCGATTCAATACAGATTTAAATACTTGAAAAAATATATTTAAAAATACCAATTCCGATAAAAATACCAAAAAATAGGAATGAAATACCGATTCCAATAATTCTAATTCCGATTCGAATGTCAGCCCTGACTCAAATACGCTGTATTTTCTCTAAAACTGTCCAATATAGTCAAAAAGCAAAATGCAATGGTTCCTCGAGTCTGTCTCAGCAATGTATGTCTTGTCCAATTGGTGACACCGCAATGCCCCAAGCCCCAAGGGTCCTTAAATTCCCCAATTTGATTACCCTTCTTGCCAAATTCAGTGAGAAACACCCCGTCCCACCTGAAAATGGAAATGTGACGATTGTCCTTTCAGTAACAAAAATTCAGGTCGTCACCGAGTCCACCACAACACCGGTGGGTCGATACAGTTGTCCCCTGCCATGACCCATCTTCCCAAATTGCTGTTTTACAACCCATTGTCTAGCATTGTAATTTGATCGTTTTCTCGATAAGCGACATAAATCTAAAAATCACATTTAGAAAACATTAAAATTTCGAGGAAAAATCCTTCAAACAGACAGTCGTCTAGACCAATTGAAGTCAGATTACCATATTAGTAGAGTGATGAACAGCCAATCCCCAGGCCTTGGCAAGGAATGATGTCTTTGTGAAATCCACTCGAGCGAAGTTGTAATCCAGAGAACACCAACCGCTAAAGGACGCCCGACCTTAACTTTTTAAAGCAAGTCTATTAAACATAATCCAGAATTTTCTGTACATGTTTTGCTATGGTTGAGCAAAACAACGAGATTTTGAAAAAATCCCTTTATTTGATGTGTCACTCTGACTTGACAAGTTTGAAAAAATCTATTATTAAATAGACCCTGAACATAGTACGTGTATATATCAGTCAACAATATTTACATTCTAAATAGTTGAATTATTATGGATTATTTTACAAGCTGTGCATTCTGATAGCTTGTAGTCGCGTTCGCTGTATGTAATTATCTGAAAATGATTTGGCTGCAACTTGACATGAATGCTTTTGAGTTACCCGAATATAAATCAAATTATTTATTTGAATATCAACGAGCCATATTTTTACAAAAAGCAGTACAAGTAAAGGTGTATATTACAGATTCGTTAAAATTTCATTTTTAGTTGCAATTACTTTTCCACTTAAAATTTCGTGCATCCTGGGACTGCCTCAGGGTAATCGCATGACAAAGTTTTCGGATTGAATACCAAACCGTCCGGGCATGCTATTAAAACAGAATCTCCTGCTACACACACATAGTATGTAAAGCAATCCGCTGGATTCGGGTACAAGCCATCTTTTCCTGGGCATGTAAACTCTCCAGGAGGCGCAGTTGTTGGTGGTTGTCCAGTCACTGGAGGGCTACTTGTTGGAAGTTCTGTTGTTGGGTCAGGTGATCCCGTTGGAGGGTTTGGTTTAGGCGTAGTAGTCGTTGTTACTGGATTTCCATT
This sequence comes from Allacma fusca, assembly GCA_947179485.1. Classification (NCBI taxonomy): domain Eukaryota; kingdom Metazoa; phylum Arthropoda; class Collembola; order Symphypleona; family Sminthuridae; genus Allacma; species Allacma fusca. The sequence continues at coordinate 14,838,665 of OX359247.1, forward strand.
GCACTCGGGAACATTTTCGAGATAATCACAATTTTCCGTTCTGGGATTGAATACTAGATCGGGAGGACAGTCTTCTAAAAATGCATGTCCGGCATTGCATTGGTAATAGGTGGAGCAATCCTTAGGGTTTGGGAACAATCCTTCATCTTTTGGACAAACAAAGTCATCGCCAGGAGGAGTTGGGCCGGGTGTTCCCGTTGGAGGGCTTGTTTTAGGCGTAGTAGTCGTTGTTGCTGGGTTTCCATTGCACTCGGGAACATTTTCGAGATAATCACAATAGAGGGTTCTGGGGTTGAATACTAGATCGGGAGGACAGTCTTCTAAAAATGGATATCCTTCATTGCATTGGTAATAGGTGGAGCAATCCTTAGGGTTTGGGAACAGTCCTTCATCTTTTGGACAAACAAAGTCATCACTAGGCTGGGTAGGGCCAGTACCTGCTGTGGTGGTCGTTTTTGGAGCAGGAGTAGGTGCAGTTCCAGGATTGATACGATCACCACAGTCGACCATTTCCGGGTAATTACATCCCCTCCATTCCAAGTCAAATAAGTAACCATCAATACATCTGCATAAGGTGGCTGCACCTTCCCAGCAGTCGTAGTAATACTCACACAGCTCTTCATGAGGCCAGGCACCATTATCGGTGCATGAATAATTTCCCTTTCCAAGGCACTCTGAAAGTTCCAATGGGCGTTTCTGAAATATTAGATGTAAACCATGACTTTGATATTCATATTTCAAACAAAATATCAAATTGATCTGATCTTATCATGGAATTTTACCATGCGGGACGTAGGGCTTGCTTTGCAGTCAACATTCTCAGGCCAATCGCACATACCCGTCGATGGGTCAAAGTAGAGGTTTCCATCACAGCGAAACAAGTACGCATCTCCGTTACTGCATTCATAAAATTTGTGGCAATCTGTTGGATGAGGATGGAGGCTTTCCTCTTTGCCTGGACACTATGAAAAATAAACTAATTAAATTCTGGAATTTTGTAACAAAATAACATGCTTACTACATAGATTAACCGGTAGTGATTGAGTAATAAATGTATATATGTTTTGACGAACTTACGTGGAAATTTGGATCAGGGGTTGGATTAGGAGGAGTTGGGCTTTGACATCTTGCAACTGGAAAGAGTAACACAAATTTTTAGAATAAATGCATTCACCGTCTGAAATCTCAAAAATGAGTCAGAGGAACTCCATGGTGTAAAGTTTCAGAGTTTACGCATTACTTTTTTATTTAAGCTAAATTATAAGCATGTGAGTACTTACGTGCGATGATTCCAAGAAACGCGATTAGAAGTGCCGTGTTCCTACTCATGTTGGAAGTTTAAAATACTAATTGTAAGTTTAAAAGGAAAAAACGTTAAAACTGTAAAATATCGTAGAATTAAGCAAATTTAGATCTCGACTCAATGTTTAAACTTATAGAACTGGAAATATTGCCCGCATGACGTCCTTTTATACTGGAATAATTATTATGCAAGAGAGTAGTACGTGGCAAGAGCATTTTTTCTTATCGGAACTTATCAATCATAATTACTGCTGGATTGTTTTCGATCAGAGGTGTTGAAATTAAAGTCAATAATGATTCCTCCGCAAGCAATTGATTAGAGGCGAATGTATCGGTAGTAGATTTACGTATGATTTGATATTATTCCCATTAATTTTGGCCGCGCAAATATGTGATAATATTTGCCTTTGCCTATAAAAATAGCCATGTTTAAGCTGAATGTTTGCATTTAGCTTCTATATATGTAGTATCAGCTAACAATATACAAATACTCATAGTTCATGCGGTTGGCTACTACTTAAAACTTTTAACTTAAAGACCAATGGAGGGATTTAAGTACCTGAATGACGTCATTGCAAGACACCTGAGATTTAAAAATCGAAAGCATGTTAGTTAAAACGACTGTAAACAAGTTTGAGTACAGTTACAATGACTTATTGACGCACGTAAATGGAGAGCGGACTGGAGAATTATTGATAAAGACTAAGTGCAAATCACTTCCTTTTCAAATTGCATTTTTAACTGTGAATGTGGATATTGAGAGTAATGAAATGTTAAACTATTACAGTTCCATATAGGCTTGTTAGAACGTATGTATACTGTGCCAGTAATCAAGAGATAATGAGGAATAATTCTTCAATAACATTATTTGTATTCCACATTTAATTTTATCATTCAATGTGTCTGACAGTCCGATTTCAATACAAGTTGTTAACCTGAACATGTTTGTGAATGGAGTTCAAAATCGATATTTACGCTTCAAATTTGGTTTACACATTCTCCTGACCTCATGATTGATCAAACAACTACTTTTTACGAATTTCCCAGTTTTCCGCTATTTACTCAAATTTGTCTTTCACTTTACCTTGACGGTCGTCGAAGACATTCCTACAAGGCAAAGCTGGGCGGAAACCCCACATGTATGCTCAGAAGTAGGCACAATTGTAGGTTATGCTCAAATTTTCAAATATTTTGTAGGTAATTTTATGTAGGTTACATATTTCGGATTTTCATTCTGCAATTTATATATGCTGAGAATAATCAATATGTATATACAAAAACAGTTAGTAAGTAATAGGTAATAGCGTTACAACGTCGGTTCGGTATGCATGTTTGAACCTTGAATGTGCTGAATGAAAGCCCCATCTAGATGTTTTTTACTTTTCCTCACTTGCTGAAGAGCAAAATTCAACATGAGAATCAGTGTGTATAATAATTAATATTTATAAATCGCGCAACAGAAATTGGTTTTGAAGAGTAGCACACATAAAAACTTGCTAAACCATATTTGAAACGTTTCGGAAGCAAATTACAAAATACAATTCCATTGCCAATTATGCATTGTTACTTTTTAAAGCAAAATCATTGCCAATAACTTGTAGGCTTCAATCTATGCATACAGAATGTCATTTTAGTTTGCAGGTAGGATTTGATTCCGACAAAACAAAGATGTATGTCAATTGTAGGTAAGACAATTCTCAGGAATGATGTATGCAGGTTGCAGGTAGGGTCAAATCTCGGGAGTGATCTATGTATTATAATATGCAGACTCTACGTTAGAATTTAAAAATATGTAGGATTTACGGTATGTGAATGTTTTACCCAGCTTTGATGCAGGGACATAAGATTCAGCAGGGAAATTTAGAAATGATTTTACAGGGAGGTTTTTACAAAAACTCGTCCCCTGGCTCATGCTTATTTGCACCAAACGAGGTACACATATAAAATAACACTTGTAAATCAATACAAGAACAATATTCAGCAACTCTTTTGAGCAAGTAACAATTATCAGCCTATAGTTAGTTTTGGCAACTTTAACAGTAAGTGTCGAATAATTTTTTTCCAAGAAAAGGGCTTTACAATAAGTTACTTTTAATTGTAATTACAATTTAAAAGGAATTAATAAAAACTGCTCAGCAAAAATAAAACTTTTAAATATAGAAAATAATGTGGGAAATGTATCCTAGCTTTAATTATAATCAAATGCATTGTTAAAGAATAAATTGTAACTAAAAACTAGATACATACTCCTAAACGTTTCTACATGGCTCAGCGGACAATTTCATGTTCTGGTCCCTCAAAACGATACCATATACGAGACCATACAAATAGGATCAAACAGACCATTTCACCATCTCCAACGATTATTTCATACTTTCTAGAAATGTCTAGTAGTGTAAAACTCTTGTTGATAACTGTACTGGTCATAATTACACATTCAATAGATCGACCAATCGATCCTAAGCCTGTGGATTCCTCTTTCCCAAACCTTGCGCAGACAGCAAAATTTATTGGACGTGCAAGCAGCAGAGCCAACTCAATTAAAAGAACAACGCAGTAAGCATTGAATCACTAAGCATGGAATCACTGATTACAAGAATTCAAACCTTTGAATGGAGGAGTAACCAATTTAATTATGCATATTTAGTGTGTAGTATTATAATGTATTTTATCCGGTTTTGTTGGTATATTTTAGGATTCCATGAAATCGTCTTAAAAAACTGGCTTCAATTCAAATCAAATTGAAAGACGTGAAGTGTTTGCTTGCTGGACAGTGTTCGGCGGAACAACAACTTGAAGAAATACCTGACTTGCCCATAAAAACTGAAGCTGAGTATAAATATTTGTGCAAAAAATTGGTTCAAGCGGATTTCCAGGAAAAACCAAAGGTGGTAAAATGAAATTACTTATTTACTTTCAATTATTCAATTGTGATCAAAATGCCACTAATAATTTTGTAATTTTGTATCCATCTTAAACAAGCAGATTCGAATATTGAGCTTGCTGGGATGAGACAACGTTGAAATCGCTACCCGAAGAGCATTATCATGTGTTATTGGTTATCAAATAGCCAAAGGAATCAACTTCACCGGAAAGAATAACAAGATCTGCTTCCGGGAAAGTCCTGGTTACTCACTAATAAAAGGTAGGTGTTGTACTTCGGAGTATTGAAATGATGATGCAATTTGTTGTTATTCTGCGGTCTGAAAAGATTAATGTGTGGTCATCACAATCATCAAGTTTTTACTAAGTTTCGAGCAGATGCTCTTATTATTTATTCCCTGAATGGCAAGTTTCTTTATGGAGTTGCATAAAATACGTTTTACGTTTAACTTTGCAGCACGCATGGCTTTCCAAAACATGCTGTTAACAAAAACAAGAAAACCTTGTTTTCCACATCTTTGTAACTCAATACATACATGTATAGCTAAAAAGTCGTCTATCGTCTAAATAACGCATTAATTCTAAAAAACAACAATCACAACAAACGTTTCTGTACGTTTCTTGACTATGTGCTCTTAAATATTTCAACAAATACGGAAGTCATTTTGCTAAACATACAGGCCATATTTTACAACTCTTTATGTTGGCTAGAGGCAGGCACATCATTACGTCCTCTCTGCATGTTGCAAAGCATAATTAGTTTTAACATTAAAAATCACGAATGTTTTTTTTTGCGCAAATGTTTAGAAAGTATTCAAAAAAATCCACTATTTCGGGACGCCTTGGAATCAACAATTGAAAAGTTACCAAGAACTGGCTTCTCGGACCTGGAGATCGCGGAGGTGACAGTTCTTACTACTTTGGAATTAAATTAATCTGCAATTAAATGGTATAGAGTTTAAGGGTAACAGGTACAATTTCTGTGTCAGCCTTAATAGCCGATGCACCAGCTCGAGCGTTTTTAAATGCATCAAAAACCATAAATCTTATTACAGCTGTGAGAAGTGCACAGCTAAAGGCACCTGGAGCATGAAAGGTATTTTGCCTGTTACTCATTGTGTTGCCAGAACAGATGAAAATTTCAAAAATATGACCCACCCAAGTCACCACAACAGTGCAACAATTCTAACAAAGTTGAATATAGGTCGAGTGTCTTGTGTGCCGTTAGACTATATGCACTTATGCTGCCTGGGGGTAATACGAAATGTATGTATACTTGGCTTCAAGGTCCTTTAATTCATAGATTAAGCCATTCCCAGCGGTCACGTTTATCAGAAGCGTTAATAAATCTCATAAGATTTATTCCTAGCGAATTTTCACGAAAAACACGGGAATTAAATGAAATTCACCATTACAAAGCAACTGAATTTTGTCTAAAAATGATTTAAACAGGGCTAGTAGTACTTAAATCAGTTTTAGATTCTTCTAAATACGAGCATTTTTTGTTACTACAAAGTGGAATATTTATTTTACTGTGCAGCAGCGCTAAAGGCATAGCCTGGAACCAACTGGCAAAACAGTTATTGCAGAAATTTGTAAATTTATTGGGGAAAATATATGGGAAAAAACTGGTAGTACGTCTTTATATTTATTTCCCGAGGAAAATAATTTGAAACAAATTATCTGCAAGTCTGATTTATAAAAACCACGCTATAGCCCTTGCGATGGAGACAACTGTTTCGCAACAACTTGTAAAAATGTGATTATTGTTACAGAAATAGCAGCTAGGAGTAAATTTTGTGTTTCTATTACACATAAAAAAATTCTCTCCCTTAAATGTCTTCAGCATTACGCATTTGATAGTAACAAACCTTCCATTTTTTATTATAATGCCAGCGATGTGTCTTGTGAAGAATATTGTGACAGTGCACATATTTTGCAACAAAAGTTTGTTTTACTAAAAACTTGTACACAGTATTTTTGTATTCCATATACTAAGCCTGAAATAAATAACCCTCAAAATATGTTAAATCTCGTCGGTGTTAATTTTCTTCCCAGTGTAGCATACACATCAAAGAGGGCACCTCAAACGTATAAATTAGCCAGTACTGGCAACGTCAATGGCCTCCGTTGGCCCCATCTTCATTCTATTGGAAGGCCAGCAATAGCCTCGTTTGATGGGACTATGCACGGCACCGGCGGCCAAAGTAGTGTACTGAGCCACGGCAATGAAGCATGGCAAGCCCTTAGTGGCCCATCAGCCAGCCATAAATGTGTGCTGTGTGGGATGACCACAGGGAAAATGAATAAAATCTTCCAGCGAGATTTAAAAAAATCCGACCCCTGCCTGGGCGTGTACACAAATCCCGGTGCACCGAAAATCTTTACATTTTCTTTGCCCCTTATACTTGAATGTCGGTACTTACTTGTACCAAACCCATTTTTCAGTTGTCTACACCTGTACCTGACGTTTTAATGTTTCTGAAAAGGGATAAAAATTTCTTCAATTACCAGGGTTTTTCATTGTACCTACCCGGGTGGTTTCGGGTGCATTCTGTGTTATCAGCCGTAGCACTTAAATTTAGACTTTATTATGTACATTTTAGCTGTAACTATTAATTCTAGGAATTGCTACTACTATATACTTTAGTCATTTTGCGAGCATGTCTTCCACAGCTGGTAAAAAAGCTTTTTTCATAGGTTTGGGTTCATATACTTACATTACTGGTATTTTCAATGACATGACGTGGCTGCTAAATAGAAACACAAGTATGGCAAAAAAAACCAACCTTATATATAAGGATGTTTTTTTGCCATTCTATATTTGCATATATATTTATATGCAACTATTACCGGACCCTTCAAAAATAGTCATTATCGTTACGTTGTATGGCTACGATTTAGAATTCATTAAAAATATCTCCGGCTTATAACTTTTAAAAACGTAGCATGTGTTGTCCAAGTACCGTTTTAAAGGATAATTTTAAAAGTCCAACCTTAAGCTGGCAAAGGTTTGGATAATATTCAAATTCAAACATTGAGCAAGTAGGATAAAGAAGTAGGAAAAGCTTGCAAATCATTTTAAATTCAAGATAAGTATTGTTTAACAATTGAAATATTGAAGTTTTATAAAGCGCACTATCAAGTAAATAAAAAGGTAGACCTATAATAACCGGGCTTATAGTCGAAATGTTTTCAGTAATAAAAGTTTTTTGTTAATACTTTTTATAAACATAAGTCAAGCATTTGTCCGAATCTCTTTGATAACCATGAGCATAATAATCTCGAGGGGACACACGAGAGATAGGCTCAGATTCAGAAAGGTAGGTCAGAAAGAAAAATCAGGTCCGTTAATCTCGGTATGATTTGTAAATAATTTGTTGTCATGATCCTAGTTGATGTCATCCTTGGCGAAGTAACTTGGACTTTCTCCCTGTTCCGGTGATCTTTAAGTATGAGTTTTCTGGACTTGTAGTCCTTACATTTCAACTGTCATTTTGTCGGGTTGTTGCATTGTGTCATGTTAAATGCAGCGACAAAAAAACGACAAAGAAATGTACATCGTGGTGTACATGAAAGAAACAATGATGACGAATATCGTCTGTTGGATCGGCTTGCTAACCCGTATCAAGTAAGGCTTCCATCCGACCGGATAAATCGAATATCCGATCCGAATCCTATCCGAACCGAAATTTTTGGATAAATTTTCTTATTATCATTCTATTCATCTGTATCCGATTCGAAAATTTGGGATCGGTGACAATGGGATTGGTAAATACGACGTGGTTACAGAGGGTGTTTACAGATTAGAGAAACACCACCTTGCGCGCGATATCTTAGCGTGGAATAATTGGCGGTTAGTGAAAATTGGCAACATTATTAACGAAAGAACTACTGTGCAGTATTATATAATTATTATTAATTATTTTTTAGCAATAAATATTTTTAGCGTGTGGATTTCAATGGCCTAACAGTGTTAATTTCCTGCAAGCTTGCTTCATTGCTGCTAATATGTAATTTCGATTTCAGAATTTTCATTTCGAGAAAAATCGCCCATGCTTATGTTTATTAAACAAATTAGTTATTCTGTTGATTTTCATGGAAAACGATACTCGCATTACATATAAGCATTTGCGTAAATTAAATCTGTGTTCATCCAATTTCGTTATTTTGGCAAAAAACTGTTTACAAGCCAGTGCGATAAGAAATGTGTTTCCATTCTAGTTGAACGATGGCGCAACACTTCAGAAATTGTACCGGGATCGGTTCGGAACGGAACAGAACGATTCCGCTTTCCGATGTCATAAATTATATGGGACATTTTTCGTACCGATGCTCTGAACCGTCCCGGTCCCAATATTATCGGTACAAGTGCTCATGTTCCGGTTTTGTCCCGATTCAATGACGGAACCAAAAAGAATGTTCCGAAATTGTTCCGTTCCGTTTCCGAACACGGAACTTCGGGATTTCGGAAACCCGAAGGAAGCTCTAGATCCCAGCGAAGATGCCGGATTGTAGAAAATAGACCCCAGAAAAATGCCCCGAAATTATGCATTCATTGAAACGCTGACTGCACACCATTCCTAAACTTAATGGAGAACATGTTGAAAATACCCGTTATATTCATAAACGTATTTTAGTGAATACAATTTATTAAACGATCTACTTTCTCTTAACTGTAATCACCAACTGTATGACGTTTGGATGTATTTCCAATTCCCTTCTATTTAAATTTCAGCTACAAATCACGTTCGTGAGTTATTTTAATGATGAATTGAAGTGGAGTTTTTTACGCGGACGTCAGATGTCCTTCCGAGTATTTAATTGGATGTTCAGGAAAACTTTATATCACCACAAGTAATAGTGCTACTGCTACCTATACTCTATCATTACAATGGTATGTACTGTTCTATCTCTATGTACACTACAGGTATCTAAATTGGGGTCCTAAATAACGCTCCACTACACACTTAATTTTGTGCTACTAGTTCTTCTGCCCCGGTTATTCTAGTATTTTTGTACACATTTGCTACATCTCTACTAATGTTTTCCTGATTTTAACACCTCTAATCTATTTTCCCTATACCTCTATTTTCAGTAGAGTAGAAGTCCTAGAAATGTTGTTCAGTACGAATTACAACCGACTGGCTCTCAGCCCTTTGTGTTAAATCTCGGTTCAGGATTGCAGACCACAATAAATTACGCTCAAAAATCCAAGTTGAACCCAAATCAGTAGCATAAAAATGACGAACGAATGACGCTACTACGTACCAAAGGCAGTATCCAACAGCCGACTGACTAGCTCTCCTATGTTGTAACCTTTACTCGGATGCAGACTGTCAGGGCCGAAGTATAAATGCAGAGACTTCACAATCAAAAATACCGTGAAGGGATTCAAGGAATCCAAAGGTCACCTAGGATAGTCCTACTGCAAAGATATGACCAAACACTGCGACTACTATCGATTGGACCTCCCCAAGAAGTGAATCATTACCCTCAACATGGGTGACTAGATCATTTGGAACGATACCAGATTGGATGCCGGATTGAATCAAGAAATCGAGGTGATTACCTTTGCGCTAGTACCGGTATCCACTCCACCCATGCCTCTTTTAAACGACTATCCTTACTAAGGGTAAACAATCAGCCCTGGCTCCGTGCAAACGCTTGAGAGGAAATATCATTTAATAGACTTGGAGAAGTTCAGTGCAACATACTTAGCAAGGCATTATATCAAAACTGTTTCGGGAATATACATCTCATACGAGTCATTGCAGATTTTGATGGCGTGAAATGTATCCTGAAACTCTTGGATCCAGAGAAATTATTGACCATCAACCTGCGCCAAAGAAGATAACTAATGGAATCCTTTTAGGACACGAGGACGATATCGAAGTGACACCCCGAATACTTGAGTTATAAAGATGTTAGGATCAGTCATATGATTGTAGCATATGAACCACCTGACACGTATACTGGATTCAGTTCACTGACATTAACGAGAATAGGCTGGTATAATTCGTTTATTTGAGGTGTCACTGCACTGGTTATCATTTCCGGTGTCATTCGGACATTTTAATTAGGATCCAGAACGCTAATTAAGAAAATGTAATAAATGGGCTAGCATGTAAGAAAGTTTTTAACATCTAATAGATTCAAGTTTTGATTATACAAGCACATTGTGTCCTACCTCTTAGTATAAATAGCGAACATATTTAGCCTGTAAAATCCATACAATTTTGGGAGTTGAACGTATACTGTATTCCATAAACTTATTACTGAAGTTCTCTCTATTCATCCTTGTTATTCGACATACCGTTGCCTCAACATATATTGTTGTATACATACTGTGTAATATTATAACTATACGGGCGAATAAATATACATTTGTTCCTGCTCGGATCCAATATAGTACATAGATATCAGTCGACAATGTTGGCATTCTAAATAGTTTAGTTATTATGGATTGTTTTACGTTCTGAACTTTTAATTGCGTTAGCTGTATGTATCTAAAAATGATTTGGCTACAACTTGACGTAACTGTATTTGGGAGTCTTTTAAGTGCAGTGAACAAGGCAGGTTGTGGTACGTTGGTGCTCTCTTATCTTCTTATCTCTGCGTGTCGACTGATAGCTGTGCGGCAACGTACAGAGTGCGGTCCTATACATTCCAACAGATACCCTAACTTTTCCTAGTCCCATTTCCTACTCTGTATCCCACATACCGTGTGCTGTATACTATGGACAACGCTCACATTACAAGCATCTGCGAATCTTTGGGTGTCCCGTTAATTAACCCGACGGAGCCGCTCACAGCAACACTATTCATACAGGTCATGTCAAAGTTCCTTTCGAACAACAAGGAAGTAAATAAAAAAGTAGAGGATCTCTCTACACGCGTTACTGACTGGAGGGCTTTAAAGTCTCCTACGACAACTACACCGATGAAATTGACCATAGGTGCAGCCGCCTTTTCCGCAGAATTGAGGAGCTGGAGGAACCGATCAGAAAGAGATCCTTTATCGTCTCAGAGCTGAAATGGATCTGAGATATCTCCACACGGGAAGTGATTGTTAAATTCTTATATGAAAAATTCTACGTGAAGCCCCACATAGAGAAGGTATTCCCGTTAAGAGCGGCGAAAAAATTTCGAGTTCAACTGAGAGATTTAGCAGATAAAACGGTAATCTTCAACAAGAGAACCGTCTTAAAAAGTTCCAGCATCTTTATTGAAGACGACCTAGCATCGGATAAAAGGGTGAACAAGAATTTGCTGGTTGCGGAATTTAAAAAAGCTCGCCTGGCAGGCCATGACGTGAAGTGGCGTTCGAACAGTCTTCTCATAAACGGGTAGCGAGTTACAAGCAGATATGGGAAAATAATCTGGACCAAGAAGGTCGAGGTGGGAAAGCAGCTTGGAAATCGGCAGTTAGGATGAGGAGTCTACAGCACATAATAACACTAACCTTGTACATAATCCCCTTTTCCCTAATCCTTATCGCATAACGTACTGGAATGCCAGTGGTTTTTCTAAATTTATTCATATGGAAATGAAGGAGTCAGAACAATTTACAATGTCGGCGTTTATCTGCCTATCAGAAACTTGGAGCTTACAAAATACGCTAAAGTTGCCTGCACGATTCTCCGAATATGGTCATATCGCAAGCCCTGCAACGGAATCTTACAAAATAGGAAGGCCAAGTGGTGGTCTTTGTACTATCTACAAGAAAAACAGATATTAGGTTGAGGAAGTAATAAGTGCATCGTGCTGGTGGTTGATAGTGAAATTTAAATGCACAGTATCGGCTGACTATTTGATAATTGGTAATGTGTAAATAAACCCCGTAAGAAGTAAGGAAAAAGTGATGTGGGAGATGTTAAGAAAAGAACTTGAGCTGTTTACACTGTGTAGTATCCCCGTGTTTATTGGAGGCGATTTCAATGTGATGTTAGGAAACCTGGGTTATTTGAACAGGCATGCAATTGACAATAAGTGCCTGAAATTAGAGAGAAATAGCAGCATCTGTTTGTGTCTGCGGAGGCCTTATTGGTGACGGAGATTCTTGAGGACCTAAATTTAACGGTAATGAATGGCAGATGTGAAGGAAGCTACCCGGGAAAATTTACGTTCATGGGTAACATGGGTTCGAGTGGCATAGATTACGTGATATGCAATAACACAGCAGCGGAAAATGTTCAAAGAATGGAGGTTTTCGACCGAGCGACCGAGGACTCCCAGCCAATCCAGGTCACCATTGGCACCCCGCCGAAGCCGTACACGGACGCTCCCATAATGCGCAAAATGAAACTTCGATGGATCCCCGAACTCGGTGAAAAATTTGCGAATGCGCTGGAAGATATAGACATTAAAGCAGCAGCTGGTGGATCCCCCGACGACATCATTACCTTCATAAACCAAGCTATCAAAACAGCTTCTACCAGTGTAGGTATGACTGAGAAACCTTGTAGTACTCATGGTTCGATTGACAAACCCTGGTTTGATGCAGACTGCAGGAATGCCAAAAGAAGAGTAAAGAAAGCGTTCACCAGCGAGAGTGTGGGTATAATTCGAGAGCAAGAACGATCCTCTTGAAATTGCGAAAAAGCTACAGAGTCATGATTAAGCAAAAGAAAAAGACATCCTAGGACTCTATCAAGGCGGACTTGAGGAAGGTGAGAAATACCAACAGATTCTGGTCGGCGGTGCGGAAACTGAGGAGAAGAAAGCCAATGGTCACAAATAACATCACTGAGGAAACCTGGGAGCAGCACATACTGAAACTCTCCGGGGGGACCAAATCCAGGAAGAACTCCGGCTTTCAGACGGTAGAGACCCCGACTTAGATAAGGAAATATCCCTATATGAAATCCTGGTAGCGAGAAACAAGTTAAAGAGCGGTAAGGCTCCAGGGTTGGATGGCATATCAAATGAGTTTCTGAGAGCATTGCCAATTAATTTCCAAAATCTGTTTCTTGAGCTGTTTAACCGGCTACTGGTAGGAGGCAAACCATCGGACCTGTGGGGTGAAATTGAAATCGTAATGCTATACAAGAAGGGAGACCGAAATGATCCTGGTAACTACAGAGGGATCTCGCTAATTAATTGCCAGGCCAAGTGGTATACTCAAGTTCTGCTGACTAGACTTAGCCAATGGGAGGAAACAAATAACATTTTATGCGAGACCCAGGCCGGATTCCGTAGGATGAGGGGATGCAAGGATCTTCTATTCTCTTAATTGCATCACCAATGACTTTTTACACCGCAAAAAAGCCCCTATACGTGGCCTTCGTAGACTTTGAGAAGGCATTCGACTCATTGAAGCGTGACCTACTATGGAGAAAGGCATTTTTCCTAGGAATCAGTGGTCAAATAATCAGAGCAACTGCAGCTCTGTACAGACAGGCTGGAGCCGTCATACGACTGAGGGGCAAACTATCGAATAAATTCAGAATCACGTGTGGTCTCCTGCAGGGGGAACTACTATCGCCGTTATTATTTAACGTATTTACGAATGACTTCGAATCCTTTTTCCATGAAAGTGGATGCTACCCGATCAGAATTGCCCGGGAGTCCACGTCCACTCTCTGAGGTACGCAGACGATACAGCTATCCTGGCCCATGACAAGGGTAGCCTTCGAAGGAAACTTCGTTCCCTCCAGGAATACTGTAGAGTAAACCAGCTAAGAGTCAATGTTGCCAAGACCAAGATAATAATTATATAAGATAATAAGTATTTTCAGAGTCCGGGCGCTTGGGCTACAACGAGATCTGGTCGTATGCAGGTGACCCGATAGAGAATTTAAAAAACTTCGTGTATCTCGGAGTCCCATTTAGCTCAAATGGGAAATTTAAAGTGGCAGCTAACAGGGCAGTACAGAACGGGAAGGCGGCACTGAGTGCATCCTGGTCATTAATATGTGGAAACCATACTGATTCATGGACGGTAAGGTCGAAACTACTTGGCGCTCTGGTGAACTCAGTCACCCTCTATGGCAGCGCAATTTGGGCCTTGAGTCAGGAAGATACGGTCGAAAGAATTAACACCTACTTTATCAAAAGTCTACATCAACTACCAAACTGCACCCCAGGCTACTTTGCAAGGTTAGAAACAGGCCGGGTCCATAATAGATACAATATAGCCAGACAAGCTCTGAATTTCTGGGGTCGACTACTCAGAATAGAGATAACCCGCTTGGCAAGGCTACGAGAGCTCAAAAAACCGTTTGGGCTCGTGAGCGCACTCGATCAAAACGATGCTGGTGGAACTAGACCGAACGAACATCTGGGAGGCGCAAAGTTCAGTAACCCTAAAGGAGGCCCTTGCGGACACCCTGAACAAACTAAGAGCAAAACTAAGGCTAGCTGATGGTTTGAGAGCCGATGTATCGTCCTATAACAACCTCCACGTGGATCTAGTAGGACTGGGCTGTAAGCCATACATAAGGAAGGACAACCCGCTTTTAACGCAGCGACTTATCGCCCAAATTCGGCTGGTACCAAATCAAGCTCCGCTGCCGCAGCAAATTAAACTGAACTCACTGATTTACAAATTTTTCCCTGACAGTCTTTGTTCAAGCTGTATGTTGCAGGAGTACGATGACCTTTATCATTTCCTATTTTGATGTACATTACTTTGCCATCTTCGATCACACTACCTGGACTTCATAGATCTCCACTTTGTAAACTCGCGTAATTTGATAGAACGTTTATGACTGTCGGATAAGTTGAATTGCTTTAAGACTGCTAGGTTTGTAAAATGCGCAGTCAAACTCAGAGCATGGGGAAGAAATGTCTAGAGTCCCTAAATTCACTGTATATACCTTTAATGTTTATTTATATCTTCGGGTTTATGTTTGATGTGCTGTAGACACCTTCTTTAAAGCACTTAATACATACATACATACATAAATGTTTTTGAGTTTAAATCAAATTATTTATTTGAAAATCAAGGAGCATATTTACAAAAGCAGCACAAGTGAAGGTGTAAATTACAGATTAACTGGAATTAGGAACCGTAGCGAGCGGGCGAACACAGGTGAGTGGTGGATCGAAAACCCAGAAAAATTTCTGTGAAAGTGAGTTTTGTCAGACCAAGCGAGCGGGAATCGGTACTTAATGGTAAAAGAATACCGAAGGTAAAAACATCCCAGTCTACATTGCGCCTGATATGAACAAAGAAGAGGCTGAGCAGGCCAAGAAATACAGAGTGGAGAGGAGAAAGAACGAGACAAGTACGAGCATTGAAAACTGAGGTGGAGGCGGCCCTTACAACTAAAAGAACAATTAAATAAGATTTTATTCTGGAACGTAGAAGGTTTGAAAAATCAATTAGCAGAAAAACTGCATATTTGAAGATAAGAAGACCCAAGTATTTTTTGTATATGTTAGACTTGGGTGAGTGACTTGAAGCCATTGTAAGTATATGGATAATTTGTATGTAATATGTATAGAAGCAAGAGAGACAGGTAGACGACCTGCGGGCGGACTTATAATAGGAGTTAAGAAGAACTTGAAAGATATTGTTAAGATAATTCAGGAAGAAAAAAGGTATGCTGAACTTAAAGTTAATGAAGGATGCGTTATTTTCATGTACATTTCGCCAATAGACGAAGTGAAACTTACTACAAAAGTACAATCGGAAGACAGACAATGTAATTTTATTAGTGGTACGACGTCGTACGACGATACAAAATGGACAACGCTTCCTCCAAAAGAGGAAACAGACTGACAAACATTGAAAAGGCTGACAACATGGTAATACTAAATGGAAGATCGAAGAAGGACGTCAGATGTTCCTTTACATTCAGTTATCATATGGGGGCGGGCGTAATTGACATTGGTATATGTAATGCCAACCACGTGCAGAACATACAAGATTTTGAGGTCTTGAAATGTGAAGTATCGGATCACACAAACTAGATAGAACGAAACATCAAAGTGGAATGTAACAAAATACACTGGGACAACGAAAAGAAAACACAATTCACAGAGAAGTCATATTCATATGATGAGCAATATGTCAGAGATCAATGAATGCATCAGAGATGCAGCCTTACATACAGGTATGAAGGGCAAAGGCTATCAGGTAATCGGCAATAATCCCGGCCCAAAGTGGTTCAATGAGAACTGTAAGGAAATGAAGAAAAAGGTGCGGCAGTGTATACACAAGCTCAGAGATGAAAACAAAACGAACTTCATAACAAAATTACAAGATATACACAAGGGGAAAGAAAACTACAAGAAAGTATTTGTAAAGCCGAAAAAAGCCAATTTTGACCAAATCACAAGGGGGATTAAACAAGCTAGAAATCCGAACGAATACTGGAACTCAATAAATTGCTTTAGAGAACAAAAACATAACTTCGTCGAAAATCAAATAACATCTAAAAATGGGAAGGCTATTACAGAAGTATATTCGAAGTCGAACAATTACCAGTGAGAGAGATACAGCCATACAAAAATAAGACATCGAGAGCAGAACCAAGAATAGATCAAACTGAAGTGATGATTGCTCTATGTAAGTTAGCAAACAACAAAGCTCCAGGAAATGATGGGATACCGAACGAAGTGTGGAATAACATTGATTAAAGAACACTAGCAAAACTAACATAAACCTTTAATAACATCTTGAAAGAAGAAATACCAGACTACTTGGGAAAAATAATACCTGTAACTCTTTATAAGAAGAGCGAAAGAGAGAACTATAGACC
The DNA here is from genome assembly GCA_947179485.1 of Allacma fusca. NCBI lineage: Eukaryota > Metazoa > Arthropoda > Collembola > Symphypleona > Sminthuridae > Allacma > Allacma fusca. The sequence goes on from OX359247.1 coordinate 14,855,560, forward strand.
GATCTTTCTACTAAACACTGGTTAAGTTATTCACGATAATACTAGCCTAAACGGTTAAAAAGCAATGTAATGACAGAGGAACCATATCAGAAAATCAGGCAGCATATCAAGAGGGGAAAGGATGTTTAGAACAAATATTTTTGTTAAATTCGGTAATCTACAAGCAACGTCAAAACGAAAGGAAAAGCTGTACACTGTATTTGTAGTTCTGAGCCAAACCTTCGATTCCATTGTGCAAGAGCTACTATGGAACAGACTAAGAGTAGAAGACATAAATGAAGAACTAATCCTGAAAATCAAGATCCTATATGACAAAGCAAAAACTCAAGTTAGAGGAAAGGAAGAGAAGCGCAATTTCATAAAGATAATGAAGGCGGTCTTGCAGGGAGAAACATGATCGCCTACGCTATTCTCAGTATAAATAGACAAGATTGTTAAACTACTACATACAAGAAAGAAATTACAAGGGTATCAGAATGAACACTGCAATAATTACCATTCTATTATATGCGGACGAGATATGAGTATATATATAAAAGATATGAAACTATTTAATGCATTAGTTACGTCAACGCTCCTGTACGCATTCCCGGTATGGGGATTGAAGTATATTAAGGAAGCCAAAATGTTCCAAACGAAATTCTTAAGAAGACTGACGGCACATCCAATAGCACTCCATCGTATGCTCTACGATTGGAACTAGAAACGGAGAACAAAATGCACGATATTTAAAGCTACTGTAAACGTCATTGAAGTTTTCATATTAGCAAGAAAGACCTATTCATTTACAAGAAACTGTCTGGAGGAAAGTAAGAAAAAGGAAAGAACAAAATGGAACTGGTTAACAGAACTGGAGAAATTATGTACAGAAGCGGGCATTATATAGGCATTTCAAAAATTCGTGCGAAACGAAGACGAAACCAAGGGGGACTTATTGTGAAATACTATCTTTGGTCAGTAAACGAAGACGTCAGAAGCATACAATCAAGTGAAAAACTGTCCCAGCTATCACTAGTTACAAGTAAAGTTACTATCAGTGAGCACTATATGCTAAATCTGTTGGGAAAACGTTCAATTAGTGCAGAACTTAAGAGTTTGTGGTCACAAAATAATTGTTCATAAGGGATATCTAAATGCTATCAATTCAATATGGAAAAATGAAAAGACCACAGAATGGGAATTGTGTAACATGAAAATAGTGGAAGATTATTTTCACATAATTTATTAGTGTAAGCACTATGAGAAATACAGACAAGCACTACCACAGAGTTTCAGAAGACTGTGTGAAAGAAGTAACCATATTAATGTAATATTTAGTGGAGAAATAAGCAGAGATGGGTATGTGCCTTTCTATCTATTTTGGAGGAACGCGATGAATCTAAGAAAATATTACAATAGTCTTATGAAGGATGACTGAAAAAGGTACAATTTATCATATGGGTAAATAGCATAGTAAATAAGAATTTAGAATCTAGGTTAAGTAAACTAATGTAAAATAAAATAAGGAGATGGAAGCAAAGTTGTAAGGGCCAATGGCCAAAAGACGAATGAATAAATTATTATTATTATTATATTACAGATTCGTCAAAATTTCAAATCTATTTGCAATTACTTCTACCACTTAAAATTTCGTGCATCCTGGGACTACCTCAGGGTAATCGCATGACAAAGTTTTCGGATTGAATGCCAAACCGTCTGGGCATGCTATTAAAACAGAATCTCCGGCTACACACACGTAGTATGTAAAGCAATCCGCTGGATTCGGGTACAAGCCATCTTTTCCTGGGCATGTAAACTCTTCAGGAGGAGATACTGTAGTTGGGTCCGACGGAGGGTTTGGTTTACGAGTAGTAGTTGTAGCTGGATTTCCATTGCACTCGGGAACATTTTCGAGATAATCACAATTTTCGGTTCTGGGATTGAATACCAAATCTGGAGGACAATCTTCTAAAAATGCATGTCCGGCATTGCATTGGTAATAGGTGGAGCAATCCTTAGGATTTGGGAACAGTCCTTCATCTTTTGGACAAACAAAGTCATCACTAGGAGGAGTTGGGCCAGGTGTTCCCGTTGGAGGGTTTGGTTTAGGAGTAGTAGTCGTTGTGGCTGGATTTCCATTGCACTCGGGAACATTTTCAAGATAATCACACATTTCGATTCTGGGATTGAATACCAGATCTCCATCACAGTGCAACAAGTACGCATCTCCGTTACTGCATTCATAAAATTTATTGCAATCCGTTGGGTGAGGATGGAGGCTTTCCTCTTTGCCTGGACACTATGAAAAATAAACTAATTAAATTCTGGAATTTTGTTACAAAATAACATGCTTACTACATAGATTAACCGGTAGTGATTAAGTAATAAATGTATATATGTTTTGACGAACTTACGTGGAAATTTGGATCAGGGGTTGGATTAGGAGGAGTTGGGCTTTGACATCTTGCAACTGGAAAGAGTAACACTAATTTTTAGAATAAATGCATTCACCGTCTGAAATCTCAAAAATGAGTCAGAGGAACTGCATGGTGTTAAGTTTCAGAGTTTACGCATTACTTTTTTATTTAAGCTAAATTATAAGCATGTGAGTACTTACGTGCGATGATTCCAAGAAACGCGATTAGAAGTGCCGTGTTCCTACTCATGTTGGAAGTTTAAAATGCTAAGTTTAAAAGAAAAAAAGCGCTAAAACTGTAAAATATCGTAGAATTAAGCAAATGCAGATCTCGACTCAATTTTTAAACTCTTAGAACTGGAAACATTGCCCGCATGACGTGCTTTTATACTGGAGCAATTATTATTGCAGGTACGTGCCAAGAGCATTTTTGCTTATCAGAACTTATCAATCATAATTACTGCTGGATTGTTTTCGATCAATCAGAGGTGTTGAAATTAAAGCCAATAATGATTCCTCCGCAAGCAATTGATTAGACGCGAACGTATCGGCACTAGACTTGCATATGATTCGATATTATTCCAATTAATTTTGGCCGTGCAAACATGTGATAATATTGACTTATTGACCAATAAAAATCGGCATGGTTAAGCTGAATGTTTGCATTTAGCTTCTGTATAGTGTCAGCTAACAATGTACTCATAGTTCATCCGGATGATTTCCTCTGAAAACTTTTAACTTAAAGACTTTAGACCAATGAAGGGGTTTAAGTACCTGAATGACGTCATTGCAAGACACCTGAGACTGAAAAATGGAAAGCATGTAACTTAAACCGGCTGTAAACAAGTTTGAGTACAGTTAAAATGGATCATTGACGCACGAAAATGGAGAGCTTTCTGAGGAATTATTGATAAAGACTAAGTGCAAATCACTTCCTTTTCAAATTGCATTTTTCACTGTGAATGTGGCTATTGAGAGTAATGAAATGTTAAACTATTACAATTCTATACTGGCATGTTGGAACGTATGTACATATATGCTGCGCCAGTAGCCAAGAGATAATGAGGAATAATTCTTCATTAAAACAATTTGTGTTCCTAAAATTCAATTTTATCATTCAATGTGCCTGACAGTCCGATGTCAATACAAATTGTAAACCTGTGCAAACTTGTGAATTATTGCAATTGTTTCATATGTCATTGCTACAGTACTATACTAAAATGAGGTACCTGAACCTGTACACAAATGCGTGAGCAGTGCACCGAAAATCTTTACATTTTTAGGGTGTCGTCAGCCCCCTAGTAACATAGCCTTGTCCGTACGTCCGTACGTTCGTACGTCCGTGTGTCCCTCCGCACGATTACGCAAAAACTACTGAACCGATTTCAATGAAATTTTTTATGGGCATTACGTGTATCAAAAGTAAGGCTGAGTTCGTATTTGGTTGAAATCGGCCGGATAGTTTTTTCGAAAAAAATTCTTGAAATTTTGGACTTTATGTCAATTGACTGTTATCTCTAAAACTACTGAATCGATTTCAATGAAACTTTTTGTGAAAATTGCTTATGCAAATAGTAATGGCTACTGTATATGACGTTGAAATCGGCCTGATAGGTTTTGCAAAAAAAAAATCTTGAAATTTTGGACTTTATGTCAAATGACTGCTATCTCTAAAACTACTGAATCGATTTCAATGAAACTTTTTGCGAATATTGCTTATGTAACAAGCAATGGTCACTGTTTATTTGGTTTAAAGCGGCCCGATATTTTTTTCGAAAACAATTCTGAAATTTCGAAAAAAAACGAAAATTTTTCCTACTTTGACGGCCGCGGCTGACGCCACCCTACGCGAAGCCCCAAATTATCGCGTAGCGATGATTTTTATGTCCCTAATACTTGAATCTAGGTACTTGTACGAAACCCATTTTGGTTGTCTACACCTGTACCTGAAGTATGCATGTGTCTGAAAAGTATACAAATTTCTTCGATTACTAGGGTTTTTAGTGTACCTACCCATGTTCTTTCGGGTGCATTCTTTGTTATCAGCCATTAAGAAGTTCCAACGCCGTAACACTTAAAATTAAACTTTATTATGTACATTTTAGCTTGATAATTTACTGCTGATGCCACTGCTATTCCTGTAGTCATTATTGCGAACATGTCTTCCACAGCTGATAATAAAAACATTTTAAATTTTATTATTACAATAGTTTCTATGTTAAATTATTTTCCATTGGGTTGGCTGGACGTACATTACCGATATTTTCAATGACGTAACGTGGCTGGTAAATAAAAACACAAGTATGGCATTTATTTTTGACGGATTTGACACAATGTATTGTGGAGTCGTAATCGCAAGGAAACTTTCCGGTTGTTTTAAAGATAGTTTTCTTAAAATAAATCTTGGCTTCTATTGAATGTTGGTTTTTGTAGTGTATTCCTTTGTTGACATTTTCTGGTTAGAGCGGCGTAAAACCTGCCGAAGTTTTAATTTTAAAACCTCATACTGTGGTATCATGCCTCAAATTTTTGTCCTCTCAAAATTTTAGAAAATATCTTTGTTTCTCCGTCTTGTAGGAAACTCTATAAGCTACTCAAAAGCTATCTGACACCGCTACCCAGAGATTTTCAGGGATGACCAACATGGAATATAGGGAACGAAACCATTTCCAGCGTTGTCATTTTATCACGAACAATGTTGGCGCTATAAAATTTTTGAAATCGTAGAGCTTTATCTTTCATGGGGAATCATTTAAATATTATTTTATTACACTAAGCCAGAAATTGCGGCCCCAGAAACCAAAATCAATAATTTATTGCAGTCTAAATAATTATTAGTTGTGAAATATTCCTTATAACCTAAACCAGTTTCATGAAAATATATTTAAATCAAGACTTCATTACCAAGAGGTGTCAGCAAGGGATTATGCCATTGAAGTCATCATGTACTAACACCACTGATTAAATACAATTTCATAAAAATATCTGTCGTACAGTTGGGATCATTTCGCTGTGAGAGGTCCACGAAATGAAGTTTACTTCATACTTACAAGCCTTCTTTACAAGTTAGCTGATGACAAGGAAGTAACTAAACTGTATCCTGTATTTACTGATCAGTTACAGGCACATTCGTAGCTGTAACTGTTGCTGTGGGGTAAAAACCTTTTTGCCGTTTGTTTCTGTCTGTACCTGTACCCGTAAGTTTACCTAATATTTGTTTAAATTATTTTGTACGCAAGATTTACCCTTCGTATTGGTTACAAAAAATTGTACCCAATATTTTTCTTTGGCTGAACCCACTTACCCGAATAGTACCTGTAACCGTGAGGTGCACTATTTGAACTTAATGGCAAAATATTCTTCAACTAAAATTTCTCATTAAAGTTTCTTAATCCGCGCTACCCAATAATTGATAATACTCAAAAAATAATAATGAGCCCCTCTCTTTATTCATTCTACATTAAAAATGCTTACTGATTCCAACCAGGTAATTCATAATTAAAACCGATACGCGTTGTCAAGAATAATTTGACTTTAGAAAAATTCACTTCCATCCTCGCCAAGGTTACTCCAGTTTTCATCAATTGACCATACAAGACATTGGACTTACCTTACAGTCAACATTCCAAACGCAATCGCACCTATCGATAGTGGGAGTAAAGTAGCAATCTTCATTACAGTGCAACAAGTATGCATCTTCGTTACTGCATTAATAAAATTTATTGCAATCCGTTGGGTGAGGATGAAGGCTTTCCCCTTTGCCTGGGCACTTTGAAAAATAACTTAATTACATAAATCCTGGACTTTCGTTACAAAATAATATGCTTGCTACATTGTGAACTTAAGCTCCTGTAGATCAGTGTTTAAATCATTTTAATATTTTTTGCAAGAAGCGGGATGTAATAGGTGGCAAGAGCACTATTTATTTTTTCTTCGAACTTATCAATCATAAATACTTCTCGTTTGTTTTCCATCTTTCGACAAAGGTGTTAAGTCAATGATAATTTCTCCACAAGCATTTGATTATAGGCTACTGATTTAATAGTAGATTTTAAATTTAGACGTTTTGACCCCTTTTAACTTCGGGCGTGCAAAGATGTGTTGATATTAGCTAATAAAAGTAGGTGTGGTTAAACTTTATGTTTGTGTTTGTTTTGGTTATTGTTTTTGTTTAGTATCGTCTAACAACATACAAATATCAGTAGTTCATACGGATATTTTTTCCGAAAACTTGTCTGGCCCATGGAAAAATGGTGGAATGTACGGACGAAACCTGAGTTTAACGACCAATCAAGGGATTTTTTAAGTATCCGAAAGGCGCCATTGAAAGTCCCTAGAAATTTAATAATGGAAAGTATTTCATTCGAAACTACTGAAAACTTTAGATACAGTTACAATGACTTATTGACACACGTAACTCAAAGTTGCCCAGAATGGATTGTGGTCTGAAGGAAGAATTATTAATAAATACCAATTGCATATCACTTCCTTTGGAGTTGCATTTTTGAAGTAGGAATATGGATATTGAGAGCAATGAAATGTTAAACCATTACAATTCCATACAGGTTTGTTAGGACATACATTCATACTGTGCCAGTGCAGGCAGGAGACAAGAGATAATGAAGGATAATTCTTCATTAAACACATTTATATTACAAATTGACTTTTATCATTCAATACATGTGACAGTCTGATATCAGTACAAATTGTGGCTTGAGCACGCTTCAGAGTTAATGCAATTGTCTCATACGTCATTGATACTACATTCGCATTAACTACTTGTAAATTAAATGTAGGAGCTCTCATTAAATTGACCTTGCGAAAACATACTCAATGTGTAAGATTGTTTTTTCGGTAAGTTAGAACATGTTGAAAACATTGTGATTTCTTCGGCAATATTTTTCCAGTTTCAAGAAGCTATTCAGTATAGTTCAGCATATATAACTGCAGCTTATACAGAGTCTTGCTTTGAAAAGTACGTCATGAATGAGTTAGGTACATAGGTTATTAAAAATTGTCAAATGAGAATGGATAGTTCAAATGTTAACTTGAGAACTGAAACAGATGCCGTTAATTGGAATAAGTTCTTCATCTGTTATTTTCATTTGCAGTTACTCTCACATGGATAGGGACACAAGTATGATCATGGCAATTGAACTTGATTGATTAGCAATTAGCATTATCATCACGCCACTGAAGACAATTCCTTGGAAACCACTTTGACTCCTGGTAATCATGTTGTAGAGAACCGATGTTCAGACTAAATTGCTGTTTATTCGATACAGAAATTAAGTGTGATCCTTTTAGTAATGCATTTCCTTTCGGAGGTAGAGATAACCCAAATGAAATAACAAGTATGGTTTAAAGTACAGTCATAATTACTAGGGGAAGCATGTCTGCATTGACACGTTTTACGTTTTTACCTTCCGAAGTCAAAGTGAGCTTAAGAGTTATTTCAGCACGATTCGCGAGAAACACGTATAGATATTGCATTAATTTTAAATGTTGGTATTTCTTGCAAAGATAAAGTAGCTGAACAGCAATTCAGAGCTTTTCACATCTCACTTAAAATCTTTCAATGCCCATCGCCAGCGTCAATCTGTAATGCATATCAACTTGCAATTTCATTATTATTTAATTCAATTTGAAGCCTACAAAGTTTGCTACAAACGTTAATATTTAATATATATATTTTTTATGAATTTAATTTCAACAAGAACATTTTCTTGAAAATGGAGATCAAAAATTTTATTATTTTACTACTCGGCTACTTATACAAGCTAAAGGGTTGCGGGCAAATGTATTATTAAAATCTGTACTCGTACAAAAATGCAGAACTGTCGAAAACCCGTAGCAAGTAAAATACATTCATAGTTTCTACACTAGTTAAGTTGTGATGCACAAAAACTAACCGTACATCAATACATAAGGATGGAATAATTATCATTAAATTTCTAATATTATTAAGGAATTACTCACTTCCGGAGTATAACTGCATCAAAAACTAATTTACATTTAATAACTTATCATTTTTGAAAGCATGAAGTAAAGCAAAACAAAGGACACAACAAGCAACTTTGTCCATAATGTGATTTGTAAACTTTTGTCCACATCCCAAATAACCTCACATCTTCTTTAAACGCATTACCCAACTGGTTTTAACCGGCGTATGGGTTTTTCGATGACGAGAAAGCGTTGTCTTCCAGCGGTAGCTCTTCTCACAGAACTCGCACTTGTATCCCATTGAAACAACTTGGTCTTTAACAAACTTATTTCCTGGGCTTACAGCTAGAGCTCCGTCATCAGAATACTTCGAACACTGGTAGGGTACCATCTTCACTGTCTCTGGACGGATTTTTCTACCGCCGGTTTCCAAGGTTCTGTTTAGGCCATTTCTTGGCTTTGTAATTTTATCTTTCTTAAAGAGAGTCTTACGACACAAACGCAATCGAAAATCCTTCAGCTCCGATCCCGGCTGACTCTTGTCATCGTCAAATTCTGCTTCGATTCCTTCCGTGTTAACCTGTGCCAGACTCAAGTTCAATGCCAACGGTTGCTCACCTTCGACTGTATAAGTTGTATCCAAATCCCCTTCACCGTTGGAAATACCCGTCCCTTCATCTTCACCTGCATTTGCTTGACCAGCAGCTGTTTTCAAAATTTTAAAGAAGTTACGAAAACAAAATGGCTACGACATAGATAAAACATACTATCACCAAATTAAAACCGTAATTACTGCACAGACTTTATGTATATAACGTATCTACTTACAACTGCTGTCACGTTCAGGATCAGAAATTTGCTTCTGAATCAGGGAAGTCCCTTGCATAGCAAGTCTTTCCTTCAAGATTTCAACCTCCCCTATTACAAGCATAACAAAATGTAACATTTTAAAAACGTTTCTTTTCTTGTACATTCTTAGCTTACCACTACCCCATGTATCTTTTTGAGCCCAACTTAGGCCTCTCACAATTACCTAATCCAAAGGTACCTTTAACCTTCAGCTAATAATTCAATAAACGTAATAGCCCTTTTACCTATTAAGTACTTCCAGTACAATATTTACAATCACTATCACTAATCCCACTCAATACTAAAAATTATTTTTATTTCTCAACTCTGAAACTTACTACTTAGCTTCGAAATTTTATCTTCCAAATCCCGGCGAGCATTTTCTTCCAGATCCATGCGAGCGTCCAGTTCCGGTGCTCTTCTCATTAAATAAGTCACATTGACAACCATTAACGACAAAATGCTACTGTTCATAGCGACATCCATCATCTTTTACTCTTCGAAATAAAGGCAGTTTTCAATCCAACATTTGAGTCTGCAAAATTATAATATAATAATAATTTATTATAATGTACATAAATTACAACAAGCATAATTAAATAGATGAAGTATTAATCTCTACAACCTAAACCTTAAAAGGACTAAACGGATAAATTCGGAACCTTTAGAAAGTCCTTCGAGAAAACGGTTCTCTTTTGATAAAAATAAAAACTTCTTACGTCTACGTTCTGACGTCCTTCGTCCTTCGATCATTGAACTGAAATATTGAAGCCGAGGGACTGTAAATTGGCCAGTGAGACTTAATGCATTCATTCCATACACTCACTGCGCCCTCTGTTCTGATTAACCCTTAACTTTCCACACTTTAATACGCGAATATTAATAAATAAAGAACCCGGTATAATATGCATTATCTGGAGTATAGAGTGTGAATCTCTTTTAAGAATGTTGCCTCGGAATCCTGTAATGTTTCGGAAATATGAGAGGTCATCTGCAGTAAGTATGAATCGTATATAGCACTAGTGTAATTTAACTCCTTTTGTAGCGTTTACACAGGTACAGTGCACCCTACATGCCGAATGTATGTATGTGTTAGCAGTAGCCCCGTGTTTTTAGGGGCGAAGTGAAACTGAAAGCCCCACTTGTTTAGTTTTGCCACAGCTGTGGTTTTGCATTTGAATATTCTGCTTTGGCCACGTTACACTAAAAAAATGATTAAATAATTTTCAAATTTCACAACGGGATAGTTACATACTGGGAGCAGACGGGTGTACACATTTAGCTCGAAATTCTCGTATTTATCCCAGTTATACAATTCAAATATATGTAATACTGTGTATAATAATAGTAATATATATACATTTAAGCACTCCATGCAGCTCCATACGAGCTTTGACCTTTGACTTTCGTATCTTCGAACCTACAAGTTTTAATTCCGCCAGCTGCGTGTCATTGATAATTCTTCCGAATGCATTTCAAAATAAACCCTTAAACCTTGAGCTCATAAAAAGTAGCCAGTTAACTAAACAATTTCTTACACACTTACAACTTTTAGTTTTTGTTTTTAAAATAATAATTCTGAAATTTGAATGATTCAAAATGCATGCATGAAAACTTGTATACGTAATTACATAGATGTCGATGTTTTTGTATTATTTTTATCGATTAACTGATACTTAATTAAGCGACTTCCTTTTGGGATTATTGTGAGTATGCTTAGGAATTACTGGAAAAAGGGTAAAAGTGACCTTCAATAGAGAGAGTAATCACAGGAGGATTAGTTGGAAAGTTGATAAAAAATTGTCACTTACTCACAATCAGCAGTTAAATATTCAAGGAAAGCAGCTAATTTTTAATTAAAAAGTTGATTTGGAGTTAAAGAGCAGACTTACGCCGTCCTCGCAAGGTGGCCTTCTGCGCCATCTGTGAGAGAAGAGTGAGGGTTATTGGTGGGAGTGAATCTTGGAAATTGCTATATGTCATCGACAGACTACAAGTGCAGTGATTGGATGGGATGTTAGAAGTGCCAACTTTTAGAATACTCTGAAGCTAAGTTGGGATAATTTATTTTTTAAGAGGGTTCGGATTGGAATGATTGAATAAGTAATTACGTAAGTAATTATTATAATAACTCGTGTTAATGGATTTACGATTAACATTTGTTTACTTGTGTCTATTTAATTATTAATTACTTGTTTCCCCAAAAATACCAAGTTTAAATTACATTGACACTCGTTCGTATTCCCATTGATGGTAATGTTAAAAAGTTTGACATCTCTGATTTATTTTTCAGGACAGAAGAGGAAAGGACATACATTAAGGAAGGAAGACTGATTTATGCCATTTTAGAGGTAGGTTTAATTATTATTTATTGTTGAATTTGGTTATGTTGGTCCTGGTTCAGATTTACTGTACGGATCGGGGATTTGTTTAAATGTAAAGTATCTGTGAATTAATTTGAATTTAGGAAACTCCCAGTGTTCTGAAATAAAATGGATTTGGCAAAAATGAAGGACGACCGGAAATTGTACCTCTGCCGATGGTATTATTTAGGTGAGTGAAGAGTGAGTCAGAGGCCCTCGTCTCTAGTTTGACGGCCGCTTCAGTAATGACACAAATATTTCAGGGATTTGGTCTATTTGTAAACTGTGAGTTAGGTCAGAAGAGAAACAATATTGAGTGGTTGTAAAGGAAGTATATTTTAGTTTCGTGTGAAGCTATTTGTAAGTGTAAATGTTTTTTCGTGGATGTATCTGTGTTGATGAACGGTAGATGAAAGTTAAACAAAAAAGTGTCCTAAATCTAAAATATGGAAGTTTCTCATAGTCGAGTAACCTTTGGCCTGTGGTTGCAGCCTGCAGCCTATTATTATTGAAATTGTATAAAACTGAGGACAATTTATAATGAGAATCAAAGATGTGGGCTAAATAGAGTTTCACTCTGAGTCAGTGGTGTAGTTGGCTATTGGATATCTAGATATTGACCATTACGTTTCATGCGGTGTCGGCGTGTTCAGTTTACATTAATTTTGATTTTTTTGTGTGTTAATATGAATCGTTGCGGTTAATTTACTTGAACCTATAGTTCAGTTGAGATAATGGTTGCAAACTTTTTTCAGCTGGATTTTTATTCCTTCCTTTCCTATGGGCTATAAACTCATTCTGGTTTTATCATGAAGCATTCAAGAAGCCACCATTCCAGGAGCAGAAGGATATAAAAACTTGTAAATCATAGTTAAATTAATGTTGTTGGTCATTTATAATTTTGGTAAACTATGAGTAATAATGTATATGTTGGTATGATTAATTTAAATGCAGATGTGATACGATCCGCAATTGGTGCTAGCATTTGGTTTATTGGCCTTTTGGCATGGATAATAACTTTCCAAATCAACCGGAGCTCATGGGGAGAGCTTGGAGATCAGCTGTCGTTTGTCATTCCAACGGGACGTGCTTAATGACCTGAGTTGGATGTCATTTTCAACTGACGGAACATTAATAGTTAAACTTCATTTGTATGGTCTTCAACTTAAAATCTGTATTTTCGACTATGGAATTCCTTTGTACAGATATTTACAATAATTAAAACTGCGGTTACTGCTCTATTTATTAACACATATCGAAGTGGAAATTTTTAAATGTCATGTTTTTATTAATTACTTTTTCAGAAGATACAAACAAAGCGCAATAGTTTTCAATTGTATGATTTTTACTGATGACATTCATGTCTTGCTTATTGATGAACTCTGTAGCATTAATACTCTTATTAAGAAAATTTGTACACATTTTGGTTTTATTCAACTCTATCATGGTGTAAGTTTTAAAAAGGTCACCATTTCATAATGCTCGATAAAATCCCAGAATGCATCAAATCTAGTATCACAGCAATAGTTATTAAATAAGAACAAGTAGGAAAATAGTTGTTGCATTTTGTCGGACTACTTTACAATACTCTTGACGGCAATAATAAATTAAGGGTATACAACTAAAAAACGTCAAATTTAGACACAGGAGTGTTCGTATTTAGTGAAAGCGAATTCACAGCTGTGTCAAAGAGTTATTAAGGAATAGGTAAGCAGAGAGTTACAAGGTTTTCGTCCTGGCCAGACCCCATGTGTTTTAATAGAGCTACCATCCTTCTTATACAGCTCAGAAGTAAGAAATTAAGATCCCGAAGAAAAGGCATGAAAAACGCAAGCCTTGACGGATGTGAAGGGCAGCTTGTTTGCTGACCGGGAGTTATTACTCAGAAACAGGAGAAAAGAAGGAAATGGAGGACTACTGGTAGTTACAATTTCGTAGCAGCTACTACAGCATGCAATTTTCTCGCCAATACAGATCTATTTATCGCTCGCATCTACAATCATAGCAATAAAAAGGAAATCATCAGTCATTTTTATTTATAGGAAGAAACCAATCTTCAATATTTGAAAAGAGTGTGACAACTTCGCTGACGTAAATTCAATATGCGATTTCGTAAAAGAAATTACGGTGTACGGATAAACTTGCCATTTATTGTTAAATTCACACGCGACTGACTGGCAAGATCAATCTTGAAAAGAGATCTTGCTACCAATTGTTTTTTTTGTTCTTTTAACTTTTTTCGGGGTTTTCAAAAAAACCATAGACCAAGAACCAATATTGTATCAAACTCACAAGGCATGATACTTTGCAACTTGATTTACAAGTTATAATTCAAGTAATTTGCAACCGTTTCGTACCTTTAAACTTCCTCATTATTATCCGTAAGTTAAAAAAATTGGTTTTCTTATTAATATTTTCGGCAAGGTTAGTCATCTTCCGATATTTGACATCCGGTAGTATAAAATATCAGTTAAAACATTTAAAATAATATTATCAAAAGTTATTTTTCGTAACAGAATTAGCTTATTACTTACACCTACTTATTTCAATTAACAAATTCTGTTATATATGTTCTCAGTACTTGATACGTCCTTGGCTACAGAACAAAAAAGCTAGCTTCCTTTCAATATATTACCTAAATACATTTACGACTTAAATAAATACTTAAGGTATTTCCGCATCTACAGGCTCTTGTTGATGTAAGGTTACCTTCAGAGTCGGTCTGGTACGCTTGCATAATCCTGCCAGCTCGTGAGCCACTAAACGCACCAAAAGCTAGGAAAAAACAAACGCATAAGAATTAAGCAAGATCAACGTGAGATTTTTAAATCATAATACTAAAATAAGTAGTAACACTTACCACTAAAGCTATTACGTCAGCAATGATGAGCATGATAAATACATATTTCCATCCTAACGCAGAAACCGGACCTGCTAGTAATGGGCCCACTGCAGCTCCTGTGAGAACAACAATTATTATATAATTAGTTGTTATATAATTGGTTTAATCATATTGATACACCTAAATTTTAGCAACCATTAATACAAGGTAACCTACCTATGGAGCCGGTTCCATCAATGATGGCTGTAACAGTTGCTAAAGCTCTGGCATTGCCTTTCAAGCAAGGATGAGTACCCAAATCTGTGGACACAGCCGTGGTTATAAGAGTATATGGCCCATTAACGAGAAGACCCACAAGAATAAGGAGCACGACATTTAGCCAAATATTTTCTCCTCCAAAGTTCTCATAAACAAGAAGCTACAAAGAATAGAGCCATCCTTTAAAGCACAACTGATTACAACTTAAACGCAGGTACAATCTGAATACAGACCGACCGAAAAAATTAACAAACTAAAATTATAACAAGCAGTACTAAAGGTTAATTACCATTGGAACAGCAACTGTAAGCATGCCCGCACAAGTTGTGGCACTCATACCAGAATAATCTGAAATGACTCCAGCAATGATACCGCCTAATATACCTCCCACGTCAAACAGAGTCGATAAATTGGCACTTTTGGTTGCGTTTGCATTGGCTGTAACAAAATTAACCATCATAATAATAACACGCAATGAAACTCATTTAAATTGTGCAAAGATTTGGTCATTAAATAAAACGCTTTACTTGATGAGCTTATGTATCTTGGAAGCCAATAGAGGAACGTGTAACTGACTAGCTTGGCAAAAAATAGACATAGGGAATATTCCACGACACCCTGTAAAAAAATTATTTGAGTCATAAAATTCTGATTTTTCCAGAAAAGACAACTCTTCAAAAGTACTGCTTCATTGAAAACTTACAGGTATTTTCAGAGCTTCCATAAACCCTACTGCTTTAATTTTAACCTCTTGCTGAGGGTACTGTGAGATCATTGGGGTGTTTTCTGACGCGACTGTATAATCCTGCACATTATAAACAAAGGTTGACAACGTATTCATGGAATCACCGATCTTGATGAAAGTTTATATATACACTCATACATACCGGCTCAGATGTCTCCGAACTAGAGTCACTTTCAAACCCCATAAAACCCTCGCCACTGGTTGAAATACTGGTACCAACACCTAGAGACTCATTTGTATAATTTCTTTGGAATTTTCTTGATGTTCTTGGAGAAGTTGAACTTGAGTTTGAAGCCTGAGCAAATCAATATTCAATAATGCAAAAATTAAGTAACGTATACAACGACAAACATCCATAACAACTTAGAAATTTCATGTCAATTCAAATCGAGAGAGAATCGAACCTGTGACTCAGCAGAATGATCAGGAACAGTACATCCCACATGTTGAGGTTTAGGTACGAGAAATAAAAATACAATGAAGCCCATCCCCCCAATAAGTGCTCCAGGCACAATGAATGATAAACCCCAGTTGTCTTCCACAAAAGCTCCAGCAATCACTGCACCAAGGATATTTCCAAGCGACGTGTGAGCGTTCCAAAGACCAAAAATCAAACCTGAAATGTTTTTCAATGAAACGATGATTTGAGTAAGTTTAATCATTGCGCATGATAAAAACATTGGTGTAACATAATATAAAACATTTTCAAAGCGAAAAAAGTTGCAACTGTTACGACTTAAGGTTCCAAAAGATACTGTAAGACGCAATTATCCAAGCTTACTAACCTCGTTTTCCCTTGCCGAACCAGTTTCCCATGATAGTCACAACACCTGGCCATCCTGTGGTTTGGAACAAACCAGCTAGAGCCTACAACATATCAGTCATGTATGAATTATATTGTTCTGCTAATTTTCAGCGTAGGCATGTGGTTATACTTCCTAAACTTAGAAATATTTATTTGGATTAACGTAATATACATGTAGGAATTTATAGCATACCTGAACCAAAATGAAGTACGATAAATTGTGTACTTTACGTGTGTACGCCAGACCAAACAGATATGTAAAGAATCCGGAAAGAAGCATGCCCAATGACAAGAAATAGCGGAGGTTTACACGTTCCGCAATAAACCCACTAGAAAAACATAGTAAGGTTTTAGATTAACATTGAATTAAAATTACAATCTTGAACTTTGACACTTTCAATGAGTCATACATCATTCTAATTAAATTAAGTATTATTGAGTGATCACATGGAACTAACCTGAAAAACATCCCGATAGCATAGGCAAATAGAAAAGCGGAATCCAACGTTCCAAGAAGAATGTCCGCATCTCCTCCATCTGAAAGATTAATAAACACAAACATGTGAGAAAAATGTTGCTTTGACCATCTTAACATTACTATCGCTTCAGAGCAAAAGCAATTGCAACAACAAGATAATTTTTGACCGTTACAAGGATTCTCAACTCATAAAGTTTGAAATTAATTATCCACCATTGCCTTATTAAATGCAATGCCTTAAGAATCTTCCATAGACTAGATGTATATATGCGTATTTACTCAATTCCCAAATTAACTGCAATATTCACACTTACTGAAAGGCGCCCAATCACACCAGTTCGCATCAGACAAGTTCACGTTAGCACTTTGTGACGGAGTGACTTGAGAGCAGTTTTGATTTAATACATTTTTCACGATGCTAATTGGTTTCCGCGACAGATGATATGATGTGTAAGATAAAAACGTGATCACCAAAATTGAAACTTGATACCTGCAAAAATTCAAATATCTTATGGTCATAAGCTTGACAGGAATATACATACATAGAACCTAGAGAATCATACTTTGTAATCTAAGACTTCTTCTTCACTCATGAGTACTTTCATAAATAGTAGCAATGAGCTACTACTGAGTATGATATGAGATTATCAAATGCCTACGTGAGTTCCATTACATGTTCACAGAATTAAAACAAACATATTTGTCTAACCGGCCTACAAAGTTCAACGTTTCCACGTGTCTATCAGCGAAGAAAAGTTAATAAGAAATGAGGTTACAACCCTATTACAGAATCACCATCTACTTACTATACATTCCATTCCAAGCAAATATAGTTACATATTAAAGCAATTAAATGTATATAGGACACATTGTAATTACTAATTAACTCATTCTAGAATACTGTAACGTGCTCGCTAGACATGCGGATATCCCATAAAAATTATAATTTGCAGAACTATATAGTTAATCAGTTCAAGGTAAGAAGTTCACAACTCAAAGTTCAAAATCCACATTTTCCTCGAGTTTTAAAGAATTTAATGGGCCAGCAAGTAATTTCAATATACACCACTACATGCGACAAATGTATGAATGGAAATAGTTAAAAATATTGAAATTACCATAAATCTCTGTTTTTGGATGGAATCGGGTAACACCAGTCGGAACACTTCTGAATCAAACGGATTCCCCACGGTAAGTCTCGTCGGTGTCTCATGATTGTCCCAGCAGTTCGGTAGATTAAATTTGGTGAAACAGGTCGTCTGATGTCTTCATGGTTGTTGAAACTGTTACTGTTACTATTTATTCCGATACCGGACGAGGTAGACGACACCGAAGCATCTCCGATACCACGCCCCTGAACGTAGGTTTTTGGTCGTTGCATTTTGTGATATAACAAGATCGTCAGAGTGTGAATATACTCAGGAAAGAGGTGTCGACGAGGGTTGAACCGATTAAAAATCCCACTTGAAATGACACAGTTGAGTGTGTATGGGGATAGGTATGTAGAAACCGCACGCTATTTATTCATGTTGACAGAATGTTGAGGGAAAAGGCAATTCTGCAAGTTCAAGCAAGTTAAACGCAAATTGGTATCTACTACGTATATGTGAAAGTACTATATGTGCAGGCAGAGCTTTGGGATATTACAGAATTCATGACGGGGATTTAATATTTATAGACAGCTAGGTTTTCGCTTATGCAAAAAATGGTTGACTATACTGTAAACAGGATACTTGAAAGTACTATTATAATATACTACAATATGCAATCCTGGGTATTTCAAGGATAATTTATATCTGACAATGATTGACTCGCTACTGCAGCAAAACTTGTGACTCTGATCACAAGAGAGTGAAACAAGAATTAAATTTTACTACATGACAAGAGTTTTATACATCGTTATCTCTTTGTTGTCTCGATCATGCTGTAATGATAAGGGATTTCACAGAAGTTCAAACAAAACTTGGCCGTATAAAAACCTAAAGTAAACCAATTCATTCACAAGTCACTCTCGTGGTAACAACAATATCCACATAAAGGTGTTTCAACACTAGAACTAATATTGTACATAGTTACTGGACATTAGCTACATAGCCAACTTATAAGTACAATTTTAACTCTATAAATGAACTATGGGGGAAAAAACAAACCAAATTCTAGAACCGCTCAAAGGTAATCCCTATCTCTCTCTGATACTGTACCACGTAAAGAGAGGCCAGCTCAATCATATGACTAATTGGTGAAGGCAATAGCTCAACAGTCACACCCCCCACGAACCTCATGATCAAGGAAGCATGCTAAGGGAATGATACTATTGAGTATAGTTATCCTAAATTGATATTCCTGGAAGTGATTCCTTACAGAATGTGTCAAGACAATTGTTGATAATTTTAAAAATGAGTAATAATAAAATAATAAGTACAACTCACCAGCTGATATGTTTACTGAAGAACAATAGACAAGGGTCCTAAGATTCACCGTTCAGAACGCGACAATTGACAACGTGTAGTATATTTGGACTGACAAATTCTTACGAGAACTGTCAAAGTACTTCTGATATTATACGACAACGCGGGATGCTACAGAGTACGTGCCCGACTCAAGATTTGCCTTGAACCGCTTCACTCGAGTGATGGTTTTATTTGACCAAGCAGCAGCCTCCTTGCACTTTAAATGGTCAGTCTTGACTTGATCAATCTTGGATTGTCTTGACTTTTGATATCAGGCTTCCAGCTATAAAAATTAAGAGGAAAAAATGAAATACATCAAGCTAATAATGATAAACTCTCTTCACATGTATGTACATCGCTCATTAATCCCATGTATTGACATCAAAGGACAACACGTCTTCTAGTCTTCCACTAGCACATTAAACCATCCTATGAAAAAGCCCAGCGAGGGGGACGTATCATTAATTTTATTATTAGTTCACAAATAAAAATAAATCTTATCAATATATATTAGTCCATATCATCAAAATTATATACATATAGTACTGTTGAAACTTGACTTTTCTAAGCTGGGCACATTAGAAAAATAACAAGGTTCAACGTGGCTGGATGGACGGGTGTCCTATGGACGATGAATGAGCAGGGGGTGTGTGGTTTGTTGTCAACGTGATGAAGGAATGATTCCCAATGATTATACTTTCCTTCCATTCCTTCCAGACGTACATACATAAGTTACATTCCTTCAACAAACGTAATTACTAAGTTTCACTTCAATCCAGTTTCTACAACCAATACAATCTTTCACGTTCTCTAAATGATAACGATAATTACTACTGCAAGTAATCAGCTGTAAGCCTCCTGAGCACTTTAAGTGTGTAAATACCGATGTCAAAATTGATTCGTTCTCATTTTTTTTCCCGTCAATATACTGTAATAATTATTTTTCCACATGTGATTTTTGTAGAATCCAGCTTTCCAACACCTCTGTCTGTGGAGCAGCTGCTGGAAAGAATACACTTACAATTTATATCTACAGCTACAATATTGGCACAACTATTGCAACATAACCTTGGAATATACAATACCCAACTCAAGTTATACAATCCATTATTACCACACCGAACTAGTTAACAACACCTTCAATTTATAGCCACTAACCAATTAAATTATATTATTTGTTCAGTAATCATTTTTGTTACGTACCTGTCTCTGTCAATGGAGTAGGATTTTTACTCTCTCAGTCAAAATAAGGCACTCCAATATTGGAATAATTTTTTTTGAAAGTGATGATTCACTCCTCAAAACCTATCTACTTTTATAGGAACGTTTTCAATTTCTTCAGAGAATCCTTCGACCTACCCAGCTAACTGTCATCCAGAAGGAGAAATTCCACTATAAATCTAACTAATGATATAATTTTAAATACGATTAACACTAGCTCGTGGAGTTATCTCTCTAAATGATCCCAATGCTTCAAATCCTCTTAATTACTTAAACCTCTCTAATCCTGGAGAACTCTTGTCAACTCGTGGTTTTGTCCTATCAAATTAAAAAATAATTGCTGCTATAGAGTAGTGCAGATATGTGACTTGATTAAAAACTCCAATAAAATACTGAATGGTTGGCCAAATCTTCAAGGGACATATTATCTCCCTGTAACTTCGTTACACAACCTTTCCTGTATTTCCACGTTTCCGAATTAATTTGCTCTCCCCCCCTCGTTGCTCAATAATTAATTTGAATTTGTTTATATAATGGAGCCCCTGTTATGTAACTACACCACCACGAGTGTCCTATTCCTAGATCCCCTATGTAGTCAGAGCCAGTGCATGAACTTCTGTCTGAGTTGGAGTTGGAAGGTCAGGATAGATTTGAGCCCCTGCTTGTATCTGTATTATACAATAACTAGAAGAAACCGTAGTTTTGTCGAGCCATAGGATAGGACATCATTATGACTTCCTATTGCTAATATAGATATTGGAGCCCCAACAGTACCTAACAATCAATAGGTACTGGAGGCCATACAAAATTGAACGGCTCAACCTGTTTTGCAACTGTATAGATACGCATGTAATCTCAGAATATAATATGTTTGAGAGTTTGAGGTATTCGTACAATTAAGCAAGATACTTTACGATTGGGGTTTAGAGAGTCAACTTTTATACAGTCAGCTGAGTCAGCCAGAGCAAATGGGCATCAAATATAGATATGCGATGTGCCCTTCCTTATATTCCCTCTCGATGAACACATTGTACGTTGTGAAGTATGTGAAGTGAAGGCGAGGAGGAAATAGAGGAGGTGAAGTCATATGGCTTCAAATCTTGGAAAGTAGCTGATATTCCTCCTTCCACATCCTCAATTCCTATACTGTAAACGTGTATGCCCATGAGGGAGATGGGAGGACAAGGATTTCTGTAGTAAACTGGCTTTCGACTTCAGTTCATGGCAGACTGACAGACTTTGACTTCGGCAGACTCAGATGCTTGTTGAGTTTTGGAATATAGAATATAAGCCCAGGCTTATATTTGGAGTTGGAGGGAGGTACTGTAGTGCACTGTGTATATAGGGAACAAACATTTATTAATAATCACGACTGAAGTTATAGCGAAAGTAAAATTGAAAGCGAATAGTCATAGATTATCTTTATCTTTGATAATGGAGAGAAGCATAAACATGACCTTAACATTGATGATTCTATTGATATTTTGGGTATTCTGGAAGGTCGATGATTTAGAAAATTAACTTCTGCTTTACTCGCAGATCAATGAATGACAGTATGATTTGTATTGATATTTATTAAATATTGATGTGGTATCAATTGAGGTTCAGTCAAGTCATTTATTAAAATAGATTCCTTTCTGGAACGACGGACTACTAACACAGAAATTGAATTAATTACGTTATTACGGAGGACTGGAAAAAATTCATTAGTTACTTTGTAAAAGACCTTTGACAACGGTTTCGAAATTATCTGGCTTAAATTAATAATTTACTGGCGAAGGCTGGTGGCAGTGTATGAACCAACACCTGCTACTTGAACGTTTATACTTATTAAGTCATCGAAATGTATTCAGATTAAAAAATTACCTTTTGCATTGGCAAAGGGAATACAAAAAGTTGTATAGAAGTTATGTAAGAACGAAGGATGTATAGTTACTGAAATGCTACCTCATGTGGAGCAATATTTGCTCGAGATAACTTCATTTGGAGGATTTCGTTTCATGTGTTTGATAAGGCGAGATAGCTTCTAGCTTCTGAGATGATGAGTCTGAACCGGAAGATTCTTGTTTGCTTTCTATCATGTACTTGGAAATAATTTATTGTTCATCTGCATCATTGTCCATTTCATTTCGAATCCGGGCAGTAAGAGCTGTTGCTCCACGGCCCCGACGAGGTAGTCGCACTGCAGCTACTTTAGATGTAGTTTCAGTTTCGGGTTCGCATCCGTGAATGCTTTGATGGGTTTTGAGGTGGGATTTGCGTAGAAATACTTTCCCACATTTGCATTTATAGTCTTTTTTCGTATTAATTTTATTTTGGTGGGATTGGAGGTGCAGTTTGAGGTTGCGTTCTGATTTTAGTTTCATATCGCACAAAGAGCATTCAATCATGACGGGATTGGGATTGTGTGTTTTTTCATGGCGGTTCAAATCAGTTTTTCTAACGAACTGTTTGCCACATTCCGAGCAGGCGTGAGGAGTATCACCAACATGCTTACTCACATGCTGGTGAAGTAAGGTTGCTGTGATGAATGTTTTTCCACAAGAAGTTAAATAGCATTGGAATTTTTTTTCTTCATGTTGTTTGGAATGGATATCAAGGCAGGTTTTGGTTGCGTAAGTCCTCTCACATATTTTGCATTCCCATTTTAAATCAGCGTTATTTGTCCGTAGCTCCAGCTGTCGATTACGGATTGGGATACCATGCACTTTGTAGTTGTGCAGGTCAAAATGTTTCAGAGCTATAAAACCAAACGTGCAAATTTGACATCTTAAATCTACATCAACGAAATGAAAACGAACATGTGATTGGTGCTCTTTGAGGTGGGAACTTTTCCAGCCACACGTCTCGCATAGATTATTATGGGTGTGATGCCGGGAAAGTTTTCTAGTTGCGAAGATCATTCCACAGGAGTTGCAAATCAGACCACAATCAGAGCATCGCTGCAAGTCAACTGGACTTGAGTAAGATGGAATCACATGCGGACATTTACTAACTTCTTTAATCTTGGATTTGAAGGGATCGTGTCTGCTCAAATGAATTTTGTACTTGTCTTGTCGAGCAAACTTTAATCCACAAATTGTACACTCGAAAGAATACTCTCCATTATGTGACAACTGATGGATCTTGAGTGAGGATAGCATTTTGTAGGTTTTCCCGCATTCAGAACATTTGTGATGTCCCTTATCATGGGATAACATGTGAATGTTCAAGGAATTTTTGTCCCGGAATTTCTTGTTACAGAAGTCACAAGGCAGTTGATCCGGAAGTCTGTTAATTGGAAAATGTACTTAAATGCAATAATCAAATATGAAACAGTAAAATACAATAAAAGTTAGTGAAAATAAAAAGCGAGTAAAATTGATTACGTACCTATTATGCACACTTTGAGAATGCCGTAAGAAGTCAGTCCTGAAAATAAACTTCTTTCCACATTCGGGAGCATCACAAATTATAAAATGGTGCTTCTTATAATGCTTCCTTAGCATACCTTTCGACTTCGTTCGGTAACTACAGTTTGCGCATTTGAGTTTCGAATTGTGGTACTCTCGGTGTCGCCAAAATGACGTCTGGAGCATTTTCAAACCACACAGCTTACACGTCACTTCCATCCTACATAAAAGAGAATCTCAGTCAATACATAAAAATCAAATTATAACACAGTTAGCTGTGATCAGATAGGCCGGATAAATCATTACTGATCCCTCCGATTTCGTCCAATTTGAACACAGTCAGATATCACAAAGCCCGCTTGATCTGTCTTTGGCACGTCGGATCCTCCAGGACTTGCTTCCCCAGCACCTTCCTCCATTTCGTCATCTAGATCAACTGGACTAAACCATTCATCTTCATCAGACGCGCTTCCCTCACCCGACGATTCCTCCCCACTATCCACATGCTCCGAGTCGGATGCATCCTCCTGGCAGTCATCCTCACTTTTCCGACAGCTCTTGCTCGTACCAGCTTTGATCCCATCACCACTTTTGCATGTCCCACGTCCATCCATGTTTAAACAACCTTAAAAAAGCAAAGTCACTTCATCAAAAAATTTATACTTATTAATTCACTCAAAATTCCAGGGTCAAATAACCTACAAATCCAGGACTGGTTCCCCACAGACCACCCACCCGTTTAGTAATTGTTCCACAAATGTGGTCCAGCGTCCTAGTATCTACCAATAGGTGCTCCTCTTCCGCGGTCTCACAGTCCTATTTCATATCCATAATTCTGCAAGCAAAAATGAAAAAATATAAGACACTTATTTTTATAATTTATTAAATTAACTCTTACATGCCCCACAGGTACTCTCTTGCTCCAAATAAATTTCCCATGGCCTTAATACAATATTATCCACTGTACTTAATCCTCAATAGCGATTCCATCGGAATATCGTCGGTGAAGAGGCAAAATGATCTAAGTGCATACTCGATTAGAATCAAAATGATCTACATAACTTTTTCCCTAAAGGCAAAATGAACTAGGTACAAGTCTTTTTAAAAGCAAACTGACCTACATGCAGTTTTCCATAAAAGCAAAATGATCTAAGTGCTGTCCTGAATTTCTGTGTGAGAAAAATAGCTTCTGCAAGGAGGACACGTAGCTTATAAGGACTGTAATTATTATTATTATTATTAATTATTATTATTGCTAATTATTATAAGGGGTCAGTGAATAAATATTTAATAAAATTTCATTATAATTAAATAATATAATCTGACGTCAAACCATTATCACATTACTTTTCCTAAAAACTACAATTTTGGGTTTACTGCCTCCTAGTATTTATTTTGTATTTTATAATATAATTTATACGCAGAATAACTAATTTTTTTAGGAACAAAAAAGATTTTTAATTTCTCGCATATTCATATACTGACATTATAATGTGTTTACACGTTGTTTTTATTATAATTTGCATCTAGATCATTTTGCTTTTAAGAGAAACTACATCTAGATCATTTTGATTTTAAAATTCAATGCAAGTAGTTCATTTTGCCTTTAGTGAAACTGCATGTAGATCATTTTGATTCTAATCGATCATGCACCTAGATCATTTTGCCTCTTCACCGACGATATATTACTAATTTTAAGTCATTGTAATAAAAAATAATACAAGGGCTTACTATTATGATACTTATAATTATTTCAATCCTGAAGATTTTTGACCTGCACTTAAGTAATATTAATGGTACTTTATTTCAAGTTCATTATTATTACGCTCGTTGATTCACACGGAATAACGCCCAACGCAAACTGAATATATGTAAACGCTTGGCCTGCTTGTGTTAAGACGTACACTTAAAAAGACGTTGTTAAGACTGGACACTTGAGTTAATCATATTCTTCAACGTTCATCATCCTCAGAGACTAGCACTATTTTTAATGGAAACAGAAGCACAGTCAGCATGTGCTTATTATTACGTTCGAACGCACAGCATGCAGCAGCCCTCACGATTGCGAAGCTACATCAAGCTACAGAGAATCATACGAGGCAGCAATACACTCGCAATATTGCTATACCACGGCATAATAGTACGTATGCCTACTTGGAGTAGGATGCAAAGCAGTACAAGTACGGTTGTATTGCAAAACGTGGCATGCTTGCTCAGCATACGTAAGTATAATTTGCAGCATGTTCCAGTCAATAGGGAAACAAATACTCGAAGTAGCTATATCGAAGTATCCCTTCACTTAGCACTTTAAACGATAAAAATAAGACGCATAATGCCTTGGCTGCGTAATAGATTACTTATATACTGGAATTTAAGCGGGATGACCTTACTTTCTTTTCTGTAACGGTTTAGGCCTTTGTTTCAAATTGTGTACGTACATTCGCAGAATCTTTATGGGGTTTTACCTCAATATTTTACATGGAAAAGAATTGAAGCCATTAAATTTAGTTTTTAACTGTGCATTTAATACTACATATGTAGTCCCGTTGTTGTGACCTCATTGGGTATGTAGTATTTAATAGTTGCGGATTTATAAAAATTAAGGTAAAGAAGAAAATGAAGCCGTCATGCATGCACGGCGGCTTCAGGGGTTAATAATAGTTGGCATTTATTTTAGCTGTTGTTCATTTTTATTGACTCTGGTGTATAAGCCGATTTTGTAATATATTATTCATTAAATCACGCCTTCCAGGAATATTGTATTTGTCTTAGTTGTAGCTGTTTTAAATTTATTGTTTTTATTATTTCAGCTATTATTTATTATTTCAGCTAAAAAGGGACATATAAGGGTCTGTTATCCGGTTCATATTGCAGACCTACCGTTCGGATTATGAACAACATGGAATAAAAAACCCAAGAGATAGAACCGGAATATTTTTATATATACAATAAAAGACACGCGTTGCCACTATGCATGCATAGTGGCATTTTAAATTGACATTGTTAATTCACATTTTTGCTTGTTTAGTCAATCTCGTTGTTTAGAGAAATCGCTATTTATATTGTTGTATATTTATGAAATGTTCACTATTCCAGCAATAATTTCTGAGTGTTTATTACATGTGGTGTATATTTATATATATATTATCTATGTCATTACTGTTGTGCATTTAATGGTTCAATGGATATTAAATAATACTCATTAAAAATATATCTACATCTTTTCCAGTATTTCCAGTCAATATAATCCATTATAGCAACTTGGCATATACTTATCATTATATTGTGTAGGAGCCCAACCTAGCATACTCGCCGTTGGCACATTTTAAAATATAATTTTATGGAATATACCGTCAATTATAATGTAAATAAGTACTAGGAAATGTGATTGCCACAAGTATGCGCGCTGCTATACTATGCAGTACTTACAAGCAGCTACAACAGTAAGCTTCTTGTGCTGCGTGTAGCTCTTTCAGGCACATCTCCTTGTAGCAATTTTGACCGTTCGGCATACTTATTTCGACTTTTGCAGCACAACTGCCTGCTGTGCTTTCAGTAGCTCCGCAATCGTGAGGGAGGTTCTGTCCTGTCCTTCGTCCTTGTGATCACTCCCGCCTTGCAAAGTGTAAATATTACTGTAAGTACTAGCTATGGCTGCACTAAAAAAACATGCGGCTTCCCCCTGCACTGATAAAGCATGAACAGCATTTCATATCCTCCGTACAGTACTTCCGTGTTAAACGTTCAGCGTTGGTGCTCATGCACTCCCAGTTGGCAAAATTACATGGGGCAATATACCCTCACAAGCTCATTAATCTGGAAGAATATTTGTGAAGGTGCATGTAAATTCTGAAAGATTTAAAATATGTATATTTCCCCATTTTCAGTACTCCAAGTGGCTGCTTTCATGTTTCCCAATATTTCAATAATTTGCTTGCCTCTGGTTCCATTCAAAAAAAAATCCATGGATCTCATTCCTCCATTAAATGGCTCTGATTTTGGATATATGGACAGGAGAAAGAAAGCCTAAGACACTAAATGTGGGAACAAGGATAATTTTAATGTTATTTGTTAATGCAATTTCAATTAAAATTTGACATGTCTTTCTGGAATATAGAAAAAAAATACGATAAAAAACATTTTAAATTGATTCAGTAAGCCCAAATGGAAAAATTCTGGAAAGGTTTAAAGCAAGTTGTTATTCTACATAAAAAAAAAGTAGCGTGTGTTTTTTTATGATGACGATCCTGCAATTTTGGATTGAATCAAATATGTTTTAATTTAAATAAAAAGTAGCCCATTGCTGATTCAATTAACATTTATTGCTCACTCATAATAATAATAATAATAACGGTAGAATTTTAGTACAGGCTAACATTTTAATTGATCTTGGTCCGTGAATATTTTAAAGAGCAATAATTACAATGCAGTTTTGCTTGAGATGTTATGTATAGTACAAGAGCACTTTGTTTGTAGGAGCATATAGTGGACTGGACACATTCCCAATTATTGCATTCCCAATCTATTGCAATTTTAATTTTCCTCCTTGTAGGAGTATGTCATTTTAAGTCAAAGTTTGAGGGATTTAGGGAGTTTATTATACAGATATGGAGAGTACACGCTGTAATATTAGTGTAATAATATTGGCATGGAGGAAAGTAGTACAGTTTTTGTAGGGGGAATTTCCATAGAGGTGTATGTAATACAGACCTTGTGATGTAATGTTTATTTTCCAAAATACCTGAGTGGTGGATTGGAAATGTGTAATAATTGAGTAAAGGGAACGCCTAGGTACATTTTTTTTTCATTTTTCTCAATTTGCTGTCAATGGAGTTAAGGCGGGCTACAGCTCTCGGAGCGAAGTCATACAAGGCTAAATGACATGCGGGAAGGGGTAGCTGATGACCTGAGACAGTCAACTGCTTCAATGCTGTCATTTGCACGAGAGTTAGATTGACCTCATCCTCCCAGTAGTACTGAGAAGGGACACTGTCAACAGATAAATACTCCAAGTTGTACTTCTGACTGAGGAGAAACCTTTGAAGGGAATCTTTATCAAAGTATCGAGGATGAAGCTGAGTGAAGGCCAGGGACTGCAACCTCATCCCCTCCGAACTCAAGTCAATTAAGTATTGGAAATGACTCTCCGTCACAATGGACTCCAATTCCAGTCTTTTTAACTTTCTATGTAGGCCCGTGTTTCTGAGTGTGGAAAGGATGACTGAAGTTTCACTCACTGAATTGTCCAGAAGGGCTTTCAGATGTGTTAGATTGACTGTTGCGGAGAACAGATCTGTGAGGAAGCCTTCATGGTAGCCGTGATTGTTGCAGAGACGCAGACTTTTCATGTGTGGCAAGATGGGTTTGTTGAAGGCTTCGTCTTGGTCACAGTCATAATTTTCATCGTCTCCTAGCAAAGTGTGGGTAAAGAGTCTTGGTTGGTTTTCTATCCCGCCAGGGAGACTGATTTCCAGAGATTCTAGAAATGGGGCTTGAAAGACTAGAAGATGCTCCAAATTATCCACGCACATCTGGTGTTCGTCACGGATGCATAATTTCAGGGATTTCATGGTGGGGCCGAAAAGGGAAAAGAAAAGGCAGGTTACGGGATGATCCATGTAGATAGATGAAAGGAAAAATCTTTTACCGAATTCATAGTTATTATTTGAATTTTCCTGCAAGTGAAGAAATTCTGCCAATTTGTGAGGGTAATTAATGTGAATTAGACTCAAATCATTTACGAAGGGTAGAGCAACGCGATTCCATTGTTTGGATACCAGTCTGCAAATGAGTAGATCCTTCAGAGGTAGCACCGCAAAAAGATGGTATAAAATCTGAAAGAATTGTATGAAATTGTAAACGTTTTGTAGCTACATATAATTGAAACAGGGGTCCAGAAAATATGGTTCAAAATAACTAGTAACTTAATTTTATTAAAATCTCACGTCATCCTGTTGGAACAAGTTGGTGGTGGCCAAAGGTGTATTTTCGTCTTCACACTCGGTCATTGTTACTATTGTGTACAATTTTTATTAAAAGTAAATAAAAGTTTTTTTTTGTTGGAGTCAGGACTGACACAGAAACTATAGTAGACTGATTTAAAGCAAGTAAGGAAATGGGAGCAAGATTAGATTAAGTATATGTAGAACACACATTACACATGCAGCCCTTCAAGTGCTACTTACGTGTAAAAATGATACATGGCATTTGTAAGGGTTCTATATTGATTTCCAGAGTACGAAATCATTCCTGACATTACATTGTCAGTGTAGGTGTGTTTTTTATTTATAATGGGATTGCACTATGCACTTGCAATTATTTTATATTGAAGAAATCGAGAAATTATAAAAAATAATTTGTTGAGGATTGAGCTCCCTCACGCTTTTCAGTTGATATTTGTATCCAATTCTCAGACAAGCGTGTAAAGTCATTTCTTAGAATATTGTGGATGAAAGCAGTCAGCGTCTGTTTATTTTCAGCTTTGTAAAAAAATGCTTTATTTATAAAGCTTCACTACTTTATGGAAACGCTCTCAAGTGTTTAAAACCAAGCGTGTGAAGAAGACGCTTCCACCTGCAGCTATGTATCTGCATGGTTCGTTCTATTATAGTTTTCAAGTTCGAATGTCATTACTTTTACGTTCGTCTCGTCTGATTACAAAGTTCAATGAGCTTCATATGAATTTCCTGGGGTTATTTTTAAAGCGAAGCGCTTTTGTAGAATTGCTCGTTTTTGATTTTGTCCTTCTAAAGGCTCCAGCACGGGACGAGATAAAACGACCGGACCAGCGGCAAACGACATGTTGGGTCTTGGACTTGGGCATAACGCATTTACTTTTTCAATTTTCGAAATTTCATGTTCATGAAATTTCATGAAATTTCGAAAATTCCCAGAATTTACGTAAAAATCTGATCTAACCGGACAAACGAATTCCTTGATCACTAAAATCGTGGAGAATCCCGTCACAAAATTCGAATTTTGATGAAATTTCGAAAAAACTGGACGTGGAAAATACGTTTCACATAAAGACCAGGAAATAAGAGTCATGATGAGAGCTGGGGATATATTTCTCACTCAGAAATTGCACGTTCGATGACGTTTCCAAAAAACGCAAAATCAACGGTTATTATATCAACCTACTTTACTCTAAACATTACATTTCGCGTAACAACTACTCAACCAGCCAAAATTACAACAACTTTCAATCGAGCTCACACAATGCGAGGCAGTAGCGCTTCGCTTCTGTTGCAATCGATTCGTCGATTGCGGTTTTGGAATTTTATGCTAGTGAATGTTTTCGTATAATTAATTCTGTTTTTCTTAAATTAATTTATAATTTATTTGAGATTTTTCGTATGTGTGTAAGCCGTGTAAGGAATCCATACAGCTGATACACAGGGATATCCTTGTATGAATATGTACTGTACATGTTAATGTTCAGCCTAGATTCGCATTTGTATGTCTTTATAAATCATTCTTAAAATTGTATCAGTTTGCGTTGGATATAAGGTTTAATTTTGCTAGAAAAATAAATTCAATGTACATACATACATACATGAGCCACTAGTAATGTTTTTTACATTAGTTGAATATATGTAATTATTGCTGTATGGGCTGCGTAGCAATCCTTTTCAATTGCATACAATTAAAATTTCACAAATGTTGGGAAGCCCATTATTTATCATTGAGCTCTGGTGATGATCATTTTTTAAACTTTAGACTCGGCCGCTTGAAGGTTCCCTAGGCATTATGTACCTGTCCGTGAGTTCATATCTTTGCAATAAAGAGGATGGAGGTGCTATACAAAGATAGTTTTTCAGAATTGACATTGCAGAATTTCTACCATTACTATCAGAGCCGTCAGTTGCTTCTAATCTTTTTTCGATTTTGATACATTTACACTTTACTCCCTGAAATACATAATTAATTCGTAAATACTTTCTTTGCAAAATGAACTTGCAAAATAATCTCCAAAAATCTAAATCTATTTGACGCTTTCTGTTGGACGCAAAACACTAACAGTCAAAGCTGAAAGAGAAGCGTCCCAAACATTTAGAAAAGACGTAAGATTAATACTAGCTAGATCCTGTGTCAAATGCAAAAATATACGTAATTACTGCATAATCCAAATACTATGAACCTGGTGTAATTACTTTAGCTTCAATGACGAAAAACATTTCACGTGAAGTCCGATCCTTCTTCATGAGGTAACAGTATGTAAAGGGGAAGAGTATCACATGTCCCAAGCCTGTGGCAATTATCGTGAGATTCGTCAATACAATTAGCCAAACCGAAGGGGAACTCAGAAGCGAGGTGTAGATGCCTTTTGTCTCCAAATCTATAAAAGTACGAGATATACTCCTATCATAAGTAAGTAAAGAAGGAGAACATCGTTTCTTTAGATTACAGAGCCGGAAACAATGCGAATGTATATCTTACTGATAAATAAAATAAACAATGAATGAATCAAAACGTAGAGATAGAAGAGGAACAGGAAAACTTGTAAGTAGTAAAAAACTGCAAAGTTTCGTATGCCCACGCAACAACCCAGGATAATACAATGGTGATCATGTCGAACTGAAAATATTATTTGTACAAGGAAGCTACATCAAATAATTATAATTACTTAAATAAATGACATGAACAGACTTTTGAAAATCTTGAATAGTTTGAGAATAAACTAGAAATTGAAATATGTACCAATACACCTGTCACAGATTTTGCAATGTCTGGTTCTCAAATCCTTAAAATGTCTGCACTCAAAGCAATAGTTGGCCTCTACAGTTTTTCCATACAAATTGATTTTCCGTCTCACTCCGGTCTCTAAATTAAAATCCGGTTTCAGCCGCTCCTTATTATCTAAAAACAAATATTTATTTGTTTATTTTCCACCCGTGTATTCTATTTCCAAATTATTTACATTGGCATAAAAATACATGTATACTAGGAATGCTTCATAAATTTGTTGACAATTTATTACAGCATTGTGCCTCCAATTCTTGACCCTCAACCGAAAGCCTAGGGAATACTCCTGGATCCATGATAATGGCAGTTAATAGAAGACAATATACAGTACAAGCAATCAAAATCCCAAAACATGGAATCAGAATGTGTATGTCGAAATGGACGTCGTAGTATTTCCTGCACCTTTTTTCAAAATACTTATAAATTGTATGAACTAGAAGGCTAATGACAATGACGACATTTAATATGTCGGAGACAAATATTATGACTTGTAAAAATTAAACAGGTTGAAATCAATCAAGTGTCATACTCAAATCCCAGGAATAACGTGCAAGTGAGGAAGAGATGGATAACGATGATAACTGCTCCAATAAATCTACATTTTGGAGATTTTTTCTGTGCCAGTGAACTCCGCGTTCCGTGCTCCCTATTACCCCTTGCCTTGGGTTCCTTTTGTTGATATTTCGTGCATTTGGAGCGGCCGTTACCGTGACTGTCCTGGTTTGTCACCTGGACTTCATCCTTGAACCAAATATTGTTGCTGTTGGGGTCAATGTCGGAGTGAAGCCCGGGAGGGTATTGTAAATCCGTGGTTGATGATAATTTAATTACTAAATTTTACTAAAACTTGATTACCAAGTCATGTGATGCAGTCACGTTTCGTTGACGCTTTAAAAACTTAATATTTTTCGTCAATTCCAAAATGAGGCAATTTCCATGAAAATCCAATATTATTCAATGGACTGTCCTAACTTCCGAATTCCGAACCGAATTATTTCTAGAAAACATTGTGGTTTTATACAATTACCATTAAAATATTTATCTGAAATATATACCCTCAATCGAATCAATTTCAATATAATTTCTTAGAAATTATTATCGTTTTCATAGTCTTTCCCCTTCCAAACCTTTCTCATAGGGCAGAGTTTTAGCAATAATTTTTCTAAATTTTATTATGAAATAAGTTTCAAATTTTAAATCTTACAATAAGTTATTTAAATTTTTTAGAAAATAAAAAATGCTCTTTAAGAATTCCATTATTGTTTGTTATTGGAATTAGATGCAATGATAACCAGTACCAGTAGGATGAGGGCGCAAAAATGTGATAAAAAATAACAAACAATATTTTTAATCAAAAACGTTTTTTGAAAAAATTATAGTTATATTTTAGCACAAATATATACTGGCCTGTTATTACTATTGATTACGTGCAGTGATATAAAAAATGTATTCCGAATGACGACAAAAGAGACACAAATTGGTGACAGAGAAAGTTGAGAGAACTTCAAAGGTATGTAGACAGTAGTTTTTATTTTCATTAATTTTTTGTTCTTATATAGGAAACGGGCTTTTACACAAAACATATATAAACAATACATACATTTGTACAGAGATTTCTAGCAAAGTATAGTGCAAACATGGTTATATAGTTCTACATAAGCTATTAGAATTTTAATTCCTATATCCTAAACATTACACAAATCACTAACTTGCTGTAGCTAATGTTTACGGGGGGCTCAACTGTTCTTTAAACCAGTAAAATGATCTTTTCATACCATCCTACTCCTGAAGGGGTTAAATACAAAATAAATCCAAAGTGACCTGTTACATCCATTGAGGTGACAACACTAAATTTGTTCATGCTTTTGAGTATTCTAAATACATGGGGGCACTTTTTTGGACATGGAAGTTTAGCCAACTGCAATGTAACATACTTGTGAACTCATAAAAATCTAAACCGGCACAATCCGTCAAATGCCTAGAAAAGATACATTCAATTTACTTTTTTCCCCACTTTTGCTGATATAGATAAAGGAGGAATGGCTATATTTGTACCGGAGGAAAAAACTCAAATTCTACTGGGTAGTTATCGTATACAACATGCTTTTACGAAGGCGATGGAATTTTAACTCCATGCACTCTAACACCGAAATTATTGTACATAAAGGGAGTACATAGCATGAATAAATAATATAATAATAATTCAAGTGAACTCAACCACTGCTCATTCACAGGTCCTTCTGACAGTTCTTTAAAATTATGGGTTGACAATAATGAATTAATATTTAGGTCTCACACGAAGTTACGATGTCCTACGAAAATTAAATAAGGCAAACGTATGTAAACTAAAGGGTGTCTCACACATGGATAACTTTTCCTACACATTTTTACAAGGGGATACTTAGTCTTACCACAATAATGTCATAAAAATACAGGGCTTACCTACTATTTACATACGCTTATGTACAATTTTGTTATTTTGGTATAATAGCGATACGACAGCTTCAATTGTATAGATAGTTTCATTTGAATTAATTCTTTTATTTTTAACCATTATCAGAATAATTATTAGCAAAGTAAAATGTCATCACACAATTATTTTCCGAGTTATTGGCTATTGGCTTATTACACCATAATTTAGATTCTATCGGATTCACATTAATTTCGTCATACTCAACACAGTTACACTCCTCACTGCGCTTTTCTAAATGTCATCTTAATAGTCACTATATCATTCAATACTAAAGCCCCAAATGTTTGTATTTTTGTAGCCAATCATTAAAGAATTTCAGAAGAACATATTCTATAATAATTCCTCAATCATCATTTCATCAAATTATAGACGGTAAGCAAAAGTTTTGTACAAGATTGGAAAGAAAATATTTTTTACTGAACCAAAAAGAATATTATGAGTGAAGAATGGTTCCGTTTTTTGCAGTAACGGATCCTCTTCACATTTGAAAATTGAAAACGAAGGCTAACTCTTTAAATACAAAAGTTTGAGAAATCTTACCACAAAATAATATAAATTAGTTTTCAGTAGGAATTATTTCTGGAAAAAGTTTACTCAATAATGGTTCTCCTATAGGCTAGTAATGTTCAACGTAATTACATAATTTATACAATACTAACATATAGTAAGTATTCACTTTTCATTTATTTATCATATTTTAAAACAAAAAAAAAATGACTCGGCGTTTCAGTAATAAGTTAAACACTTTGTAGCATGTAAGCTTTCGGGCTTGTCACCTCATCGAAATTCCAGATTCGATTCTTACATGCGAAGCAATAATAATATCTCACTTGCACCAAAACATACATAAATATTATTATGAGCTACAGGAAATCTACGTATACAAAAAACAGAAGCAGTATATTATATAGTGACCTGGGTCGTACAAGTTATTACAATTTATTCTATTTTCGCTAATGGAGATAAGCAATGTCCTCATTGATTTACAATAATTCTATTCTTGTAACTATATAAGTATGCACACACTGTCATTCTAAAAACAGTAGAGTAGACTCAAATACATACATAAATTTTGTACCTCACTCGCACATAAAGAAAACATCATACTGGGAATTTAATTCGATAATTCTGACACAAATCCACAGTTGAATAATAAGTTACACCAAACTACTTTCCTTGATCAATGACTCAATTGAAATTAAAATACAATCATTAGCTTGACACTAAACTTACAATTAGATCAATATTATCTTAATAACTCTAGACCCTATTATAGAACATACCATACATTTTAGACTTAGATTTACTTAATTAGATACTTAATTAGATACTTAATTAGATCCTTAACTATTTTTAGCGAAGCATATTATGGTATTTGACGTAAGTTCCTTCTATTTAAAAAATTAGCTCCAATTTTATAAAATCTTGTTTGTATTTTCCAGTTCTCTGTTTCGATGAGAGTGAATTTTTTTTAGCAGGACAGTATCAATCTGCTCAAGATTACAATTTAGAATTTACTTTACAGTCTCAGCTATTGAATTCCCTGGAGTACTAAAAGTACACGTTTAAAATGTGGCGATAAGTATATATATATACGAAGCACAACATTCACGAGATGAGACTGGGTGGGGAAAGTACATGTGTAGCTCGTCATTATAGAGAGCCCTCTTGTCAAAATGTTGGGACCACAACTGCACAAATTGAAACATTTGATTGTTCTTTTTATATTAATAACTAAAATTATTCTGTCTTAACGCTAGCATTTTCTTTACCAATAAAGAGACATATGTGTTTCTTTCATAAAACCCTCAATAATAGATATAGCTATTGGACACAGTCAATCGTTGAGACAAACTAGATATACATATGTACTGCTCGGACAAAGTCCACTTTTTGTCTTCTTCACTGGAGATCTTCGGAGCAGTACTGTGAACAGATACACTTAAGCACATGATTTTATTATCTTTGGTATCTCCATACAGTTTCTCACGTGCAGGGTCTTCCCTTGGGGCTCCGACAGATTCGTCTTGCATTTGACTACTAAAAACTGGTGAGTGACCAACACTCTCAGTTCCCACTTGCACATCAGATATCTTCCTATTTACATACACTTATCGCTCACGGTTCGGTAAATATTCTGAGATTCATTGGACTGAAGATTAGGGGGGGGGAGAGGGGACCATATCATCTGCATATTTTGTTTTTCATATATAGTCTCTGTCTGGGCCAGTCATGTTATTTAGATTTGGGGGTAAAGCTCGACTGGAGATTCAATTGTCGGCTAATGGCTTCCGTGCACATTAACATTATGCTTATTGGACGTAATTGAGAAACCTTGGAGAAACCTTGTACTCACAATGTAATATTTTAATGAAAATATTATACAAACTGCGGTACAAAGACTTAGAGTGGAGATGACATTTGCTGGATGGACTGCAGTGGCAGTTGAAGATGCTGCTGTTATACCCAAATCACGAACTTCAGGATCTGGAAATAGTACAGAAATACATCAGTGAAATCTTTCCTCTGAATGAAAGTCGTCAGAGTGTTTATAACTGTCACAGAGAATTTGAGAGGAGTTTATAAAAAACAAGGGAGAGGGAAATTTATTTGCATTTTGTGTATAATATTACTTGAAAAATTAACTACATTCATATCATTTTTTCAGAGTGCTCATATAAACATAACATTTTTGTGTAAATATGTACAAAAGATCAAGCGACGTTCAAAACTTGAGTTTTTCAGGTCAAGAAGTGAATGTGAGAAATATTTTGCACAAATGCAAGACATTAATTATTAGAGTAAACAAAATTTTTTGTTGTTACAAATTAAAAGTATTACACAAATAGAAAATATCAGGCATTAAAATTTTACTGGTTACAAAAAACTGACTCAATTTCCAAAAAAAAAAATGCATTCCATGTCAGTACATATACATTCATACACAGTAATTACATGTAAGGTAATAAGAGGCATGCAAGTAAACAACTGAAGCAAGTGTAAATTGGAAGATCATCCTCGGGTTTCCTTCTCATATGAGTCATACATGAGATGACATGTGAGTTGAGCAAATGACTTTGAAAATACTTAATGATGAGAAATTATCGAATTCAAAACTCAGTACACTTGATGAAACTGGATGGAAATAAAGAGGACAATTTACGTCAACAGATGACAGATTACATAAAACTTTCAAAATAGAGATAGATACGTCGGAGTGTAAAGTTGCACAAAAAATACCCAAATCAGAAATGACGTCCAGGAGTATCGTGAAAAATGCAATGACTATGTGAAACTTGAGCAGTACAGATTGAAATGGAAAGGTACAATTTTAACAGTAAGTTCAATGTTAATGAGGCTACTGACCTGCTAACACATCGTGCTGTGGGGACGATTCAAACGGGTAATTATCTGTACACAAAAAGTTATATTGTTCGTTACAAAACGCGACTTCTTCCTCAAAATAGGTATATGATAATTGTCAGTTGACCACGACTCCTTACAAAACTATCATGTTTTGTGTGAATGTCTACACAGCATATTTTTTTGTTGACGCTGATCTGCCATGCCTTACGTTTACATTTAATATTACACACATATTATGAGTATAAACAAATGTCATTAGAACCAGTCAGTCAGTAAACAAATGATGAGCAACTCATTAAACAAATCCAAATCTCACCATCCTTATCTATCACATCAATCTACATACTTGACTACACATGAATAGTACAAGTAAGTAGTGCAAAGGAAAATATTGATAATTTAATAAAACACAAAGTTATAGTATTACTTGTTCCAACCATTGAGTACAAAAAATATATTGTAAACGTCAATCAAATACCATATAATTACATGTTTCATAGCAAACCAAAAAAATATTGTAAGTGTAAGTTGCTCAAGTTCAAATTGGAAAAATTTAAGGTTTTGAAACATTTCGGGCAAAAAGTGTTTGTGAAAATTCACAAGCAATAATAGTTATGTGTAATTTCTAGTCAAATAAAATAAAAAAATATCACAATGGAAGTTAATTACAAATAAGATTTAAGTAGAAATCCTGTAGTAGTTATTATAGCACACAGGTTTGATCCCAAATGAAAACTCACCTGCGCTCCTGGTGTTGAACTGGAAAACATCAGACTTTTGTGCCCATCCATATTTATTCCTGGCTGCCACCTCAGCTTCATACATCACACCAGGTTCCAATTTCCGAATGTGGTAAGACTTCCAGTGCACAGTTGACACGGACGTAGCAGCCAGGGATGTCACAGCTCTTGGAACTGATCCTCCATGATAATACGACTCCGATGCCGGTATCACCACCTCTTGCCATTCCCCCGGAATATCACTGGTGTCATTTACCTACAATTTTACAGTTCCCCCGATCATATACATATGTAATTATACTGACTGAGTACGATCCAAATAGTAAAAACATGTCTACAATAATTTCCAACACGGACTAGTTCCTAAGCCTTCAGGAGCATAACCCGGGAACGTGTAACTTATGTGTATATATGTTAGCGCATAAAAAATTAATGGTTGAACCTATCCTATGGTCAAAATTGACTACAAACTCACATGTTTTTTCCTGTACAGAAGCCGGTACTCATCCACGGGAGAGAAACTTTCCACTGTCCATGTAATATTAAATGCGTCCTTCATACGTCCGACAGTATCACTCCGGAATACAGCTCGATTAGGTTTCCCTAGAAAATAACATTTGGAGTAAATACCGGGCTATATAGGAAAGTACATATGCTTAACATATCACTTTAATTACACGGAATGACATGATCACTTGGAATTCATCAAGTCTCCGCAACTCAATCGTATCAAAGCACTTGAACCTTCCCCATCTTTCATCAGCCGTCAGTCCCGTAATTCTCCGTAAGTCTCCACTCAAGTTGAAGGGACTTTAGTAAAAATAATCCCGGGACTATGTATAAGCACACACTTACATAATGTGTACATCCCACTGAAAGAGAGAGAGAGAGAGAGAGAGAGAGAGAGAGAGGAAGAGGAGGAAGTTGGCAGAAGCAGTAATAATACCGGCTGTCAAGGTAATTCGGCTTGTGACACGAATCCAAGTAGCAGATTAGATCACTAATAATCACACGCATGAGTCTTACCGGAAAGTTCAATGTGCTTTCGTGAGCGGCCTAATTTGTTGTCAGCTTCGCAGGAGTAGTTGCCAAAGTCTCCGGGCTGGACATTGCGGATGATTAGCGAGTGTCTTGAGCCTCTGTCCTCCATCAAGCGTCTCTCTGTCGTATCCAGGATCATCGTGTCTCGGTACCACTTCACCTTCTAAAAAAGACACATAAGAAACCATACATCTTTAGCCTTTTTTTCCCCTCTTCTTTGTGTCACTCTCTCGACTTTCTATCATTTGCCCGTCTGGCTCCTTTTGGCTTTCTCCCTTTCACTTTCCCCAGTCACTCCTTTCATTTCTCCTCCTCCATGACTTCTTAACCTTCCCTTTCTGTCCCACATCTGTCGGGAGCCACACTTTTTTCCTTCCGTTTTTTCCCACACAATACAGCTCCAGACATATGTATGTATATGTCGGGACCACCTCCCAAATAATTCCAGGATAATAACCAACCTTCCCGGGGATAGGCAGGGACCGGGGAGTGAGGAACAAAGAGTAGGAATTTTAACTTATTACTTCGCCCTGCATAATTCATATGATTTTATTCAACGACAGCCCAACTCACATTATTTCCTTCTCCCCGAAAAATTTATTTCCTCCAACACCTATAAATTTTGAAAACGTAAATCTGCTTAAAATCATTCCAACAGATAGTTTCACACTGAAAGCACTTTGGGTATAGAGTCCCTTGGAACATATCTAACGTGTGCTTATGAGTAGATACATATGTAGATAATTATGTACGCCCATGTAACTATACTACAAAGTCCTAGTATGTAGACACAAGCATCTCCATAATATGTGAAACCCTTCTAGTAGTAATACTCACACGCCAGCCAAATAAATGTAGAAACTCCACAGCTTGAGCCTTTTTTTTTCTTCCTGTGGAAATGCTGAATTGGAACTTGAAACCGACCCACATTAACATCGTGGTCTATTGTACTTTCAACTTTTTACACAACCCAAATACTTCCATGTCAGTATGTTCTTTTTTGGAGGAGCCAAAACCTACTAATACCCAGAGTATCATTGGTATATAACCTACTTGGACGGAATGCGCCATGTCGCATAAATCTCACTCTGGAAATTTATGCCCGTCTCTTGAAATATACAAGTAGCGAAGGGTTTCTTTTTGAATTCATTCCATTTTCAGCACAACAATATTCTTTTTACTTGTACCATCCCACACACAGACAAAAATATCCCATGGAAAATAAAGTATACTGCCTCAAAAGCCCTACTTAGGCATAGGAGCTGAGACCAAAAATAGTACATTGAGCGGGGATGCTTAAAATTATAAATTCGCAACTTTCTCCCTACAAATCCTTCTCGCCCTCCAAATTCCTTGCATTAATTCCGTCAAGTTTCTTTTTTTTTATGGAGACTTGAAGAGCCTTCAAGTTGAACTAAACAAATTCCCCATTTATCAAGTATCCCTCTAAGTATCTATAACAAACTACTATAGATAGGGATAGAGGGGAACTTCTCAACCAGAAAATATGCATGCATCCCAATTATTTGAAAATTATAAAAAGTTTACTTTTATGTAGTTATTTCCCTCTCGCTTTTGTCAAAAGTTTCCTAAGGACTTAAAAGTTTGTAACTTGCTCACACAACAGTAGACGCACTTCCTCTGCATTCCCTTACGACCTACTTAAAGGCACAGCAGTTGGATCTCAAAATAGCATCATCTCACTCGGAGTAAACAATTTATCAGGGATCAAAAGGGAGGGAAGACCTACACTCCGTCAGGGCTGTTGTCACTTTCTCAACTTTGACAAACCTCACTTCAATGGTATCCCTACAGGAACTTCCCTGCATTTCCCAATTTATTAACAAGCTGAGAAAGTACTGTCCCAGTGCTTAAGTATGCAGGGTTATTAGTTATATTACACAATGCTCACGCAAGCTCTTCTACAAATAAGGACTAGCTCCCTAATAATAATCCCAATCCCGAGTAATAACTTCATACATTGGTGGTAATTATACTCAGAAATTATTGAGGGGAGTAATGTGGGCAAATTACATAAATTACTGTGGATTTAGTATGTTTAGTCATGGATGGAGCAATAATCTCACAATCTATGCATACTATGGAAACTTACAAAAGCATTCATTACAGTAGCGTAGTACATGCCTCCCTGGACAAAGGTGTCATATCATGGAGGAACATAAATAAATAATAAAAGCTCCACAAGTATGTATTATTTAGCAAGGACAAAAACTACAGCCTCAAGCGTCATAAATACTCCAATGTTTATGATTTGCAAATTCCTAAATGGGAAATAATGGTTCCACTTGTTTAGCATTTCTGTCGCAGATGTCAGACAATGCTCACTAATTATTTATTTTATCCAAGCATGAGATGGACAGGGCGGGAGGGAAGGACCTATGTATGTATGTGTGAATATATAAAGAATTAGGAATATATACAGACTACACGTAGACATTCCGGGGACAAAACAAAGTCTCAAGTGTTGTGTGAGTGGTAACAACAAAATGGAGACCGAGTCCATCCCCCACAGCTGACGTCCCTTTCTAAACATGAACTCAGAACTAGCAGTACGTACATATGATGGCTGGGAACAAAAACACAGAGAAAGATTGTGGAAATAGAGAGAGAGAGAGAGAGAGAGAGAGAGAGTCGTTCCCTAAAACATAAATAAATTTCAGGAGGAAAGGAGCCGGGGAGAGGAAAAGCATACGAATGGAAAGAGAAACTCCCGCTTTAATTACCAAATGTGACCAACTAATCACAGAGGAAATATCAAATATCATAAATAACCTCTGCCGTATCTCCTTACTTGTTAAACATTACAAATAAAACCGGAGATTAACCAGAGGTTCTCAGTCATAATAGTAGTATCAATAGAGTTAACAAGGTTCAAAACCCAGACCTGCGAGTAAGCTGATAGCTGTTCAATTCCAGGAACAGAATACAAAAAAAAACAACCCACTAAACTCACAGCCTCCTGTCAATAGTCCTCCTTATCATTTCCATGCATACCGTCAACTCCGAGGACTGATGTAATTTTAGAAAATGGAACCTCTCCGAGGGCTTCTCCCCACATTTAATAGCTCACAATTAGAAATTTCGTCTCATAGAATTGTGAGGATTATTACGCGCTAATCTGCGTGTCAACTCATAATTATAAGTAAATCTAGACCTTCCTCTCCCCCTTTGTAGATGTTCCCATTGTCTCAGCTCCAACTTCATTATTCAACGTCTCTTTGAGTAAATTACTTCTCCTGAGACTGTACACTACCACTACTGCTACTACTACTACTACTACTACTACTACTACTACTACTGCTAATACTAATACTACAACTACACCCTCACAATGTTAACAGGATCTTTATACAAGATTGAGTATACCTTCATTATACACTTAAACTTGTAATTATTAGTATTAATCACCTTCACAAATTAAATTCTCTCAAAATGCAAACTACTGGTACACATGAACCTACCACACGTAATTATGTTTCCCTTGTTTACTCCCCCCTACACACTTATTGCATTGTGAGACAGACCTTCAACCTTCCAGATACAGTAAATTCATTGTTTTCAGGGAAGGTTTTCAGAAATTATACGCAGAGCTTCCTACGTAAGTATGTTAAGAATAAAGATAGCTTGGTAAGCTCATCTTTATTGCCTTGTTTACTAATCTTAGATAAGGTTTTATAACAGGTCAGCACTTTGTAAGAAGCTGACCTTTTCAATAGTTAGGTTTATTGGAATGTCCCGTCTTTGTAAGGACATTCCGTTCTTTATGGAAGTGTAAAGGTAAAATCTGTAAGACGGATTTTACCTATTGTTTCCGCTCTGGAACTGGCAATAAAGATTGTCCAGTGTCAGGATTTCATTGTATTATATACTAGAATATTGAATGACATGATATTTGGTCCTGTATAAATACGTGATCTAAAACAGAATAAACCAGTCGCATTTTGACTGTAATGAAATACTGTCCTCCGGATCATATTTCTTTCTCAAAATAATCTCAACACGTTATCAGCACGAGGATGACGTTACAAGTCCAAGCTCAGTAATAGTTTTCTCTCTTGAAAGACAAGGTTGAAAACAGAATTTTGTTCTGTAACGACAGATCAAAGTTTTTTCGAAATTACATGAGTGAGAACGGACAGACCAAGAGTTATTGGTGGTTGCCTATGTGAAATAGTGCAACTGTGACAATTTTTTTTCAAAATCTGTGTAAAGACACTTTTTTGAGGAATTTTCTTTTACTAAAGAGTAAAAAGGAAATTTGAATAAACATGGCAAGCACGCCACCTCCAGTGATCATCAAGAATAAAATAGTTTCAGACACTAAAGGTGTGAAGAAACTGACTGGTGAGGGAAATTACAAGACCTGGGCAGCTCAGATGAAGCTCCATTTTTTGGCTGTATCTGCATTACCGATAGCAGTGGGGACCTCAACATGCCCCAATTCGGCAACTCACGCAGCTGAGTATTCAGAATGGATAGCACTGGACGCATTGGCTCAGACAATGATAAATAGCACCACGTCAGAAGAAATTCAGAACCTGATTAGCAGCTGTACTACTTGTGCTGGAATGTGGGAGAAAATACGAG
The DNA here is from genome assembly GCA_947179485.1 of Allacma fusca. Lineage (NCBI taxonomy): Eukaryota > Metazoa > Arthropoda > Collembola > Symphypleona > Sminthuridae > Allacma > Allacma fusca. The sequence goes on from OX359247.1 coordinate 14,900,274, forward strand.
ATGTGTATGGCACTTCTCAGAAATGGGCATCAAACAATCTGATGAGCCAATTTTATCAACTAAAAATTGGAGAGAGTTTACCCATGGAATTTGTGGCCGAAGCTCAACAAATTGCAACAGAGCTGGGACAGATGAAGAAACCTATCCCAGATGACATGTTTATGAACAAAATAATATCGGAACTGAGTCAGTATCCGAAGTACCACCCATTTTGCGAAACCTGGAATCTTTTAAAAGAGAAAGATCAGACAATTTCAAACCTGTTAGCTAAGTTGAAATACACTTCCAACATGCTGAAGCAGGGGCAAGTTGGGACTCCTTCAGTAAAAGCATTCAATGTGAAGAAGGACACCAACCAAACTCAGGATAATTCGGCAAAGAGCAACGGCTCTCAACCGAAAGAAAAATCCAAGAAGAAGTTTAAATGTTTCAACTGCGGTCAAGAGGGACATTTTAAAAAGGATTGCAAGAATCCGAAGAAAAAATCTCAAAAGGCAGACGAAAAAACTACTACACAAAATCCTACACCAGAAGCAGAGGAAAAACCGTCAAGCAAGGCATTTATGTTGAAAGTAACATATAGAGCCAAAGCGGGTCCATTAAAGGCTGAAAGACTTAGGGGGAGTGAAGATGCTCTGACAGACGAGCCATTCATCTGGATATGTGACACCGGTGCAAACACACACTTATGTGGCCGGAGAGACTGGTTTAATACATTTGAGGAGTTACGTACACCATGGACTTTAGAAGTGCCATGTCAAGACTCCGTCCAATGCGGTGGAAAGGGATCAGTGGCAGTACTTGCATGTATAGGCAATACATGGAGAACTATAGTACTTGAAGATGTACTATACTACGAAGGAGCTCCGAACCTTTTTTCTGTGGGTGAATGGTGCAGGCAAGGACATACGTGGAGAGGAAATGCTGCGGAGACGAAATTCTTCGACTTGAAAGGCAATCCTTCAGTAGAGGCGATAGAGAATGTTGAAAAACTACAAGTTATGGCATTCCGCCCGGTCAAAACCCTATCCAAAGCAATGATGGCTAAAGGCCTGAAATTGTCAGTGACTCATAGATGGCATGAAAGACTTGGACATATTTGTCACAAGTACATTCAAAATACACTGAATAAAGATGCAGTGATTTTTGGACTGAAAAATAAACTGGAACCAAAATATAGGTGTAAAGTATGCGAGCTAGCAAAGTTGAGACTTAGGCCTTATGGGACTAATCTCGCGGACACGGAAGTTAAGCCAGGTGAACTGTTACATACAGATCTGGTCCATGCCTGTGCTCGTTCAAACCAAGGAAGTAAATATTTCCTAGTGGTGAAAGACCACGGTTCAAATTTCAGAATAACCTACTTTCAAAAGGTGAAAGAGGCATCAGTGACAGTGGCTAATCTCAAAGATGCTGTACATTTTTTTGAGAATCAACTGGAAACCACCGTAAAAAGGATAAAGAGTGACCAAGGGTCGGAATTTAAAAACCTACAATGGGAGAAATTTATTTCCGAAAAGGGACTCATCCATGAATGGACACCGGTGGGCTGTTCAGCCTCCAATGGAAAAATTGAAAGGGAAGTGCAAACAATAAAAAATATGGCTAGGGCCATGCTTATCGAAGCAGGCTTAGGCTCTCGCTTTTGGGAAGATGCAGTAGGGCACGCGGTCTATATATTGAATAGACTCCTCTCATCCACAAATCGGGAGATCACTCCATATGAACACATATACAAGGTCAAACCTAATCTTTCTCATCTGGTGGTATTTGGGACGCAAGCAAATGCAAGCTATTTGACTCCCACTAACCAGTGGTCAGCGAAAGCAAGACAGGGAATAATCACGGGATTCGTACCGAACTCAATGGAGGTCTGTATGTATGATTTAAAACTATCCCAGTACTTCAGAGGAAGGCATGTCAGCCCATGGGAAGCGTACTTACCCCCAAATAAGTCACCTGTGCACACTGTAGAAATTGCCTTTGAGAGTGAGAAAATTCCACTCGTGGAAGGAGAAAAGGACTCGGAGCAAAGTGATTCAGAAGCGGATGACTTTGAAGTGACAGTACAGAATGAAGTGGAAGTTTTACGCTCACCGAGCTCAACACCCTCAGCAGCGTCCACCTCTCCAAGTACGCCACCAGTGATGACCTCTACCCCAAAAAGGCCACAGACTGGGACTTCAAATGCTGGAAAGGCTAAAGGCCCAACAGCGGGACCATCTAAGTTGACTGGGACATCTCAGTTAAAAGTGATTCCAATTACTCCAAAAATTCCCCCTCCAAAAACTAAGGGTAAATCCTTGTTTAAAAAAGCGAAAGAGCTGATTACGACCTCTTTTTCGCGGGCCGCTTCCCCAGATTCAGATTTGGATGTGCTCATTGTGGACGCCGGAGATGTACCGGAGCAATGGTCCGATCAAGTGAACCAGGAGATGGAAGAGGAAATAGCTCAGCGGCTTGCTGACGCAGCTATTGATGAGGCTGTAGCTCCAACTCCAGCCAATACAACTACGGAAGACTTATTTGAAGATGCCTCTGAAATAATGGACGAGACGGTAATCATCCCTGACTTACCTGTCCTAAGGACTTCAGAAAGGACAAATAAAGGAGTACGTGGACTGCCCTATCAGGCAGGCTCAGCCAATATGGCGAAGAGACAAACAATAGATGAAAGGGATGAAGAGTACTATTCTGAGAAAATGCCAAAAGTGCCTGAGACATATGAAGATATGCTCACTCAGCGAGACACTTTAGAGTGGCAGGAAGCAGCTCACGAGGAATACGTTTCCCAAATAACCAATGGCACGTGGATATTAGTACCAAAGCCCAAAGGGGCTAAAGTACTCAACTGTCAATGGATATACACGGCGAAAAAACTACCCGAAGGGGGAGTTCGAAGGAAAGCCAGACTGGTAGTCAAAGGATGTGGACAGCGTCCCGGAGTCGACTACACACAGACCTTCGCACCTGTGGTCAGGTACGAAACGGTTAGAATGGTTCTTGCATCAGCAGCAGCAATGAACTTAAAACTACGACAATTTGACGTAAGTACCGCCTTCCTAAATAGTAAATTGGATGAAGTGCTGTATATGAGACAGCCTCCAGGCTATGAGGTGAAAAAGGGCGACTACGTATGCAAGCTGTTAAAAGGCTTGTATGGCTTGAAACAAAGTCCACGCAACTGGCACAAGACTCTGAAAATTGCATTGGATGAACTTGGATTCCAAAGGTCGAAATATGACGGATGTCTATTTATTTTGGAAGAATTCAAAGGGTCCGAATTAATGGGAGATCAGGAACCAGTCAGAATTTACCTGGCAGTCTATGTTGATGACGGGCTTATGGCCGGCAGTGACGAGAGACGAATGGACGAAATTCTTGTGGAACTTAGCAATAAATTTAAGATAACACATTCAGCGAACGTGCGGAAATTCTTAGGCTTAGAAATTTCTCAGGATGCGAGAGGCTTCATGATTCATCAGGAAGACTACATTCAAGAAATAGCGAAAAGGTTTGGAATGGAAAACTGCAAATCAGTTGGAATACCTTTACAACCCTACCGCGAGTTAACTCCTGACCCTTCAGGAGAGGCCCATGATCCATCCCTCCCATTTCAAGAAATAGTAGGGGCTCTATTGTTTGTGACTAGATGCTGTAGGCCTGATGTGTCTTACGCTGTCAACAAACTGTCTCGATTCTTTCAGAATTATGAGAAAAAACATATGGATGCGGCCAAAGAGGTATTAAGATACCTCAGGTCTACCAGAGATATGGGGATTAGATATTTTCTCAGCCAAAGGGAAAATAAATTAGTTGGGTACTGTGATGCCGACTATGGGACTGACAAGGTGGAAAGAAAATCTACAACCGGTGTCATATTTACGTTCAACGGATCACCTCTGACGTGGCTAAGTAGGAAGCAAACAATAATTGCTCTATCAACTACGGAGGCTGAGTATGTAGCTGCCGCTACAGCTTGTAAGGAAGGAATCTGGGTGAGGAACATACTTGAAGACATTGGGGTAATTGAAGAAACCTACATCCCGCTCCATACAGACAGTCAGAGCAGCATGCAACTGGCTGTGAATGACATTCATCATGAAAGGACGAAACATATAGATGTTCGTTGGCATTTTATGCGTCACCTTGTACAGACCAATCAAATTGCGCTTGTACATGAGCCCACAAACAGACTTGTGGCAGATTTGCTGACAAAGGCTCTAGGCACGGTCAAATTCACGGAGAAATTCCATTTATTGGGGATGGTGAAAAAGGGACTGACTGAGAAAAGAACAGCAAACATGGCTAGAATTAAAAGAAAAATTCAGGAGCCTCAACCCGGACCATCAAAAAAGGTCATAGTTTCCTCCTCAAAGGGGGTGGAACAAAATGATGACGTTGTGGTAATTCATGACGACAGGGACAAAGGAGTAGAAATTATTCCCGAAGACCAAGAAAAACGTTATGAGAGCATGACAATTGGAGAAGATGGTTTTATTTACCTGGAAGGAGAAATTTTCTTAGCTCAAGAGTGGGTAGGCATGTTTCCTGAAGACCCACTGATCTATGAGAAACTTGACCAGGAGGCAGAGAAGGAAGAATTTCGGAATGCTACAGTGGGAAAACTCCGCCTGAAGTCCGACACTTCTCGCAAGAAGAAAAAGAAAATAAAAAGAGGACTGCCCAAACAAGTAATTGCAAGGGTGCCCAATCCTTTTTTTGGTGTGAGTCCCTCACTCACAATTTTGGCTGTGGCTCTGCTCTCAGTACTAGGAGTAGGTGGCCAGAAATTCAATGAAGGGGATGCAGTAGTATGGAAAAAGTCCTATACGCCTGCTATAGAAGGCTATAACACAGTGATGATGAAAGTACATTTGTACTCACCATGTGAACTTCTACCCCTGGACGGATTAATTACCTCTGTAAAAAACAGAGTGAAGTCTCAGTGCGAGAAACAATATAAGACGTTGTTTTTAGATGAACTGTGGACGTTTTGCCCTCCCCGAGATACATCCATAACGAGAGTGAAAAGGGAGCCGGTGACCTTCATCCTATGTTTACTAGTGGCAGCCGCCGCGAGTGCTGGAATTGGGATGGGAATTTATTTATCTCATGAGGTAAATGAACTTCAGATTTCTCAGACTGAGATTGAAAAAACGCTAGATGACTTGGAAAGCAAAGTTATGCAAAATAGCGTACACATCAGGATGCTGCAGGACGAAATCAAAAAGATGTCCGTGGAAGTAAATAAGTTAATTCAAGATATTAATTTATTCCGCGAGAAAATCATTGAAATACAGTATCTTGTGTCCTACATCAGCTCAAGGCTGTTGATAGGAAGGGGGGTATTACAAGACACTAGAAGACAGTGGAGGGAAAAACGAATGAATCATAATTTTTTTGATTATTTGAACATCTCATTGCCATGTGGTGATACTTGCCCCCTAGAATTTGGAGAGTTCAATAGATGCCAGTTGGATCCAACCGGGACAGAATTGGAGCTTCAGTTTGCTGTGCCTAAGAAATCAAATCTTACAGTATTGGAAGCAGATCCATTTACCCTATTGTTAAAGGACAAAGGGCAGACATGTCGACTAGAGTACATTGGACCCAAAAATGCTTTGCTCTCACCTCAAGAGGACTGTATCCATGCCCTGGATATGACCAAAGAGCCATCCAACGGCTTGTTCGTGACGAGAAGTCGAAAGTGTGTGAATCACACATTGCCCCAAGGACAGGAGAATTTGTTTAAGGTTGAGAGGTGCCGTAAGACGGAACCTGAGGACGAAAAAGAATTTGTCCAGATAAAGACTCACAACAACAAATTTTATGTATACTGCCCAGGGAGAGTGTACACACGTGGAGACAGAGCAGTGGTTAAGTGCCCGAATAAAGTATTCACACTCCCACTAACTCACACGTTCACGATAGATGATATCACCTACAGAGGGGATATTTTAAATCTGATATACAAGGAGAAAAATGAGCCGCTACTTCATGAGAAGATAGATTGGCACTTATCTCCGGAGGTAAATTGGGATGAGCTAAATAAAACGTTTCCCATACTTACTGAAATGGACCACCAACACTGGAATGCTGCACACGGAAGTTCAACTTGGACCACTGTACGAGACCTGGGATTGGGAGCAGGGCTTACCGCTCTGGTGCTGCTAATCTGGGCTATATGGAAGAAATGCTCTTGGAAGAAAAGAGAGACCATCGTGCCAGTGAAGAAAAAACCAAGGAGAGTAACAGTGGACTCAGCAGAAAGTTTGGAGAAGACCCCAGCGGAACGACTCAGCTACTTACTCGGAGCGGATTGATGTCAAGGACACATGTGAAGAGTATAATGAGCATTGTATGAGTGTATGTTTTGGTTAATTTTGTTCTTTTATAGCATCAAGATTAAAGGGGGTGTTAAGAATAAAGATAGCTTGGTAAGCTCATCTTTATTGCCTTGTTTACTAATCTTAGATAAGGTTTTATAACAGGTCAGCACTTTGTAAGAAGCTGACCTTTTCAATAGTTAGGTTTATTGGAATGTCCCGTCTTTGTAAGGACATTCCGTTCTTTATGGAAGTGTAAAGGTAAAATCTGTAAGACGGATTTTACCTATTGTTTCCGCTCTGGAACTGGCAATAAAGATTGTCCAGTGTCAGGATTTCATTGTATTATATACTAGAATATTGAATGACATGATATTTGGTCCTGTATAAATACGTGATCTAAAACAGAATAAACCAGTCGCATTTTGACTGTAATGAAATACTGTCCTCCGGATCATATTTCTTTCTCAAAATAATCTCAACAAAGTATCTCGACGAAAGGAAGTCCGAGCTTCCGTCGTAACTCAAACGACACCAAAAATACATTGGATGTTTTATTTATTGGGAGAAAGTGAAAAGCTCAGATGTATTCCGACTCCTGTAGTAGTTGGAAGAAGAAAAATATCCTGGGTTGGGAAAGAAACAAAACATACTGAAGGTGTAGTTGGGACGCTATTGAAATACTTATGGATACTCCATCTCTCAAATTTCCAAGCTCTGGCTCCGGCCATGGCCAGAGTGATCAGTTATATTTCCCAAATTTGGTAACTTGTACCTTTATATGTATAAATTTCGTATGAAATCCTTCCTGGTTTTTACACATACCCACAGTAGACCTGGTAGTATACGGATGCGGGAGGCAGGAGGACACAGGAGCAGACTGGTCTCGACATATCCCTTTCCCCGATTCCACAGTTATGAGGGAAAGTTGGAGGGAAGGCTTTGGAGAAGAGAGAAAGAGTGAGAGACAGCCAGGGCAGACACACACGTACAGTAGTAGGACTTGTTCCGTCGTAGGAAAAATACAAATAAATCTTGCCGAAGAGGAAACGAGCGGATATGCAATTTGGTCACTGTCATAAAAACGATAATTCAGGTACTCCATGACCACGCGTATCGCATCGTAAAACCCTCAGTTATATTATTTATTTGTACTGATAACGAGCCAGCCCCGTACACACACTTGAAGTATCCCCGAGTCAGAGTACTCCCAATAACCAAGACTAATGCTGGGAGGAAAAACATGCACATGGCAGCATAAACATCTATGGCGGAAGTACCCCAACTTGAATATTATTATGATTCTAAGCAAGGGTTCCCAATCGCCAGGAATATCTCGGGCTCAACCTCCGATCCACACAAATGTTCCGCTTTCAATGTAAAATGACCAACTCACATTTTATAGTTTCCATTTTAAGCTTTATGTATCCTATGCACATGCCGGGCTGGGATGCATAAAGCACTCACAATATTTATATTTCCGATATTCTTTCCGTCCATACAAAAATATTTTGGGGGAATTCTCTTTTTTTTTACCAATGCCTCAATTTTTATGTGTATATATGCATAGAGTATGGAACTATTCCTTAAATATAGGAGACTTTAAAATATCATTCGTCCTTCAGCCAACCGGCTTGAAATATGAGCCTATGGGATCTCTGATGTAAACTATAATGGGACATTTTATGGGCCTCGAACTACGAGTATACTGCCTTGTAAGGTAGGAGGACACTTGAGTCATAATGCATATATACATAATAGTAGTTCTGTGTCCACGGGTAAACAGTATAAGTGGTTGTATGCTACCCCTAATATAATTAATAGATGGAAATAATTACATAAAAACAAATGTACTTATAGAGATGTATAGAAAATAAAATCCTTATATGTACATACATACAATGCTATAGTACAAAACACATGAAGCTAAAGACAATTGTGCTGGGTTCCTCCTGTCAATGTCAATGCTTCACGCTACATACACAAGGAGTACGAAAGGATTTGTGTCTCAACTGGAAAGCTTATGTATGTATATCAACAGATGCATGGAACACTTGCTGAATTTACTATATCCCCTCCTGTAATAATTACATAAATAGCTAAACTCACATTTGAACTTGTCGTTATACTAACAATTTCGCAAACTATTACACTTAATTTCTATTTAGACATTTCTCTCGGGGCTGATTGCAGCCTAAGCACATCTCAACCTCACTGTTCGAATTCTGATAGTTTCAAATTAGTCCCTAGAAAGTTATTAATTTTGGACAGTCCTATTCCACTATGACTTGGCTACCACTCAAACTCCAGTCAACCAAATCCCAATCGTGGAGTCCTCTCCGACAGAGTATACACCTATACAATATCGTAGACGATGGCTTGGATGTTACTTAACCGTAGACTTGGAGAGGCTCACTTGATTGTAACACTCCCTTTATTCCCCTTTTAAATTCTAAATTTCATTGAGGCAGGAGCATAAACATGAACTGAAGTGGCGTTCCAGAAAGTCGTTGCAGAAAGTCACACAAGTACGAAGCTTCTGTACACTCATTATTGCCGATTGTAATGCTTTTAAGCCCCTCCAAAGTTGTTCCGTCCGGATGGCACATACATACATACATACATACAACATACATACGGAATGCTCCAGGAAAGCTCTCAAATATCCCAGTGAAAGTTAAGTGAAGGTAAAGTTTGGGAGAAAGTTGATCCTAACAAAGAAGTTTTAATTCTAGACAGTTTTTACACCACTGCCTCATTTTTCACTATGTATCAACTGTATGATTTTATAATAATTTTTATAATCATTAAAAATCATTACTGACAGTTTCGAAAACGTTTGATTTTATAAACAAAATATAATAAAATAAATTCAGAAAAACCTTACTGTTATAAAAATAGTTACTAAACTAACTAAATAAATAGTTTCGCTTGTTCTTAGTATACAATTAATATAATTTATTGTTATAAGATATTAGATGGTCATTTTTTCAAATGGTGTAGGAATTTACATTCTTAAAAACGCTCCGTAAAGATTCTTTTCTCCCAAATTTTCTTGAGCCTTTGACCTTCTGAAAAGTATCCAGGCTTGAGATGACAGAACAGAATTCAATAACCCAATGAAAGTTGCCTTTTCTTATATACATGGGTTCAGCCATTAATCGACGTCAAAAGGTAAAGATCAAACACAAAACTCCCATCATACTCAACTAACTTCTCCCAAACTGTTTTCTTTGCTATCTTTCTCTCATCAACAGCTTGATTTCCTTCCACTCGCTGTAGCATGACTGGTAGCATATGTTTATAGTTTTAACATGCATTTAACAAACATATGTGTGTGCACAGCTGCTGGACTGCCTCAACTATATATTTTCACATTACTTTCTCGGGATAATTAAATAAATCCATCTTGAACAATCCTCACTTGTAATGGTTCCCTATTGGAATTTTCCTAAAAATAACCTTTTCTTTTCTAGCAAGTCTTTAGAAAGTATTGTCGAAAACTTGGAATTAAAAAACTCGGGGATGATTCCCAATATCTATAATTACACACGTACTCTCAAATGAATGGAAATTTTTATAGGGAGGCAAACACACAGAGAGAGAGAGAGAGAGAGTAATCAAGAAGTAATTCAATAGCAATAAAAATGAGGAGACAAGAATGAAAATGAAGTGAGTCAAGTTCCCACAAGTTGTGGAGCATGTTCATAATCATTATACTCAAATGTATGCCCGGGAAGAAGGCACAACTCACGGAGCCCTACTGAAACAGATCAAGTTTGAATGTTGAAAATAATGAATGGAGAAAGAATTGGTTTGGAAGAATAAACCACAGTAGCGTGTTTCCAAAAGCCTGTGGTACTCAACCACTGGGATATAAAATAAACGAAAACTAATGATCGCTTCTCCCGAAATTCCCGAAGCATTCCCCAGTAGCTCATACAATCCCCTACCATAGAATAATGAAACCCTAGATAGAGAGCCCTCCCCAAAAAAAACAGCCCCCCTCGTTCTTCCATCCGCTCCAAGTACACAAAATCTACATCAATCCTCAACATACAGATACCTTATTTTCGTCAAGTATTTAAATTAAACAGAGTAATTAACAGAATTCTAAAAATGGTTCAACAACAACCAAATTCTTCAATAAGGATATTGTTTACTTCATTGTAAGTCCTAAAATGAAGCTTACATATAATCTGACTTGACTTCTATTTAATCTAGCAAATCCAAGGGAAGAGCCAACTAGTTGTGCTCAGAGCCTTACAATAACACATGTATGTATGTACAGCCCGTAGGAAGTAGTTTGTATTATCCCTTGGAATCCCTGGAAATGTTGTTATTCCAAGTCCAGGGGAGAGATGCTGAAGATAAACAAGGCATTAATATGTACAACGTGTTGTAATCATAGATTAAGCCATTCCCCCTTAATCCCTGCAACCATGACTTAATCACTTGCTTCAAGAATTAACGCTACAGTAGGATTATGCATGATATCCTCCAGATCTAATATAAAAGTATCCGAACTCAAATATGCATTACATGAATACTTCCCCTTCCCTCTGAACAAGGCAAGGAAGTGAGCATCCCATCATGAAGTACATACTTGAGGAGTGCTAAAAACTAAATGATTCTTCCCATCGTAAGAAAAACACTGGATGTATTTTTTAACGTGCCTACATAATTACGTATACATATGTCTACTCTTAACTTATCTGCATCAGGAATCTGTATCTACTACACAATATGTAGAAGATACTACATGTGTGTAATAGCCTATAGGCTACACATTTGAGCTGAACTAGCCCTTCCTTGCAGCTATTCTCAGGGTAATATAACCAGAGGTAGAGCTTTTGCTTTACCAAAGCATAACATTATTTACACATGCTCCCTAATGTGTCTATAATTAAAGGCTATATGTGGAACTACTTACGTAGGGACGTATCTGAAAATTGAAGATTGCATATGTATGGATTTGAAGAGCTTGTGTATACAGACCTAAGGCACAGTGGGATTCTGTAGGTTCTACATATGTATCTATATCCCGTTGCAGGGAAGGTTGGATGTTGAGAGAGTGTCTATGCATGTACAAGGTCTGTGACCAGAAGAGTTGAAAGTTGAAGGCAGGAGCCGAGCCAGAAGAAGAGGAGTAATACCAAGAGATAGACAAGTCATTAAAGTAGTCCTAATCAATACAGAGTTTGTTTTAATGAGTAGAGTTCATTTAGGGATCACTTGTCTTCATTAAAGGAAAAGTCTTCCTTAATGGACTCTCAGCAAGTAAGTATATAGACATTGGAGAGAGACAGGATCTTATATGGGTCCAGAGATACGCATGGATATGTGTGTCGATCCAGAGACATGTAACAAAGCAAGAGGCACAAGACGCATCCAGTCACTTGATTCTATTTTGACTCTCTCCTCCTTGTACATTATTCCTGGTCTGGCCAGGTTCTTGGTCTTGGTCTCAGAGAGAGAGAGAGAGACAGAGACAGAGAAAGAGAGAGAGAGAAAGAGAGAGAGAGAGTAAGAGTGCGAGAAAGGCCTAAGGTAACTACAAGGAGCAGTACTGGTGTGCTTCATCGAATATCAACGATGAGGACAAACACAAGGGCAATGGCTAGCACGTACAGTCCTCATACATATTTATTTTCTTGCCTCTCCTGTCCAATTTAACTGGAGAAAAGCAAATCTTGCTATCTATTCTTTATCCTCTTGCTTTATTTTATTCATTTGCTTCCAGTAGTATCTCCGACGAGGGCCCCACCAGTACTACATGTCAGCCTCTCCCGAGTAGTAGAGTACAGTTCATTATTTTTTGCAATCTCCTCACTTCTCTCCCAACTCCAAAATTTCCCTTCCGTATCTACACCATCTTCTTTCCTCCTCTCCTCTCACTCTCACCTAGACCATTGGATATGAGGCGGGTCCTTCCATGTATGTGCTACAGACCCAGGTATATATCTACAAGTCATGTGTGTGTACTTTCAGGACTCTACAAATATTATGTAAAGAAACCTTTAGAAATTCTCATGTTATATATTGATAGACTCAAGCCCAAATAACGGATCACATTTCACAGGAGATCCTTCCAGATAATTATAACGTTCCCGTGTACTCCTCTCCGTACAACCGTTGTCCCAGTGAAAACATTTGCATTCATTTCTAGGATTTTACTATCCAAATGATCCCGATTCTCAAGATATCCTTCCATAATTACGACGATCAATTACACCAACCTTCCAACGCGTACCGTACATGTGGACATTCAACGTGAACAATCAAGGACTCGCAATCTCCCAGCCCTGTACAAAACAGACTCTACGAGAATTCTCCTTGTAGACGCAGTTACACACAAATTTCCACAGCTGTTGTAACCATACGTTTCCACATGATTCCAGTCAATACAGAGATCCTACAGGAACCTACATACCTAGGGTTCCAGGAACCTCCCAATGATATAAAAAATAGACGTGGTCAATTATACGCTTCTTACATGTCAAGAATATTTATAATAATTCTTTATTTGTCGGTGGGTGGTATCATGTGAGATGGATTTATTTGTATATTCTAATATGGTTTTGTAATTATTATAATCATTACGTCTCTTTTGTACGTCTGGTTTTTCCAGGAAATAATTATAAAATTTACATGACTAAAAAGTTTTGCAAAAATCTCTGGGTATGTAAAACTTCAGGACCTTAATATTATGTTTTAAAGGTAGTACATAATTACTATTGCATGCATATTCAGCACTATCATAGGGCATAGGACCAGGAAGGAAACGGGTCGAAGAGCAGAGTCAGTCAACGTGGCTCAACTGACTGTAGAAAATGTGAGGGTTCTAAGTGTGCTCAGTTTGTGAAGGAGGGGAAGTGAGAATGGGAGGGAGAAAGGAACCCGTGAAAAACAATGATGAACATCACATTTTCAGAGCTTAATGAAGACTTTTATGACACGACTCTGCCAACTCCATTATTTATGCTTAAGTATTCATTCATTGCTTTCCCATTATCATTACCATTATCTATGTGGAGCTCCAATCCCTGTGAACCATTTCCATGCAAATTGCACAGGTTCCATTTCACAATTTTCTCCTGAAACATATCTCCACTCGACGAACTCACCTATGCACTACTTATCACTGTAATACTTGAGCTTACCTCTATGTATATACAGACAAGAAATGCAGGGGGACATGCAGGAGTACCTTTCGTACGTATGTATATTTATATGTACACACCCACGGCTCAGAGAGGAAAGAAATCAGAAAATATTCCAGCCCCTAGCAAACCAAGCGTTAGGAGCATATAAAAGATTTCCCTTTTTGTCAAAGAATACGGGTTCACAGTTTGAAAATACTTTGAGAAGCATGACTGACTCCCTTGTCTCCGTGTTCCGGATACATACACCATAACTATATGCAAAATGGGAGGGAGTTTCGGCGGGGAGAGGGGGAGGTGAGCGAGCTCCTCGCAAATAAGAAATTAAAGGTAGTGCTCTCTCTCTCTCTCTCTCTCTTATGGTTACTAGCTCTTGTGAAGAAAAAATGAGAGAGCACACTACCTATGCTATAACAATGCAATTACAAGCTCACCATTACGGGAAATTATCGGGAAAGACTGAGAGAGTCTCTTCCAGCGTCCTCCTAAATCTTACAAGTGAAAGGACAGAGTAGACGGGAGTCTCATAACGAAACGAATAGTGCTCTAATTTTCCACGAGACGCTCCGGAATTGTACAAGTAGCAGGAGCATTCAAGGATTGTAAATGAAAATTGTAGACCTCTTGGAAACTCATTCCCAGTCATAACTCAAGGAGGCCTGGGTTTGGGGGGGAGTGGAGGGAAAGAAGTGCTCTCTTACCTACGAGTCTTCAAGTCAGATAGGGAATCTTTCCTATTATTCTAATTGCCATTTAAATTATGTGCGGTAATACCTTGTGCAAATCTGATGCTATCAAAGTCTACGAGAATGGCAAATATCCCATCCACCAACTCACAATCATCCTTACCAAAGACCTCCAAGCCCCTCATCTCCTCCAGGGGTATCAACAATTGAGAAATCAGACTCTTTCAAAGGATTTCCCCCCTTTAAAGTTATAACATTTTTTTTGCCCTACAACTCCCAAAAACATTACTTCATTCCTACAAATTATACTCCCACATTGAATATCCAGAGCCACAGATTCCTGAAAGTAACATCTCAAGAAGATGGGAAGATATGAACCGAGAAATGCTTTTCTGTAGGGTTTCCTTGGGATATATCTGTAATGGTAGCCTCCGAGCATGGAGTCTATAGAGTATAAGACGGGAAGTCATATTGTACAAGGGATTGGGAACCTTCGGAGAAAAATGGTAGCGTGTATTTTGACAGGAGAATTTCTCCCGTTTGCCCATAAAGAAACAAAACTCGTGGGAAGGAAGGTATCTATTTTGGCCCGAACTCCGTATGAAAGTACATACATACATATGTAGATATGTATAATTATACACACAGCTATGACTCTGTAAGCATGCACATAGGTAGGTATATATGTAGATATGTATGTATGTATGTACATATGTGCCATTGAACACACAAGTTGCTCTTGGCTTTTTTGAAACTTTGATAACGCGTGGGACTGCTTGAATATAAAAGTGGGACGGTAGTGATGAGAGTTGGATTTGAATGACTTACATTTGCCAATACCTTTCCTTTCGGCCCACTTTCACTCCTGTTCATGAAACCACATGAAAACCCATTTTTTTTTTAGAAATCTAGTCGGAATCCGTTCGTTAGCCCGATTCACTTCACAGGAGTGCATTGGTATTCTGAAGGAGCTCACAGGTTTACATTTCAATAGGAGGCCTTACCGGATTGCATTTCATTCCTGTAGTGCGTACTCTATACACACTACAACTTACTCAACGGAGCTGTTGGATAAAGTCTTAAGAGGCATCTTCATATTTCCCCTCTACACCTTACACAAGGATTGGACTCCTCAGGAAATCAAATTGCTGCTAAATAAAATTCCTGGCAGAAATTTTCAAAGTTTCCTCCAATCATTGCCCTTATGCTTGTAAATGTACCACTACAAATGATGGAATCCTTACTCACAATGCTCATACAATTATGAGGAGTGTGTCAGAGGTTCTGAAGCTAAAAAAGAATTTTTGTTGATTTTTCAGTGCAAAAACAAAATCCAAGCACTTTGGATTTCTAAAGCTAGTCAACAAAGCCGAGGGAGAGAGAGAGAAAGAGAGAGAGAGAGAGAGAGAGAGGATTGAAAGGCTGAGAGGAGAGCGAGCACGAACGCGTCAGTTTTTAAGACAACTCAAGTCCTGGCAAATGATGGGAAATTTCAAGCACGTTTCCTTCTTATATGCCACTTCTTTCAAGACCTGCTTACTCATTTTTTCCTCACTAAGGGATTACACCTTGTAAGTACAGTCCACACATTGGCTCTGAACCCCCATAAACACAGGGAAACTACACAAGTCAAAGGTCTTATGATCCAGTTACGAAATGTGTAAGTAGCATCATAATAATATAAATTTTTGAAAACAGCCCAAGTTATGTTCAATATTTGCTACGTTTCTCAATTCCTACGTGCTGGCATGGAGCAATGTATCTATTCTATGTATAGATACTTATGTTAGTCATATAGAGGCAACGGCACCCAATCATGTCAAACACATGCATTGACTTCCCCATCTTAGAAATGAAGTGCGGGAGTATGTAGTATCTGGCGGGATGTAACATTTTTCCAAGGGACGGACGTGTTAGTGATGCTCATAGAAAGCTCTTACGTTTTTTCATACTGACTCCTGTACAATAAGTATCCCAGCCCAGAAACCCACAGCCCTAGTCTTTGAAATGGTAAAAATGCCCCCTTTTCTTCATGTCTGAATTCGATTCCAGTCTTGGCAACTGTTCAAAGTCTACATTGCTGCTAAAATCCACAAGTAGAGAATTTACATCTCAAAAACAGTCCGTATACATTGATCCTGAAGGGATTGCGGAACTCTTACCCAGTAGTGCGAATTCCATGGGCCAAATTTTAAAAGGTTGGGAAATAATCACACATGTCGCTATTTCTGCCTTCATTTCTGTTAATTTGAAAGACTGCACGTCATAGGCTCATATGAATTAATAAAAGAGTAAATCTCCTGAACTGTATTGCACAAGTACAAGTTAAATACAGAGCTTTGATGTGAAAATTGCATTTTACTTCGTAATTTCTCGACTTGACTACTAAGTTCTGTTTGAGATTCAAATTTCAAGGGTAAGTGGGAAAAATTAGATTCAATAGATATATTTATGTACATATCAAGGATCTAGAAGTAATTTCTTTAATCAGAGATCCCCTCCCTGCAAAACTAAAGGTAAGATTTGTCCCAGATTTGAAAATTGATTCTGCTGTGGATTCCAAGAATGCTGGTTTTATGATATGGAACTTTCTCCCGTACCTTGACTCCACTAAAGGTAAAAATAATAAACTTGGACACAAAAGTTTTTTCAAGGACCTTCCAGCCCTTCCTTCCATGGTTCGAGTGGAGTGAGCCAGGGTGCTATTGACCTAACAAGATTTTTAGTAATAATGTAATATAAAACCAGGAAGTTTGGAGGTGGTGTAACTTCTCAGTTATAGCTACAGCTCAGTCGTAAATAGTCTTGCAATACGTCGAGGAGGAGAGGCCTGTAGAAATATTAGCCTAAAGTTCCCACAGCAGAGGAAGACGAGAGGAAAAAACAAACTCAACAAGCGTCATCTTGAAGCTTATCCCCAGTGACTCGCAAAACTGCTAACCAACAAAACTCCGTGTTCCTCTCGATCCCCACTGCTTACATAATATTTTGGTCTATAGAAACTAGGAAAAACTCAAGTTGTCCCAGGCAGTTGCCCATACATAGATACATACATACCTCAACAAGAAAAACTTGAGTAGTATGGGTCGACCATGTAGTCTGGGGAGAAAGCCCTATGTACATACATACTTCCGGCATAGGACTACAAAAATATAGGGAGATGTTGGTCGAGGAAGGTGTGAGCCAACGCATGATTTCTCTCACACACCAACTCTTCGCTAAATCTCCAGTGGCAACATTTTTCCTACTCATAATTCACTTAAAGTATATAATACAGAATAGGAGCTCTCAAGACAAGCACTCGAGAGTAAACGAAAGAAGAAAGTGTGAGGACCGGGCTTATGCTCAGAGGTGTCTGTGCATGGCTGTTTGTGCTCACGAAGGCGAAGCGAGAGAGAAAAGAATTGAAGGAACACACTCAAGTACTATCTTCCTCTACAATTCCAATCTTCCATTATTCTAGATCCTTTTCCCTTCACAAATCCGAACGCCCTTCCAAAGTACGGGAGAAAGCACTTGGAATGAAGCACTATGGGTCCGAGTGTTAATTTTACTCTTGTATCAATCAAGCAGAAATTATTTTACGTTCACTAATTGATTCTCATGAAATTATAGTTTTATTTCTCAAAACACTCGATGAATATCTACATTTTCCTTAGAATTTATCAGCAAGGTCATTGCACCTGATCTTCCCCGTAATTTCGTGAAGCCTCTTGACCTCAGTGAAATTCCTTCCAATCATTTTACAGCTTAAAGATGTGAATGGCCTAAGTGGCATAACTTAAGAAAATGTTTTATAAATTTGTTATATAATTATTTGTAAACTCCATATACATAATTACGTGTAGAATTGTACTCAGAGAAATTTTATTGATTGTTGAGCATGGATACTCAGAGTGTTGTGAGGCTATCAAACGTAGCAGATATGTTTATACCTAAGTAAAATTATTTTGTGCATGATTTCCTCACCAAGACGAGCCTCAACGAAAGTGCGTTAGAGAAGGCGGAAGCACAGTAGAGTTGAGTCAGTGAAGCGAGGCGGAGATATATCTGGAGGAACTTGAACCGTTATGAAATAACGTAGTCCGGGAGTGAAAATGCGAGACGAGTGGTGAAAAAAATTGAGAGTGTACATGCAGGAGGTACGCCACAACCATTAGAAAAACTATGAGTTAATTTCCTCCATAATCATAACTCTAGCTCGTTATAAATTACCTGCCACTTTTTCATGCTAGATTTAAGACCAGAGCCACTCAGACCCGTGTCATTATACAAACGAATATTACTAGGGAGTAGTCCTTACGGGTAAGTACATAATAGTAGTACAACTACCAGTACCTCTATTACGACCCACTAATACTAGCATAGAATCCAGGCGGGAGCTCTGAGGAGAATACAGAACATTCCAATAGTCTAGTAGTCATTAAAATTCTAAAAATTTTCTTTTATTACATAATCATTCTTCAGACGATTTCCTTAATTTTCCGTCATTGCAGATATATAGATATAGTTATACATACATAATTCTGTATGCATGTGCATATGCAAAAAGGAACAGTTGAAAATAAACTTCCTTGCATTATACGAAACTTCCCACACCAGCAAGTATCATTACCAGAGGAGGCACTAAAGAAGAAAAATCTTCAGTGAAAACGAAGATGCAAAAGTACCAAAATGGAATACTTTCCCCAATTATTCCACATAACACCCGGGAGATCCCGGGAGAATTTAACAATGCTCAAGACTTATTTTTATGGGGATTCCCTTGACGTAGTTTTGAGACCAAGTGTCTATATGAAAATATGGAAGGGTGGTGAAAGTTGGGGGAATCTATTTCAGGAGCAATGTCAGAGAGAGAGAGAGGAAAGTACGGGGGGAAATGTTGACGGGAAAAACCAAAAATAAGAAGCAAACGGGTATATAATGGGGATCATAGCCTTGGAAATTACAGGAATTGAACATCCTTTAGACGGAAGAGCGTCGTATTACGCCCGTTATGTAAGGTAAAGGGGAAATAAAGTCAGAAACATAAAAAATATTTAAGCCTTCGATCGGGTTTTAACGTGGAGAGTAATAGGAGAAGCACTTGGAGATGAGAGAGAGAGAGAGAGAGAGAGAAAGGACCAGTGGAAATAGTGGCAGTAAAGTCAGTCCTATTACTAACAGTGCAACAGTGCCTTTGCTACTGAATGAGCTTGAAAGGTCGAAAATAAAAGGGAAAGGAGAGAGAAAGTGGAAGAAATGACAAAACCAAGGCAAGTCGTTGGAGCCGGATGAAAACTGTTGAGAAAGTGCTGCATTGACTAAAGACGCTGAGGGACCTTTCACGACCAATTGAAGAGAGAATTTATTAAAGGACTATAAAAGGCGTGTCTTCTCAATCAAACAAGGTTTGGGCCTCGTATATAAACTCCGTAAATCGACTTGAGACTCGGAGAGAAGAGGACGTAGAGAGAGAGAGAGAGAGAAAGAGAGAGAGGAAGGAGACGGAGACTCAAAATCTCCAGGAAAGGATACAACACCCGGTGTATGGAAAGAAGTCAGGATTGAGGAGAAAGCAGAGAAAGCATAGGAAAGTACGATGAAGAACCAGAGAGAAAGCGAAGAAAGACAGAGAAAGTCAAGGAACTTGTGTGGAGCGTGGATTGAAAATCGACTCCGGAAAGAGAAATGACTTTTCATTCTATATTCTCCTCTCTCTCTCTCTCTCTCCCTCTCTCTCTCTCTCTGAACCCAATAGGAACGGTCAGCTACTTTTCACTTTTGTCCAATCTTCTGCACATCCACTGCTTGATCCTGCACACTTTACCAGACTCAACTCCCAAACTCTATACTACATGTTTTGGGCTAACTGAAGCCATATAAATACTGGGCTTTAGAACCAGCCTATAAAATCCATTTAAACATACAAGGAAGATGTACATACTTCAAGTTGAATTTATGTGCATGTGTGCTCTGCCCTGGCTACAACCTCACTGGGAGGCTTCAACGTCTAGGAGATGTTAGCACAATGCTATAAAGAGGAAGAAAATGGTCCATTCGTCCATAACATTCGTACGAGTACTCTCATAATGGTCAATCCCACGTAGGATCATATGTACCTCCTTATGTGGATACGACGAGACAGAAAGAATAAAGGGCTCCGCCAGCATCCACACTATCCGATTACCTCCTAACATATACCAATACAAGCAAATTGGCCCACATCGCAAACACTTGTACGGTTCACTAAGTTCATCCTCACACTATACACTCACCCACGCCGTCTCAGGGTAAGTATACGGGCTCCTCCAGCAGTAACTATAAAGGATATCCATTAGACCATCATCACGGAACTGGGACACATTGAAGCTTTATCCCTCCTATGCTCCACTGCCTAAGAAATATGTACAAGCCGCAATGGATTTTTTGAAACTATTAATTATACTGGGGAACATATAGATATAGGTATGCACGTACTAAGGCTCATCCTTAAGAGCTATTCCAGCCCAACCACCCTATTCTACTTACATACTAACGATACTTGAATTGAAAAAAAACTGTTTCTCTGTGTGTACGCGTATCTAAAAGTCACTGTAGCTCCGGGAAAAATATGGAAGAAAATATCCGCAAAAATTCTATAAGTATATACAGATACACGTATGTATGTACATACGCCCTGGAACTTTCCCCATAATAGTTGTGCAATTGAGACTGAGACTGGGAATAGGAAAGGGACTCCTACTGCCTCCTTCCAGCCCAGGAGTCTAGGTTAACTATTTTTCTCCTCTTCGTCTTAATTTCACGGGAGTTTGTCAAAATCGATTGACCATAATTTCCAGAGGATCCATCCCAACTCCGACACTTAAAATGTCTTTTACGAATACTTGAGACCGTTCTCTCCATATTCTGTCCCCTTCAAAAACACACATTCACTTGGAGAAATCCAGGGAGCCAACTACTTGACTATTCCAAAGGCGAGCGAGGCATTTGCTTCCTTATCTTTATTTTTACTCCGAGATCCCACCGTTGCATCCCACTTTCGGAGGTAGTTTACCTAGAGCTAGTGAGGTACTTATTCTTACGGGAAAGTAGGCGCGTCTCAAGCCTATAGGAGTTATTTGTGTGGGCGAAATGGAACAAGGAGGAAATGTATGTGAGTTCCTACAAGGGAAACTTAATGTTTTAAAATGAAAGCCAGGCGAAAGCACTCCTGGTTGGCAAGGAGAGGGAGAAAACAAGGGAGTTGCGAAATGAAAGGAGAAATCATCCGAGAAAAACAAACAGAGGAATCGGAAAACCTTTATTGGAGTTCCTTCTTCTCTCAATAGAATGACTCTGTACGGAGATGGAGGAGCCGCTCTTTGGAACTTGTATAATCTGATCGAGTCTCTACACTCACTGGATGTACATATCTACATATGTATGTTTATGTAATTACGTATATGGACAATCTATATTCAAGGACTATATGCCATCGAGATACGAACTTAAAAAAAGGTTGTATAATTATATCGAAGGACATATGTGACGTGCGTATAGAAACAATTACGCATATTACACGTACGCAGGTTGGACAATGCACAAACATCCATTTCACATTATCAGTACACACATCTGTGTTTCCCTCCTCAGTGTGAGATAGATATATCTACAACTACACTACTCCTCCCGGATGTGCATGAAGGCCCAACTTTCACCAGGAACTCTCCTAAAGACAAGGACCCCGATACATAGAACATAAAAGACTCCACCCCCACATGTACAAAGTATCTGCATCCACATGACAGGGACCGCACTGATGGGAAATGAAAATGAAAGTAGACTCCGAGTTTACCAACAGCCACCAGGGCTTCTTGTACTTAGCCAAGAAAATGTTGGCAATGAGCATCTCTCCTCTTCCCATTCACCTCCAAATGCCTATATACCTGACTGTAGGATCCTCAATCAGATGAGCCGCCGACTGCAGGCAAAGCAATCCTTCTCTGAAGATTAAATATTGCCGAATTTTTTGGGAAACTCCAGAGTTTTCTCCTTTTTTTTACAACTGTCTATTTCCTCGAGAAAAAAAAACACACACACAAACAATTCCAAGCATACTTGTTCAATTCATCTGGAAGGAGCAGACTGGGAAAGAGAGAATCTCCCAACAATAGGGAATACACGTATCTTTCAAAGTCCATTCAGGGCGGCATTGGATGAATCCAAAATCCTTACCTTTCTCCACCTTATCTTGGAAACCTTTCCAAAAATATATTGCAAAAAATCACAAGTCTGGAAAATGGCAAAGGTTTTGTCACATACTGTAATTGCAAAGGAAATCTTCCCAGAATTCTAGGGATGTACATATGTATCTACATATGTACATATGTCCTTATGTACATCCTTGAGTGGAAGGCTTGGAAGTGTCTCACAATCAGTCAATAGTCCAGAGCTAGTTGAAATTGCGCACGTACGTCCGATATAAGTAGTGTACACAAACACACACACACATAGATATGTATGTACATATCTATAGATATACTAACATTCGGTACGCTCAGTGTTTGCAAGCTCAGATTCCGGGAATTTACTATTAGTTTGCGTGTCTGTGCAGAGCTGGATGAGCTGGGAAGACACATCATTATCCTGGAAGGGAGGTTTCGATTAAAGCGCCTTTTTGGCACCAATTCCACGATAAATAAGACTCTTAAATGCAATAAACGCAAGATCCTTACATACAATCAACTCTGACATTCAATCCATCAATTTCCAATCTGAAAACTACCAAGGTGGCAAAGTCTGCTGGAAGCAGGGGAAGAACAACTCAATCTTACCACTCACATGTACACTTTTCCCTATCTGGTTGTGTACGAGTGGGAGAGAAGAGCATAGAGGATGAGAAATCCCTTATGAACCTTCCCACGACATACCTTATACATATACATCTATCCCTCCATACATGCATAAATACGAACATACATACACAGACACACATCCACCAGTGCAGCCTAACAAGATAGATCTCCCCAAACTTTCCCTCTTTGCTTGTCTTTTTTATTTTATTTTTTGTATATTTACACCCAAGGAAGCTCCCTGCTCTCCTCGGTTCGTAAGCCACCCTCTTTTCCATTAAAGTATGAATATTCGTTCCTCTCGGATTTTGTTTACACAAAATTTTATTATATCTTGCATAGCTCAGCACTAGTAGTACAACCAGGTGCTATGCTCTCTTGTATGGCATCAGACATCTATCCAAATGTACAATGATATATCTCCGTACTAAAATTCGACTTCACTCTCAGAAAAGTACTGTAATATAAAAAGCCATGGTAGCTCTGAAGTAATGTTTGGGAGGAAGGAAGAGCTCCATTCAGAAAGCATCAATTACATACCAGCCCAAAAATATAAGTTGTCAAGTGAAGGGTTCCTGAATCCCAGTCACTCTCCCTCCCCAATGTATTCAGCTTCATGTGGGAGTTTTAAATTCAAAATATTCCCCGAAAAATTCATATATGTTTAGAGTGTCGGAACCTTTCAAGATAGTATTCTTGCATATTTGCCTTCATGTCTCTACAGAGAGGAGAGCCTACACCCATCCTAGGATGTTCACAAATAGAGAGCGTCTCGCTTCTTCTAGACAAAAACTTCCAAGTTGCGTAAATAGCTTTAAGTTTTGATACTCCTTGAGAGAAACTTGCTTTAAAAATATGAACAAACTTTTCACCATTCATTGAGTCCGGCGTACTACTATTCCTTCATTTCCGTACAGTCAGCAAGTGAGGAACTTGAGTCAATGAAAGTTATCATTGACAAGAGGAGAATGCCGACGAAGTCAGAAAAAAGTTTTATTTTCCTACAACTTCTCATTCATTTTGAAGATCAAGCGTAAGATCCTTGAAGGCTTTCAATATATTAATAATTCCAGGATGGCAGCGCACACCCCTAATGAACAAAAATTTAAAATCAAGTGTATAGGGACTATATAGTATCTATTCTAATAGAATTTAATTTAATAGGAAACTTGTACAGGCACTGAGAGGGAAAACGCATTAATGAAATTAAGTGCAAGGATTTTAGAATGTACGGAAGAGCAGTGTGTGTGTGTGTGTGTGCTATTAATGTGAAACGGATAATCCTGGAAATTGTCCTCGGACGACTCACTCAGAAATAGCTGACATGAAGATGGGAAACTATCAATAAAAACAATCCCTTCCGAATTGTTAGCATTCACTTGGGCCCCACACATAAGGCCACACATACACAATGATGAGTAATGACCCATCGAACCATTGATGATGCTCCTGGAAATTTCACCGACTACATTAAACCTACATTACGCGGTTCAACTTGTCGTTACATTAAATTCGATCAGCAGTAAAATGGTTTTATTACTCCGTCTCACTCCCTTTTCTATCAATGATCACACATGTGTTTTCCCACGTGGATAACCAATCCAAGGCTCACTTCAACCTTCCCTCATACACATGTATGTACATACATATGCCCCTGCCATTTAACCCATACATGCTAATGCTCTTTGCCCAACGCTCCTTCTCCTTCCTCAACTCAAGTGCCTATCAGCCTCATAGTATTATATCCTTCGACTCTATCTCCTCAAAGTCCCGTAATTTCATTAATATCCCTATTGCCTTTTCAGGCATCAACGCCGTCAGTCACCTATACCCACAGAGAGAGAGAGGATCTAAGTATTCCTCACAAATTTCAAAGTTAAAACGCAAGCCCTTAAATTATAAATGGTTCGAGAAGTGCCACAAGTATTTCACTCTGGAGGAAATGCTATTAAGTACTTCTGGTCCCTAGTTATAGCGTCGAGATGAATTAAGTTGAGTGAAAAAATGCTCAAACTATGCAATCAAGGAAAGTGGGTCGGGGTCTCACCGTCTCACGTCATGTAAGTTTCCAGACATTTTCGACCAAACAAGAATAACAAGAATTTTCGAGAAATAATAAGGGTGAGAGAAGCCAAAGGAAGAATCTTTTGAAGAAAGTACGGCAAAAGAGGAGAATGTCAAGTATAAACAGAAAATAACTGAATGGATTCTGACTTAAGTTTGATATTTCCAAAACTTTGAGGAACACAAGTTCTGGGAGGAGAACAGTCGGACAGTGTACAGTAGATGTAGATATTTTGTAGAAAGAAAAAGAAAGAACAATAGAGAAATTCCTGTTCCCTGGTAAACATTGAGGCGTCAAATACTAATGTAAGACTGAATCCCGGATCACGTAATTCCGAGCCACAAGTAAAGACTGAGAATTGGAAATGATTGTCGATTTCCTTTATTTCCTTAACATGTCTTATGTAATAGTAGTGAAAGGAAATTTCCGAGGGAAAGATGAAGACCCAGTGAAGAGTGAGAGAACAAACACTTATGCTTGGATGAAGGGTCCGGAGGTGTAGGAAATAGTACAAGGAGAGAAAAAATACACGAATATTCTGTATAGTATATAGTGAGAATAATAAAGAAGATTAAAAGAGAGGAGAGGGGGAAAAAATAAAGTCCTGTAATAAACGTCTGTAATACTTGTACCCATAAATAGCCTTCCGTATATTTCCCCTTGTAGGGGCTTCGGCCCGTACGTATAAATATAATAATACCCCGTAATTATACACGTACGACCATATTTATTTCTATCGAGACAGGACACACTACACATACATAGATACATAAGGAGGATAGGAAAAAAATGGAGAACTTACTGTGGCAGGTGGATCAGAATGAACAATGCAGGCCAGTTCAGCTTCATAACCTTCGCCTGAATGAATCCAACCTCGTTCAACTTCAATCTCCGGAGGATCTGCAAACCAATCAAAGAGAAGACGACTTCAATGATTATCTCATTTACTTTCCTTTCATCTGAGTTCAATTGAAACCTGAACAGTACGTGACTGACTTTTTCCCAGCTCTCTTCCTATTTTTTTTTCTCTCTCTCTCTCTCACTCTCACTCTCTCTGGTGCCTCTTGTTCTTCCTTTACAATGTATGTACATACTTACATGTGACCTCCCTGCAATGGACTTGCATTAAGACATTCTCAAGTACTCTTATACCAAGACGTGCTTTTAATACGTTTACCCATTTCAAGTATGCTCAGTCCATTCTCACTCCAAGGATAAATGAGGCTTTGTTTATTATTATCTTCAACAATGTTCCTCCCCTCAGTAGCTCAAGTAATTATGTACTTTGTGTATGCCCAATATTGTAGCTCCATATATATCCATATAATTCCTATGAGTATAATGGTAAGATCCTGTACACGTACAAACATAGGTTGTACATACACGCGAATACATATGTAAAGCGTCACCTGCTCTGCTCAGAGGGGAGAGATTTCCGGCGAATATTTTCAGTGCAAGAAAAAAGTCATTTTGTATTATTATGTGTAATTACATATGTATATCCTAGCGTGTAGCTGTAGAAATCCAAAATATTTAGTAAATGTGAGTGTAAAAGTAATATTAAAAATTCTGCCTTTTATGAGACAGAATTTGAATAAGCAGCACTGTCATGTAATGGACCAGCAAAGAACGAACTATACATATATAATTATGTTCATGTACAGCGTCCGCATTTATTACTTTAGCCCTCTGCATGAGAAATTTGATTGATAGAATTATGAAAGGCAGTTTAATAGAAACCTTGACATAATCAATATTACATGTAACGGAGGATCCCAAGGAGACCGGAAAAGGTTCCGTCATGCTATCCTCATACGGTCGGGAAATGATTAAAAAACCTTTGAAATGAAATTAGATTGCCAACTCGTAAAACAACGGATATTAGGATAAAATGTGTAAGATTAGATTCTTGGGTTACACAAGTTATGGGAAGGGAGAAAATTAGAAGGAGTTCATAAGCAGAGAGGAACTAGTACATTCGGTGAGGAGGAGGATACTTTTTGCATGAGAATCAAACAAGTATCATCCCAGCTTCCAGGGGATCTAATAGGGAAATGTAGAAGGATACGATGATGATGATAATGATTAGGACAGGAAATTTTGCAAGTTGAGCAATTCCGCTGACGGCACACACCGAGTGGGGTTCTTCTTTCTCATAATAATACGGAGGAGAGAAGGAGAGAAAGCAGAGAAAAAATGAGACGCCAGAGAAAGAGATTTCTATTGAAAATAACTACAAGTAAGGGGGAAATATGAAAAGTAAAACCAAGGGAACACCCACCCGGGTTAAAATTTAATGAGATTTTTCATTTTCAAATCAACTTCATGATGAGAAAACCTCAGCGCTCCCTTGCTCCTT
Source organism: Allacma fusca (assembly GCA_947179485.1). Lineage (NCBI taxonomy): Eukaryota > Metazoa > Arthropoda > Collembola > Symphypleona > Sminthuridae > Allacma > Allacma fusca. Next base: position 14,927,689 of record OX359247.1, read on the forward strand.
TCAAGATATAATTCCATTATGAGATGCATCTCCCGCCACCCATGTATAGATAGATACCAATATGCTGATTACACGCATACACGTACATACCTTACACCTCATACCATCAGCGTATGTAATTATAGGAATATGCTCAAAACTGCTTATAGAAATCTCCAGCGATAGCGACTAAGGACATTTACATGTGTGGTTATTGCGGAGATAAGAAAAGCTATGATTTGCAATTAAACCCACACATCGACACGCAGGGAATATGGCGTGCCAAAACACTTGCGTTATGTGCGTGGATGTATTTTTGTATATAATTAGAATATTAAGTCTGGCGTATACATTTACAGTACAAGGCTAGAGGAATTCCCTTTGACTTGTCTAAGCCTTTAGCACTTCCAACCCCAAAACCTCAAATGAAAAATAGTTGAAGTCATCTGGAGAAAGTAAACTATAAGAGGGTTAAAAAATGGGCTGGTTACTTTTACGGGAACAATAAAAGAGAGGAGGGAAGGGTTTCATATGAGCATTGACACCCCACATGCTGTAAGTGTCAGGGAGTGAGAGAGAAAATCCGGGGCTTTTCCCATCATCAGGGAAATTTCCCCGCTTCTCAAAGACCATATAAAAATCTCCATTTGAGGTCATATCTGCCGCTCAGAAAATGAATCCCTACAATTTATAAAGTATGGCGGGCCCCTAGAAAAACAACTACGTCGGCCCTGTCGGAGCATTTAATTTCTTTCATATTCCGACAGATCCTTGACAAGGTAAGCCCCGTCCTGTCATCCCATTCACCTTGGGCCATTCCTTCAAGCCTTGAACACATCCCATGTAGAAATTATGGTTATGGGAAAAGAACATTTAACAATTCCTCAAAAAAAAATATACTTGTTGGAGCAACTCTCTAGGCCGTTGCTTTCCCAACCAGACTTCCTTTCTCCGGATGACATCCTTATGTCCCGGCATTGATTGTCCAAGGGAGACACTACCACTGGAGGAAAGTAATTAAAATTCGGCTACCTGCAGAGTACAAGTATCTAGATACTAGATCAGGGCATAGAGAGACTCCCCTTCTATTTAAAGGCTTCCTGCTTTCACCAACTAAAAATGAGAGAGTTGGAGGGAGTGTGCAAACAAAAAACGTGGAAGGTAAAGACTTAGCAGATTTCACGGTACTGTACTCAAGCATCGTCCATATATGTATCTATATGCACTGACACATCTACCTATTTACAAAATACAAGCTGAGACTTATAGGTTAACATAAAAGATTATGAAATTATAACTCCTCTTGGCTCTCCCTCATGGTGGAGAGTATCCGGAGTTCTGGGAATGAGATATGAGCAGATGAGAGAATACTATGGGAAAGTGCAAAGACTCGTACTTGTTGGATTGGGGACTGGGAATGAGAGGAGCAAGGGGAGCTGAGAAGCTTGTAATAAATGACAGGAAAAGTGAAGAAAAGCCAAGCTTTGTATGAATAGCTTGGTGAGATTGAAAGGATGACGACTGGTGAGGATAGAGAGTATGAGGAAAAGGCTGGAGAGAAAGTGAGGAGAAAGCTCTCTCTATTGGCTCCCTAAGCTCTTTTGTAGGTCTGGATATATCTATGCATGCTTTGAGACTGGTGAAAGTGCAAGGACGTAAAACAAGGCTCTCCGTGAATGCAGTAGGCTTTATATCTACTCTCGGGATGCTTATAGATGAGTGGGTACTTTCACCAGTGTTTAAACTCTGGCACATCAGGAAGTGGATGGGAGAAAGCAGGAGGTAAGTACGTATGCGTCCGTATGTACTCCCCATGTATGCACGTCTGGCTTGACAACTCCCGCTAACACATAAATACTCTCCCGTGTACCGGCGGGATACATGAGAGGCCAAAGACTTGGGGATGTCGAGGACGAGCAGCAGCGTGTCTCCCTCGTAATAAACCGTATTAAATAATGGGTCTAATTTAAAGAGCAGGTCCATTAGAGCCAAATGAGCTGCGAGTCATTCGCACCACGGTGAAAATTTACATTTTCATTCTTCTCGTGTCCTCCAGGGAGAAATTTTCACAAACCGTTTGCAAACATCATTACCTTTACAGTATGACTTCACAGGAGTGCATCTCTCTCTCTCTCTCTCTCTCTCTCTCTCTCTCTCTCTCTCTCTCTCTCTCTCTCTCTCTCTCTCCGTGCATACTTCCAAGCCCTGGTATTTAACTAGACAACAGCGTTTACAACACCGGATCTAGGTACACCACATCAACACACAAAGAAACTCAAGTGTCTGCCTCAAATCCAGCAATCCAGCTCAACAACACCCGGTTTCCTTTCTTCCCTTAAATATGCATTCCAGCTCCACAACCAATGCTACAGCATGGTTGGAGAAACTCCGAGTAAATTTCTGCGTAAAGGCATCTTCGTAGGTACTTTTCACTGCTCTATAACTGTTGCTTTACTAAAAATCAAAAATTCCTGTAAAATACCGACTTTAAATGTCTTTTACTATTATTGTGTAACACACTAGTGTAAGACACTAAATCAATTATTATTATTACTATTATTATTGTTATTAGATTGAAAGCAATGAAATAAAACGCACCCCTGTTTTAATTGTTAAATGTGAGGAGTTTAGTTCTCATAGCTGAGGATCAAATTTGAACGTCAGTTTTGACAGGGATCAGTAACAATTTAAAACGTAGACACGAGAAAGCACTTTTTTTGATTTAAGTCTAAATATTTGTGTACATATCTATCTATAGGTACGTAAGTGTAGATACATGAATGTAGTAGTGATTGGTTTGAAAACTTAGGATGTAGGGAGTAAATACTGAAATAGATTGACTTACACTGGACTTTGACTTCAATGGATGCAGTGACAGGACTGCCAACTTTGTTATTGGCAGTGCATAGGTAGACTCCGGCCTGATGTCGATCGGCTTTCTGAATGCTGTAAATGTTCCCTTCCGCTGATTGCTCTCCATTTGGTAACAAATTGTTCTGTCAATGTCCCAATATACAGCACAGTCAGTTTCCCTCAATAGAACAAATATGTAGGGATGTATGTAACAGTGAGGGGATGGGAAGGCCTCACAATTCACTCCGTAGGAAAACTTTGCCTTGAGTTGATTTTACCTTACTCTTGTGTTGTGTCTGCACTTGAAAGTATTGGAAATACCCTACTAATACCCTCCAAATACGTTGAAACCATCCCATACCCGAACATCTTTGGAATACTGAAATGCTGGTAATATTTCCTTGAGGGCGTTTGTATGTACGACATGTATCTACATACATGAGTATTGGCCTTAGTACTGTTTATCATATAACTACAGGACGGGGGGACAAAATAGACAAAATGGGGAATCGTGGACGTTTCATCAGACCTTTGGAGAAGCTAAATTGTTTTATTCCTGTCGAGTCAATTGAATTTCTGTTATTGCTTCAACCGTGGCTAGCCAGACTTAAAGTCAAATCTGATTCCATTAAATTGACAGGAAGATTCACTTGGATATGGAGCACCGTTTCCAAGACAATATTACACGACAGTCCTGTACAATACAAGACAGAGCCCACAGTTTACTTTTCAATCACAATTGAGAATTTCCTTTTACATCCTCCTATTACTTCATTTCCAAGAACAATTTTCCGTTTCCTTTGGCTTCCCTGACAAAAACGTGTGGCTCATGGGGTTCAAGTAGAAAAACGTGTAATAGCTTCCTGACTTTAATATAAAGCTTTGTAAATTTTTTAAAAAATATTGTGAACAATTTGAGGGAATGTCGACTACACTGCATATGTATATCAAAATTCACATAAACTAATGTCGTTCGCGATTCCCCACGTTAAAGTCTACATTTCATACTGAGACAAATAGAAGAGACCCTACTATTAAAATTGATAAATCAAATCCTGTACTTTCCTCCGGACTCACATATCTGTCCACACTTTACGGTGCCTATATCCACACCGGACCTAAAAACTCCACATTGCTCAGACAATACATATCCTTATGGATTTACAACTCAGGAAGAGATTTACAGTCCTGAGCCCAAAGACGGAAAACCATGTTTATGTAAACAGTCTTGAAAATTTGCCAACAAGAAACTGGAACAGGAACACAAGAGTAAATTGGCAATCGGTAAATTATATGGGAAATAGTCTATTATTATGCCAACTAAAGTCATCATAAAGTACACTCAACAAGATTTACACCTCCACACTTCCAACTTACTTTCCTGGTCCAAGTGATCGTCGGGACGGGATTCCCTGAGCCTCGACATTGTAGATTAACGTTGTCTCCTTTCGTGATGGTTATGTGACCGTTGTTGGGCTCGCTCCGGACGTTGGGAGGAACTACAAACACAAATAACATATTTCCCATCAATTTTACAAGTACTCTGACTCTGTCCTCAAGTATTTACATGAATTAGTACGGCTCTACTTTTGACTCTAAAAGAACATGTCTGCTCCAACAGGGACAAAAAAATCATGATTGATGCTAATCGTCAAAATGGTTCTTACACTGGCACAAGTAAACGTACATATCTACTCCTCTGTAAAAAAAATAGTTTCTATTACATACCAAATACAAACCAAAGGTTTTATATTTGTAACCCACACAGTGGAGCTCTCTCTCTCTCTCTCTCTGGCACGAATAATAAGAGGACTGACTCAAGGCGATGACATCCGTAAAAAATAAGAATTTACAGTATTTTCCCTCAACACCCTTTTAGCTTTGCATAACCGAGTGTGACAAGTGCTAAAAAAAAGATGCTGTCAGTTATGGTAAATGCTGTATCTCCCAAAAATGAGACTTTATTTATAGAAATAAAAAACGGAGCGGATCTATTTGAATTTGTGATGCTTCCTTGATCAGCGGACGTGATAAGGACTGGTGTCTGTGTGGAAGTACATATGTACATACTGTCCCGTGTGTCATTTGAGATTTTTTACCACCCTAACCCTAACCTCAACCTCGGCTCGTAACTTCAAGTGCGTACTCCGTCCCCATAAATTATATGACAGCGTCAGAGTCATAACAAAGACAAGATCAGCGTAATGACTGAGCAATCATTCTTCCCTTGGTTTTTTTTCTCGATTGAAAATTTTGATAAATGTTGTGTTCAACAACTATTACAGGCATCCTACACTTCAGCAACTATTACAACCATCCTATAATATAGAATACATCAGCTGTAATAACCATCCCATGCTTGAGCTACTATAATACCCTTCCTATATGCTTTTAGTATTATAAGCTATATAGCATTACCCTCTCATGTAATACAAGAGATGATAAAAAAAGAGCTGAATATAAAAAAAAGCAGGAACTAATTGATTTGAGATGCAGCCACTCTCCCAGTCTTCAATTTCCCTCTGTAATAACGCACCCCCCTCGTATGCACGCATGTCACTGGGAGATAGAAAATCCGTTGTGAATTTGAGGATTTTTTTCCACTACACCTATCCTTGTGTATTTATCCGTCCCTTGTAAATTCCCTGTTTAAATTCAAACTCTCCCCTTCCGGAATGCTAGTCCTCCGTTGGAGTATAGGATGAAGTGAGGAAAAATTGAGAAATCAATTATGACTCCGATCTAAATAAATGTATCTGGAGAAAAAAATTGAATACAAATCCCCTCCTCAGTCACTGTGCAGTGATAAAGGATTCCACTGAATTTAATTTAAATCCTGTCAATTTCCCCCGGTGGAAATAATTTATTCATACTTGGCCTATTTTGAATAACTCGTTCCTTCCCATAACTCAATGCATTCTTCAGCGGAGTCATAAGACCACAGAGTAATGTAGAATTATGCAAAGGAGACGGGAATTATGCTCATATGGGTGCATTTAAAATTGAATTCTTTTTCCAACTCCGCATATTTCTCTCCGAGACTCAATTCCCGCTAGCCATATACACAGGACTGCATTTGTATGCGAGGGACATTTTTCTTATATCTACATATGTATATCCACATACATTATATTTTTTTGCATCCACATCAAGCAAAAAAGAAGACAAGGGACAAGGACCAACTTCAATAATTTGTAATATATCTCGAGAGATGCATATATAAGGATTTGCATTAAGCACAGTTGGAACGTGCGTTCCCGCCAAAATACTTATGTCCATATAAGATTCCAGACCTTCCTTACATTCTTCTGGTGATACTCTCCCTCTCTCTCTCTCTATACTTTCAATTACTTGAGTAAGGAACTTGCTAAAGACAACCGGAATACAGAACTAGTCTCATGACACCCCTTCCAAGCTCCTCTCTCGGAGGATTCTTGTGGGTGCATTCATAATATTGCATTAGTATCTTTGGGTATGCTAATCATATAAGTGCGTGCTGGGAGGACCGCAGAGCACATAAAATTTTCACTGAATTCATGATTTTTCCTCTCTGTCTTTCTCTCTCTCTCTCTCTCTCTCTCAATCTCTTTTCATTCCCACTCCCTTTGGCTTCCCTCATTCGTTCATTTCTTTTTTGCGTGAGGTTCAACGATCCTGAATGTAGTCCCATGTGATGTGCGTATGTACATATAGGATCCAGACTCTATGATATGTTGGTATGTACTCGGATGATAAAAGTTCCACAAGTCTTCCCTTCCAGCTTCATCCTCTCCGCAATAAAAGCTCTGGTTTGTTCTTACCCTTTCTCATCCTCGTTATGGAATTATGTATAACTAAATTGAAAGGAATATACAGCTATGACTGTAATCTAGTTAGACGTGTGGGAATGGATATGTATATAGGAATAGAATTTTTCCAATTCTCAACTTGCTGGATTTGGCTCTTGAAATACATATGTACATACATATATATATTTATACCTTGCCTATTCCTGACGTGCGTTGTGATGAACACATATGTATGTACGTACATGCGTGCGTACGACTAGTGAAGGGCCCCGACAGTGGTTGTAGGCAGGAGGTGGGTTAAGAAAGACGCAAAATTCTATACACACTTATTATTTCCCCCGTTTATTTGATTCCCTTTCAGCAATTTGCCCGCACCTCGGGACGAGAGACTTGTCTTGTTCTCTCACGTTAAAAATCCCTTGTAGTACACAGGGCTGTACATACATACAAGGAGCACATGTACTCACAGGGAGGAAACATTAGTTCATGGATTCATATAGTAGTGGGATTCCCAGTGTACATTATATGTCTCCCGGGCTTTCCTTCCCACTATCAGAATTTATCAATGGGACCTGGAATGAAGCCGACGACAAGGAGGAGTGTGAGGAGATGATAATTTTTCCCTGCCTCCAGTGAATTTTATGCTCAGTCGAACATCTCTTTCTTTCTAACTCGTCTGCTCCTTTTTTTTCTCCTCCGTTCCTTTAACTCCTTTTTCATCCCTTTATAAGCATTCCGATTTTTATTCCCTGAGTCTCTCTCTCTCTCTCTCTCTCTCCACTTTCTCTGGCTCTCTCTTGCTGCCCTACCCTTCCTCTAATAAAAGATAAAGACAACAAGGAAAAAGAGGGTGACTTTTCTACGAGGCCTCTAATAGAGAAAAAATTTACATAAAATAAGATATAATCTAATGGCACTCCTCCGCGTAAATAAATAGTGCATACATATCTACGTTCATATAGGGCAATAGCTACAGATATTTTGTCGGAATACCTTCACAAGGTAATTACACGTACATACCTACTCTACTACTCTGTAGGAGCATGCAAATGGTATCTTGAACATATACATACATATATGCTTTAAACCGAAAAGGAAGCCCCACTTGATGATTAGTATATTTCCGTGGAAATGCTTCCCCAAGGGGTATTCCTCACTGTCCCCCTATCACATACATATGAACAAATGCACTTGCTCCTGCAAACGTGTATTTTATTTTTACTTTGTTGCACATCCCCCACACATCAAATATGCATGGAGTACGTACATTCCATATTAAAAAATAAGCACAGGATTGTTATTTAGCTGTCCGAACATCTTAGACTCTATCTAGAATTTAACGCTGAGTGGTATGTAGCCCCTTGGTACATAAATGATTATGATGTTGGATATATAGATGCACATATCTACCTATACTGTAGCACTGGATACATGGGTAAAATGTATTATAGAGTCAATGCAAGTAAAAATGTTCAGGCTGAATTTTCCTTCTTGTACTAGGAAAAAGGTACTGTGTAAGTTTTGCACGCCGGGACAGGATAATTTTATCACTGGGAATTCCAGTCATCCTTTCCCATAAAGTTAAGAATGTAGGGAACATACAAATTGTAGAGCACTTTAAGCTCTCTGTTACTCTGCTCTAAACTGGAACTGCTTTGGCACATCCACTCCTAATCATAATATTTGTGTACGGTGAGGACACAAAATTAGGAACCTATCTAGGTAAATGCAATTCGAGGGGAGAGTTTTTTTTTATGCAGTGAGAGTCCCTGTAACCTTGAATGCATTAAATGAGCCGGGAGTTAGTCTCCTGGAAATATCCAGCTGGCCATTGAGAGTGTCATGGGAATAGTATCAACGTTGTAAATATTGCTAAATAGTAGTTTGTAGATGTAGCCTCCATGGGAACTGCATCGTAGGAAATACGTTTAAAAAACATAGGGGTAAAACTCCTTTGGCACAAAAATCCCCATTTGCATTCCCTTCCGGTACTTTGGATCATTTGGCAATATTTACGTATGCAGATATTGATCAAGGTGATGCATGCAAAGGAGGGAGAGGCAGGGTGTGAGGACTGAGAAAAAAATCCGGGGAAATGTAAGGCTACAAAGGAAGCACTCAGGAAGAGCCAGTTCTGCTGGTTGGGACAATGGCTAAACACATCATGAATTTGAATAAGTAGTGTGTTGTGAAATGCAATAAATAGTTTTCATATCTCATCTCTACTTCCAAGACATATATCCCAAGTTCTCATTAGCATATACAAGACTCCTACCAGTTCCTACACTGGTCCTTCAGCTCCTGGGAAAATCTGATTTTTAAGCCATCCCTGTCTTCGTCCGTTCTCTTCAAAAATGGTCCAGTGATTCTTTAAGGAATTTACTTCCAGTATTTTCCCCGCTTTCAACCTGGACAACCCTTGCATTTCCGATAGGTCTCCAAAAATAATTACTTGCTTTCTACTATGTACGTAAAGGATTGGCCCACTAACCTAAAAATATCTGAAATTTATATCCAGACCTACAGATGTAAATCCTAGTAGTGTGTGAGTCAGCAGAGTCGGGCGTAATTTTGTAATATAATAATTTCCAAAACCTGATTTCTCCGAGGTTTCTCAAAGCAGATGAGCTCACTCGCTATATAGGGAGTGCCTCAAAGTAATGTCTAATAGTGATTAGGATTCTAGTCAACCTCCTTGCATTAGAATCCTCAAGAGAAAATACTGCTTGCATCAAAGTTTGAGTTCAGGCGAGGATTATAACCCTCTCAAGTAATTATCCCTCACCTAAGTCTTCTGCGGTTGAATATCCTGTCTTGACATTACGTCAGTAAGCTCTGCTATAATTACGTATACCCATCAACTAATGAAAAGAAAGCTGTAGAAAATCAATGGCATGGGATTTATTCCCCTGATTTCAAAACGTACATAAAAGTGCACTTTCTATTAGAAAAAAAACAACCTAAGATAAATTTTTCTCTTGAACAATTTATTTTCTTCCGAAATTTTTTATGCAAACTATTTTCTGGTTGCAATTTTTAATAAAAAAAAAAGTTATAATTTCTCCTGTGAAAGTTACTTTTGTTATGTCATGTGACAGTTTTGCCTTTGACAACTTTCTCTCAAACTATCGAGAAAAAAAAACAGTTTCAATTCCCTTTCTCCAGGACTCAGTAGCCCTTTTTCAATTGAAGTACGCTACTCAAAAGCACACATACTGTAGTTTCAAGTGTGTGCACTTGAGCCCGTGTGCATCCCTATATGTAAAGTATGTGTGGTGGATTGTGATGCTATAAGGGTAAAATACGGAGTTGTATTTTATGCACATACGTGTAGGTACGCATGCACAGATAAATGAACAAGCATATGTGATATGGAACAAGTGCTCACATCTCCTTTTGCGCTATAACATAAGTTCCACTCAGGCCTGCTTTGGCGGCTTGTACAACATAATATAGTAAGATATGGATGGAGGACGGTAAAGTGCATCCATCCCACTTGGATAACGGAAGGAAGGAGGAAAGCTGCTGATCAGGGAAAAATGGGAGGGAAATGAAGTAATAAATAATGGTGCGAAGAACCACCATGTACTGGGGTAGGGACGAGGAGAGAAGAAACCAAAAACCACGCGGAAGACCAACAGAAAAACCTCTCGACTTCACATAAATTACTCCCAAAGGGCTGCTTTTTAACGCGATTAATTTATTCTTTGTGCATCAAAAATGAATTATGATTTCATTTTGAACTCTATTCCGCCAACCCTGCGCTTTTCCACGGACACACTTACACACACACACACTCACACACACGTACAACTGTTCCTACCAATGGTGTAACCAACACCCAGTGATGTAGCCATATTCCTATGCAGTTACACAAAAAACTACCTTTCAGGAGATACCAACTCCACTTTCTCTCCCCCCCCCACCTCAAAAAAACTCAATCGACAGAGAGAAGTACACTTTTACTCATCCCTATCTCCAGCACTCTCAGATCACCTCCCAGAACCAGAGTTGTTGATGAGAAACAATTTTACAAATTTTCCATTAACTCTTTCATAACCAAAAAAAAAATTTCTTTCAGCTTAAAGCACATCAGCTTTACACAGCATAGTAAATAATTGCATAAGAGAGGTCCAACAAGGGTCGCTCTCAATCAGTGGCGGTAGGAAATAGAACCCGGACTTAAAAGAAGTCACAGGAAGATGGCTACATCAACAATTGAGTTCCAGAGAATTAAAATTAATTAGACCAATTCACAAGAGAAGTATGGAATATGTTGCTAAATCCGGTTTCAAGTTCAACAAGCAAACAGAATCCTCGGCTTTCCTATATGCTAATAATAAGACTCGCATTCAAATATTATCTTGTCAGTTGAGAGATATAGTTTATAGACAGACTCAGGCACAGGTGTCCTTCAGCTCCGCTCCTGCCTGGCCATATGTAAGGAGGGAAGTATGTAGGGAGCTAGATATAGATATGTATGTACGTGCATAAATATAAATTCAATTGGCAACCGAGCCCGACAGCCAATAAATATAAGTAAATAGAGGGAGAGTGCGATTACATTTGAAACTAAAGACCCGCTGAATAACTCCTATAGCCCGCCATGCAGAAAAGACTGTGTTACGGGTGGAAAATAGATTAGAACCTTATTCTGCATCGTCGAGTCTTCCTCAATGCCTTATTCTCTGTCTTTTGTCCTTTGAGCCAAATCAGATTAAACTTGTGATTTGCGGTTCTCGTCCTCCCTCTCTCTCTCTCTCTTACTCTCACTCTCTCTCTCTCTCTCTCTCTCACTCTCTCTCTGTATACACACCTATGGGCAAATCCGTTGAAATTAACTTATTCCCCAAGTCTCCCTTTTCACTTCCATGAATTCACATGCGTTGACAGATTTCGAATTTATATGATTAAAAGTTACAACATACCCTGGATTTGAGACTCAAGGTACTATCTATACTGTAATTACGTGCATACGAGTTGGGGCCGATATAACTCACATAACTAGGATCCGACAATCCTCACAATTAGAGATGTTCTCTCCCAGTTCTCAAATATCCAAGAGCAATAACAATACCTAATAACATGCAAGGGACATAAATCTTGGAGCACCTCTTGTTACTGGGAACACGTTGCTCGAACAGATCCCTCCGGTACGTATGTACATATGTACATATGTATGTAGGATATATATCTACCTAATAAAATATTATTCTTGTCACTGGGCTCCCCACTCTTGCATCCGAATTGAGTATTAAGTTTTTTGCAGTTCCTTTTTAAAAAATATGTAGTAAATAATAAGGCCTTGTGTTTGGTCTCATTCCTAGATTTATGAGGAGGGGACATAAGTTTCGTACGTGCTTGGATGCTCGGATGTCCCTGGATATGCACATACACACATATGTAATTACATATGGTACGAGGAGGACTGCACCGCGTCCTGTGGTGGAATTGATTTCGTGTAAATTAATTAAATCTATTTCACATCTGCGAATGACTCTACTCCGGGATCGAATTAGGTTAAAAGGTTAAATTCTATTGATTTATTCCCCAGTGGTTCTCTTGTAAAATCAACTACAAGTAATATGGGGAACGTATGTATTTTCTCGAGAGGCCTCCCTACCATAAATCTTCCTTGCATTCCCAAAGTTACCAAAAATTAGCCCAGCCTCTCATTCAAGTCATCCTGAGTTACTCCTTTAATCCGTTATTTCGGGGAGGATATAAATCAAATTTTTTTTTCCAACTTACCCAGTATCTCCAAAGTATGGACTTGCTCGTCAGGGGTGTACGTACTCAGTTGACAGATGTAGTCCCCGCCGTCCTGTGGTCGTACTTTCTTAATTTCCAAACTAAATCCATCGACTAGTTGAATTCTTGGGTCTAATGTTATCTTCATCTCTCCGGCTGACAGCACGGCGTTCCCCCTCTTCCATAAAATTACATACGGACCTTCACAGAAGACAAAAACGAGTTAATCAGATACAATTCCTCCAGTAAAGAATTCAATTCTAAAAAAAAATATTATTAAAAATAATATCTAAAAATATCATCACGTCTTCATCATTTGTTCCTCTTCTTGTTCAAAGACAAGACGGGCCAAGTGAGTTATGAATCCCTCTAAAGATAACGGCCAAACATAAAATAGCCTCAGGGGAAGGAGATAGTATATTTGAAAAAACTGTGAACTGCCCACTGTGAGGGTGTATTTAATACCTTCGTGGTAAATAACAAAACGCTCACAGTAGGAGTCCCGTATGAGTCTCAACTTGGAGGATGTCTTCCAGCAGAGTTGTGAGGGTACTTAAATCTGATTTGAAATAAGGATTGAATTACGAACCTGTTCCCACACTCAAAGGGAACAAGATGGATGGAATCAAATAAGACCGAAAGTATTCTGGACTGTGAGAGAATGCAAGATTGTATTGATATGGAAAATATGATGAGGGGGGGGGGAAAAGCTGGACAATTTCCAGAAAATGTTACCACAGTTCTGCACAAACCCCAGCTCATATTATCATGGACGGGAGTTATCGGGAGCATAAACCTTGTTGAGTGTTTCTTGAGCGGATCCATATCATCCGTTAAGAAATCAAAGTAGATACACATGGGGAGTTCAACTCTCTCAAATCGCAGATGGAGTTTTACAGGTCTGGACCGTGATCACAAATGGAAGATTCTGCGGTGTCATTTCAATATCAATTACTCGGAGATACTCTTGGTTTAGAGTTTTCGTACTTTTTACAATTTTTTACACTACGGGGGATTCCTCCAAATGACCGATTTGCCTCTGAGCAGAATGTACATGGGATTTGGGATGAGAAAGTAGAAGAGAAGCTCTTGATGCTCCTACTTGAGTACTTACTGTATGAGATAGTGTTAGAATTGAAACTTGGTGGCAGGGCTAGTTTTGTTGAAGGTAAGGGAAAGGAGAGAGTTTTTTCAATAACATCCAAGAGTCACTTTCTTCAAATAACGCTGAACTTGCGAAATGGCTCGTCGAGCTTACAATGCGTATGGAGGCGTTTTGTCCAAAATTTACTAGGATTACTCTACTCCGTCTCTATCCTCTTCTTCCGACTCACGTGAGGGATCTTGACAAACTTAAAGTGCATGCCAATGCAAACATTGCAGTTATATGAGTGCCAACAGTATCTATATATAGCTATAGGGCTTGGTCACACGTCGGGAAACTTACAGCCATTTCTGGAGAGCATGTACAAAAATGAGAGCATTCTCAAATGTATATGCAATCTTCTATGAGGACACGTTCCTTTGGATCTTATATTCCTATCCTGTTCGTACCCTTAATGTACAAGTTCTGCATGGAGTTACATACATGTTCCCTGGTCTGGAGTCATTTTTATACTCAGAAGTTCCATAGATATAAAGTTGTCGTTTTTTTTCCTCTCTCTCTCTCTCTCTCTCTCTCTCTAGAAAACCATTAAAAGGAAGGGTAAGACTTGTAGTAGGAAGGAGATGTTCATGGAGAAAAGAAGAAGCCATTTGTGTAGTCCAAACCCGGCTGTGAGTATCTTCAGGCCTTTCTTCCCTTGTCCCCATTATATTCTCAAGTATTTACGTTATATTGAAAAGCATTGAGAGCTTCGTAGTGTAAACGGACGCATAGAAGAAAAGTCCTGAAGAAAGGAGATGACAAAAATAGCAAACTCCAACTCAATGGTAAAAACTTGAGATTCAATTATTCCGTAGTTTTTGATTTTCTTGAAGACTAACCAACAGACTGGAATGGTAATCGTGGGTCGTGCCATGCTAGAAAATATGTATACGTGGGAGGGGGATATATTTCAATGGGAAAGATCCGAGTTCTTGATCTTTTCAAAACTTATTTGCAATTCCCAGCCATTCTAGTAGTTTCGAATTAAATGCTCACATTTCTTCCTTCTCAGGACGAAATAGCTTTAGTCTTCCTCACAGTGTGTATGAATATCTACATATGTATATACGCCCAGGAATGCCCTGTACGCTGGCTTTTGGTGGAAGGTAAGATTCACTGTCGAATTTAACTTATCTCTTTCTCAACGCTTCACATGCCTTGCGAATCCCTTTTAGTACATCCCGTAGGAAAAATATAAATTCTCATAAATTGTTCAATGTAACGGGGTTAGTTTTGGAGGAGGAAAAATCCTCCATATGATAGCATCCTACGTAAATCCCATGTACATTAATATCTTTGTACGTATAATTTACAGACATACTGGAAGAGGGATCTGCACTGACACAGGGTCACGGGGCCGACTTTGCCTTTATATTTACAACAATGGGAAAGTATACTTAAAAATCCTCCTTACCTAAATTGTCCACTCGGCAGGGAAGGACGACGGTTTCACCAGTGACGACCCGATAGGTTTGTCCTCGTGTCTTGAATTTGGGGGGCTCCGCCGCAAAGTCTATTTCGTCCTGACATTTAACTGTAATTAATGAAAGACACGATATTAAATGAATTGTCATCATTCCGGCTCAGTTTAATTTAATCTTGGATCTAATGACACCTTGGATGGCTTTGGCTGACTTGATCTTAACTGTCGTTGTAGCAATAAGTACTTGCAGGATATTTAGAGGCATACGCACGTATGTACATATTACATATGTACATGCATACATACGTACTAACTTTCATTTCATGTAATTACGGACATAGCTAGTTACAAATGTAATGGCCAGAAGTAAAGCCGTCTGGGAATCTCTTCATCTTATTGTTAGTGGTACATGGAAGAATAACATACAGAGACCATTCCGAGCCTTTTTTTTCGCTACCCTGACGAAACCTCGAGTGCCGGGTTTTGTGTGTGTGTGTGTGTGTGTGGAAGGCAGACAAGACATACCCATATACAGTAAGTTATGGTTGCATGTTACTTCAGACAGCAACTGGATGTTTTATTCATCAAAATACTCATTGGGATTAAGGCAAGATCGATTTCAAGAACCAGCAGGGAATCTCTACAAGTTCCCTGGCTCTATGTAGTAACCATGCATTTAGATCGTGTATTTAGTACAGGTGTTACGCAATCCTCCTCATTTGTAATTCTGGTTAAAATTCAATTGGAATCCTTCCTACCACAGCTATGGATCTCCTCCACTACAGACACTTTTGCATAATCCAAGATCCCCTCTAATTTTACTTACGTTGTCGTTTTATGTACATGCATATGAACATACAGATACAGAAGCATGCATACACTAGATTGTCTGTAGCTGTATCTACTTATATATTCTACTTCGTATTTCTCGAGCTCTGAAGGATACTTGTACATTTGTACACAATGTGCTCTCTTAGTATGATCGCATTTCCTATTCTTAATTACCATCTAAGCCTACTGATGATCATTCCCATGTAACTCCAGTACTATGGCAGGTGGATCCATGAATACAGGTGCCTGAACCTTATATCTAGCTATAGTTATTGCGGACGATGCAAATATTTGAGTAGGGTACATGTACGCACATCCCATAGTAGGTACATACATACATATGTATGTACGTCCATACGTAAGCATAAAAGTAAAGCACATGCGTGCTGCGAGTGTATTTCGCTCCTGCATACTACGAAACGAAGGCATTGAAAAATCCTTTTTTGTAAAGTGGATATAGTTATAAATGGAACGCTGGATATCATTGTTTCTCCCTCATTCATTTCCCTCTGGTAATTATTCACTCAGGATGGAGTCCGGAGTAAGTAGGCTCCAGGAGGAACAAGGAACCTACTTCTAACAACCAGCCCTGTTGAAAATTGATTTCAATGGAGACTACAACCTCATAAAGAGGAGAATACCCGTGTGTGTCCATTCTTGTGTAGTAAATTACGAGAGAGAAGAAATGTCCCTACCATGCCATCAACTATCTCATGAAACCTGCCCTGGTTTCTCCCTGCACTACAGTATAAGACCTGACAATGGCACTTACGGCTAACTGGTTATCCTCATTTCTCATCCCAGCAATTACAATAAACAGAGAGTAGTAACCTTGGGATCAAGCCTTGGGATCAAACCTGTGAGACGAAAATCAAATAAAGGTTAACATTTGAAAAGATAAGGAGTCCAAAGTAATATTTCCTGCCCCAGTCGGTCGCCTCAGTTTCCCATGCCTACTTGAAATTCAATTGGAAGTGATTCCGTCTCTCCGACAACGAAGGTGTGAGTCAAGGTGAGGAGTTGAGAGAGAAACAAGACATAGTAATAATAAGAGTGCGAATCCTTGGGAAAGGATTATAATCAGACCTTCACAAACAATGCTATCTGAGAGGTGACTGCCTCTCCCAGCAGTGATACCGCTCTAGAAAATATATTCATGCATGAGAAAAAAAAGGCTAGGAGAGTTGGGATATAAGACAGGGAAAAAAGTTGAGATTACTTTCTTCCTCATCCTATCATATCCATGCAAATTCAAGCACTTTAACAGCCCCGTCTCATAAAACATGGTCCCGGTTGAATTTAAATTTTCCTTGAAGAGAGAAAAAGGCGGGAGGAGGCTTGAGGAGAGAGACAGGAGGAAATGTGGACTTTTATTCTCAGATTAACCATAGGTGGGAATATACACTCATAGTATTTACACGGCATTGGATCATCTTCTCTCCTTCCTCTGCCAGGTCGTGTGGAGCTATGAGGACATACCCATTGGAAGCAATACATGAACCCCTCAGCATGGAGGAGAGCCATCCTTAACCCAGACTTATATAGATATCTATAGATATGCATTCCACATTTGGCGTTAACACTGAGTCAAATCTTATTTCGGAATTGAGAGTATGTAGATGAGGAGCATTGGTTCTTTCTCGCTAATCCCCTCACACCTACCCACTTTTCCCCGTTTCCCTCTCTTGTGGTGATGGAGATGCGGGGAAAGTAGTGGAAAATAAAGTATAAACTCCTTTCTCTTTTTTCCCCTCACTCCCGGCTCCTTTCTCTTTATAAAAGCAAATTTTCTCCAATGAAGAGGTAAAATCCCATCCGCCAATGCAATGTTATGAGGGAAATGAGAACCTGTAATGTTTGTCCGCCAGCAATGAGTTTACACTTGAGGACTTGCCCTGAAAAGGGATTTTCCCCCGGATGTACATCCCTTGCATATTTTAGAGAAAGAAAAAGTGGGGGAAAAAGTGTGAAAGCAAGTTAGAAAAAAGACGAATGGATAGAAAACAGGACGAGAGGAAAAGGAAATGAATAAATCGATTATTCATTCCGAATTCTTTTCTTTCGTCTTTTTCAATCGAAATTTATAGTGAGTCTCACTCCACATGCAATAAATTTCAACCAGAAAGACCAAACCTCCTACTTACTACTCCCAACCACTCAGTCCTTCCACTTCTCATCCTTGTCCTTGCAACGGGACTATAATGTTCCAGGAGTGGGAGACACATTGAGAAAGGAGAAAAAAAATCTGAGGTTCCTTCCTCCCCGGTCTCTTCCTTCATTTATTCCAATCTCTACATTTAATTAGGACGTCTCACCCAAGCATCCCTTGTGGAATGCCACCGCAGAAGCAGTCAGCATTTAACTTGACGGGAAATTATTCCCTTAATTATATGGCCACAGTCTAATCTCAAATCTTAACCAAGCTCCTGCATAAAGTAGGCATAACGCAAGGGGAGAAAGTTCTGGAAGGCTAAAAATAAATACAATCATTGAGACTTTTGTCTATGAATTTTCATCGGTATGGCATTTTTTCATGGGAAGATATATAATCCCAAGCCATGGAAGGAAAAGAGTTGAAATCCTGGGAGGGAGTTCAATCCCAGGTTTTAATATCTTGTGCAATAACTGCTATTACAAGTGAATGCTTATAGAAACCCACGCACAGACCTTGTTGTTGTTGTTGTCGTTGCTGTTGATAGCATTTGAAAGGGAATAAAAAGAAGTCATAAAATGGAAAAGCTATCATAAATAGATAGCCGTAGAAAAATTCCCTTAAATTCTTGGCTCACAGACGAGGAAAACGCGTAAGACTGTACACAATATAGGGAATTGAAGGAGAAAGTAAACGACGGAAGTTCATCGAACATTAATGCGTACGCACGGAGGAGTTTCTCTCTCTCTGAGTGTGTTCGCTCAAATCTTGCATATACGTGGCCCAAGTGAATAAAATTTGTATGCAAATGTAATGGGGCTGGGGAAGAAAAAGTGAAAGTAAGAGAGAGAAACTGCATTTTTCTCCCTTAACTCCCTACCAGTCCCGTGAGCATAGATACATATATACGGAGGAGAATACATTAAGAACCACACCAATCTCCTCTTGTTGAGAAAATCAACCAGATCTGTAGATATATCTAGAGATGTCTTCATGAGCTTCAAGTTGTTGTGTACTCAGTGCCTTGGCACATGTGATCTCTCAGTTAATATACATACTTGTATACAAATCTACGCAATGTACGGAGAAACCCTCAAGAAACTCTTGGCTCGACGAGACAAGGTCTCCCATATCCTCAGTTACAATCGTAAAGAAATCCTTCATAGTAGGAGCAAATATAGTAAAATACTCAAAACGACTTCCAAATAGAATCTTCATGCATGCACAGGCCTTGACTTTGAACCCTTTCCAGCCTGCTTCCTCTCCATTCACTTTCACTTCCAGCCCGGAACTTGGATGGAGAGTCGACAACCCATGCAAGTCAGGACGGAGGAAGGTTTACACCCGCCCTCTCTCATGCATGCAGCGGTCTGTGGACATCAATGCACATGTGTATATATATAATTATACATATACACTCTACATACATACTTAGACACATGCACAAATACTACTCCCATATTCTGTCACTGTAAACACCTGCCTCGGAGCCTGTATGAGTACACGTGCGCACATATGTATGTACTAGAACAAATATACGTGGGTACAAATGCTCATATCTCTATCTTTTGTCAAGGAAGGATCCTTACAGACCGACACAGATTGAGCAACTATGCAAAGAAATCTGGGGGCTGCATTGAAGAGCCTCTTGAAACTGTGTACTTGAACCACACATAAATAAAGCTGTCTTATCACAGTATAAAAAAAATGCGTACCCTAAAAATCTCCCCAAATATCCCAAATCTCCTTGAACATACAGACGAAAAAGGTACATAGCACGAATGCGCATTTAGATCAAACTATATTCAAAGAAAGCAAAAGTAAACTGTGTAAGCTTGCAAAACAAATCCCTCGCTAGTCTCTAAATTTCTCAGCCCAGCTTTCATCTTCAGCGGATATTGTACCTACATATGCACATGTTGAGGAGAAAGCTCCAAAAATGCTCCCATCTGTGTGGGAAAGAACCCTGACAGGCATGAGCTCACATAAATAAATAATTAGTTTTGATGTACCCGGATTTTAGACCAGGACTCGCAAGTGAAAAGCATAACAGACAGACAGCATCTTCACGCTTTATGTATAGGAAGGAGCAGGAAATGAGAAGTGTACATGTCCCTTGTCAACTCTACTTTCCCTATAACTGACTGTGACCGTTTCAATTTCACGAAATATTTAATTTACTGATGTTGTTCATATACTAGATTGCTCTGAGGAAACAAGTGAAAGTACAGTGAAAGTTTCTGGAGAAAATGATACGTTGAAAGGGGAAAGCAGTGTGGGCAGGCTGTTATTAATGTGATGATACTTGTAACTATTACCATCGATATGATCAAGACAATGATGAAAAGAATGGGGAATCATGGAGGGTTATAGTATCCCAGGGAAAATAATAGGAACTAAATTGAGATTGACTCCGTACATGTATATGGAGAGGGCAGATAAGCGATGAGGAGATGGAGATAGGGAAATATAAATAAAACATGATATGCTAAAGTTGTAAGTTTCGTTAAGATGGACGAAATTTCAAGACTGTCTTGGAGAAACTACATGGGAAGAAAAGGGAGGAAGGAGGGTAGGTTTCGGAGAAAGTATACTGTAGAGTGGTTTCCACAACTAAGACAAAAACTCAAATGACTAGCTCCTGGAAAATTTTCATGGAAGGAAAATGCGGACCATTTTTCCTCTGACAACCAAATTTACACTCATTCGCCTTGAAACAAGAAAGCCATTGGTAAAAACCATGGAAGCAACTAAGAGAAAGTGAGGAGAAGGAGAAATGATGAGTTCACTCCTTCCTTGTAGCAAAAGTATCTACAAGATGGGGAATATACATTCAGCAATAAAGCTTCCAAGAAATACGAGCATATAATTTGACATATACAGCCCTGTGTAAGGATACGGACATTGCACACAATGTACCTAATTATATATACATACAAACCTATATATATATATGTACATAGATATATCAAAGAGATAAGCTATGAAAGTGAAAGGAACGAGTAGGAAGGCTCTTGCAAGAGGAAGAGCACCCGTGCTAGCTCTAATGTAATGAAATGGAATGGACGAATTTATGACAAATTGGTGGATGCAATTTCAAGACGCGATGAGCAGATAGTAAAACGAGAATAGGATGGATTGATGGATGGAAATCACTCTTCCCTCTCTCCTCAGCCCCGCTCCCTGTCTTATATAGCCCAACTTTCCCCACAATGAATGGCCACTTCTTTCTCAGCTACACACACACACACACGGAACAGTCCGTGAGAGAAGAAAACAGCACTTGTATTTTGATTAACAGATAAAAATGGATTGAGCCTTTGATACAATTTACAAACTTATTACATTCTCACTCTCCCTTCCATTACTAACCATTACGGCGTCAAATGCTGAATTTATCGTGAGAATTTAACTTGATTTCCCACTCTCTCCTCCAACGACTCTTCCACCACATTTCCTCTCTTCAAGCACAACTTTCACTTTTACCAATGAGATCCAGCTCGCCTCATTATAGCCACAATATCACAGTCTCTCCAACATCCCCAGTTAAGATTTATTAAGTTTTGTTTTTCGAGGAGGATAAACAGTAAATACTGTGAAAGCTTTTTCCCTCAACATATCCCTACTACAATAGATAGATACATGAAAGTACATACATGGACATCCAAGACTTGTTTACATTTCATTTCCCAAGGTTTCTAATTCGACCTTACGGATCGGTGAAAGTTGCTTACTTTGTAACTGACAATTTAGACATACATATACATAAGCTTCCGCATATACACTTGTTCCCACTACAGATTGTCTAGACGCTGGAGTCTCAAGAAGCGCACTTAATTTCAGAGGAACTGTAACAACGTAGGGGAAAAAAATTGGTATAATTCTCCAGACATGGAACGGATTTGCTTTGCATATAAATGACTCGAGTCAATGCAATTTATTTTTTTTGTCTTCATCCTCTCTCTCACCAGTCAAGTGCAATCAGGAAATGCAAAGCATGAGCTCAGACTTATGCTATGACTGACTGGAAAGTCAAATAAAAGTATACCTAAGTCCCGTCATGTTTCTTCTGTATAATAGCAAATGGGTATCTATTTTTAATAAAAATTATATGGACGGAGCCTACATCTACATAGAACGCATCCCAAGTTGTTATGCTTCAAAAAATCTAAGCAGGTGGGCTATATAGACCCTGACACGAAACTACAAATGCTGGGGGATTACACAAGCAAGAAACAAATCAGGAAATAAATTTTTTTCAATTATAGTCATTCAAACAAATCTCCTTTGCTGTTATAGTGACAAAGTACTGGGAATCCGTCTGTAGTAAGAGCGGAAGGTAAAAACTTCCGCTGGAAGGACTCCAGCCCTTTTTCATTTGTATGGTTATAATAGTTTCATATAATAGTTTCATAGTTATCAGCTGCATGGGAGATACGTACTTGGGATTGGAAGGTACCTTATCTTCCGACAGGCTTGCGTGCAATTACGCTCTCCGTACAAGTTAAATTATAATAATTAAACCTCACCCTCGTTATCCCTTGTCTCATATGAATGCCAGCGGAATTGGGTTTTGTAGGCACGTAAAGTGGGAATTTTTAATTCTACAGTGGTGAGTGGAGCACACACACACACACACACACAGGACACACGGGATAGCGTGCAGATGCAACTGATATGCACCGAGCCTTGGAGTGAACAACAAATTTGATTCGCCTTCCTTAAGAGACTCCCTTGAAATAAGTTAGATTCAACTCATTTGAATAATATAATAGCCTTGATGCAACCACATGGAATTACAAGATAACTGCATCTCATTCCCTACTATCTCTCCCATTACTATAAGCCCCAGCCCCAGATAACATGTTTTTGATGATGTGAATCTAAATGTGAGAAAGTTTTTGCTGGGGAAATTCCGGATTTTATTTTTTCACTCTGAGAACCAAGTTCACACTAACCATGAAACTTTCCCCGGACTTGGACAATCCATCATCTCAAGTGTTTTCTTGTGACTTCGAGGCCGGAAGCAATGCATCAAGCATGGAAATTCGTATTGAAGGGTTAGCTAAGGTTAGGACGATGGCTGTTAGGTGGGCTGTTGATTGGAGGGAAAAAATATGTGACAGAGCTTTATCTCCATGTTCAATCTCACCCTGGAGATTCAATTATTTACTCATTACTCTTAAGCTTATTGACGCAAATTCATGTAATTGGGGCTTAGCCTGGTGGAATAATAGAATCAGAATAAGCTCTCGTAGCTACTCTTACCACTGTTCCTCAAGTGCAGTTCTATGTGTACATGCTATATGGGATATGCATTGAGTTACTGTGTATGTACTGTGTACATACATACATACATAGATATACATACCACGTTCCAAGTATATCTATATATTTAGTTATATGGAGGGAGCCAATATGCAATCATCGAATGTGAAACCGTCCATTAGGAGGAAAGTCTAGCCTTGTTGTTTATGTGCTCACACATGAGAGAGAACAGTCGGTTTGGAAATGATAGTCGTAAAGCTCTAGGAGTTGTTCTCAGCGGAAAGGGAAATGAGGTAGCGAAAAGAGTCTGGAGTTCCAAGTACAACGTACAATTTTAGTTTCACTCCTGAGTCATTCCAAGTATTATCACCATTTTCTCTTCATCGATTAGTGTAACTATGCTAAGTGTAGATATACATATGGACAAGGACTATTTATGTAGTTTGACACGCAGTAGCAGTTTTGGGATGTTTAACATTGTGAAAAGTGAAAAGAAACCTTTCACCGTCCTTCAAAAGTGTAGCTTTCATTACTCCGAACCACAGGACCAACGCCGCCCCCGTTACCCTCCAACTATTTGCATAAATTACTACAGGAACTGCTTCCGGTACGGAGTGCGTACAAGTGTGTGTTGAAGACTAGGTGCGCTTTCAGAATACGGTTCTCATATAGGTATGAAGCTGTACATTGAGAGATTGTACCTACTGGAAAGGGATCCCCATAAAAGCATTCCTTCCCTCAGGTATTTACATATCTATCTACAAGGAACGAGTTTGTTTTCAAACGATCATACTCCAGTTCCGCAGGAGTTGACTGCCACTGCAGTGTGAAGGAAATGGTAGGAGAGGGATAGAAATGACCAGCAATGATTACAGGAGCATTATCAGTTAGGTTTTAATTTACCACTGCAGGTGGTCGACCTTCCTCTGACTCCAACTCTCCCGTAGTTCGTGACACTTTAATTTGACATGATTTAACCTTTCAATGTATATAATCCTCATTTGCATCGCACTATACATAGCTCAAAGCCCCAGCTCGTTGGTAGAGCAAAAATTGTTGGAAATCACGAATGAGATTTAAAAAACTACTAAATGAAAGTGAATTCTCATATTGGTGTGCGGAAGTTGATAGGATCAAAGGTGCGTGTGTTTTTGGGGCCTTTGGGAATTAACGAGAGGAGGCGGGTGGGAGATGATTACGTTGGTGGAGGATCACATCAGCGTGTATCCACAGTTTGCTTTTATAATGAAGGGATTGGGACAGGAGGGTTTGGGGTTCCAATGCCGAAGAGCCTATATCCCGGAAATAAATATCCCGCATGTAAAACAAATGCAAATTAAAGGTCAGTAAATCACGAGAGGTTAGCCGTTAATAGGGACAAATGGAGATCCAAAGACTTCCGACCTAAACTCCGATGTCACAATGGCTAGAATAGCATGGAGAGTCCTAAACTGACTGGGCAAGGTATCTACATTTGAGAGAGAGAGAGGGAGAGAGAGAGAGAGGGTTTTTCCCAAATCTTTTCCCCTGTAAGCCAAAACCGGAGCCAATTTCAAAGTAAAAGCCAATGACCAAAGAAATTAATGGGTTCAAGCAAATGCTACAGTGGGACTTGTACCAGAGCAATTCCGACTGTCCTTCTCCCACTAATTTACGACCTTCAACTCCGACTTGATTCACTCAGGGATTTAACATTGATAGTTTTTAAGTTAAGGGAAGGATAGATACCTATAGTTATCCATAACAGGGGCTACAGGGAGATATACAAGTAAATAATACTCCCGTCTTCAGCTACAGAGCCACCGATAACCTCGCAGATACTGCCAGGGTCGAAAGTCGAATCCTTACAGGGAGTCACCTTCCCCCAATAAAATTTGTAGATTTTGGGAACAATTGAGAGAAAACCCTTTGAACGAGGATCAACCTTCACATATAAAATACTACTAGGGCTAAGAATCAGCACATATTTCCCAAGTCCAAGTTCCTATCTGGCCAGATCCCAAGGAGAGAAACCTGGAAAGAGGCTTGCTGACTCAGTTGGAAGGAGCGTTGGGCTCTCTTATTGAAAAGTGCATGTGTACATACATAATTCCACTAGAAAATAAATATTGACTCTGCGTAGATACAGTTACCCAGACGTAATGAGATTTAATAGGGAAAAGAGAGAGTGCTTTTTTAAAACAATTTCATTACCCTCCCTGACAAATAAATTACTTTAGGGATGCAAATCATTTCAAAAGCAAGTATCATAGTCACAACTTACTCAAAGCACTTCATACTTTTAATGCAGGCTGTGGTCCCGAGGAAAATCCAAGCTTTATGAGATTCTCTCGCAGACAACTCCGTACACTCTAAGTTACAGGACGAGAGAGAGAGTGAGAGAGAGAGAGAGAGAGAGAGACGAGCACATTAGAGAAGGCTGGAAGAACTGGAAAATATTCCCTTCTTTGATTAAGTCTGAAGGGAGAGAGACTGAGTTTTGTATGAGTAAGGATCGGAGAAGACAAGTTGGACTGGAGAATTTGAACGCCCCGAAATTAGATTGCTAGCTTCCCCTTTCAATAAACATCTATCTTTTTCTCCGGGTGTGTTACTTACTTCATCACATTCTCAACCAACCAAGCAACCAACCACCCAACCAGGACCAACCCTATGGTTGCATGCGTGAGGACCTCTACGTACACGCTCCTACATATTGAGCATCCTGAAAAAACAAACCACGTGGCTCTCAACCCACATGTACATACGTCCTTTTAAAATTGCGTGTCTCTCTGGGAACCATTCCGTATCTCATAGTTAGCTATATCTAAACTTCCCTCTGTCACAAGATGTTTATAACATGATATGGAGGAACGCATAAAAATGCGTAACATGGCGAGAGAGAGAGAGAGAGAGAGAGAGAGAGAGAGAGAGAGTAAAACGTATAGAGTGTCCTAAAAGATGAAAAATATACTTGTGAGATAGGAGCTCGAAGGTATTCCCCCCAGAAAAGTTCCACTGATGACATTACTTTATGACAAATCAAATATTTGGCTCATCAAATCAGCCAATACTAATGGCTTCATGTGTATTTAGTATATACGAAAGGAGGGAAGGGAGGGTGGCTATTCAAACTTGTACAACCTCAGAATTCATTTTCCGTTAAATAACACTCCGGACTTTCACTGAACAAGTGCATAATAGACTCCGCGGCAGAAGTAAGAAAAACCATAAATATAGATATGCATTTACCATGGAAGGTCCTCATGGAAACGGAAAGTAATTCCTCCCAAGTTCCTGACTCCTTTTGGAGCCCGGGACTCCACGTATTGGCTCAGTATGTACAAAACCAACTGACTTTGTGCGTGTTATTTACTTATAAATGAAGACTTTTCCTTGAGCGTGCCGTGTCCTGTCTTCCCGATGAGATAACCCAGGGATGATGGAATAGTCAAGACAATCTTGGAGATAACGACATGAGAACCTCGCCCTTTATACCTACGGCTCTGCCCATAATAGTGTATACAGCCCCGGCATAAATATCTATCTATATACATATGTACATGGGGAGTGTGGGTGAGAGCGATGAGAAAGTGAATCCGCGTGGGGAAAGGCTCATGTGTGTTGGTGGGCTGACTGACTCAGTGAGTCTGTTTATGTACACATGCATGACTGTCGTTTGTGAGATGGAGAAATACAAAACAGGCTTTTCTCAAATCTCCATTTACTCTCTCCTCAACCCCTCATGACAAATATTGACCTTGCTTAATAACTAAGCACTTTGCAGGAAAATAGAATGAATATTGTAGTTTATTGATTTATTATGACATGTTCCATTTCCTTTATCTCCCGGGACTCCCGCCTAGTCCAATGGATAAAAATACAGCCGGCCTTGAGTTTCTCACATTATAATTCTTTCATTCGGAGGGAGCTGTCTTGTACATTTTCACGAAACTTGTTCTAAGTCCACCTGAAATCGTATAGTAGCCTCTCGGACTGGGAGTGTTGTTTGTCACTGCAGCGATCAAAGCCCTTGTGGAGTTTGATGTAAATACATTCGATCAAATATATTACTTTGGGATTGCATCCTGTATCTACCCAGAATAAATATGAACAAAGTAATTTTTTTTGGAGAATTTTGAGAGGATAAGGAGCAGATGAAAGTGTGGGGTGTAGCACCTTCAAGGAAATAGTAACCTCCTTGTAAGGACTGCTTGGTGTAGAATTTGAGTGGAGTATGTATAAATATAAAAAAAATGAGAATTTCCTTTCAGGCTTAGCTCTCTGTCTCTACATACACTTGACTCGAGCACGTGCTGGGACAGACCAGGAACAATCAGGGAAATAAACTTAAAGGGAAAATAAGTTTAGCCCTGACTCCAGCCGTCTGAGAGTGTTTGGGAAGGACAGCGCGCGTACATAAACATGACAAAACATCCGGGGAATAATGGAGAAATAAAATGGAATAAAATCTCATTTTCATGATTCACAAATAGAATTTCACCAAGTCATATTTTGATTCTGATTGCTCCGTTGTCCGCCCGTTTCTCTCGTCTCGTCATGTCGTAGCCGAGAGTGCACGTTTCACTCCCTGAAAAGGCAAAAACTTGAATCACATGCAAAAGTGGAGTCTACCTTTTGTGTGATGATTTTACTCCAAGACTATCTCCGCCTATAGATTCGAGTAGGGAGCTCCACGTATCTACATATTTCCTGGATGTAGTAACTCTGGTAAAAGCAGAGTTCAACACTCGAGAAATGTCAGTCAGTACATGGAAATAGCTATTTGTATGGGACACACGCCTCTTTATGTATGTACATGATATGCAAATACCCCTTGAGTCTCTCCATCCGCATTGGATTTGTTTTCCCAGCGGATTACGTATTTCTGTCAGTGCCATGCCTAACCTATACAGAGCTTTTTGTAGCCGAGCTCCATATGTAAACTCCAAAAGCTCAGGCCTTGTCATAAGTAGCCCTTGGCCTTGGCATGTAGGTCTACATGTAAAGAGAGACTCTTCTACAATGGAGGAAATACGGAAACAAGAAAAACTTTGTTGTCAACAACAATTTTTCTTGTACTTTCTCTTCCTCTCCTACTCCCCTCTGAAGTTACAAGCAGCAAACAAACTTCAAACTCATCATATGGAAATAAGACAAAACAGGGGAAATTCATTTTCTTTCCTCAAAAAAAAAACTTTCCCATCCAGAATACACACACACATTAGAGTTCACAGAGGGTAATGCCTTCAAGCTTTCACCTTTGAGGAAACAAACAATAAGGGACTTTGAAAGCCCGAATTTTTTAAAAACTCAAGCAAGCTTCAAATCCTGTTTTGAATATTATGAGCTTGAGTCACACTTTTCACAAAAACATCTCTCACTTATCTGTATTCTGTTTTTTGATATTTGCTACCAAGGAGTTACTAAACGTAGCAAGTAATTACTAGCATCTGCAAGTACAAAAATGACTCCACCTGTAATAGTTCAGTTGAGTGCCTAAATTCAAAGTCTATCAAATATCTGAGGATTTTTTCATACAAAAACAATTTTTGAAAACAACATCAGGAACCCTCCATGTTTGTCTTTATGGTTGCTGTGATCAGTTCGGAAGCCATAGGTAGTTTCTATCTAATTTGTTCCCACAGGGACTCTAGCCCAATGCACTCGGGAAACTAAAAAATAATCTTTATACCTATAATTATGTATACGCATGTACGAACGAGGATGATTATCCGCATCTGCTAAAAAAGGAATCCCATGGCAGAGTTATCAGGACTCGTATAACTATATAAAATGTACAGACGCTCTTGGAGAAATATTTGGTAACCTACACCTCTGTTTTGATTTGACTTCCCCTCTGCTCCCATGAGTGGGAAAAATGAAACCAAGGCGAGACCAAATATCCCAACTAGGATTTCAAAATGGTCTTCAATGTTCCAATTCTGGTTGCCAAAACTGAGTGCGGAAAAGCGTCCCTTTAAAAATTCAAACCTCTGGGAAAGAAGTGATACACTCCGTGAATTCATGAGAGTAATTACCATAGCTTCACCCTTCTCTTCCCATATTCAATTTCCTTTCAAAAAATTACGACCCATGTATATTACGGATATCTATGTATCTACAATAAATACATTACATACACTTGGACCGCCCCTGAATGGTTTGAAAGTTTTGGGTCATTCCCTACA
Source organism: Allacma fusca (assembly GCA_947179485.1). Classification (NCBI taxonomy): domain Eukaryota; kingdom Metazoa; phylum Arthropoda; class Collembola; order Symphypleona; family Sminthuridae; genus Allacma; species Allacma fusca. Next base: position 14,957,051 of record OX359247.1, read on the forward strand.
TACTGTACTGTCTAGTTTAAATTGAAGCTCAGGAACCTTTTTCCTGAACCAACTTTCTCCGGCCATTCCCAGCGCAGATCATGAATACGAATTTCGAAATCAGTCCGAAATCTCTTGTATGCTAATAATACTCGTAGAGTACATAATTACTCTTGTATGTCGGTAATAGATACTATATATGTACATACACGTACATATATCTACTATAGGGTTACATCCACAGAGGAACTATAGTATTGTGATCCCTACAAGTTGTTTCATCTATAACCCCTCGTAGAAATAAACATTCTAGGGATTGCAGGGAAGCACACGGGTACATGCAATACACAACAACAACAACAGCAGCAGGAGCAAATTGCAAGCGGGCAAGAGTTATTGTGGAGTCTCATGATGAAATATTTCCCTTGCTATTATTACATTCATGGACGTACACCAACACACACACACACACGGGGCGACGACACCAATCCCATGAATATGGCTCCTCCACGGAGGGACTGGTAAGGATTCCTAAATTATGCCATGGGAGAGCATTTACGGGGGCGCAGACACATGAGACAGAAACTTACATATGCGTCCCGCCTTATCTACATATCTACAGACACAGTACCACGGCCAAGTACTCCCACCAGTGTAAGTACCTAATGGAGAAACTTGCATCCGGTAAAGAGAACCACTAAACGGGGTTTGTATTGCGCAATTTTCCTCTCCACCATTAATTGGCCCAAAGCCGACTGGAAACTACGGTGGGGGAAAGTATGCAAAGTGACTTTGCCAAAGTCAATGCAAATACTTCACAGCATATGGCCCTGTGGTTCCCATGTATGATCTGTGCGTTGGAGAATTATGCGGAAACTTTTCCACCCCAATTCCCGTGACACTTGTGTATGAGACAATTCTACAATATGTAGCTATTAGTTCACCTTATACGGAGAAAACTTTCAACACAAGTCTTGTCTCCGGCAGGCGAGAGAGAGAGAGAGGGAAGGAAAGAGAGAGAGAGAGCTTTCTTTTTTTCCTTAACTCATTGCTCACATGGAAACATAACCCTTGTATACACAGACGTCTGTAAGTACAAGTGCCTCCTTCCCTCTTGTTTCTTCCAAGTCAACGGTCCCTGTCCCTTCAGGAACAGAGGAAATATCCAAAGCTGTAGTACACGTTAATAAATATGTAAATACATAGAGTTTTGAATCCTTGATTTTAAACTTTTCCTCTTGACGTATATCTATCTACCTCTCCGATATTTGTAACCCCAAATGCTAGCAGTTGTATCGGAGCAAGAGTCACCGGGAAATGTGACGGAAAAAATTAATAAGATCCGGACATTATAGGGGTTAAGTCCGGAGTCCAATTAATGATGGGAAAGTTCTTATACAAGACTAGGAGTTGAAAGCCAATGAAAGAACTAGACTTATTAGAAGCTTACACAATCAACATGCTGGTGCTATTGAGAGTCAGAATTCTTGAGAGAGAGAGAGAGAAAAAATTCTAGAGAAACTCACAATAGAAACAATAATAATTATTGAACAAACGCAAGGAAACTTTTGCTAGTTATTATTTCCCTCGTTACGTAATTAGCCTCGTACATAATTATGTGCGTATGGAGAATTCGGGAGAGTATTCATTTAGAGGGGGCGATTCAAGGGTAAAAAACAAATAAATTAAAATAGGGAAAGCAAGGAAGCCCGTAACTTGAGAGGAGTTGAGGGAAAGTCTGGATGGAAAGCAAAAAAAAAAAAGAGAAAGAGTACAAAAAATTCAGAATTCAAAATGCAAACTTGTGTAACTGAAACTAACAATAAGATACCAGCCCGCTAGCTTTTTCTATGTTTATCCATTTCTTTTCTAATTAATTCCAGGGCACAAGTTGACAGACTTCATTCAGCTCATTTCTAATTAAGATGTACACATGGAGGACACGGGAGAGAGAGAGAGAGAGAGAGAGAAGGAAATGTTGGTGCATTCAAATTCAAAACTTGGATTTCATATTTCATCTAGATAACAGCAAATGCCACGCTTTCCTTTTAAACCTTCCTCTCGCGCTTTCACTCCCCAGAATATGAAACGGGGAAGCGGAAATCTGTTCCCTATACATAGTTTCGTAATCAAAATATTTTGTTTTTATTTTACTTTACTCTTCTCCCTTCTTTACTCTCAGTCTCAATGGTTTCCTTTCGTTAGGCAAACAATTTTTTCTCCTGAGTACCAAAGGAGGTTTATGTTCCTAAATGAACTCATCTCAAAAAGTAAACGTGGATTTTCTCATCTAGGATTTCCAGGAACATTTTTTACAATACAAACTCCAACCCCAGCATATATTAAGTATAGTGTCTGAGTTTAAGACTCAATGTGTCAATAAAATCCTACAGATGTGCATACTCTCATTTTAAATGTATCTACATACAACAAATTGCAAAGCTGCGCATACACATTTTTTGCACAGTACTTACTTTTAAACTAAGAACAAATGAACCCTTCCAGACTTTCAGCTCCGTAGTAGGAGCAATCTAAAAATGCAATTATTAAACGAGATAAATCCATCAGCTGTCATTATAGTTTTTTTCCTTGGGAAGTATAAAAAATATTGTTGGAAGAAAGTCGAACCATCCGATAAGAAAACTGCAGGGAGCGATCCAAACTTCCAGGAAACCTTGAAACTTTTCGGTAAAAATGTGGTAAAAAATCGAAAGCCATCAAAGACACGATGCAGATGAATATTAGTATTTTTATATGTAGGGATAAAAATCCCATTCCAAAGCCCTACTTGCATCCCTCCCATTTGTTATTCCAGAAATGCAACCTGTACCTATGTATGTATGTTTGTATCCATATGTGTGCCAACAAGTCCGTAATGTTTTTTCCATTAGGACAAGCTACACTGAAAAGGAAACACGTCGATTTACAGAGCGTTTGGATCGCTGGAGAACAGACAGAATCAAGATGTCACAAGTCGTGTAGCATCTTTGCAGAAAAATTTATCGCTTTAGCAATAGCTGGCATAAAATAAATTTCGTGTTCCCGAGGCCCTCTGCTACACACACAAATATTTATGCACATGCTGTGCTCACATCCAGAGGAATAAGTGGATGCGAGGCGCATATGTTCCTTGTCATTCCTCACCAATCGGGGAGCGTATCTACAAGGGAAATGCCCCCAGGTATCTTTTATTTCTCGATGCAATTGTGTACACGTGGTCTGGAACATCTCATGCTATAAATCTACATATGTACATACATAGGTAGATATAAGTAATCTACACATATGTACTTCAGAAAATTGTAATAGGCTCTATATTTGCCAAAGTAGAGACCATTTTGCTTAACAGATTTCATTTAAGTGCTTTCCAAATCAAAAGAAAAGCCCCGCTTGGAGGGAAAAGAATGATTTGAAAATTGAAAATGCTTGTTCCCTGAAGACAGAATTATTACAGGAAAAAATCCTGCTTGACAGAGAAAGTAAACAAGAGACCTCACATCAAAGTAAACTTCAGTCTCGACGATGAAGCCCCACTCCTATACTACTTAAATCTGAAGGAAGTAAAAGGAAAAACAATGGCAAGTTAAAATATTACTTCAAAATGCATCCCTACTTAAATAGTAGACTCTATATTCTTGTGAGAATTCAGAGAGACATTTCCATTCGAGGGGAGCTTCAGAGAGAGCGAAACATCTTACACTACTACAGTATTCTGATCCATCAAGGTACATCCCCATCTCCGTATTCAAGGTATCCAAGGACATAAGACAATTTTATACAAAGGAATAAGTCATTACTTCCGCCTCAAGTACAAAGACAAATAGTTGTTACTGGTTTTACGAGATTGTCAATTTTGATCTTCCCACTCAAAATAAAAAAAAAGCAATTCTCATGGATAGGAAAACCCAAGTCTATATTTCTTCAAACGTTGACTGAGTAACATGAACGGTAATGTACTTCTAGCAAATAAACTTATCATGTTTGCCCAAATTGCTCAATTTTCTCTCAGATTGAGCCAAGTTTGTATTTAATATTTTTTTCTTTTGCAATATACATAGGTTTTTTACCCAAATAAAATCCTTTTTGTCTGCGTTTACCTTCCGCCAGATCTACCAGCTGAAGGCTCCCAATCCCTCATGAATTGAATGTTATTTCTACCGATTGAAGACCCCGAGCTTCTGTATTTGAAACATTGTGAGATTTCTATGAGGTAATCTTATATTAACTTTCTTTAGAAATTACATGCAAAAAATGACTTCTTTTTAAAATGCAAATTTCCCTTTTCAGCCATTAATAGAAATGTTATATTTTGTAGTCGCATTTTGAGGGGGAATCTTCCTTGACCCAAATACCTGGCAGTGTCGGAGCACATGAAGATAATTGGGAGTTACGGGTGTAAACACCGGTACGTTTCAATGCCCGTCACCTTAATAAGACCGATGAGCCCACAAAGACCCCATTACGGCCGGACTTAACGGAGGAATTAATGCCAGTTTATCATAGTAGTATCTGAAATCCAGGAGACTGGACTGGAGCAGTGGTAAAAAGTGCATGTGACACGATTCTCTTGTTATGATTCCCTAATGGCACATAATGCACAAGTTTTTCCTTTTGTCAGGTCCCTTATCCCTTCTTCTCTCTCTCTCTATGCTTGTTTATTTTTACAATGGGAACGCCACGGCTGACATGTCTCACATGTGATATCTCTTCATGCTACTGGTTCTGTTCGTTAAATGTGTACATTTGTGTGTGTGTGTGTGTGTGTGACTGTGAGAGTATAGTGTTACAGCATAAAAGTACTGAGTACACTCAAACCCTTCCTTGTTAGAAAATGTCTTGCATTTTGTCCCGTATGCATTACAAACGCTATAGTTCGTAAGTAGACGCTGTGTGTGTCCTCCGAGTCAGGGAGATAGTGAGCATTGGTTAAATTACACTCAGGTTTTTATTCCCCGTTTATTTGCTTTACTTTGTTCACCAATGATAAATGGGTATATGGACCTGGCCTCATCCTATAGGACATGCATGAGAGACTTGTGTGTGTGTGACAAGACAGGGAACACATTGTGAGCGTCCACACTACAGTTCCCACCATGTCCTACCTTAATCACTGCATGAGTGAGATATGAGATGAGCGTTTACTTTGTAATTTAACACTGGAGTAAAAACAAGTTAACTAACACTGTATTTTCTCCGACCCTTGTCAGCACTTTACGTCCCGCACTTTTCCCTTCAATACTGCCTCAAGTAGGGTTCCCGGAAAGTGAAAACAAAACAAAATGCTTCCTATAGACACAACTATGTATGTACACATATGTACATACACTCACTCACACACACACACACACACACACACACACACACACACACACTTACACCCACGTAGATATATCTACGTATTCTCCTCAAGTGAATATTGTTCCAAAGGAAAACCTCAAATTTCCAAGGAAAAAAGTGAAACCAGACAGAAGTTATATTGACATAGGACTCCGCAGGGCGTCCTCCACCACACACTCTTTCATAACCCGCCATTTTTCTTCCAAGCACACACTACATATGTATAGGCATGGAAGCTGAGGGAGTGAACATGAATAAAAATAAATACAAAGTACGAGAGCCATATTCTCATAAGAAAAGTAATTACTATTAATCGTCGCACATGTGGCACACACGAACCCTCTCCAGGAAAACAGCCCCAAGTGTACGGAAGAAGGAGCCTCCCGTCCGCATACTTACCTCCATTAAAGCGCCTTTAACTACCCTATAATTTTCTCCGCTAAATTAAATATCTCTCTAAAATACGTACCCATATCTATGTATGCAGAGACGCACAAGGAGGGGAAACAACCTCTGTTCCCATAAAGACTTCCCACTATTTTTTCTTAAATATGTGCAAGTAAGTGTTTTCTATGTATTCCTTCAAAAAAAAAGAAAACATGTACATAAGAGAGAGAGAGGGAGTCTGCCCCGAAAAACAACAAGAGTTTCGTGCTAAATGGAAATATATGAGTACATGCTCAAATTGAGCAGGAGTTGTTGTTCCCTCCACTTACTACTTACTACACACGAGAATGAGAATTAACCTTGTTATTAGTCCCTTACTTATGAATACACACTCGAAAGTTCTGTTTTGAAAAAAAAACAATCTACCTCCTTTTTCAAAGTAGATATTTCATAGGACATTCTCCATGAAACTTTTCCCTTCAAAAGAATATAATAACCATAATAGCGTTGATAGTTGAAATTGTACATGTGGCTATTTGCAAGCATTTGAGATTAATTTATGATAATTCTCTCCCACATTAATAACTTCCCTCTTTCTTTTAATCGCTGCTTATTCAAGGAATAAGTCAAACCTCAACTTTGTCACGTTCATATTTTCTTTCCTTTATCGTAAAAATTCGTTTCTGTAATGTCATGTACTTTCCTTTATTTATTTCTGCGTCAAGAGCCTCTCCGCAGGAGCTGATGACATGAAAAACCAATTAATGCATGCAAACTTCTATTTAGCGAGTACTAGGAAGCATTATTTTGACCATTAGGGAAAAAATCCCATGGGAAGAGTAGCCCTTCTCAAGGATTAAAATAATTAAAGAGCTAATGCATATTTCCTATATTTAAGGCCATCGTCATGAGGATTACAATCAGGAGCGTGAGAGTCAGTCTGCACAAAAGGGAACAATTGAGTTTGAACTCATGAATCATGGGAGGTAATTCCTTGGACATAATTTCCAGTAATTATCTGAATTTTCAGGAGGATCTTCTTCAGAGAGATTACTCCTTCTGTAATTATATATGTATGTTCACACATTGCTGGGAACTCTGACACAATACTGAAGACACTGTATCTCAGGGCAGTCAGGAACAAAAGAGTCTTGTAAAATATCCCAGGAGCGAGTCACCCTGTGATAGTCCCGTTATAGAAAGATATATGAGGTAAAGTTACTAGAACTCTTCTGAGCTCAAGTATCCTACATAATAAGGAATGTAAATTAAAACTTGAACTTTTGAAAGATTACTGTGGCGTTGACAGTGTGAAAACTTTGGGAAGTAATGACCCTAACATTTTACAACTTCCCTATGTACATGGGATGACATCCGCCAGAAAAAGAAACAGAGTGGTGAAAGTACTTCGTAGTTAGTTTTTCCCATGGAAAATCCTCAGGGTTGAGAATACAGTGACCCTAAACCCATCAAGTTTTATACACTGGTTGAGTTTCTCCTCGTAAAATTATCAATTATCATTGCACTTGAGAAACTGTATTTATCTCCAGGAGGGAGTCAAAAAAAAATAGAGGAGTAACGACAAGGAACAATTTGAATCCCAATTAAAATACCACAAAATAGGAAATAAAAGTAGGATATTTGAACACTGGTCTGTTTTCATGGCGGAGCAATAAACAGAAACAATTTGCATGGGGGAAATTGTCTGTGTGTGGGGATATGAGGGGAAAGAGAGGGTGGGGGCAGGGAATGGTGAATTGTAAATTTCCGCCAACTAAAACAGCGATACTTTTCTCCTTTATTCCCTGACACTCACAGGCAGAGGAGACACACATGAAAGAATGTTATTGGAGTGAAACAAGGCCAGAAGACATGGAAAGGAAATAGTGGAGAAAGTAGAGTACGGGGGAAGAGATGAGTAAAATGGCAAGAGTAAAAAAAAAACTGGGATATGTTAAGGTACTGACGGGTATGCTTTAGCACATAAATCCGGTTTACTCGGAAATCCTCGTTTAACAAGATGGATTTGTCTATTGCTGGAAACTCGAACGTGGGAAATTGATTTGACTCTTTACGATGTAATAAAGTGACAGAGAAAACGGGGCCTGCCACCTTCAGCCTTCCTTGTACTCACACATGCTTTGTTCTCCTCGTACATTTATATTCTATTTGTATGTATGTGTGTATGTATGTATGCACACCGCAATGTATGTATGTATTCCCTGTAGGAGGGACATATGTACATACCTAGGTCCGGGTATGTTCTTATATTACAAAAACACTTAAGTATACATAGTGGTCTCTCCACATACATGCATACATGGATACATATATTCTCTTTCCCAAGGAAGACAAAGCGTCTTCTGGCGAATTGTTCGCAATTTTTCTACTGTCCCTCCCTGAACAAGCAAAATCTATTTATTTTAGCTTCTCCAATCTCCTGGGTCCCTGAAACACATACCAAGGGAGAAAAACACCATCTTATGTCTCAACATTGATTACTTTCAAACGTGCCATTTAACTTGATTCCCTTGAATTAATTTTCAAAAGCACTAAATGATCTTCCTAAAATTACTGTCCCGAGAAATTCCCTGTAAACGTATTCTACAGTATAGCCATTCCAGAAATATATATAGATAATTACATGGAGAAAAAGTGAATCAAAATTTTTATTAAGCTGGATGTAAATACTCGCTTAAAAATGTTAGTGTTATCTTGCTGGGAATGATGTACAAAAATTTAATTCAGGGCTGAGGCATGACCATGTGTTTTCAGAAGGTACTGTATGTACATATGTATACATACATAATTACATACATACGATCACAAACTGGATTCATTGATGGTGGCTTGACTTTCTCCAGCTGTCATGAGAAAAGGCAGACGCGAATTAAGATAAAGATCGTTGGTTTAATCAACACTCGTTTTATTGGAGTCTATTGTGTCTACAGCTTTTATTACGAGATTGTTTGATTTTTATGATTAGATTTCCTTCCCCCCAAGTGCCATATAAGAAAGGAACTGGTTTACCTTAAATGTAGGAAGTCCCAGCCTCTTCCTCACAACTAAACGGCTACAAAGGAAATGCAACTCCTGCTGCACCACCTCGACCCTCACATTTGTGCGTACAAAGTTCAGAGCGGAGGAGAAAAAATTGACGGGAGTGACGAATTTCCAATGCAAGGGTCAAGATTCAACTTTGATAATGCTCTCAATGCGTATGCCATAAGAACTAACAGATTCCCCTTCATGTAGATACACATAGATATACATATAAGTATTTCCTCTTATATAAAAAAAAGTGAAAGGAAACTTATGTATCTGTATAAAATATCCTGGGAAAAAATATAAGGTTCTCTACATATAGTGTCCGGCTATCCAGAGAATGTGGAAGCCTTACCAATAAAGGAAGACAGGGAAAAAGATACAGACTATTTTAAAAGGCTCTGAGCATGCCACACTGAGCTCCAGCACAACAATAATAGAATGTACTATAAAAGGAGCCAGGAGTTGTAGTTGTAGGAGCCAGCCTTGCAATTTATATTTGATGCTACAGGGGTTCTCTCTCCTCTCCTCTAATTCAATAACGTGACCACTCTCACAACTTTTATGACCCTGTACAGAATAAAAGCCACGGACTTGATATGTCTTGAAAGCTTTTCTTCCTCCAAGACTCTTTTTTTTAATCCTTGACGGTTTTTTATTTAGTGCGGCCATTGGATTGAGACTTGATACTTTATTAAATTCTCCCCAAAGTTAAAGCACTGTCCGTCCTGAGACAAATTGCTCCTTGAATCACCACAAATCCGGACCATTAAAAGTCTCCAATGAGTTTCCCCACACAGAGGAAAGACTCCAACAAGGAACAATGTGTTAACAGCCTATATTTACTTTCCTTCTCATCTTCAGCATAGCCCATAAGATCGGCTCAGTTTTTTTAAAGAAGAACATTTGTTTTAGTAAGCAGAATCTATTTGAGTCTTGAAGGAGACTTGAATTAAAACATTTTTTTCTCTATCCTGAAGCTAAACTAATGTAACTACAAATAATGGACAAGAATGTTCAACGAGGGCTAACTAAATACAGAAGCCAGAGTGTCATAAAGCTTGAGAGTTACAAGGTGGCTTGATTTAGCGGAGTTAGTCTTTCAGATGAAAACTACGATTGCTTTGGAAATTAGTCTTGAGCATGAAATTGTTCGGAGCTATTGAGTAAGTACAGAGTGGCGGACGTATAGAAAACTATGCATAGATATAGTACATATGTAGATTTACAGAGCTACACTTTGTAAGAAAAAGCTCGATTTCCGATGCATTTTAAGCCCAACACACATTACACGGAACAACTACTAAATTATCTACAGTCCCATTCTGTACAATAACTATTAGAGTATCTACGGATACTCCAAGGCCCACTGGAACTACATGAGACGTACATAATTACATATAATTACATATGTACATATGTACATAGGACTGAATGAATGGAGGAGAATGCAAAAGTCCATTATCCTTTTTTCGAGGGTGGCTCATTATGCCAATGGATTTTTCAAATCTATTAAAACCCCAGACAAAATCTTCAAATCACCCTTTCCCACGCAAACCTCAACAACTCTTTGTTTTTTCACCTGGAATTTGCTTTGTCGACAGCTTTTATTCTCGGCTTGTAAACCCTTTTCTCTCTGTTTTCCACGCATTAGCCCCACTTCTCAATCCGGGATTCGTACCAGTCTATAAATATAGATATACATAGAGCTTGCAATGTAGGGAGTAAGCATGCATGTACATAGTCTCTGTCTCTACTGTCAATACCATAGGGGGAGAGTAAATGAAATTCTTTATCCCTTCCTTATTTGCATTTCCGTAGCCTTTCCGGATTTCAGTGTAAAAGGAGAGCCTAATGAATTCCAGTGATTACCCTTCCTCAAGGCACTACTAGTGTTCTGGGACTGTAGCGCCTGGGAAATCATAATGCGTCGACAATCAAACGCAACTCTATTTTTGAATTTTACCAATTCTATGGGAATCGTAGACATGTTTGTCTGTTTTCGGGAAAAATCAATCTCCTGTTGATGCCAGTAAATAGATTAAGTTCAAAGTCTCCCCAGTATGGATATGCAATTATACGGGATTGTAAAGTTAAATAGGGATGGATATAATATCCGAGTCAATAAGTAGATGTCGAGTAGGTCTCAAAAATCAACCCATTTTAGAGTTGTCAGGGAAAATAAATGGGAATCATAAGGGAAGGAGTATCTGTAGAATGCATTTCGGGGGGAAATCTAAAATGTGACACATGTTTACCCACGCAAATCCATGGCGGCTCCTCTTATAAAGCTATGCACAAAATGACAATATGACAGTACTCAAGTCAACATGAGTAATCCGAATACTAAACAGATGGGAATTTCTCTGTGGGCCCAGGGAAGATCCACCAGAATAGGGACAGTATTTATTTCATATACAGTACAAACAAGGGATAAATGCAGTAGTGCATATGTTTAGGAGTACTGCTGCTTGTGATACAGGGAAAATCCTAGGGATACTCTTACATACAACTGTATCTATGTATGTCAAGTAACATGAGTTTTTTCTAAAAAGAAATCCTACAGAACAAATGTAAATACTCTTATTGAATGATGGTAGCGTAGGAGGTATGTTCACTTTGATATCTATCCATATGATATAAGAATGTCCGTACATATCCAAGTATACGGGGCATGTGTACTCAAGGGAAGTAAATGGGGACAGGGCTCTTAAATAGAAATGCACTTGGGTAAAAACCTGAGCCCGACGCTTCCCACACTGGGCCTCTCTCCGGATATGCCCAAAAAGCTATTAAAAGACGACATGAAATGGAAGTGCTCTCATGGAGACAAGCTAGATCCATATATTTTTCATTGTTGTATAACTACCCTTGGTATATAATCAGAGCTCATTTTGACTCCCGTCTCCATTCCATCATTTATGGAAAAACTAACAACAAAACTGAATGAGATGATGTACGGCCCTTTTCAAATGTCCTGGAATATTTCCACGCTCGGGAAAAACATATATAGATACTGTAGTCACATTACACATTTCTGCATCCCAAGTATAAGTAGATTGTAGACTCTGAGAAAACTTGACTCTCAGTGTCTTCCATTGTACTGCGAGGCTCAGATGCATTGCTTCATCCCACATTTTATGTGCATGTCATAACTGATACATACATACGCATGGTGTAATGCATCCAAGGGAGACTGCCTTTGTGTATTTTTTTTTATTGTTGTCAAATATTGACAACGTACTTTCATTGCAAAAATATGCAAAATACAATGCAAATAAAAGACTTATGGTTTCATCTGCATCATCCTTCCTCCCATCTGGAAGGTCCTTTCAGAAAATTCCTACAGGAGTTTCCAGTGCAAGAGCAAACCTTGTAATGTAAAGACTTGATGCTGCTTTGTCCCAGGGACGCTAATTCATTCCTACATACTTGGTAGTAAAAGTTTAGAGCTTCAATTTGGAAATCCAGGAATTCCTTGTGTGAAAGGTAAAAAATGTTTAAGATATTGAGGATTTCACAAATTCAATTGGATTGTTGAGTAAGCACAGAATCTTAGAAAAAACCATTTTGTTTATAGACGCTTTCATGTAAACAAGTATCTAGGTATCAAAGGATTTGCTTTATCAATAGTTTACATTTCTCCAGGAATTAATTATAGTTTTGTGGCATGCAGATACGCACACAGTTCCTGGAAATATGACGCAAAAAAATTATTAACAGGAGGTAAAAATCATGGGGACTGACTCAGTCATGGGAAAAATCGAGGAAGACAGGATCTCATATATGATTTAATAAGCACTTAATCAAATATCTTTTAAAAATTCTCAAAGTATTTTGAAAAATATGAAGTTATATTTTGATTTGACCTGAAAAAAATGAGATGGATCACTGATGTACCTTAAATTTAGCTAATTGTTTGAATCAATAGATAGTAACGAAATCCAGCCGGCTTTATAAGAAGTATTCCCTTCATTTATAGCCTTCACAGGCTGTGAGACTCCCTATGGAAAAAATATGCGAGAGAAGTATCTATAGGGTTTTATGGCTCGAAAAAAAGCCGGATTTTTTTTTGTAAAACTGTAACAAGCTGAACTAAGGGGGAAAGTAAAGAGCTCAGTGAGGAATTTGAATGTAGGGAGGGAAGGATTGCTTGGAATGAGGGAGCACATTGAATTATATGAGGGTGGAGAGGAAAAGGTGCACAGTTATAAATTTGCATGAATACAAACAATAACACCCGTCGTCATAATAGATTTCACTTTTCACTCCTTCTCCTCTTGTTTGCTATTGTCAGATCCTTTTTTCCTTTCCCTTCATTCAAAATCTACTTATAGCTCTTGCCTTGTATATGACTCAGGGAGACTCAGTTCATTGGAGAGTAGCATTGCTCAATAAGATTTACATACAATGTGTTCAAACTCCCTACTGTACAGATACATACCGTATCAGAAAGTAAAAGTTGCACTTGAAGTGTAAAAGGTTGAATTTTTATTCCCTCTATTGTATTATTATATGGTTTTATTTCTACACCAAATGCAAATGGGGAACTTTGCCTAAGTAATAGAAGCACATTGAATTTAGCTCCTGCATGAGGAATACATAGGACAAAAATTATTTTATAGAGCCCTACCTTTCAGAGTTCCTCCTCACAAAACCACATATGTTTTCTCCAAATGGCTCTCCAATGTAAATCTAAAGGTAAACATGCTCGGGATGAAATTTATGGGAGGGGTAGTGTTCCTTACCCTACTGTACTGTACCAATAGCAATGTATATAAATTTCCTTCCACACAATTGCTTTAGTCTCTATTGAACACTTTCATTTCTTTTCCAATCTGCGCTCCACATTTTGAGGCGGTTCCGCAGATACAGGAAACAAATTTATTTGAGAGTGATATCTTTGAGAAAAATGTTTCCCCTAGTTTTTTTTTAAATTTCCCTGAAACTTTGGAAAATATTGATCTAGACGCACGCTAGAGCTGTACACTTCAGACGTGAATAGACCCAGAGAGGGAGGGAGGGAGAGAGAGAGAGAGAGAGACAAAGCAAATGGGAAGGAGGCTGGAAAGTTTTCCCATATAAGCCGGTAATATTTAAGAGCCTCGTAAACTAACCTTATGTAGACTTACGTGAATTGTACCACTAACACACACGTACACTACACCCTGAGTGAGTAGGATGGGTGAGCCGGAGCGAGCGCTTGGTCCAAGGGACCTGTACAAATATCGCACGCCAACCGTCTCCGTGAGAAACTCCAACTCGCCCCACACTCCTAAGCCTGTCTAATAAACATGGACCTGATAAGCAAAAGTTTTGTCATATTTTACTACAAACTTGATTAGATTCCTTCCACGTTTGTATATCTGCTTTTTCGTCGATAAAGAAAATAAAAATTAATCCAATTATGACACCATGTATATATAGACCCCTCTCCCACTCCATAACCACACACGCACGAGTCACAGTACAGGTTACACATCACCCACACATACATACATACATACATACATACATACATACATACATACATACATACATACATAATTACATATGTACGTCCATAGGTGTTAGCCCCCACATGTATGACCACTCTCTATGAATTTATGTCCCGGAATTTAAGTAATTACATGGACTCTCAAAACCCTTCAAAACCCTATACATAGATACATATGTGTATTTACAGTTTCCGCCTCCAGCAAAAGTATCTCAATGTTAAGATTGTCTCCGAACTTTCAGAATGGATCTTACACTGAACATTACAGACTGCACCCGTAACTATTATGTGCCTATATATGGACTAACATTGACTTTTACACAGAGTCTTATGAGTACTAATAGATAGTACTTCCCCAAAGAAATACACTTAAAGAACAGTTTTGAGCTCTCCCATGGAATTCCACATATGTACATACATACGGTTGCTTGAAGGAGCCTCTGCGGTCCCACACTCTCTCCTTGTCATGTTCAATGAAAAGTTGCAGTGTGAGTTTATTTCGTGTGCATGCTGCATGTGACCGTCACACTCTTATGCTCTCACAAGATATCAAAGGAAGAGGGAAAATACACGAGAGACATGGGAGATCTAACGTGCTCTAACAACGGCTTAAACTACAAAGTTACGCTGTCCACACCGCCCTGTGTCCCGTCTCAATTCCTTCTATCTATAGATATTTCTCCACACTATATACAGTCTCTCTCTCTACATGAAATGAACTAGTGTACCCTACGGGAAAAAAATAGTTGGGAAACGTACAGATTTATATTTTATAGGGACATCCCGACAGAGTCCGTGCAGAGTCCTATGGATGTGTTTAGTATCTATACCTACATAGTTTTTGTGTGTACCTATACCGGAAGTGTACCATCCATGGAGGTTTACGGAGGACATGGGAAAGGTGAGAAGTTTCCTTGAACTAAGCCCAGAAGTTAAATGAGAGGTATGAAGGGACATAAAATCAAGCCTTTGAGGATATAGTTGTTGGCTTTACGCAAAGTCTAGTAATCAGAAAGGGTTAATGATAGCTCCCAGACATGGCGAGTGAGGGAATGAGGATGCTCCTCCAACTAACAACTAATCAACTTTCAGAGACGAGGTGAGAGCACTCTCTCCTCCTCATCTCCTCACACGCCTCAGAGCCTTGGCTCCAAAGGTAAGTCCTTCCCCCTCCCATCCCCAGATATCTACTATTGACCCCATACCTTGGTGTTCTACTGGGAATGAACCTATACAGATACATATCTACATAATTACATATGTATGTACTTCCAGAGGCATAAAATATTGTGAATAAGTTTCCTTGAAATGTAGAACCTCCGCGGATAGCTGCTTACTTGCAATTTCCTATACGAAGACACACACAATGCTTTTAAATAAAGCTAAAACTTTCCCAGTACTGGAATTATTTAGGGGGTAAAAGAGGAGACGTAAATCCTGGCCCGACTTCCCACTTCCTATGTACTTTCGAAGAGCTGAGAATATCTAGTTGATAATAGCTAATAATGAAATGCCTGGAAACCCCAGGAAAGGAGCCTTCCCACAACAAATTAATATCAAATTAAATGCAGTAAAGTGAACAGAATGAAAATTAAAACTAATCCCTGTGAACATGGGAAAGTGGTTTATAAGGGAGAGATTCATCTGCAACAATGAGCCCCACCATTGAGATTAGGATCTTATCATGATTGGAGTGTTCCTGCCCAAAGAGAGAGAGAGAGAGAGAGTACGATTCGGATCCTACTCCGGATATTTCCTACTCCAGAAACATCCATAACAGCAAGGACGAATGAGGAACAAGGGAAACAAAGATATTGATTGAGAGAAAAGGAGGGAAAGTTTCCGTCGTCTATAATATATATAGTGGACGCGTGATCCGATTAACCTTACATTGTTTAGCTTTAGTTCATCTTATTAGGATAGAGAAAGAGATGGGAGACGATGGGACAGATGCTCTCCTCCTCATCCTTCATGAATTCTCTAACGACCTACACAACTTCATATAATGGCCCACCCAATCCTCGATGCATTCAGACCTGCATTTGAGCCTCAGACACAAGTCAATGTTCTCAATGTGTACATACAAAATCAAGTGCATTCATTCTTTGGATGAATTCTCCTCTGCCGAGGATCCCAGCTCCAGGACCATGTCATAGTAGTAGTACTAAGTAACGAATTTCCAATTGGCTCTATTCCCTTTATGAAGTTGTCGCTTTTGTATGCACAATTCCCCGTCTGGCCTTTGTTACCTCCCTGTTTGCGAGAGGAGCCAGAAATATTTTATGTACATGTATTCTCGGAATAAATACGCAAGTATTTAAGTACGTGCTCAGCCCGGGTACGTATGTATGTAATTACATATGTCCATATGATATATGCTCAGGCATAAGTGGTAACCACCCAGAGGAACGTTCGTCGTGAGGAGCTCCAGAGGAGAGTGTCAGTGTCTCAATCAATGCACCATGTGCATGAGAACAACTGAGACCCATTAATAAAGTCAGGAGTCATGTTAGAGTTGGACCTAGAAGAGCACGCACTCATCCAACATTCCCTCCAATCTCACCCTAGATCAACTTCATGGCAATTAATCCCAGCAAAATGCAATTTCCAAGCTGAGCTCAAACGGTTCCTAAAAATTCTCAAATTTTACATTCCTGCCCCTCCACGCTCTCCAATCCTGATGCTTGAGTGTGCATACACAGTCAATAAATCAAGGATGCCCACGGATCATTTGTTATTTACAATGATTATTCCAAAAGGAGATCCCAGTCCATAGAAACCTTTGGAGAAAGTTTCTTCAAGTATAACCATTAGCCATCCAGTGGTGTTGCAGGTTGGGGGGGGGGGGTAGAGTCCACTTTATATAAAAATCATTGAAAAGGTTACCTGCAATAAAAAAATAAATAAATGAATAGTTAATAGATGATTTTGATGGGCTTTGGTGAAAGTATCATTAAATAGCATTCTGGAAGCTACGTTTGGAATGAACTAGTGCACTTTCTGCGGTTGGAGTTAAACATTTTGTGGTTCGGATGGAATTAAGTGTTTAGTCACTCGATCGTAGAGGAATGATTCCTCTACAAGTAGTGAAGAAAGTTGCATGGTAACTTCGACCCTGTTGAGTATCTCTACGAGGGAAGAAGGTTTTGGAGTTGGAGGAGCTGGAAGGGAAGATGAGTCAGTTGATGAGGAGGAAAAGTTGTTGGGAGGAGGAGGAAGAGGAGAAGGAGCCGAAAGTTTCCCCTTGTATTATTGGATAATGTGCAGTAAGAAAGTTGGTGTGGAGCGAGAGGAGAGAGAGAGAGAAAGAGAGAAGAGGAAGGGTAACAAGCCGTGAATTTCCTCTTAATTAGAACATAGAAAAAGACTTAAACACGCCTAGAATCCTAATAAAAGAGCAGTGTGTAAAGTAGTTACCACTTCCTTGGCTCATCTCACACGTCCCACCCAACACAATTATCCACCAATGTATTGACATTATTTTTCCCGACCATCCCTTCCCATGTCATAGTTTCCCTATAAATTTGATTTCCTCCGTGTATTATTTGAATTTCAATAAAATATGCTCCTCTTAAAAATCCACAAATTTTAACCTTTCAATTTATGTACGTATAATTATTTACTATATAATTATTATAGTTACTGTCTCCAGTTTGTTATAAATTCTTTTTAAAAAATCAAGTCGTGGGGGGAAGTTGATGGGAGTTTTCTTTTTAGAGGAAAAAATACGCATGAAAAATTCATTTTAGGAGGAAAGGAAAGGAGTGCGTGAAGCTGAGGAATAATTGTAATAAATTATTACAATTCCTCCCGTTCTGCCTCGTCGTGCATTACCTGCGACAGGAATTATTGTTAGCTCAAAAGACTCTTAAGTAGGAAAAAAATCCTTGGAGTGGAGAGGATAAGAAAAGTTTGAAATCTCATTAAAATGATTTATACCTTTATTCCCCGAAAAAAATATGCTTGCTGAGCGGGACAACTCGAACTTTACACTTGAAGTCACCCAAATTTGAATTGGACACCAGCAGAAGAGAAAGAAAGAAAGGAAGGGTAATAAAACATATATGTGAGGGTGTATATGTGAGTGCGGACAAATGTGACCGGGTGTCGTTCTCGCCTCATGGCAGTTACCTTCCTTGTATGTACATACATACGTATGGGCTTCCCTATACACATAGTATCTATCTATATAATTATATACATACATACAGCCTATTCACATTCCAATAATTACACACGCAGTGTTGGCTGTAACTATGTACATTTGTATGGAAGATGGAACATTATTAAGTACGTGAGTACATACTCACATTTCCAGTCCCTCCACAATTGCACGTAAGGGCGGAGACAGACGGGTACCTGCTCTGAGTATGTCAAAGGCTTAAGATTAACTATGTCTGTAAGGGAAGGCTTTCGCAGGGGAATGCATAAGCAGAGTCATAAATGGTGCCAGGACACATATACTGATGTCCGTGCAGTCGTCCTCTGGTTATAAGGAGCAATTTACAGTATGTATAAAACAGAGACATACAATCTTTTCGCATATATGACTGTAATAATGTACAGACGTCCGAAAGGACGGGGCTCTCCTAAGCTTCCGGAGGGAAAAAAAATAAAGCAAGCAAGTTTGTGCTCGGAGAGTTTTGAAAGTGGGAAGAAAGAAATCCAGTGGAATGAAATAGTTGGGAGAAGGACGGACGAACGGTTACATGCGGAACTAAAGTGATGTCATTGAGAGCAGAAATTATTACCAGGTTGGTTGTCACCATAAAAAAGGGAAAGATTTATGGATTTAATATATTCGCTTATGTTTCACTTCATCCACTACCGCCATCACCACCGCTACGATCACTGTAAGTATTTCCTCAGAACAATTCTCCCAAAAACTGAAACCCTCCAACGTGCTGAAATCCTCAACGGCTCACTCAAATATACCCAAATAGCTCCTTGCTCTCCTGACTCTCACATTCCTTTCATCAAGTCTCCATCCTTTCCAACTCAATTCCACTGTACATGTAATAGATATACATACATATGTACATACATACACTCCCATCACCCGACAATCTGTCCTATTTCCCAGCCTACCCTACATATGTATGTACATATATGCTCCTAGCCTCTAGTACCTCTCAAAATGTCTTCCCATGTACTGGGTATAGATAGATACACTACTATATTAAAAAAACTAAAGTACCCTCAACAATCTTGTGATTGTAGTTCCAAGAACAAATATGAAATTGAAAAAATCCTCACGTCGCTTAGCATTCTTATTCCGTATCAAATCCACATTAAATCCTTCCGGGGGAAAATTTCCGAAGGAAAATCCTCAAGGATTTTTATATCGTTGATTTAATGCACTGCAATGTGACGATAGGGCTCAGGGAAAGCCAACTCTTTCAACTTCATACACAGATGGTTATTCTATCTTTTTAATAAATTCCCCACTCATACTATGGGTTCAAGTCAGAAAATTATGAGGATTTCCCTCATATTTGTTCCCTTTCCTCTTGTCATAAAGTGTTCAAAATCCGGAGTACAGAGCATAGTGTAGTGTAGCATATATACTGTAGTAAAGGGAGAGGCCCTGTTGAACTCCCGGCTTGAACTCTTGTCCCCAGATTCTAAGCCCTAGCAGAACTTCAGGTTTACAGTAACTGAGCGGAGCAAACAATATGACCAAGTCACCCACAAACAACGCCTTGGACAAAGTGGGAACAAAATCCATTTAATACGGGGAAGTGTTTGACAAAAAGTCTCATAACAATCCTACGTGCTTCAAAGAGTGGTTTGAATGTCTTGGAAAGTATTCTTTCTCCGTGTGGGAGGAATTACACACAATCGTATCTTTTTTTGTATGTAGGTACATACATACATAAGTACATGGGTGTACGTGAAGCCGAAGCCGGGAAGAAGACAACCCGTAAAAAGTTACATAAGACAGCATGGTGGAGATGATGAGAAAAAGTTGTTTCCCTCTTGTCGTTCGTTCCTCAGGAGCCCCCGAGAAAGGAGTACGGAGGACAGAGGGACGGACAGGTCCATGACAAAGGTCTATATTAACATTACTTTGAGCATTAGCCATAGCCATTTACATCATCTATGCCTTTCATTCCGGGAGAGAATGGGAGACGACAAGACAGGTTTACAAAGAGAAAATACTCTTGTGAGAGCAACTGTTGTGACCGTAGACATTGGAGGAGTCTATACACATAGGATGAGATGTATCAATTGTATTTATACTTAGATACTGGAGCGGGGATATAAGCCCTGACGTGCATATTCAGACAGATAGATACCACTAGTGAGTAAGTACCTCCCGTAAGATGATCAATACTGACGGGAAAAATGGAGAACAACGCTAGTGAGTCTGGTAGTATCTATGTATATCTGTATCTGTACATAATGCTATGCAGTTCTTGTAGTTCTCCTAAAATGCGTTCCGTAGGTATAGAGCCTAGTGGCCTAGACAAGGCCTATCTCTCCATATGTATGGAGGGAGACAAGAAAAAGTGAACTTTTATCTCTTTTGTTGGGAAGATACAAAACCTTGTATGTACTAAATGCTTCATTGGGAGAGCCTCAGAGGAAGAGAATACGGTAGTAAACTAAACCCAAAGTACCCATGATGTTTTGTTTCTTCCTCTCGAATCCTCTCTCTCTCTCTCTCTCTCTGCTATAGACGTGGAGGAGAAAGAGAGACAAAATAAAAGACTAGGAGTGAGATAGAGAGACTGATGGAGAAGACAATATCATTACATGGGACTCTTATGTTTCATTGTTTCACGTATGGATTCCAACAGCGCTCCTAATGACACAGCATTCGACAGATGTAGACTTTCTCAGTAGCACTTCTACTCCATCCCTGGGAGTAAGTAAGTCCTCTATTTTATCTCCAACGCACTCTCGCACCCACCTATGGATATAGAACCTCACGTTGGGTAAAGCTCCCGGTAGTAGACTATAAGATTCTATCCCACTACTGTATAAGATATACAGTCTCCCGTTCTTCAGCGGAACTCCTGTTGTTTAAGCTTAAGCCATTCTGTCCGAGAACAAGAAATAACACTAGTGTATGCTCCTTGTGTGCGGGACAACATTAGCGTGTATGTTGTTCCTTGTAGAGAGGAGGAAGCGTCCGTGAATGCAAAACCCTGGGCAAAGACAACATAAATCCAAGTGGAGTTTCACGGGTTTAGCAAACAGCTTCCTCTAATAGGTCTCCCAGCTTTGTTCTACCTGTCGTCAGCTCCTATATCAACATATATGACAGGGTAGGATGTACAAAGCCGGGACTTACACACGTATGTATAATATGTCTTCATACAATTACACTCTACATACATAGATACACATGCATACCTACTTATATTTCAATACAGTATGCAGATTCTCAAATGCTGTTATACTTGTATTTTAAAAGCTATTTCCGTGTACGTACAGTATTACTAGCATGTATGGACATATGTATGTACGTAGTATTCACGTAAATCCATATGCAGGACAAGGAGCAGTGAAAGTACGGACTTTCCTTAGCTTTTTAAAATGCCATGAGTTCCTCCCTTGACTTTCCTTTACACTTATGAGACCTATTACAATAAAATATAAAGTTACACTGGCTCCACACTTGAGATTTTCAAGGTAGGCTTTCAAGTGTTGGAGGAGGACATGTACATATGTACATGTACATGTGTGTAGTGGGTACTCATTCTTTTGTGTGAATTTAGTTTGGGAGTCGAGGGAAGGAAGACGAAGGACAGAAACTTTTTCTTGTTCAAAAGATACGCCGTATCGTCAGCGTGGATTTTCTTCACGACAAATTGCCTTGATTGCGGTTCCTCTCACTCTATGTCTTCCATGTCATGTCCGTATTTGAGGAGCTAGTACACACACGACTGCCACTGCACAGAGTGTAGGAGCCTCTGTATACGTACGGTTGGATATATGTACGAGTACAGTGGAAATTACAAAGCTGGGAGGGAGCGTGGATGAAGCTATTTGTAGTTGTATCTACATATGTACCTATATGTACATATGGACTCAAAACCAGAAGATACATCCAGGCCATCAAGCCATGATGAGTAGTATGATGAAGGAGCACTGATGGGAACACCAGATAGAACTTGGAGTTGATGAAAGTCGATGGGTGATGATGACTCCTCAGACTTGAATTCCAGTTTCCCTCACACTACATCTCCACTGCACACTTTATATGAAGTGCCAGTCTGAGCAAATTTGGACTTGGCTGCCAGATTTTTCCACACAAGGAGCCTGTCTTTCAAGGGGAAGATGTTTCCTTAAAAGACGGAGAGTCTCCATGGTCTCATTAGCAAAGTGGTTCAATCTGTAATCTTGTAGTGAAAGCTACCTAGGAATTTCATGTACCTATATAAGCATAGATATAGCTCAAGGTAATATGTAATTTCCATTAAATGTGAAAAAAAAAATTAGTGGGGAAGGAAATCTTGGAGTATATCCCAAAAATGTAGATGGTCTTGATGAGGAGATCCTTTCCAATATGCAAACATTGGGAGAGTGCAGCTGCAGAGGCAAATGCACTCCGACTGCCCATTATTAAATGTCATTTCGCCGAGGCCCTCCTAGTATTTCATCAGGGGATTTTTACTGAACCTATCGGAATTGAATGTAGAGGGAAAGGTGCGGAATTTACGACTCGTTCCATGAGTGGAGCTCTAGCCGTATGTACGAAGGTGTGGGGTCGACATGAGAGGGAATAATCCGAAATATTTATCTTGAGCGCTTGGGTTAAATGTATTTCCCCGAGGAAAAATTACGACAATTCTTCCCGCTTGTCTCCTTATTGCATAGAAGGGTGAAAATCCTATTGAGCCACCTAAAGGGGTTCTCTTGTGTCCCAAATCAGGAATCTCGTGGACAAAAGAAACAATAATCGACTCCACAGTGAAAGCTGTCTCCTCTTACGACTTCTCAAAATTGCCACGTTTCTCTCCACGTCTCTCTGCCCTGGCTCAGCCCAACAGATGAAAACACCACTCTCTTAACTCCCTCTCTCATATATACCTTCACACATTACAAGAGAAAATATCAAGGGAGTAACCCTCCACATCAATTTTATGCCCAGCTTCATGCAGTCTCCTCATCCTTGAGAACGGGGAAAAACTTTTATTTTAGGCAGAAAAAAAAACCTATAAAAGTGAAAAGTGAATTTCTTTTATGGGCTTAGCTCCCTTCACTCCTCACGCTGCACTTTCCCCCTTGAAGATGTGTCCAAAATCCTCTTTCAAAAAAAAAGTTCCCCCTTGAAAAAATTCAAACTTTAAGTCCATTATTTTATATCCGCTCAAAGTTTTTGGCATGGAAAAATCTATCCAAATTTTCCCTCCCTCCCTCCTTCCGACTAAACCCTCCCTCCAAATTTCATTTCTCACAAGTGTCTCTCCATAACAAGCTTTAAACCGGAGTGTACAAATTTGCTATTTATTAAAGTGAGCTTTCAGTTATAATTTTTTGGACATTTATGTAATTATGTATCTATATATTATTATAATTTTTTCTGAAAATTCTGGGGATTTTCTTCTGAACATTGACAACCCTCATTGGGGTGTGCGGACAAAAAAAAGGATAAAATAGGGAAACCAGCATGTAACAATGGATGGTCACACATAAAACAAATGGGGGTAGGGCTCGGTCAAAGGGGGACAAGAGAGTGAGAGTAAAGATGGAAAAATTATGCAGAGCGGAAGCGATGGAGTGAAATTGATAGGAAAGAGGGAAACCCAACCCGGGCTTCCATTCTCAACTGTGGAGAATCAAAGAGCACCCCGTCCACACTTGGCAAAACCGGACAAAAAAGAATGATTAATTGCGGTATAATACTGTCACCATAGATCCACTCGGGGCTCTTCATACAAAAAGTTATTATTGTTATTGTTGCACATTACACTAATACGCAGGATGTCCACATGCCCTTACAGGCATATGTACATACATACATCCAGGCCCTCATAAAAAGACAGAGTTTCCCAATGCTGCGTAGGAAAAAATACATTGATGTACATACATACTAACATCCACTGCTGCACTTCCCATACCTTCCATGTGCTGGTTGGTCCCGTATATGTAATTACGGCTATATATGCAAACGCTTATGTACAACAAGTGTGTGGTGCATATTTGAATGCGTACATTCAAAAAGGTAGTGTGAATAAGGGACTGAGCTATTGCGAGGCTAGAACTTTGAGTAAGGCTCGGGAGACACAAGAGGAGCGAGACGAGGAAGCAATTGTGAAGAAAAACACAAACACATTAATATCATTTTGCATCCTCCACAGAGCATAATGAAAGGAGAAGCATTATTTCAAGTCCTTGAATCCAATGCAGTTTTCTCTCCCCTCTTCTTTATTCTTTATTTACTTCAGCTATCTCTCACATTCTCTCTCTCTCTCTCCACGTTATGATGATTAGGCTATTTATGATTATGAGCCTGCCCTTTCATTACTATGCATTGCTACTTGCTCTATTATGTTCTCCCTGGCAGGGACATGATTCTGAATCTACAGAGCCCTGTCGTAAGGCCCTGAAGAATTCTCTATTTCATGGAGGAGCTCAGCCCGATCATTTACTCTGAATTCTTTCTCACTGCAACTCATTCTTTTTATGCATAAATGCACAAATGTAGCTAGCTACCTTATATGAAATTGTATACATGTAGATGTACGGACCCTTGAAAATGAATTATTTATTAAATATCAGTCCACCCCACTGCATCCGATTTCAATAGCTTCCCTACACATACACATCCAAATTATAAAGGCCTCACTCCACTGAACTCACTTTGACATTTATTAGCAGTGCAAATTCACTGGAGGGACACTTTTGTAGTTTTGTAGATCTGTGTACATTTACAAATTAATAAATGTCTCTTGTATTATCCTCACTTTACTCCTCTTGACAGATCTCAAGCTCCGTATCTACTGTACCTTTTGATTTCAAATAACCCTTTCTCACCCCTCATGTGAGCCGTGTCAAGCATGAGCAGGGATATTTAAGCGAGTTAATTAGATTCAAATCTCTATATACCTATGTATAAGGACAAACAGCTGGGTAAAACGTGCCTAGAAGTTTCAATTTTGTAATTTGCATGAGTTGAGGTCATAGCTCTCAATTAGGACATGTCAGAGTATAGGTTTATAAAGCATGTGATTATTAATAGGAAGGGTGTAAGAATCTAGTTACATATTGGAGTTTAAAAAAAATATTAAAAATCCAGGGGAATGTGAGTCCAGTGGGCAGGAGGGTATTGACTGCTATTTGATTCACAGGCTTTCAACACTGGATTATTCTCCGCTCCTCTTTACAGTACTACTGAATAGATGCACTGGGTCCATTAGGATTAGGATTAAAAATAGGGTTGCTGATGACACCCTCGTCTCAACCAAGATGTTCATTCATCTTTCATGCTTCACTCCCTCTTGTCTTCTCCCTGGCTCTACTTTAGATTGTAGAAATGTCTGTAGATATCTATGGACTCTAGATATTTGTAGGAACTCTTCAAGAGTAGATACTCGTGTATATATCTACATTATTGCACCGGGATATACTCGAGTAAGACATTATAACAGAAGCTTTCATTTCATGGGAAAGGAAAATAAAAGTTGTAGCTTCATCCTTAATGGTTTACTTGCAGTTAGAAAGTGCACTTGGTCCTGGAGTCGGTTCTGTCTGTGTGGGTACTTTGTCTGGAGTTATTAAAATGGCAGGCATTTTAAACTTCCAGATGAATTCTCCCTTTCCCTTTGCTAATGCTCATCCAATGTCCTGAAGGTTGCCAAATGGGAAATCAAGCTGAATACTTCCCTATAAGGGGTAGAATAGCCAGAATATGCATAGTAATTTAGCATTTTTAAACTAACAGGTTAAGACAGATCTTCCCTGAATGGCGAAGACCTTGTGTATGAGTCTTACATATGTGGAGGATCAACATGAGCAAATATTATATGAGGATCGTATATGTATGTACATACATAGATACAGTAAGCTCCTACATATTTACTTACCCTAAGCATGCATGCATGACTTTGTGAATGGGTCTAAAGTTGGAATTGACAAGACTTTAAAAAATACAATGCATAATTCATTGCAATTTATACTGGGATATTTGGGCGATGATGCTTGGCAATAAAAATAATATCCTAAAACCGACCATTTGTCAATGTTGAATCTCAATTTGGCTTGTCATCACCCATGTATGCCTTTTTGGAGTGCATCTGTGAACCCATGACTTCTCTCTCTCTCTGCTCTGATTGCAGAGTATCTTTCCCTCCTCCAAACCCTTTCTACTTTTGCAGTCAATAATTTTTTCTGATTTAAATTCCTATTTATTTCCTATTTTGATACTATTTTCTAAAAGCAGCTGTGAGACTCCGGGACTTACTTTTGTACATACTCAATCCTGCCAAAAATAGTTTTTGAAAACCTTCCCTGAATTGGGGCTTTTGATAAATCATCCATCGACCAGGAATCAATTGCAGAGTCTGGAATAAATCTATGATCATTTTTGCGTATGTACGTACGTATAAATTATTAAGTGTAACGTAAGTATCGATGTATGTATGTATATACAGTATACACGTTTGTAATGTATACATGGGCAGTCAGTCATTTAGTAACAAATGCTCATTGTGCGTCATGCAAAGCACCCTGAAGGGTCATTGTATGGTTTATTAAATGGCACCATTCTTGGTTTGGTTGGAAACCAGTGGGGTGGACGTAGTTTTCTTTATCCTTTTTTCCCATAATTTTCCCCCCTTTTTACAGTTTCTGTAGTGCTGTTCCAGTTTCTGTAGGGCCAACTTGTGTATGGAGAGTATGTATGTACATAGTCGTAGTAGTACTAGTCTAGTGTCCTCACATTATAAAAACTGATACTCTGGAATCGACAGGCACTCAACCTGAACCGACCACAATAAATTGAAAACCGATATGTGGAGTCATAATGGACGAGCAAAGACATTACCGTTTCCTTGATGCATTCATTATTTATGCAACTGTACTATTCAATTTGTTTCTCAATGCATGTCTCCCGAACAAAAACCAAGGGGAGAGAGAATTGGGTTGAGAGAGAGAGAGAGAGAGAGAAAATATCTTTTGAAAATATTTTCCTAGCTTTATGCCCAGCTGTATATAGTATAGCAACATTATGTATATAGCATACAAAGCAATTTCCTACGCACATACATATGTACATATACATCTAGCCACAATAAATAGCTGTATATTCACTAATGCATTCCCGCCACTCCACATATGAAATATTAGCTTATTTACGAGCCGTCTCCATTTGATTTAAGGATTACACGAAGGGAAGAATAAAAGGAGCTGTGAAAATCTCAAAAGCAAACACCAATTAGTACACTCTTCCAGAGCTTACAGAACGTTCCGTTTGCTCATAGATTTAACTTTATAGGTCTAGAAATACATGGGATTTATTTTTTCTACAGGAAAAAAAGCACCCTCACAGTATTTCCCACAAATTTTATTCCCTGGTTTCAAAATTTGAGCGAACCTTTTTCTCGAACAACAAAAATTTGTCATATAAAAGATAAACTACTTTTTTATAAAAATAAAACAAAGTTGATGCTTACGACTTACGACACGAGAGGACAATAATTATTCCTTAAAATTATTACATGACAAAATTCGATATAAAGTAAACACACTAGAAACTGGAAGGTAATTAAAACTACTGGAAAGGATCCAGCAATTCAAGAGCTGTCCTTGAAAAAGGAAGCCAGCCCTCAATGTGCATAAAGGAGGAGAATTCTTCAGGGAGAAGTTTGAGAATTCCAAAGAAGCCTCATCCCTACCACAACCTTGGTAGACACTGTGTACATAAAATGTTCCTAGATATTTTCAAGAGCACATTTTTCCTTTCCCTCCCGTCTTCCAAGAGCACTTAATTTGAGACGGACCTTCCCCATATGTACATACATACATCAAAGGAACTGGTTTTTTTCAATCTGGGTGTAGAATTTTCCCCGGAAGTATTTTTGATGCATTCAGACCATGTCTGAATTGTGACTGGATTTTTGTCTTGGGATACTCTCCCCCTTATAGGATATCCACTTTGAGAATAGGGCTCTATCTGTACATACATACATACACAGTTACATCTTGGAGGTTAAATGTGCGTGTGATTCTTTACTTTATCTATGATTTCTAGGATGAGAAGAACTTATAGGAGCCTCTATATCTAATTATGTACATACATGGGATGAGTATTTATATAAAATATATAAGAATCGTAGTCAAAACCTGGACGGCTTTCCCCTGTTTATCTCCCTCCACACCAGCCAGGGAGATTATGTGGGAAGGAGAGGTGGGCGACGGGTGAAGTGTTGGGCTACATATTGGGAAAGGATGGAAGAGCAAGACTCGTCGGATGCCCGAGACAAAATCTTATCCCGCGGAGAGAAGCATAAATAGACAAGGCAAGGAAATCGAATTTCCTCGGTACTTGAGGAAAGAAACAGAAGACACAAGAGCAATTTCCTTTCACAGCAAGGTACTTCACTCCGCTGATTTTCTCCCTTTTCCCCATCCCAACTACATACTCTCAAATGCATCTGAAAATTCCTCCATTTCCCTTCCCTCCCCGTTCCTTTCACCTTGTCTGGGCCCGCTAGTCACTTGAAACAATCATTCGTAAGTGATTTCCAGGCTTCAGATGTGAACTTGAAAACGTTTTTACTTTTCAAATGTAAACATTGTTTTTATTATTGACGGGAATACTTTCTCTCGAGGCTAAATGACTATGGAGCCTTATAGTTCCTTCAGACTGTTTTTAGTATTGATCCGTGTAGCCTCCTCAAATCGATAGCCCACTTTAGAAACTATCATTTTAAATTAGCCGGTAATTTCCCCCAGTTGAATTCCACATATAGTACAGTACGTAATTATATACACATGATATCTCCTAGTACTGAATTCCGGCTTCAACTCAAGGCATAGATATATGCGGTAGCATCTTTATAATTAAGGACGATGTAAGATCCTCCGTTCGGGAGTCCTTACTCAGCAGGATGAGGATCCGATTTGGATATGAATAATTATATAGGTACATAATTATACACTCCGGTATAATTCTGTATACTGTAACGGAGTAACCAACATGATCCATCTGCTTGGCGGTTATTTCCTCGCTGTAAATTGTCAATGTCACCCGCAGAGTTGAGTGAGTTGAATGAAAGAGAAGGAAGGGAAAGATAACTTTAGATATCTATAGATACCTACGTATGTATGTATGTATGTATGTATGTATGTATGTATGTACATATAGATTTGAGGAAGAAAAACACATGCAAACACAATCATCTTATGCATACAGTTTGGAAATGCTGGGAGACATGTATTGTCATCTGTTCCTCCAGGAAGAGTATGTATGTATGTATCTATGTATGTATGTACGTTATGTAGGTTGATATACAAAAGACTCCTTGGGAAACAAAGGAGATAAAGTGACAGCATCAGACAGAAGAATTCAGACGTTGTTAGTTTTAATTGACGTTTCGCTTTTATTGCAAAATGTGAGCAGGAAAAAAGGGAGTACACATCCTGATAATGGGCATCATCTTTGAAATTCCTGACATCCGTCAGTTTTTCCTGGAGCTACAAGATTCTTTGGGGAACCGCTTCGGGACAGCAATTCTTAATTTGGGTAATGATGGGTAACAAATAGGTTCCATATATATTACTTTCTACAATTTATTATTACTCGACTATCCCCGTTTGACTACATGATTGTTTTCAGGTTTAATAATTATTATTAGAGAGTGAAAGATAGGGCAGAATGAGAGAGAGAGCCAGAGAGAGAGAGAGAGTAGGAACAACTCAGGTTGGACCCAGTGATTTTAAAACATGTGCCTGAAGAAAGTGTTTCATTGAATAAGCAGCAAACTGGAAAGAGTGGAAATAACTCTGAGAAATAACAAACGTTCGTTCCTACTTGTCCCTTAATTACCGTGAGGTTGAAAAACGATCAAGAAAAAGGCAATAAATTAAGCTCGGGTTCTGGTGAACTGAAAATCTAACTGAGGCTGGATTCCTACATAAATAAATGCATTCACTCTCTGGCTAAATCCGTCTCTCCTCCTCACCAGGCGGATTAGCCGGTGCCAGACTTCTACGGAATAAATTAAAAGGATTTCACCTCCGGTTCCTCTACATTTCCCTACATTTCCCTCACAAAAGCAAAACACTAACCCAATAGGTAAACTCATGTATTTCCCTTCCAAACTAACAAGTTTCTGGCTGAATTCCTACAAGTCCCTCTTTCTCTACATCCACATACATTTCCATCCGTATTTTAAATACTATACATCCATGTTGGACTTGAAGCTCAAAGGATGCTCTGACACCCACTACAACCACTACGCCCGTACTATTTGTATACATGACTCGTCTCCACACAATTACTAGTAAACACAACCTATAATTTAACATTTGTACACTTGTAACTACTAATTGCGAGGAGTTGAGCTTCCGTATGTATTAGCCCCCTCAAAATATTCCCCTATACACACTGTTCAAATATACATAGATACATACGTGAGTACGAAACCTAACCGTACATTTTCTCACTACCCAAATTATTTATCTTGTTAGCCATATGTTTATCCCAAACCAAAAGAATGCCACTGTTGAATTCCTAAATGCGCTTCCTTATCCATATATCTTCCTAGACTGATAAATCCTTGATTTCCCCATTCGGATTCCTCCTGCCAAATGCTCGTTCTGCTGCCGAATAAACGCTCTGTGTAAACAGCCACTTCGTCCGAGATAAGTACATTCTATTATATTGTAAGTGCCATGAAATCCTTGAGACCCTTCATATTTTTAACATCTTCCCGAACTCCCTCCCTCATATATACATATCTAGATATACCTATCTATCCATAGCCAAGAAGTTACATCTGGGATGTTTGGCACACGGAAACAACTTCCAGATGGGATGAGAATTGAATAAAAAAAAGCAAAGCATAAAAAATTACAGTACTATTTACGCCTTTTCTTTACTGCTCATCAAAGCCCTTTTAATATTCACTTTAATAGAGGGAACCTCACTGAAAATCCCTCCTGGGATGAAGAATCAATATATAAAATCCTTGTTTTTTAATTCCTCGGGGAATTATCCTCCATAAAATAACGCTCAGACATTTTCAACAAAAGACATGAGCTTCAAATTAGTAGAGCTTCCATAAAGTCAAGAACTTGAGTGTGACAGTGGGAAGAGGGACAGATACATTTACAGCATGTGGTAAGGGAAAAATGAGCAACTAATTCTGTAAATAGTTTACAGCGGGACTTTACAACGGCGACATATTCCGAGCACACGGCTGCCCTTCCACATTGATAAAAAAAACTCGTTAGGAAGTAAATGATGGGGCGTGAGAGTGACAGACGTCCAAGGGTGAGTTTTATAGCTTAAAGTTACAAGCGCTCAAGTGTGCCTAGTTGGAAATAACCAAGCGACGCGGAACTCGTTGGTGAGAGAGGGAGAGTGAGAGAGAGAGAGAGGGAGAGAGAGGGAGAAAAGAGGAAAAGTATTTCCTCCAGCTTTGAACAGGTGTATTCAAATGGAATTATGGGTTTAAAAAGTCCAATACAAGAGGATAGTGTTGCTTTGAGAGAGACAAAATGCTCTGTGCGTGTGTCAAAGCACAAGTAGAGGATGCTTGGATTAACAAGCTCCAGGATTGTGGTAAGGTCGTGCTGGTTGATTTGATCATCTTCCTATCCCTGGACATACATACATAGGCCACATGTGTAATTATAAAGATGTAAAATTTCCCAGCTTAGATATGCACGCCTCATTTACGGTCATAGGGACCATGTATTTGCCATTTGTGAGAATATTGTGGAAATCCTGGACAAAGTTATGGATTTTACCTGTGTGAAGGAGCCACTCAATATACGGCGTCAGTTTTGGGAACAAATTCGGAACGCATAAATCCAGTTAACATGCACATGTCCCGAAACCAATGGAAATAAGGAACATGAGTGCAGTCTCATTTGCACGCATGCATGTTTGCAAGTTAACAAGTACGGAATGAGCTGAACCTCCCGGATGTATGTTGATGCATGGATCCGACATTCGGAGCAGTACAGTCCAATTTGAATACTATGTTGATGTGACTATGGGAGAGCTACTAACTATACATGGAGGTTTCAAGTCCAGTCCTGTGATTTGATATTGTTTGTAAGTCCACACGTGATCGGACTGTAACTAATATCGGATAGGAATCAAGACCCCACAGACGAGAGGCAGTCCTGAGGTCACGAAAAAATAATGATGAATAAATGCGAGCATGATAGAGGTGGGACTGGGAAGGCTTGTATTGGGAGAGAGAGAGAGTGCATTTGATTTTCCCTCACAAGTGGGAGAAATGTCTCGATCCCAGAAGTACATACTCGTCCATAGGGATTTATGTACAGACTGTATATGTATGTAAGTAGACCCCTATAAGGAACAACAGTACAAGGGAAGAGCATTATGAAATTACATGCAAGGAGCTGCTGTGGAGCTCTCTCTCTCTCTCTCTCTCTCTCTCGTGTGATACCATTGCTTGCGGAGAGACGTGAACAGTAGTCATTTCTCAATGCTGGAATTAATTAAAATGGGAACTCGTAATGTGAGCCAAGTCAGGACCTATTGAGAAATGGCGTGTTATGAGCCCTCTCGGCCACCAACCATTGTCCGGAGAGATTAGACTCGGGAGTCGGAGAAAAACAGCTTTTTTGCATGCAAAACACACACCTTTCATTTCACCTCAGCACAAATGTCCCTTTTCTTTTCTGCAATTTTCACTCTATTTTTTTTATATTTTTCTCCTTCCCTCTTCCCCCTTCCCTTTTTGTTTCTTTCGCACTCTCAGCACACTGACAGCTCAAATTATACTGTACATACTTGAGCGTCTCGGAGCAGTCAGGAGACATAAAAATCCTCATTTGACACCCCCCAATCTTTTAGTTGGAAATAATTTTTTGACCTTAATTAGAAATGTTATTGCTCTTAATTTGTGATTCGAGGAACCATTCCCGACACCTTCCTCAAATTTAGAAAGGGTAATTAATTTAAAGCATGTAATTAGCTAGTGTTATGAGTACCAGCGGGGGTTTTTCAAGGGAGGGACTATTTATGTATATTGAATTTTCCAGTAAATTTTGATCGCTGTCCTATTCCCTGGATAAATTTTTAGTGGAGTAATAAAAGCGTCTATTAATCCCAGGGATATCCCCTCTCTCCGGATGTATTAATAAAATAACTCCCTAATCGGATCCCTCCATATTGGGCCCATCGCTCATGTACAGTAGCTCAAGAGTAATAGATAGGGAGTAAAGTAGGATTTGGTAACTTATTTATTATAATAATTTGCTTTCCGTCCGGCCAATCTGCTTCTGGCAAGGGAGGAAACAGTGACAAGTCTAAACCTTTGACATGATTTCCGTCCAGAAATCTAAATTCGCACGCAATCCCAGTTTTTGTGTGTGTGTGTGCTGAAACTGATTAATCCCTCCAACCATACCTGCCCCTACTCCATTCGTCTTTTCCATTATTAAAACCTTGTAATCATAGAATTGTGCATGTTAGCCTGTCTGGGAAACCCATGAAATAAATAATATATAAATACCATCCAGACACTATTATAAAATGTATTTGTACAACCCATGGGAAGCATTCAAACCCCCCCCCAAAGTTTTCTACTAGTCTTTTAGGATAACGTTAAAAATTGTACTGAGCTATTTCAATATAACAGTTGTATGTAACTGTCAACTGTAACTAACTGTTATTTGAGAGGGGAAAATATCCCCTGAAACTCACCTTCCAGTATCTATTTGTATATAGCCCATTTCCTGTTTGACAAGTTGAAGTATCTACAGAAAATTTCAGGAGATTGGGAGGTTTTAAAAAAGTTTTTAAACAAGTGCAATAATGTCCCCTGAGTGTATACACTTGAGGAACATTTCTATTTGAGGAGTGCAGAAAAAAATGCAGGGAGTCATGCAAGTGTGAAAGGCTGTGATTGAGAGGGCAGGGAAACAGATCCAAGTTGGAGGTTGATATGGAAAAAGACGTTATAAAACCCAGGGTCAGATTACTTACGCATAATAAATGAAGAAAGGGTAAGTTTTTAGAGAACTTTTACTGGGAGTTTCCCTCAATCTGTTCCACAATAAGAGTCTCGGAGTTGTATGGAAGATAAGCTCTAGATTGTTTCCGCTATGAAATAAAATAAAAAAAAAACAGGGAGGGAAAATCCCAATACTTTCCCTCAACCCCACTCTCCCTTTATACTCCTGCCTCTCATTCGGTATTCGGAAAGTGATTTGAGCTCTAGTTATTGTGTGAGTATAGCTCAATGATCCATTGACCATGAAAAGTTAAAATAAACTGGATGCTTGAACGTACCCCCAAATAATCGAGGCTCATAATGTCCAATTACATGGGGGCTGTCTTCATCTCTGGGGTTGCAAAGACCGATTTCTTGTAAATGTCATTCCTAGCCCTGTACAAGGCACTAGGAGAGTCTATGCATGTATGTATATGCTATGAGAATATAATAGAAATGTATAGAGTAGGGAAAAATAGAGTCATAGAATGGATGTAAATCCATAAAAAAAAAGGCCTGACTCCAGGAGTCATTAGATTCTACTATAAGAGCAACACCATTTCCACGAGTCATCGCACTAACACAAGTTTGATTCGAAAGACCCACTCATATAGCCTTTCCCTCCGCGTCAAATGTTTATGTAACTTTTACAGTGGAGATTGCCCAGTCACTTCAAACTGTATGGGATTCCTATAGGATGCAATTTCTGTGAGAAAATGTACCAGAAATCCCACAAGCCATATAGGATCTTATAGAAATCATTCAGCTCGTCAGAAACTGGCACGCGATTCTTATAAGATATAGTACCATAGGAAGTTTTCAGAAAAATCCCATAAGCTGAGGGTACCATAGGAAGTTTTTAAAGAAATCCTATAAGTTGGGTGCCGCATATCCAGCAAGTTCGAGTTCTATAGGACATTTTCAGAAAAATCCTATGGTTTCGGGTACCATAGGACATTTTTAGAAAAATCCTGTACTTGCTTTGACAAGGATTCTGCGCTCCTCATCGTTTGTACAAGACATATATTATAACCGCCAAATTCGCCATACTTAATCAACAGCAGTTGTCATTCACGTGTTCTTTGGTTGTGATGAACACCAAATCGACTTACCTGTTCTTTAGATTGTTTCAATTTTAACTTACAATTAGTAATAGTAAGACAAGCGGAAAATATAACCAGTGT
This sequence comes from Allacma fusca, assembly GCA_947179485.1. Classification (NCBI taxonomy): domain Eukaryota; kingdom Metazoa; phylum Arthropoda; class Collembola; order Symphypleona; family Sminthuridae; genus Allacma; species Allacma fusca. Next base: position 14,992,630 of record OX359247.1, read on the forward strand.
GTGATTGTTATTGTTCTTTTTTTCAATTTATACGTGAAATTATTTACTTGTGGCTGCAATTTTATTTTCTAGTGTTACATGTTATTTCTACATAGAACTGCAGTGTAGGGTGTATTACTATTGACAATTTGAGGAAATGTATATGTATGAAAACGTTAATGGCAGTTAGCTTAATTGTTTAGACAATTGTAAATATTTAGAATATTTACAATTGTCTAAAAATTAAGCTAACTGTAGTAAAGATGGTTATGTAGTTTTAATTTTGGAGGAAAATGGAGTAGAAGTAGAGAAGCGCATAAGATAATAATAAATTTTCAACTATAGGACAAGCTAGAGAAAATCCCATGCGAGGTTGGGATTAGTAACTATGGGATAGTATAGGATCCTGTAAGAAAATCGTTTGAGATATCGTCCGCAGATCTGATACTTTTATCCTATAGATTTTACATGTAGGATCCTATACATTTCGAGTGACTGGGTGGGCCGGGCCCGAGGAATCCCATGCAACAACTTTTATAGTCATGATGACTGTATGAGGAGAAATGTATCCACATATTGGCTTTCCATTTTTTTCTTCTCGGTAGATATGCGGTGCAACTGCAAACATTTACACACTTGTACATGTTTTATGGAACGTCCAGTTTACATATGTACATATGTAGACACAAGTACTCAAAAAACCTCCACATGGTATTTGAGCAAACAAACAGTTGAGTGTAGTGGAGGAGTAGGGGTAGGAGTGTGACTTTAAAGCCCAAATCTATTCCAATGGTTGCAATGTGTACACAAATGGGAGCTTTCAACGCTTTGAATATAGAGGGATTTCCTTCTGACCAGTATTCTATTTTGATTTACACAAGGACCTTAGAGTGGGAGAGTCACAGGAATAGGAAAAGCAAGAGAGAGAGAGAGAGAAATGTGGAGAGAGAGAAAGAGAGAGAGAGAGAGAGTCAAGTCCAAAGAAAAGTTTCCTTGGAACCGTCCAAGTGCATTTTCTCATAGGTTAGATCTACATCCTATACCATCCCTTCTCTATGGATATGCCTGTGCAAGAAGGGTTTTTGACTTGAGTGCGTGTTTTACAATAAAGACACTATATTTATCTTGAGCAACAGTGAGGCATGCACTTTCTCCTGACTCACAGAAAAAGTCATATCAATGACTGTACGGACTGGCACTCTCATTTTATTTGGTGGAAAAACTTTTCCTTTCAATGTGATGTCTGACGGATGTAACCATCCATCTACATACACACACACTACTTTCTGAGGATATCATTCCGTCTACAGACCACTTTTCCCACTAGCCCTGTCCTCAGTGTTTTCGAGCCGAAGCACATGTAGTGTTCAGAGTTCCTGTAACTACATGCATTTACATGTATATGCACAACAGTACCTTAAGTTCTTTAAAGACTGTAAATAACAGAGACGGGCAGTAAAGTACAGGGAGGCTAGAGCACATATCCATAGTCTCCTTCATACTATATGACCGATGAGCGTAAGAGCAGACACTCAGTCTCAGCATTCGTAATGGTCAATGAGGAAGAATATATGTACTTAGCAGCCCTTCAGAGTCAGGGTCGTAAAATTCAGGGAGAGTTTCTCACTTTCCCTTCATCCCAATTCTCCTTTGCATGCACTCCTGCATTCCCCGGAATTGCTTCCCTACCCCAATGGCATTTCACCTTGTAAATTCTAAAACATGTGCTCCCCACTATGTCCGTGCCATGGGAATCTCCTCTTGGAACAGTCCTACCAAAGTCCTGGAGATTGAGATCCAGTTTTTAAAAAAAAAAACAAAAATGTACCGATCATTGAGCATTTCTACGAGGATTGTTTTGCAAAATGTTTCCCTTTAAAGAAAATGATTTTTTTGGTTTATTTTGTGAGATCAAGGGTAAGGTAAGGCGTGACGTCAAATTTGACAGTGCTGGCGTTTCGCAGAGAACAATGTTTGGGGTTTTAACTTGTGGGGGGAGCTCACATGAGTTTATTAGCATTAGATTCAATTATCTTTCTTTATTTTTATTTATTGAGCCAATGCCTGGATGTGAAGGGCACTGAAATAAAAATCAGATGGGAACAATGGGGACGATAGTTAAAAAGGGAAATATCCAATGACGTTGACAATACTCCTGTCTCCACAGGTGCAACAGCCTGAAATATGGTAGTCTATACTTATACTCTCTCAAAATTAGTTTATGATGGGAAGGCTTTTGTGTACGAAAGAACAAAAGAGCTCGAATTTCCCAATTCGCACACTTGTCATCCTCACAGGGTTATTTGCCAAAATATGTCATAGTAATAATAATGATGGGGACAGTGGATTATATGAAGCACATTTAGTACTATTATTATTATATACAGTAGCCCCAGAAGTGAGAAATAATGAGTCTTTCTTTCCAAGTCCCCTCCTCTCCTATTTACACTCGAATATTCCAGGACATCATTTGTTTTAGCCAGTGTGTTCATATTGGGAGAAAAAAGTTACCAATTTTCTGTAATTATCTATTTCCCATGCTTATCGTCACCAAGTATTATAAATTCAGAGCCATAAATTACAGTCCTCCAGGCAGATATAAATAACGGACTGGGCTCAGATATAAAATTGAATTCGTGTTATTATCTCATGAAAAGTGACACTTTGGTGTTTATTGTACGTCCATTTCTGTAGTAATAATAAATGCTTGCGCACATACTTACATATGTATGTAGCATTGTGGGTAGTTATCCCTAGGTTAAGAAAGGTTATAAAAGAAATTACTACACACTATCCTGGAGAACTTTTGATGCTAGGTGGAGTGTCCGCGAGTAAATACTAAAAACGAACGATCCTTACTAAATATTTAATGGGAGTAAGAAGGCTCAGGTACATGTTTTTCCATTAACTTCGCAGTAACAAGTATGATCCAGGAATTTCTCTAAAAATTATACATTCGGATGAAACAAGGAATGGGCCGGGACAAATATGACTGGTGAGCCTTCTCTTTCAGCCCAGCACGAAAAATATACTTGGATTTCAAATACGGAATTACATACCTTGTGAGGGATAATGAGTGACTCAATTTCGCAGACACATGAAGGAGAATAAAAACTCTTTCGCTCTAATGTGCAAAATGTAATTATGAAAAGGGTACTCCTCTGGTCGATGACTTGAACCATTGGAGAAAATTCCTTAATATTGTATGCACTGCTACTTTGTCAGCATGCAAAGTTCCGCAAAAATGATGTCTCGCAAAAGTAATAATTAATTAGGGGCTTAAAAACTGCATTACGTTTTTTCCCTATTACGTAAATACGTCAAGAGAAACGACTGAATACTGTCTTTGCTAGTTTGAGTCTCTCACACTTCGAGCCTAGTGGCAAAAAAAAAAAGTTTAGCACGACACTATGCAAATACATACATGGTTACAAGAGCCAGAAAGGTGCACATGTTGTAGCAAAGTAAAGGACGGAGAAACAAATGTTAAATGTGGATTTCACACTCCTACGGTAATTTCTGTCCACTTTTTACGACAGCTACAAATTGCCTCTGAGATATGCCTCTACTATTTTCTAAAAAAATTAATATTAATGTACAGACCAGGGACCGTAGATACAAATAACACCATTTGGAATGGAATTTTTGCGTTTTGCCACCATAAACATTTTTGTCGTTCCTGGTTCAAACCGCACTTTGACATATTACCATATGAAAATCCAATTAGCTCTGAATAGGTGCAAACTAAACGGTGTAAATAAATTATGTACGTACATAATAATCCGCTATCTACAGTGTAGATTCTACACCATTTTTCAAAAACAAATCCTAGTTTCCATCATCGTAAAAATCCAGAGCAACTAAACATACTAATTTTATGCTCATATTTACAATGTGGTAATGAACTGGGACCCCAAATTTATTGGGCAGTTATTGCGGAAAACTGTGGTATATTTTCCGACCATTCTTGTTCATTTCATGGGAGCTCTATTTTTATATTTTGGTGTTCTTCCAGCAATTATAAAAGTACCTGGAGCTCATTTTTGGAGGGATTGTTATTAATACATGGGCTTTATTTTCGTATTTTGGGTCGGTAAATACGGTCTGTTTTCTTTTCACTTACATTTGTAATTATACTTACAGAGGATTTACGCACATATTTACCCGAAATGCCAAAATTTATATATGTGAGTTCATGTATTGTTCTTTTAATAAATCCATCGGAGTTTCTCACTAGGTTTTCCAGAATTCGTTTCTGTTGATAAATGACTGTCCATTCCTGCTGTAACGAATAAATCACGGCCGAGACATGACACATGAGCATGTCTACCTCACGCTATTCTCCAATGAACATTGACTCCAGAGCATTCCCTATTTTTTTGTGAGCATAATATTAACTCTGCTCTCCGGTAGTATGTATATCCCAAACTACTCCTAAATACTGCATATCATATGATCCACAGAATAAATAGTATCCATAGCCAAAAGCCATTATAAAACAATCCCTAGAGCGCTAATTGTATTAACGCTCCCTACAAAATGGAAATAAATAATTTGTCATAATGGAACACAAACTAGAAACCAATCTCTATTTATTTTATGTGAGTGAGTGTGTGTGTTTGTGTGTGTTCTCATTTAATTCAGAGAGAGTGCAATGGACGCTGCTATGCATGGAAGGAGGTCTCCACTAATTTTCAAGTTCAGAGCCTCGGCCCCATAGGAAGGATATTGCATTGAAGCCAAAGTCAAGACCTTAACCTTAGTTTTACTAATACTTGGAAATCCATTAATACAAGAGTAATAAATCCTTTGAGAAAAAAGTTTGATGGGTTTATATAGAAATAAAAAACGGAATCCAAAGAGTGAGAGAGAGAAAGAGAGAGAGAGAGAAAGAGAGAGAGAGAGAGAGAGAGAGAGCAAAAGAGAGCGAAGGAGAAATATTATTGTGGAGAAAGTTGCGTAAGTTGGAGAGCACGCCTGATTTCCCCAGCTGATATAGAAAATTCAGTTTGGCCAGGAAAAATGAGAAGATTGGGAACGCCTCTCCCTAATCATTATTTATGCTCTGTTGATCCTTCCTAACTTTCATACATAAAGGTCGGAATACTCAATAATAAAAATACAAGTATATACTTTTGCTCCTCTAACTTCTCATAAATACTCACGGAGGAGTTGGGAAATAGTTACCTGGAAAATATCAAAGGGAACTTCCCTCATGGAGCGTCACCTTCTCAAATGTACACTTAGATACATAAACAATATCTATATTTAAAAAAAAATTGTATCTTATAGGGTCCTCTGCATCTATAAATATATAAAAATGCTCTCCGAATTTTAAACATTTGTTGAATGCTGGATTGATGCTCGTATCTTTTGGGAACATTGTTAATCTCATAATATTTTAGGGAAGGGGCTGGTCCCTTTGCCCGCAGCCATTTTAACAAAGACTTATAGAGAGAAATGTCTCTCATTTCATTTCCAGTGTACTAGACTTAGGCGGAAGTAGCTTCTTCATAGGACTAGGACTAGGAACTAGGGATCTTGTGTGTGTGTGTGTGTGTGTGTGTACATATGTATGTGTGCGTGTGTACTATGGGAAATCCAAAATTCAATTTTGATGATACAAATCTTGTCATCTTGTCATATTCTCCTTTCTTAAAGCTTCTCCTCCTTCATCCTTTCTTATTCAACTTTCCTGGTGAATATCTCATCTTATTTCCATTACAGAGATTACACTTGGCTAGCTTCAAACGAAACTTCAACAAATACAAGTTAAACTGCCTTTTCCTGTGGGGTTTTCATGTTTTTTCTCCCCTCCTATTGCTATTTCTACTTGGGCTGATGAATTTACCTAGTTCTTTTCCTCCATTTACTTTCTCCTTGCCATTTGAACCCTGAACTTCCTCTCTCCTATCCGTCCTATACAATTTTGGCATTTCCATTATACACAAGAAGAAAAAAAAACCCAATAACATTCCTCTCATGTTTCAATTTTTGTGTCCTTTTTTCAGAAAAATATTCCCCCTTTCCAATTTCTTTGAACGTCTTCCTTAAAATTTCTAATGATCTTAACGACTAAACTTGCGGATGTAGGATATAGATTATCCTGTGTTTTATTTAGGAAATTTCACTGAGCTGTTTAAAAACTACTTGGATGACAAGGATGAGGAGAGGGAAATGGGAAGATATGACTCAAGTAAATTAGATGCAAGAGCTCGGGACAAGTCCCGACAGCAAGTATGTCAGAGACAGCGTTGCAGAGGCGTAAGTTGTCACAATTTACATTGTTATCATAACCTTTCAAGAGAGGTTTTTCCTTTGCTCGTTTAGCAGTCAAGTAACTCCTTATGTATCCTCCTTCTTAGTATATGTATCCATGGTCCTGCAAGACGGAGTCAGTAGTAGAGGGAGAGTGAAAGTGAGAGAGAAAGCTGGAGTGTAAAAACTGCTTCGAGTCTAAAGGTGAATAGAAAATGTCAACGACTACACTTTCCTCGTTTCAGTAAAACCGCTCAACCTCACTTCCAGTTCAGTTCTGTGCCTTATGTAGATCCTCCCAAGCTATAGATCTTCTCAAGGTATATATTCTCCAGGAGTTTCAAACGCCTCCCAAAAACCTACATGTGCTCGTATCAAAATGCACCCATAAATACTTGCATGCGTCTGTACGTACAAACTTTACATATGTATGTACATATGTATGTGCATACATAGGTGCTTTGGCCAATGTAAACCCAGTTTTCTCAATGACTTTAATTCTTAAGTGCACTCCCCAAAGTGTGTACGTCCAAGCTGCGGGAGCAAGAGACTCAGAGTTGTAGGTTGTAAACTCCTTTGGAATATCTATCTAAAAGTAGGATGAGAGACAGGAGAGAGATTACCCATAGTGGGCTCGTCAGGCGTCACTCATAAGCTCTCACGTTGCATATAAATATCTACTGCTCCTCCTTACCCGACTGCCTTACTTGTAAGGTTAAAGTCTCTACTGAAGCTACTACACAGTTGAATGTGTACAACTAGAGAGGACCTATAGTACCAATGAAAAGAGTACTTACCGAAAAATACATATGGACAGAGCCGTGTGGATGCCCAGAGAAAGTAAGACTAGAGACTAAAAGGATTGTCTCCAGAGAAAGCTTTAGTATGAACAAAGCGGGTTATAAAATATTCATGTGAAAATTCTATGTATGAGTAAAATAAATACATATACCTTTAAAAATGAATTGAATATGTAGGTTGATGCACATACATATGTAGATATATGTACATAGGGTATTGCTCATAGCCGGGTGTACTTTCTATCATTCCCCAAACCTGCTGCTTCAATGGCTCTCCGTCGTTGTGGACGTCAGTAGAGGAAAAACTACCATTTCTGTAAGTTTTGACCTTCTCTGTGAATTTCTGCAAGAGCTGACGTGGGCTTGGCCATATGTATGTACGTGCAAGCCAACTGACTTTGTATACCGACACATGTTCCATTGCAAAAATTGCATCCATTGCAAGAAACTCAAAGTTGCAACGTAAAGGAACCGAAAATGAGGAGACTGTTTTCCCTCAACAGGGCCCGGTCCTCTTGAACTACTCACAAAGAGTGGGGCGCTGTTTGGGAGGTGAAAGGACAGCCATTCGTGGAATGCATTGAGGGATGCAGACCGTGTGTCTCTGAATATTTGCAGAAATGCAAAAAAGTTGTAGCACATGGAGGGAAGGCGAGCTTTTAACGAGGTAATCAAATCCCCTGAAACTAGGTGTCTATTTTAAAGGGAAGTTCCCCCTTCATGTGTGTATTTGGAGGATCCTGTGGAAATCCAGGAGGGGGGAAAAAATCTTGTGATTCGCTTAGTCACTGGGATTTTGTATTTACCTTGATGATAAAAAGTTAATTAAAATAATTGTGCATCGTCAGTGGAATATTCCTCCGTTAAGCCAGTGGATATTCACTTGTGCTGAGTCTCGAGTCGAAGTTTAGCCATCCAAATAATTTTATTCTCTCATCCTTCTTTCCCCATACATGCGAAAAAGGAAATTGCGGTGGTTTTTTCCCTGCCAAGAACAAGAAGAAAAGCTATCAAAGTTGTGCGTCCCTCATATCTCTCTTTTTCCCTTCGTTCTCTCTCTCTCTCTCTCTCTCCCTCTCTCTCTCTCCTTCTCGTACTCTCTCTCCAGCGACAAATATAAGTAATCAGAATTGGTGGAAAGAATATCCATCTCCTCGCTCTCTATAGAAACATCCCCCACCTCAAATTAGACCATTTCCCAATGGTGCTATAATAGAGATGTGGCAATTAATTACCAACTTCTCGGCAAGAAGAAAATAGTAAGTTCTCACAGGAGCAAATTCCATACTACGCTCCATATCCGGTCCCATATATCTACTTATAAGGGAAAGGAGCTCCTTGCAATACCAGTCAGGCACAGATGCAAGGATACAAGTATGCAAGTGAAATTCATATACTCCCTTGCCCCAATATTCCAAGCCAAGTGTTCCGGACATCTTTCACGAGTGCCGCCCAGATTGTTTTACACATTCTAAAGGCGCCGAATGTTCCTGTACATATACACATGCGTATCTATATGTAGATAGATATATACATATGCACATTAATCCCTGAGAATAATCCGGCCTTTTCCACAGGATCAATAGTTAACTTTCACTCTCCCTGTATCCACCATTGACTCATCCACTTCCCTACCTATCTCTTCTCATGGAGATAGCTCCTCACTGACAAATCAACACACACACACACACACACACACACACAGACACACATACACAGACAATTATTAATCACCATTAACAGAATTTATGGACACAACACCCAACTTCAAGCACACACCCAAGGATATCTGTATCAATCTACTTTCTCCCTCTCACTTCCTCCCGACTTTCTGTGCATCTTCACAACGTCCACAATTTACTACTTTCTCCTAAACAACTCAACTTTTTACTTCAATATTTGCTAGTTTTTCCTAGACGTCAGTAGGAGTCCAGGGGCCTCCTCACACACGCAGTGTGGGACGAGGGACTTGTGGAAATGAAATGCTCCTATACAAAGTACTACACGAAAGGTGAAAAGTTGGCTTCCTAAACGAAGTCTGAATAAATTGAATTGCTGGAAATGGAATTATGTAAATTCCTCCGGAGTCTCCTCCAATGTATGCACAAGATAAATTATAATTAGGAAGCAAAGACTCCAATTTGGTGAAAGTAGGTGCAGGCTATGAAATCAAGGGAAACTTTTCTCCCTTACATTTGACCAGAGGAATTACGAGCTACTATAAGAGGAATGGATTTGGTGAGTATTAAATAAAACAACTATATGAAATTTCCTACAGATACCTGTATCTATACATATCTACCTATACGAACGTCATCCATGCTCTCGAATGCGAGCTTATCTTCGAACACAGTTTATGAACTCCTTTGACTAAATTCCTTGAGACTCGAGCAAGTTCCGACGGATTTCTGGAGTTCCCCAAGATAAACAAAAGAAATCGTACAAGACATATTAGGGACTAACACTGATTACATGGCTGGGCTTATCATGACAGTTGCAATGGACTTGAAATTGAGAGCCCTACAAGTTATACTTTCTCCCGCGACCTGTAGTATGTGCATACGTGGGAATTTCTATGGGAGTAAAATAATTACGAAGGCTATCTATGACAAGGAAACATTCTGAGAGGGCATCCTTGGCCAGCTTCATTTAGAGCCAAGCGGGATAAAGTATAGGAAAGTAATACCTGGGAAAAGTTAACACTTTGTGTAAATGATACTTTCAGGATTGCAACCCACGTAATGCTCATGGCCATGGAGGGAAATAAGGAGGAAGGTTGAGGAAAGTGCAAGGCCATTCATTAGGGAAACCTTTCCATCCCCAGAAATAATGCGGGACCGAACTCAAAGGAAGGGAAGATAAACTGGTCAGTTCCCTGTTCCCTGTAGCCATCCTACTATTCAATAGGGCATTTCCCGCTGAACTTTATCTGGGAAATGGATTTCATTTTGTTCAGACAATTTACTCTATGATCTTGTGTCAGAGATTTTAGCTGTTAAGTATATTTCCAGGGAAAGGAATTCCATTTGAGGATGATACTCTCTCTGCCAAAATATGCCTTCAAGGTGGAATCATTGCAGAATCCCTAATAATAAAATGGGGGGAGTGCAGTTGCATGTGAATATCAGGGGGTCTCTCAGCGAGAGGGAGTGAGACAGGTCATAAGAGCTACCATCCTATAGTCGTTAAAATAAGGAGTCTAAAGTAGACTTCATCCTTGATTGCTCGCCCCTTCGCCCTTTTTTTTCTAATCATTGGAAAGCCTGTGCGTGAGTCTCACTGGAGGATGCGAAAAGCCCACGGATTTTGCTATCCTTTTAATAGACAATCTCTTAGTTCTTTTTCGGCCAGGGAAAATTGCTATGATGTTCCATAATAGGGAATATTTGGTAAGAACCCAGGGCTGGCTCCTTCTCTGCACTTTTCTAAATGTGTTATATGTAAGTACATATGTAACATCCGTCATATGACTATGACTATCCTCAAAGTTCCTGCATGCATGGGGGACTCCTCTTCCCACGTATTTCTCTATTTATAGGGAATGTCTGTTGAGTTAGGAAAGAACCTATAGCTCTTCACGTATGTACATAGCTTAGCTTCATCATAGGACAGGATCCAAGGGAACTCTTGCATCAAAGCTCCCTTCCCCAAAGGTTTTTAAAAATGCACTGAAAGTACATACTGTCAATGGGATGGAGTCAGTAAGCTCCTCTCCCTCCACTGTTTCCCACAATACAGATCCATGCACACCAAGGAGGGCAACTCTCACTATCAGAGAGTACAAAATACATAGTTTTTCTCATTTCTTACCTTTTTCATCCCAATGATTCCACAGAATTATAATATGCACATACATACGTAAGTCCAATGGAAAAATTCCAGCAACATATGGGAGCTTTCATTGTGTACCCCATGCCCTCAAAGTTTCTATCAGAGAAATATAAACCATACAGATACAAGCAAAACTATGTACATACCTCTGATTACTGCGTAAAGACCATATAGCCGAGCTATTATGAAATTAAGAGGGAAATTGTAAGCCATAATGGACATCCGCTGCATTTGTTTTGTATTCCATTTTATTCGAGATGAATTACTTTCAAAATTAAGATGAAAGTGTGTAAACCAAATAGTAATCATGAATGTATTTTTCCAGTCCAGGATTTTTATCTTGTACATTGCCAAGGATAGAAGTAAAGACTTACGAGAGAAGTTCAATTTAAGAAGTAATTACTGCCACTAAAGTGCATTTATACTTGAGGAGATGACTGAAGTACTAACTAAACTCATCATGTTGTTTCTGTTTATCTGAACGCCCAGTCACTTCCAATACGGGAGGAAGATTACTGGGAGGAATTTGAGGAGAAGCAATCTCGAATTTGGATGTAATTGAATAGAAAATGTGGTTTGGGGAGGCTTTAGGTAGGAATGTATCCGTTTTCTGGAAATTGTTGATTATTTGCTGAAACATATAACTGGGAGTTGAAGAATTGTTTATGATTACGGAAGCCAAACAGATTTCAAGCTTTTAGTGTGTACATTGGGAGATGGAGGAGTGGAATTATTATAGAGAGTCCGAAATATGTATGTAGGATGTATACCTATGTGTAGGTACAAATGTAAGCTTAAATAAATTTTGATTGGAGCAGATGACTTGATTAGCTGGAGATACACAGTTGGGCATTGCGTTAGAGATGAATTTCCTCCGGTGATCACATCATTTTCGTCTTATTTGAGTTTCGTCTTCCTTTGACTTCCCTCATACAAGTGTGTGTAAGATTGAGAGTCATATGTACCCGTCAATATTCGGAAGAATCAATCTTTGTAAATATCTCATGTATATCTATACTTGTACGCAGAGACGCAGGCAAATAGATAGATGAAGATACATGCACACACAGACACACTACTCACATGCATAAACGCAAACGCACATACTGGGCAAGAGCTAAATCCACTTGGGAAATCTTCACTCTCCATCCAGCAAGATAAACTTGGCTCTTCCAACTCTCTCCATCCATTTCTGTGAATGTAGGAGGAAGCTCTTTCGGAAAGCATCCTCAAAGTGATGCATCCAAAAGAAAGGAAACTCTCCTGGCTCCATCATATGAAATTAGAGTACGTTGCCTTGGCCAATTCAATTCATACTTTTCCGGAGGATTTGCCTTCCCTAACATGCATGTACTCACTTCATGTATATACCTATCAAGAGCTGTCTAGGAAAGAAAAAAGGTACGAGAGAAAAGCTGCAAATGAAATTATGTACAATCAAGTTTCACTCAAAAATGACTTTCATCCTGAGAGGAAACCATAGCCTTGTTCACACTCGATTCTCGTACTTTGTAGATACAAGTAGCATTTTGCAACCGTAAGGAATCTAGTCCAAACTTAGCCAGAGCAGTGACTATGTACAGTATGTATGTATGTATTTCAGTATGTACATGCACATAAAATAATACACATAATGTATCCAGCAACTCCGATCCCAATCAAATGTTCAATATTGAGAGTACACTCCGGGCCTGGGTCCTTCCAAATTCTGTCAAGACTAGTACTTAATGAAATAAATCTGCAAAGTCATATTTCATAAAATCTCACTCGTCTTGTGTTTGTAAGGGATATGAAATAAACTAGGTTTGCCGATTTTCAAAAGTTAGAGCCGGTCTGAAGTATTCAGTACAGTTTCAAAGGATTTCAAGTACCGGGACCAAGTGCATGGATAATGAAAGGAATTTTAAAATGTCAACTTTTCTAAATTCCAACATAATATGATAATACCCATTTGAATTTCTTATGTATCCTGCCTTTCCCTTTGATATTATTTTTGGAGAAACTTTCCATCCCAGGTAAGTTACTGGAACTGACGGAATTCTAAATTCACAACTTATGATTTACCTCCGTGCTTCTGCTACCTTCGCTTCGGCTCCCGAGCTTCTTATGGAAACTCTGGCGGAACTATTCATACATTTTTTCGCTTTGGTATACATACATACATACATACATACATACATACATACATACATACATACATAAGTAGATATATAAATTCATAATAGGGATAGGAGATAGGGTCAATACATAAAAGCATTACTTTTACCTGGGCACTATACCCTCCATAGTCTACGTAGCTCCTGGGTGGAAGGAGACTCTCAGTGCATTAGGTGACTCTGGATGTGTGCGTAGTTTCATTTGTGTGTATTAAAAGTAAGTCCTAGGAAAACACATCGGTGCTGGGGACTCTGCGTAGGTTGCTCCAGTTTGAGACATATAAATGGTTGATGGTACAGACAGAGACAGACAGATATAGAAAGATGGGAAATAAGTGGGGAATATTATGATTCAATTTGATGGGTAAATAATCCCTGAAATGCAGTTCGTCTCACAGTGGGAGGCCCACAAAAGTCAAGTGATAAATCAAAACTTGAAAGCCCCTCTACTTAATTGAATTCAATGATAATGAGCAAACTTAAACATCTGCACGGAAAACTAACTGTGTACTTTAACCAAGTCCCAAAGTATACACGTATCTCATGGTAAGGGTCCAGCTGTAGATACTTTACTGGAGCTCCCATCCCTACGGAGTGGCTTTCCTCTATAAGGAACTATAATAATTGTACGTATGTAGATACATACATGAGCGTATCCTCCGAAATAGTAAATTTCATTACAATGAATTTACTACCAAGTGCTAGGAGCTTTGGTAGTGGCATTAGTGAAATAACCACATGTCCGTAGGTACGCAGACACGCCGACAAATGCTCCTCGTCCAAATTCATCATTTTATTATTTAGCAAAAAGAATAAGTTTAATCATCAATAAGCCTCTGTACACAGAGTCCGGGGTCTCTGGTGGTGACGGATGGTGAGTTACATTCTACCATCTCCCCAGCGAGGCTTCATTATTACCAATCCTTTTTTTTTTATTCAAACCCACATACATAGGAACACACGGAGGTAATCATAACTGCATAATCAAGAGCGAGGAAGTGATACACTTGGGGTATGAGGCACTTGCCCATAAAAATCCCATGGCTAAAGCCCGGAGTGCCGGGGATGAGAAAGCCATTTGATCCTGTGGAAACATCACTGAAATCAGTAATATTATTCCATTAATTCCAGCTCTGCGTGAGATCAATTGGTGTGGCGGTATATTTTGGAAATAAAAAATTTCCAGTCGTTTCCTCTTTCATAAATCTGATTCCTCCCATTCGTCTCCGTAGTTTTTACGCTTCCTCCCGGAGTGTGTTATATGAAACCAGACCAGTTATATGTAATGTTTCAGGGACAAAACTACACTGGTAATTTCGGATGCAATTAAAACCCAGGAAATATTCTACTGTATGTATTTAAATATGTGGGAAGACAAACTGAGCTTGTATGTATAATTATATCCAGGGCATATGCTATATTGTATATTGTATTTTAAAATTATTGAGGCTCACCTACACGTACACCCAGTTGCATGGAAATAATGCACATTTATCCCTGTTTAAATAATTCTGTGGAAATGCATACATATGTACATGCAGACTTGCAGAACATTAATAGCTGGCCATTAGCATTGTCAGTGGAACTGGAGGACGACCGTAGGATCCAGTTTCATTATAGAGAGATGCCCTATTTACTTCGTAGGAGTATCTAATAGAGGTGATCCTGAGTCCCTCTCCTCTCTCTCTCTCTCTCTCTTACTCTCCCTACCACTGCCCCTCACATAATGGAGGAGCTTTAGCAGTAATAATAATAATTCTCAGTGTTCCCCATTAAATGTCTCGCGTCATCATCATAAATAAAATCTCCCTAGTGAGATATTTATGTTGATTAAATTGACTCCATTTTTCTCCTTTCCAGCAATTCCTCTTTCTGCTCCCGGCCATTCTTCCCTGTCTTTCGGATGGGCCCTGCGTAAAGGCTCGGGAAAGTAAGCGTTGCTGCGTGGCTAACAGAAACAGCCATCATAATATCTGTGGGACGTGTACCTTCTGTATGAATGTGCCTGTAGAAAAACATGTAAATACTGTACTCATATATGTACATATGTACATACATCTGTAGAGACACATACAATACAGCCTAATTTCTTAGTTCCCGTCGTTCAAAGGAACCTCACATGTATTGTACTTCTCCAACCTGGGTCTGTATCTACTATAATTATTATGCACACTCAAAATTTTAACTTTAGAAACTTACGTTATGGACCGAAGCTTAGTGCTATGTATATGACAAGTGCCACTGGAACCATGAAACTAAATGGAACTTGTCTCAACATTGGCCACTTAATTGTAAAGACACCCGAGGCGTTCTTCCCACTATTTAAAAGTAGGTTCCTAGGCCCATTTTCATACATAGTTTCAACTTCTCGGAGATTGTTTTGTCGATTTTTTTTACATGGAACTTTTCGGAAATTTGAATGGAATTTATTATTTTCGAAACTTTGTGAAGGAAAAATGTTGGGCTAGTAAATTTGAGTGGATGTGGATACAAAAAATGTAAATAGGGATCTATGTATCTCAATGTTGGAAAAACATGAGGCATTACCTAGATTGTTAGGATTTGAAAATAAAATAATTTCTTCTCCATAACTGGTCTGTAAAGGAGTGAAGGACTGAGTTAATTTATGAAAAGTCCTTTTAGTATTCAGACCCTGGGTATAATTAGATACATAGAAACCATTGCAATTGCATGAGTTCCGCATCCAGTCGAGAGACTAGAGACTGTCATATGGAAATGTGGGCTATGGAGAAAAAGAGCCAGTGTTGGAAACTTCCTTGGTTCGAAACCATAGAAGTAATGAAGTAAGTCTATAGAAAAAGTTTGCATCTGTTAGTCAAACTGTTACCATTACCACTCACGCTAACCATCTCTGAGGGCGTAATAAGTAGAGCAAACTTTCAGGACACCTTTTACTTCTACCCGGTCCTCTTTATTTGACCACTCGCCCCAGCGAGCCTTTATGAACTCCTCATTTAAATATTTAAATCCTAAATTCTCGGAGACTCATCCCTTCGTATTAGTGTCTGCTCAACCATGCCCTCCTCACCCTCATGCCACTGTAGCTTGATCAAATTTATTTACCTTCTATTTAGGAAACTTCTACGACTGTATGTAATAATTACATATATGTAGATATCCATCTACATGTGTACATAAGTAATTACTAGAACGAATAAAAATGGTAACTTCCTACTTTTATAAATTCCACTATCCATTCCCTGTACAAATGATGTTAAGGTTAATACCACAAAAAACAACTTGTTGTGACAAGCACGCATGTGCTCAGCTAATTATAAACAGTTACTATTTTGAGGAGTAAGTGTTTCCAAAATAACCTACAATTACTCCGAGATTACATACTTTAGAATTGTACAAGACATTATTATATGTTCGGAAGTACTAGAGCCTACTCCGAGTAGGGGCTAGGGGATTAAGCGTACAAAACAAGGCTGATGTGTAGCTTAGGCTTGTAGCTCCAACTTTTACACGGGCATTATGTCCCCAATCACAAAGTTCCAAAACACATGTCATATATGTATATCTATACATAGATATGTCTATGCTCACTAACTCCCAGAGTAAATAATAATTACAAAAGTAAATAGTACATAGAAGGGTCTCTTCATTACGGCCGATAAGAGTTCGAAGTTTTTCCCTCAGCCAAGGAAGGGCTCCGCAGAAAGTCAGTTTATGAGCCAGCTCGTTAGTGGAAATGCCCCAGACCCGAGTCCATGCAGACGGAATACTGGGACAGGGAAAGGAGAGAAAAATATCGCTAATATGAAAATTGCATGGAATTCAAATGCGACTATAATATATATATACCTACAATATCTAATCGGATTGGCTAAGTGATTAAAGTTTAAGTTGACATGAAAAATGTATACACAAGTCTCAAGTCGTAAATAACCCACCGACATTAAACTTACACCAACTTTTCGCTCCTAGGTGTTTACACAAGACTAGTATTTAGTTTTTTTGTATGTATGTACTGTAGTAGTAATAGTAGTAGTAGTAGATAGAGCTCCTCTTATCCAGAGCCCAACACCTTTTCCAAGGTTCCAATGTATATATATCTACAATATATAAGGAATATAGCCTATAGTCATAGGAGGAGGACATAGATAAAAACCTGACGGAAAGGGAGAGAGAGAGAAAAAAAATATATGACTCTCAATCCAAAAATAAAGGCTGGCTCAAGCACTGAGCCAGGGAGGGTATTGTAAACATAACAAGCCTTATTTCAGGGCAAATGGCGGTATTTTCACAGGAAATGACAAGATAAAATTTTACGGCCTCTTACATGCACCAAGTGCAAAATATGCAATTGCAAAATGTCCCTGAATTTGTCAACCTCCTTCTCTTAACGACTACTCCGAAACCATTAACAATAGGAAAGAATTCATAAAGCTTGAGAGAACCGTCAATTTTACGGCTTTCCCCCGCACGTTCCCTTTCGCTAATCTATATGCATACGGACCCTCTACACACACACACACACACACACGGACTCCACTACACATCTAATAGGGATATCCACATTGGGCACATTCTTCCACAAAAACCAATGGTACAATTCCACACTCCCATTTCATGGTTGGGGTACTAACCAGTCAACAGCTCTGCCTTGGCCTCTCCGTCCTGTCCATATTTATATTTTTGTATCTACATACAAAAACAACATCCTTTGAAAAACAACAGCCACTACTTTTTTTCCCCCCTCATACTAACTTTCAATTTACAGGAGAAAATTATTCTCGTCAATTGCTCCTGGCTTTGGCCGCCTCGTCATAAAAAATTCGAGTCGACAACAACAAGTCTTATCCCTGTGCTTTGACAGGTACAATTGTACTTATGTGCATGGACATAAGTACATCCCCGTACATTGACTCACATGTAGATATATAGTTCCTGTTCCCATGAAACTTTTCTCTGAATTTTCTCCTTACGTGTTGCTGGGTGGGTGAGAGAGAGAGAGACTCAAATGGAGAAATTTATTTGACATGGAAATTTTTACCAGTGGGAGTATCTACACTCAAATATATACAAACGGGCACAATGGAACTCCGTCACTGACCGCTTATTATGTCAAATATTAATCTTGCACACTTTCATCAGCCTCAGACGAACTACTAGGATTGTCAAAATCCAGGAGGAATAATACCCAAGAGGGAATCAATTACCTTGTTCATGCCTGTCCTGCCCCACATTACCTTGACAAGCTATTTTTCAGTGGAAGCACCGTCATAGCAGAATGAGGCTCGAGAATTGAATCCAGTACTTGCTCATTACACTCTCGCACATAATTATGTATAAATATATTGTGGTACTTACTAAGAACAATTTTCATTTCATTTTTCCTCTGATACCGGAGCTACAGTACATACAGAATCCAGGTTATGTAAGGTCTCCGAAAGTTAACATGTACATATATTGTAGAACGGAACAATACATAATAATTACGGGGTGTACTGTGCACGTTCCCTGTAACCCCTTGGATTTGTATGCAGGTGGATAAATTTCCGGACAAATGTCTTCCTAAATGTGAGTCCTGACGTTGGAGTTTTGTCATGGATATGAGTATAAAATATGACTGTATATTTGAGTGGGAGGAGGGAACTGTAGGGTAGTAGCTAAGTTAAGTAGCTAAATTAATATGAAATGGGTAGGAATGGGTGAAAGTAAATTTTCTAAAAAAAATTTGCCCTTAATATGTATGTACTTCAGTTGTTGTAGATGCTTATTCTTACTTATACAGTTGTCAAGACTTATAGGGAGGGAACCAGAAGGGAGGCTATTTCTTGGAATATTATTTTTGGCGGGGTTCTATGCCCAGGAGTAGTTTCAGAGAAAGTGTGTTTAAGAGCAAGAAATGCGTTGTTGGATATACATACAAACATAGTAGGGGAGTATCGTTACACTTGTATGTATGGATGCTGTGTATTTATATATGTGGAGGAGATACATACATATGAGGGGCTATCCACAAAGGCAAAAAATAGCAAGAGTTGATCATGCGATTGAAAGTTGATAGGAAGATTGTATATGGAGCGGGTCGGGGTAGAGAATATAGGTTTAGGGATTCAGAGAGATGTCATTAAGTTTGCGTGTGTGTGTGGTCCTCGAGGGGAGTTATTGATTTCAGCAAATTATTAGTTAGACTCTCGCTGCCGGAACTTGACGTGACTTTACTGACTAACTGACTGATGTGCCTCTCGTCGTCTCGTCTACCAACATTGCATTACAAAGTAGTTGTGTGTGCTACCCCTGCTCTTGCTCCGTACAGCTTGGAATTCCGTAAGCAAAGGGGTTGGTCCTTATTCCAACTCCTATTTACAAACATGCACGATGGGATTACAGTTCCCTATAGACAGTCTCTATAGGAAGGGCCTGTGTGTGTGTGTGTGTGTGTGAGCGACCAGGAGAGCACATACATACGTACATACATATACAAGACAATCTTTGTATCTACGTGAGGAAGTTCTCTGAAAAAATATTGCTCCCGCCAGCCGTTATCCAACCTTGCGCATTTTCTTATTTAATCCACATTTTTTGGTATGCAACCCCCGATTTTTCTACATTTTTCCCATCCTATAAATACCTCCCTATCTCCCTCGTTTTTCAGACCAAATCAGAATTTTCCCATGCCGAAATTCCCCGTATATTTGACAATCCTCCATGCATGCATATCTGTGGACTCAGACAAAGTCATTATTAAATTTGAAGTTGTAGTTATATATACAAATGATACAATTGTAGGATGCGGATTTTCAATTTACGACAGATCTCAGACACGTCATGTACATACATAGATACATGTGCAGTTACATATACATATATAAATAATTATAGTATCTATTAGATATGTGTGTACTCATGTTTTGTACGACGGTTGAAATGTCTCTCTTCTCTCGTCGTCATGTGCTGACAGGAACATTGGATTTGAAGAGCATATAGGGATAAAGTCCATTTGGAAATTGACTTATTGAGGCGGCATAGCTCATTCATTCCCAAATGCATTTACTTTACATTTTATATAGGAATTGCGCGTGGGGGTTTTGATACACAGTGAAAAGCTGTTTAGGCTCAACCCGAGCCCATGCATATGCACAAATACCGGAAAGGAGAGAAAATTAGAGCTTCGAAAGTCAGTCAGAAGTTCCAGGCCGTTTTACATTCCCAAATAAATTGATTTTCACGGGTTTCCGCTCCAATTATGTAAACCCAATTAAAATCACAATTTGCTAAATAATTTCCAATAGTAGTTTCTTATCAGATCTCCAGGGAATACTTTCCATGGGGAAACATTATGAATTGATAAGGAAGTAGTAAACAAATGTGAGGGACTTATTGGGGACACTCAGGCCTGGATTCTAACTGCGGCTCAACCGTCTGAATAACCTATGGTTAGCACTGGTAATAGAATTTTGTAACGTTTAAAATGCAATTCAATTTTTACTAGTTATAATTAGATATCTACAAAAATACACAAATATGGGCTTCATTTAAACGGGACTTTTATCAAACAGGATTTTTTCGTGTTCAAATAATTACTGGTGTGAAAGTCAGTTGGAAAAAATTGTATTTTTTTTTTCAGAAAAATGTGGAAGGGCCGGGCAACGGAGAGGGAAAACAAGGGAGGAAATCAACATCATTATCGCATAACAAGTGAGAGGAGTGTGGAAGTAGATCCGTACATCACCCATTAGCTAGCATTAGACAGCACGGGCGTCATTACTGGTTATTTCGGAATCAATAGTGAGCATCAAATCCCTCAGTATGTATATACAAATACATAGATATTTAGGATACATGTATTCGAAACCCAACACATGATGGGAGCATGAAGGGACAGAATTTTAGCTCATGACTCACCCCTTCCCTTCCTCCTTTTCCCTACCTTTTCATTCACCCTGGTCATACAGACCCGGAGTTCAATTACTGAAACACATGTAGCATTGTAATGACAACCGCATTCTTCCTGTCTCATCACTGTGCATTGTACCATACCCCTAAGGAAATTTTCCTTACAAGTTCCTCCACGTCCCTTCCAAAATTCCCTCCCTAGGAAGATTCCCATTAATGTCCATGATTCCCCTCATAATATATGCAGGAGCCCCACACTTGACAGTTGATAACAAGAGATTGTCCATGAAAAACGCAACTGCCCCTTCAATTCCTTGACTTGAAATGAATGAATACAATTTAAAGAGACTGGTCGAACAGGATACAGCAGATAGAAACAAAATGTCATTTATGAGTTCCAGCGTTGTGTAATACAGGACTCATGGCCCATATTACGTCCGTCATAAAATAAGTGATACGTAGTGTGATATGAGAAAAATCCTGATTAAACTAAAGCAAGACCTTTGCTCACGAAAATTGGGAAGTTTGTGTCAAGAAATTTAGATTAATATCAGAGTGTCCTTGCAGTTGTGCAATTTTCCAAGTGGTGTGTGTGTGTGTGTGTGTGTGTGCAGATACGCTGTAGCTCTTTCATTTTAATTTATTCATTCGACAACATATCCCTAGCATGTTATACTATGCAGAGAAGTAATTACTTGAAAATAATATTCGGAAAACCTCATAAAGTGAAATTAGGCCATAGGAAAGATTTTCATTTCCTCAAAAATTCACATGCCTTTTCCCTTTTTCGCAGAGTGAGAGGGGCATTTCATGCATTCAGCTTCATTCTCATAAACGAGCCATGCACGACAGCCGGGAGCGAATTCAATTTACATGACATGTGTGCATATTTATGTTCTTATGTATGTATGTTTGTATGTATGGATGTATGTATGTATGGATATATGCGCACTGGAAGTATTCAAGTGGAAACTGGAGAAAAAGAGGAAATAAACTAAAGCCTGGCGTATGTAATGTACAGATAAGCTCGGATTTTACAATACATACAACGTCAAAAAATATGAGCGTATTGCCATAGATATATCCAATGCATGTCAATGTGCATACGTAAGATTAAATATATGGGAGATCCTGAATTTAGTACATGCATGTATGTAATTATGTATGTATAGATATAATTATACATATGTAAGTACATACGTAATGCACTCGTATATAAATCCTATGAATAAAAATTTATGCTACATTTGAAACCTATAGGGAGAGTAGTAGGGTTGGAGGGCCGGAGCGTTGAATTCCATTGAAACTAATTATTCCCATTCTTTCCTTCCACTGAATGTTAATTGGTCTTTCATGGAATATTTTCTAGAATATTTCTTCCTTGGTGTCAAAATAGCAACTACAAATGTTCCAATTTCCTTCCCCATAGATATACCCCCGAGTCAAAAGTCGATACGGGGAGTAGATACTAAAGAGGCTGAATTTGTGTTGAGAGAGGAGGACTGACTCTCTCCTTGACAAGGAACTTAAAGGCTGAGAAAAATCAACAGTTGAGTAATGTTCCCATGATAATTCGAGAGGAGTATGAGCGTGTTGCAGGCGATTATATTGGGAAGGAGGAAGGGTTGTCTACTCATTTGTGAAATTAGCGGGAAGATCTAGGGAATAAATTAGATTATTTAAATGTTGCAATTTTCTCTTGAATTTAGCTAATCAAACGGAGGAAACTTGTGCGAAACAAGTTAGCAACTACTCCCGTCCGACTCCCCTCCATTCATTCGTTAGCATAATTATCTGGGAGAGTGGAGAGGAGAAAGAACAACTAGACCAAAAATAGACCAAGGAGCAGATGCACAACTGTACAGTACGAAATCTAAGGAAATAAATACTTTCCTACTGTCTGTCTATCTGTAGTACCCTCCAGCCCAGTACAGACTCTACATTTAAAAAACTCCCCTTACATAGAGTCTTATTTGCTCTTTCTAAATCACTACATGACTGATTACCGCCGTACAAGTGTTCCACAACAAAAGGAAGAAGATTTACTCCTTTCTTCCTGCACATCTGGGCCCTTACATATGTACCTCTATGTATGTAGTACATGCAGTTGCATGTAATTACAGAGAAAGCAAGCGGTTCCTTGCCAATCCCAAGGATTATGTTATTCGCATGAATTTATCTACATATGTAGCTGTCCTTGCTTGTGCATAGTTACTTATGAAGTGGCGTTGTCCTACAAGTGCCAAAACTCTAGCATTTTCGGAACCAGAGCAAAATCATCCTCAAAATTTTATCTGGGAGCTTCAGTGTCTTCTACTAACTTCCAGAGCCTTCTCTTATATTTACGTACGTGATGTACGAGAACGAACGTGAGCATGTATCTATACCTATAAGCATTTGTAAGGATGTTTGCACTGGATGAGATCGCATGGGGGAGAATTGTACGAAATAGGAACTAATTGGGGAAAAGCTGTCTTCAAGGAACTCCCAGATGATGCAGACTGTGGTGAAATGACAGCTGGAATGACTCAAATCAAGGAAATTATAACACTTCCAGAATTACGCTCCCTCCTTATAATTTCCCAATTACAACTTAGCAACTTGACATAGGATTAACATAATTTTTAATTTCCTCCATGCCATCCCCACCCGAAATGTTGTTTCCTTCATATGATCTAATAATAAAAAGTTTCCCTACAAACCTTCCATGAGCAAACTACATGTCTAATTTATTTGTGTAGTAATTTGGATATGTAGATATGTACATCCCATCTACGGATTTATCACTAGTACTAAGAAACCAGGGATTTTGAAATTCTTTCAAGGAGCCGAGTTTCCCTTCAGCACAGACATGCATCTGGACTCAGTTCCTGAAGATAGTTCTCGGGGACCCAAGTACTACTGTATCTGTATTCCGAGGTGACTGAAAAAGGAAGGGACCAAGTGGATACTTGGGCAGACAAGGACCATTAACACCACCAGGTCTCACTTTATGTGTGTCAGTAATGTTTTAGGAAGCGATGGGAGCGGAAATGATACACATTGGATAGCATCAAAATATGAGTCCTCTCCTACAAAAAAGCCAGCAAGACAACATATGGTTTTCATCTCGCAAATTCCCCGATAAAATCTAGACAGACTCACTGGCAGAGTATAAAAACCATGCCACTAACCAGTTTATGCTGTTTTTGCTAGATTTGCAGAAAAAAAGGAGGGCAAGACAAGACAAGGAAAAAACATTGAGAGGGGAAATTTCCCTGAATTTAGAACTATTGGTGAAATGTAGTGATATAAAATTTACCGGGGGAGAAAAGTTGCTTTATAAAAATGTTTGCATAAATCTACAAGAGTTTCATAAATACCTCCATTTTACGGTCCTTGCTCTCAACTGTAACAGCACTTAGGTTCCGATACTCAAAAGTATCTATGTATGTACATACATGTAGAGAGCTGCATAAGGTAAACACTTTTATTGTCAAAGCAGTCATCGTCAATCATTTCTTTGACACTCTCAGATAGAAAATTTGCCTCGTAAACTTTCAAGGGCTTGATATTACTTCACAAAATATGTCCATTATTATACAGGGTTTTCAAAAACCATAAGACTCCATACTCTTGAGCTTTTAAATGTATCTAGCTTTGGAAATACTAGCTCTGGAAGAGATCTCTGGGCTCTGATCTTCTGATTACATCCCGTCCTGTAGAAAATAAACTGGGTAAGAGACAAGTCCTCATGTCAAGAGGGTAAAAGTGTGCATGGAAAAATGTCGATGCTCAAGTTACACAGGATCCAGAGAATAAGTAAATGATATGCAAAAAAACTGAAGAAATATCTTGAGATTTTACGAGAATATTACACTTTCTTTAAAAAACAATGGAACAAAAATATATAATTCAGGATGTATGCATGCGTCTATACATATGTACATACATACAAATCCATAACCTCCAAAAATATGTAGGTACTCTTTCCATTTAAGTAAATGTGAAATGCTAGAAGGAAGTTTTGAAAAACGTGACGCTGGAGAAGCTTTAGCTCAGGGGTGAGTAATGCCTTGTCATATGGAACAATAAAGGAAACAAGGAGAGATGAGATGACTACAGAGCGTCTCTCTCCTATAAACTCCCCACACATGAGTTACTAGAGTGAGAGGAAGACAGAGTGAAAGGTAACTGCCAAAATTTCAAGCATTTTTACACTAATGGCCTGTATCACTGACACATTTTTTCCCAAACATCCCGTCACCTCTCCTGCCTCCGTCTTTCCTCACTTAAAATCATACCTTGCAGTCAAGTGGGTCCTGATAATGGAAATCTACTTGTATTTCAACCTCCCTCTCACATTTACTCTTCCGCCTCTCTCCCTCGTACGTGGGAGTTGATTGATGGACCACTTTTTTTTCATGTACATTTTCTTTCCCTACTAATAATCTCCAAGCTGACTCCTGTACTTTCCATGATTGTCCTCAAAAAGACATATTTTCGGGATGTTCAACTTTGAAGCCCTGGAAGAAGTGAGTTGTCATCAAACCATCCCAGAAGTGTGTCCAGTCAATCCAAACGTAACTCCAGAAGCTTCAAAATCGTATCCCATATGAGAATAAAAGAGCGAGGGTTTACCTATAAAAAAATACACAAGAGAGCACGGTATTAATCAACAGTGAATTTAATCGAGCTAACATTCGACTATAGAATTATTGTTCAAGGCTGATATTCCAATGAAAAGATTCGTCCAAGTGTGAACCAGCTTTGAGTTCCCATTTCATTCCAAGATAACATTTTCTCAAGGGATGAGCGTGGCGAGGGTTTGGGGAACTTACACGCATATAATTTGTAGATAGATATATTTGTAGTTCATATGCAAGGGACCTTGTAGTGAAGTTGTACCCCTGGCTGGTGCTCTGGCAAATGGAATGATTATGAGCAAAAGAGCGTAAACTGAGTAAACAGTACGGGACTTATGGGAGCCTGAATAATGAAACTAATTCTTATTCCATCCAGCCAATCACCATGCATTTACTTATCATTACGTTGACCAAACACTGGAGAGTACTGTATATAGGAGCACAATACAAGTCAATTGTGGGGGGTTTCAAGTGAGTCCCGCTTTTTAAGCCCACAAAAATGAATTGTTAAGTTTTTCCACAAACAGAGTGTGTAGATGTGTAGTCAAACATGATTACATGTGGACACAACAACAACTAATTGCACAGACGAGCTCTCCAAAACTACAGTGTAGGGAAGTCTCCTACCAGTGAAGGGAAATCATTGCAATTCTCATGCTTCCGTAGACCCGGCCGTCTCTACACTAGCAAAGGAGTCATCATCCGAGGAGTACATTTGAAATTACTCTTGTACAAGGGAGGGAAATGGGCTTCCGAGTCAACAGTCTACATATAACTGGAGCGATTGAGTGAGTGAGAGAGAGAGAGTGAGAGAGAGAGAGAGAGAGAGAGAGAGAGAAAGACTAGGAGTGTGGGAAGTGGAGAGAGGAACAACAAATCCCTTGTATATATTCCTGTACTTGCACGTGCTTCATAATGAAACTGCTGCAAGCCATGTATTTGATGAACCAATGCATTTTCCACACAACAAAATATATACTCTTGCTACCTCCACTCTCGGCCCTACGACTCTCACAGTCACTGTTGACTTTCTCTATGTATGATCCATCTAAGTAAACATCCTGGAATCTCTCAGCCATTTCCACTGTTCACTCTTCCCCTCTTGTTTAATACTGGAAATCCTCCTTGTTTCTCTAAAAGTTACATGTAAATATCCAGGATGTATCTGTCTTGTATTTTGGGAAGCGTACATATATGTATATATGTATCTATTGTCACTCCTATAGCTGAGCCTCGTCCTTCCCCAAAGTCTGACTGACTCTCAGGAATACAAACACACGCGGATCTTTGAGGCTTGAAGAGCTGTCGGAAATACTCAATACTTCCCATTCCTACACACAGTGTAGGATTTGCAACTTCTGTAAGTATCATTTGTACTACCCTTGCTCAAATCAGCATAACTTCCGCCTGGGAGCGCAAACAAGGTTTTAAGCTCTCCAGAGCTTTATTAATGAAAGCTTGTCAGATACGTAAACTATTCCTTCCCTAATTGTGGGAGTCATTTCGTACCTAAAAATTAGCAATTGTGAACACTCCTAAATAAGTCATTGATAGGATTTGGATTCTGTCAAAGGGATGAGCATCCTTACAATAGGAAAAATACTCGTTTATATTTGAAGGAGGGGATGATTAAAGTAGATAATTACAATAGTAATGAATTCCTCCAATTGCAAATTAATATAGATAATGAGAGTTGAAAAATTTATTTTACCAGCGCTCGTCTGGAAGTAAGACGCTTGGGAAGTTTCGTCAACACTGACTGTGTCGGACGTGGGAGGATCTTTTATATGTAACTGTCTAATTTGATTTCCATGTACATAGGTACAAATTTTGGCACTTCCCTTGGATACTACAGAGTGAAAGTTTTTAATTACACCGTAGGTTTCTACAGAAGAGTCTTAACAGTTATTATACTTTTGTGGGTGCTCTTGGAACGAGCATAGATTACAACATATGTAATGCCATTTCCTATTTTTTGAATTCCTTATAAGAACTAGTTTTTGTAGGAGTGTAATTTTACAAATGTTAAAAACCCCTTTCATTTTTCTGGATGTAGTTGATTGTGCTTGGAAGAGTGCTCGGAAGTAGTGGGTTTATGGTTGGGGAAGAGTTGAATGACCTTGATTAAAAATTTGCACGTTCTTAAAAATGAGAAGAGGGGGGGGGGAGAGGGAAGGAAGGCGAAAATGGGATCTAGATTCTATTCCTCTTTGAGTATCTATCTAAAAGGATGCCATCTGCTATAGAGTGTTCTAATGGAAGACTCTCCTCCATGGACCTACAGTGTTTTTAGGAGAGTATCTATGAATCTTTGTGAACACATGTATGAAAAGGAACCATACTTCCACTTTGGGGTTTGTAAGCTTCAACTCTTACAACGTCATGTCAATAATCTGGGAAGACGGATAAGAAAAAAGGAAGAAAAAACTTCATAGACATCTGACTTTCTACTTTTCTAAATCCAAGGAATGTGTTTCAGGGGAAATGATTTGAAGGGAAGTTGGAGCGTGTGCTTCCACTTATCGATTTTATCCTCACTCTTCTTCCTCCTCTTTCTCCCTCTCCTCCTTCTCCTCCTTCTCCTCCTACCACTCCGTCCTAACTCCTCTGCATACTATTAAGCTAAAAGACATTAGATTTTGCAGATCTGACAATAGAAAAATGGAGTATCGGGAAATATCATCAAAGTCAAATGGCTTATGTAAATTTCCTGCGCAATTGTTACACCTTTAACGTCTTCCACTGATTGTGACTGAGAGTGCTTTCCTTCCGGAATTTCTTGTTCCTATCTATACACTCGCACGTCCAAGCCCCACACATATGTATCTACATATAGGTATCCCCAGACATACCTCTTTATTGTAATCAAAGGGAGAAAGGCGAATTTTCTCCCGTCGATATCGCTCCGCTTTAAATCCCAAATAACAAGACTGGAATGAGATCTGAACTGAAAAAAAAATCTTTTTTGGCAAGGAATAGCCCCTCAATTTTTCCCCCTGATATACATACTTTCCAATATCTACATGGGAAATTTCTCCAGCATAGCAGTCAAACTTTGTTCTCACTCTAATCAGAAAACTCTCTGCACAGGGGAGTGCAGGGGAAAGTTGCTTTTCTATTTTGATGCTCTCTACCCTCAATCCCTATGTACATTCAATGGAAAATTATGGAGGCATTACCAGCCCTCTCAATAATTATGCTTAAAATTGATTCCCACAAATTCCCACCACTAACAACCCTATATCTACTACTCTTACTTATTAATTTATGTATGTTCCAAAAATGCATCCACCTCCAAGGCCTCCTGAAGATTCAAAAAGGATCTTCATTTTTATCCCCAGGACCTTCCAAGTATTTTTCGGATACTCGAATCCAGCGAGTTTTGGCTCGCGGAAGGTAAAAAAAATAAAAGGCACGTACCATATTAGGAGCTGTGCCGACGGCGGGTATTTCTATACTTGCCCAAGTCCGTATTTATACGGGATACGGGTGAGATGTGGAGAGTGAGTGTGGAAGGGGAAAAAAGTCTTCCCTGAGTCTCCTCTTTATAGTCGTATCTATTGAATTGAATAGTGCAGAATGCATTGGATTCGCGAAAAGGAAAGGGATGTCCCATGGGATCATCTAGCTGGTTTTCGCTTTTCATTCCCTGTATTTTAAGCTCCGAGACTGGAACGACTTGAGCTCCCAAGCACAAAACAACACTTGCCACTATTTTCTCTTCACATGCACCAACAACTGTGGGATGTATATGTGACTTCCTCCGTGGTTTTATTACGGACTAGTTCTCTATATCTACCCTTCCACTCCCAGGGAGGACCATGTATCTACATATGTGCTGTGGAGCTATCCTATGTATGCCTCTATAGGAGTACCATCTTGTCTATTACGAATGGTAAAGTACCATATAATAGGTACTTGGACTATGGTTGAAGGGCTCTTGGTAGTATTTGCATGTACGATAGGATTACCTACGTATAGATATTTATTTGAAGTTGTTCCTACGTGGAGTATAGACAATCTATAGGAACTTATGAGGACCAATAATAACAAGGCAGTTCCAGCTACATTCCCAGTTCACGTCCCATATAGATAAGCCATTTATGGTACGAGGTCTTTAGTGTCGGCGGGAACTACACGGAGAGAGAGAGAGAGAGAGAGAGAGACACTCGCAACTCATCCTCAAGGCATTCGTTAACATTTGCAGTTAGGCACATCCGACTGTCACGTAACGACAACATGTGCATACATAATTAGTGATCAAGACAAATTGTTAATCAATATATGAATCCCCTATCAATTTCCTTAATTTTTCCAGCAACACCCCACAAAGAGCATGTGCAGGGTTTGTTGCTCGCGAGACTCCCATGCAAATATTATTTTTAGCACGAGCCCTATATTTACGATGATGAGGAAAGGGATCCCATGACATTATCGCATGATTTTACGGCCATGCACATTCCTAATGGGCACGTAAAATATTCAGGGAAAGAAGGACTACAAAGAGACTGCATGATTTAAGATTAAAGAGAAAATACATGAGACTTTGATTTACAAGTAAGAAAACAAGTCATTGTTGTGAGTGTGTCTGTTTGAGACAGTAAATTAATTTGAGTGTTGTTGATTTGACAAGTTCCAACATTTTTAATTCAATTTCCCAAGGAGGACAAGGAGAATAATAAAATCCAGCTCATTGTGACGATTCTCAGTCTCATGTATAAGTGGGACTGTAATGGATGGAGTTAATTTTTAATGGATGGGATTCAAATGTCAAATTTGCATTCTTGTCAAGCCTCAATACTGCACTAAACAGATTTTTTTTTAACTGTTACAAATCCTTCTATTGATTTTCATTTCGGAAGCCTTGTGACACAAGGACCCATGAGATTTTAAGTTCACACGCATTCCCCAACAGCAAGGCTAGACCTTCATGCTCATACATAATTATGTATGAGCACCTGTGCAAAGAAATGGCAATATAGATACTTGACAATGGAATTCCTTCCCCTCATGTAAGCAAGTACTTTTTAAGCATAACTGATCCACTAAAAATTCTTGTCGGCTTTCAACTTTTCTTGGGGCAAGAATATCAAATTTACTTTCATTCACACGTTGTTCTTGTAACCACAGACACGCATCGGGCATTGCTTTGACTTGATATGCATGACATTTGCATTCTATCCAACGTACATACATATGTACGTACATATGTTTATCCAGACTATACATATATGTACGTGCAGACACGTTCCCGAATCTTTCCTGCTCATCCTCCTGATTTCCTCAGTGAGGATATCCTCAGCTCCTCTCCACCAGGGACGTCGTAAGTGTACTATATCCCAGACTTCCAAGATGTATTGGGCTATCTAATAGTAGAATGTATGTATGTACATCTACACATTTTACACTGTAATGGTTAGCTTATGCACATTTCTACAAAAATTTATTATAAATGAATTTCACTCCACGAACACGTATCATTTTGTATTTTATCCTTTTGTTTCCCTCTCACGTTCACGCACTCGCACACACAGATATATGCACTTGCATCTGACACCAACTGTGTTGCATATATATACATTATTATGTGTGAGCTACACTCCCAGCTCTGTACTTGTACACAATGTACAATCATACACAGGCACAATTAATTATAGTAGGTGTTTTACAAGTAGAACCTCCAGCATTACTGCATGGATTAAATTTGCATCAGACATCAACATGACCAAATAACGCTGGAAGCTTCCCATTCCTCATGCACCAGCTGTGCATAAGCAGTCATTGGTCACATTGTGATTCCTCCACTATTGATTTGTTTTCAAACTTATTTGAATTTATGTAAGAATCATTGCCAGGAGGAATTTGATTATCAGTATTGGTATTATTATTATTTAAGTAATTACAAGCAATAAGAGAAAACATTATTGCCAAATGTTTCATAGGCAATGTGTAGGGTCTGTCTTCATTAGGATTGGGAGTTGAGACTGTTGAGAGCACTAAACCCGAATACATTCAGAGATCGAGTAACCAAAATAAATGTCTGTACTTTGTCAGGTAAGTTTAGTGTCAATTCCTGTAATCGCCGAACTCTAAGAAATAGGATTTGAGAAAATGAACGGAAGTCATTGATGGACGGCTCTAAATTCAAGCAACTCTGCGTTTGCTCTAGAAAGCGTTCCAGAGGTATAGAATACACTTCGGGATAAGATCTATAGTTACTGCCATGGAGAATGGTTGTAGTTCCTAGCATTAAAATGACAAAGGGTAAAAGTTGTTTCTACCTTGCCAGAGATCAGATGACGATCATTATGAGAAGAATAAACGGGTTTTCCCAACTTGGACGCTCAACATTTCCGCAAAAACTCTTCCCTTTACGGATACACCCAAGCTATGGATTTCCTTGTTGCAAATGTGAACATGAACTCCCAAAGTTATATTTCGGGGGCTGTACGAGGGCTTCAAAATACAGTCGTTTTTGTGCCTTGTTTAGTTAATAATGTACAGGCTTCCTCCAATATTATGACTTCCGTCAAGGGTTACAGTATTTTGTTAAAGTTATACCCAAAAACATATAATTACACATATACATATGTATGTGCACATTATTTAAAGGGAGAGAATCGCGGAGAAATGAGATACTCAAATGTTTAGAGGGGAGTAAGCCACATACATACATGCGTCACATACGAAAACCTTTGCACTACTTTGCTATTTTAATAAACTTTATGAAGGATGGAGGGAAAAACCAGCTAGGAGCATATGTTGATGTCGAAGGTGGGAAAAAACAGGGGGGAGAAAAGGGAATATTTGAATTGCAAAAATACGGTTTTAAAAGAAAAGACTTAGGACCCCAGCAAGTGAAAAGTTTAGGCTATTCCAGCTCTCCCTCCTTAATCCCAGTATTTGGAGGTTACTATATCTGTATTGTCACTCAAAACCCTAGGTTTTGTTCTTCACCAGATCAAACAGAGACTAAAGCTGACAATGAGGGTGGATGACAAGGTATAAAAATATTTTTAAGAAACGCTGAGGACTTTTTTATTCCCTTGAAAAAATAAACTGCTCAGCTCTTAAATATTTACATGCGTTTGGGATTTTTTGCGAGACTCTTCGAATAAGTGTGTTAGGAGAGTGAGGGCTCTGTAGCACATGCGTTCCAGCCTTTTGGGAAAAGTCTCGTTCCTTATAGTCCCCCTTGTTTGTATATATTTAGGGCTGTAGCCTGAGCATATAGCCTCATTGTGGGATAGGGCCAGGAGGGAAAATTGTGGGAGACAATGCGACGCTACAAAGATAGTGGGAAAGAGAGAGAGAGAGAGAGAAAATTTTCAAAGGAATGCAGACACAGAGTGACAGACAGATAAGGGCAATGTACACACATGAATAAAATGAAAGCAAAAACGTACTTTCTCACGTCGGATGCACGCCAAGCTGGAGTCACAAGTAGAGATCGTCATATCAACGGCGTAGTCCCAGAATATGAATTAGAGATTTCTCCTGCCGGAGAGGCCATAATGCACCAGCTCGTGGAGAGAGGTGGATTTCCATGCATAGATACAGTAAATGGAGGAGAGGTATATACACACCCAACTCAGGATGGTGGAAATGATGCATAAAGTGTAATATGAAAAATTGAAATTCAACCAGTAACCCAGAAACCAAGTGGAAAACATTGACGATAAGCACTTGTGAAGAAAAGAACCTTCCACTTACGACCGTACATACTCAACTCAAGCCAACCTACAGGAGGTGTATAGGCACTTGTAAATACATATGTATTAATAGAAACAAGATAAGAATAAATTCCTCCAAGATTTGTTCCTTGCGTAGCATAGGAAATTTTTCCTCTTTCTTTTTCGCACCAAAAATATAAAAAAAAATAAAATAAGAAAGGCGTAGGAAAGATAGCCCTCAAATAGGAACCTACGGGAGGAGGAGAGCTGTGTGAAAGAGTGAGAGTCTACTTTACATGGTAATGCAAGGGAGATACAGGGTAGGGAGGGAGGAAGAGACTGGAAGAAATTTTTGCGATTTTTTTTTTTGCAAATGGTAAAATTACCATGTTTCATTTACAATTCACATACACGGAGCATGTTAACCATGACATAGTCATTGACGGAATTGTTATTCCTTCTGTGAGCCTTTACTCCCCTCATCGTCAAATCGGACCGTGGATCTTGTAATATTTATAAATTTCCAACGGGCCATATTTTTGCAATTTTATTTACGGATGTATCCCCACATGTAGGTGCATACATATCTACATACATGCATAAAAGCTTCCCCTCCATCTAGTACTAACTCACTCCTTTCCTTTCCCATCCTTTGTATCTTCTTTCTCCAGAACTTTCTCTTCCTAACTTTCCCTCTCACTTCTGGCGTCAACTTTGTTGTCTGATATCTCTCCATCAATGTTTCCTAATTATTTAAAAAACTCCCTCATAACTTTGTCCCGTTAGACTTGGAGATATCAAAAATGGAATAAAGTATTGTCGCGCTGCTGTTGGCTCTGCATGAGGATGATTCTGGAGATATAAATAATTACAGTACATATAGAGCCGTACGTAATTATTATATGTCGGTAAGAAATGAAACCATGCGAGGATATTTGTACAGTTATATTATTACAACACTCGGATAAGCTTTCCTTATAAGATGGTCCTAGAGGAGTGTATCCGACGTCGTATATTGATACATACGAACCTCCATATAGATAATTATATTTATGTGTAGATATGTCAACAGCTAAAGGAAGAATACAATGTATGGAGGGGCTCATATAGTACAAGGAGTAGGGAGAAACCAGGCCAAAAGGTAACCCACCCACTTGCTACAATAAGATGTTAATATGGAAAGGAGCCCATAAATTTTTATACAAGTTAGGGTAATAGAATGTGAACTTGTGTGCTTGTGGGGGAGAGAATCTCATGTAAAAACATGCAATGTTTTTTTCACTAAGGCCGTGAGATCCAAATAACTTTTGGTGAAAAATGAAATAAAAAATACGCTATAAATATTTATGGGTAATTCACGTAATGTACGCTTGGATTCGTGAGTATTTCCATAATGCTACTTCCTCTCTCGCACTGCCTCCCATATATGTACATACATAGCCCGGTCTATAGCCTCTGGACACATACATACATACATCCACGCAGACACTCTATGTCACTGGGAATTTTCCCTATGAATATCATCACACATGTTCCTCCACCAGTTTTTATTCACCATACCTGCTAGATGTAATTCAGTCTTTTGGATATATATCTCAAGCTCACAGTTCCTCCCCCCCCCTGTACATAGTACATCATAGGGAAAATCCACAAATTTTGCTCATGGCTTCTTCCAAACCAAGTGGAGTATAAAATATTCCGGGGACATTTTTTTTCACCACATTACAGTATATACTGCTACAACAGGGCCGGAGATACGGCGCTCCTTCACCAAACACAGTAAACAAGACATGTAGATACATAAGGCTAAAAATAAGCAAATTACCCCGCCTCAAATGCAGTTCCAAAGACCCAACAACAAATGCTCATCTCATTCGAAATTTATACACCAATACTGTAACCATGACGGATGAGGGTGGAAGTCCTCCCTTGCTCTGCAGGCTTCTCGGATTCCCTCACATAATAAAAACTACTCTAACGCCAGGTCTCTTCTCTCCTAAAACGGAACCCGTTACAGGAGTAATGAGGAAATATAGGCCAGGACATTGTTTATAGTCAGACAGGATTTTCACACCCAAATGCTTATTTACATATAACGCCCAGTAACAAATGCAATGTACCTACTGTTCCCTTACTAGAGCCAAGGCCTGACTGTACTTTGAGTTCCTCACACTCACCCCAACCCGCACTTAGCAAGAGCTCCTGACACCTCCTATCTCTACTACAGACAGATACCGTAGAGCATCTTCGGGCCAGAAGTTTGTCGCGGTTGATCGAGACCCAAGTATGTATCTGGGGTATTATTAACCCTCCCTGCTCAAACCGTCTCACATGCCTTCGCCCTAGTGTGATTAGTCTATGTTTAGCATCATTGTTATAGTAGAGTACAATGCTACAAGGGCTCCACTATGTTAAGGGGAATTCTTCAAATTGACAAAATTAGAATGCAGGGAAGGAGAGGGGATTTAGTACATCGTTTGCAAATGACCACGTCATGTTCAGGAACATTTGATGTTCAAGAGTTAAAGAGAAGAAGAGCTGGCTCAAGGTATGTAAAGAGCACACTGCTTGCTCAAGTTTAAGAACATTGGTCGTTCAAGTTTAAGAACATGGGAAGGTTGGGACTGAGACCATTATGAATTTCGGGCTCAATGGAAGGATTCTATTTATGCGGGCTCGTCCAAAATCAAACATTGAGCTGGATTTCCAGGAGTTGAGGAACTTATGATGTGGTATGTTTTAGTGTAAACAAACGCACCATGCGTTGGCATTTATTTCCCTCAGACGAGTGGATACTTTATTGCTGGGTCTAAACGAAGATGCCGCAAGTAGGAAAACATGGACTGCTTATAGTTTAGGGGGATGTACATATGTACATCAAGTGGGGTATAATCCCAGTGCTAAAACTCAATAAATACAGGAGCAAATAGTTAGATATGCATGCACAAGTATTTTTTTCCCGACGTGCACGTACTGACGATGAGAAGTGAAAAATAAAAGCAATAGGTCTGATGATATGGGATCCTTAGAGGGAGCGGAGATACATGGAGGACGAATTCGGGCTTGGAGGAGTACTACTACTGTAGTGTGATAGGGAGAAGAAAATAAAGCCGTCTGTCGGAAACCGTCACATCATAAATTTTCCACGGACAAACGAGAAGGGACAGAGAATTTGTCAAGGCGTAATCAGTTTAAAATTGGAAACTCGAGTTAACTTCCCAAACTAAAAATGTGGACAGATGCTCACCGAATGCGAATTGTCCTCATGTGTGTAGAATGGGTGGAATCAATGGCAGATTCAACCAAGTTGTCTTTGTCTATCCCCACTATCTGGCAGTTTCCACCCTTGCCCTGTCCAAAACTAAGTCAAGATACGGAGTTTCCTGGTTTCTACTCCCTTATACGCTTACCAAATCACATATATGTTCTCCTTGTCTTGAGTCTAAACCTCTCACTAGTTTTTTTTCCCCCGCAAGAAAAACTTGTTTGATTCCTGGACTTTACAAGTTTCCATATACTACAGTAGTAGATACTACAGAATAGTGAGGCTATATGGAGTATTTATGTGTACGGTGGAGTCATGGAGAGGTCCAGGTTGTTTATAACTTAACTACAGTACCTTCAATTTATGTACGGATGGAGGATTTCGTTTGGGAAAGTGCAGATATTGTGCAGTGGGTGCTGAGGGAGGGAGTAGAACGGTCTTTCCCTGCTGAGCATAATGTCATTGTGGAGAGGGAGCATATGTTTTAGTGGAAAGTTACACTCCTAAATAATGCCATCAACCCTTCTTCTCCTTGCTCTTCGACTCACAATCGTTGACAATCCCCTGGAAGTATGTGCACTTGGCGAAAATACCCTTCAATATACAGATATCTGTATGTATGTATGTACAGGGTGTTTCAAACATTTCTCTCTCCCAGGTCCAAAAATGAACAGGCTTCTTACTTCTTACCATATTTTATTTCACCCAATTTCATAGGCAACTTTTTTCAATTCAAATCAATTATATTTCCATTATAAATATTGACCTAGGTCAACGCATTGAAATGCAGGACCTTCAAAATAATATTTATCACGTGGAGATTAAACCGCTTCCAGAGTCCTAGAGTAGAGGCAGGGATTTAGTGCATCTGGATTTCAATTAAATTGAATTCCCGTAGTGGATTTTAATGTCAAAATTTGTGTTGTTACAAATTATGAACATAATTTAAATAAAAAGTATAAACTTTCCAAACAAAATCTAAAATTTGCCTCTCATTATTGAGCCACGATGTTATACATAATTACCTCATGGGTTGACCTTGGTGAATACAGTAATGCTTGCCTAATTGTAAATTAATAAAACAAACTTCTAGAAAATTTGTCTCAAATATTTGTAACAAGCTTGCTTATATTTGTACGAACCCAGTGGTTGGAGTTGGAGTTTTATACAACCTCTGTACATGTAACGTTTCAGTATCAATGAACACAAGTATACGTGCTTTAGTCTGAGCCTGGCTGGGTAACACTCATCCTGGGGAGGATACCCTTGTTACTGACAGCCCTTCTCCTGACACTGAACTAACTAGTAAGTTTAGTATCTATCTATATCTATATGAGTATGTACAGAGAGAGAGAGAGAGAGTGAGTACCTGGAGGAAGTCATAGGGAATCGGAACTGATAGTGTACAACATTAAGCCATGAAAATAGAAACTACCATTTTGCCTGCAGACCATTCTCTTGATCCGATTGTCTTCAGGATTCATTAAGGGAAAAGAAAGGGGTTCCGTTCTCCTCCTCTTGAGTTGAACACATGTAACTTTTCATGTA
Source organism: Allacma fusca (assembly GCA_947179485.1). Lineage (NCBI taxonomy): Eukaryota > Metazoa > Arthropoda > Collembola > Symphypleona > Sminthuridae > Allacma > Allacma fusca. The sequence continues at coordinate 15,030,634 of OX359247.1, forward strand.
CTTTACCCACTCAATCGTAAATATATAATGCTGGGCTCCATGCTCATGATACTGCTCTCAATGCACTCTAACACGAGGACTGGCTTGGAGATTACTGGAGAAACCCCCGCTCAGTAGCAGCCTGTACCATCCTTACATGTCTATATACCCAGGGACGGGAGGAAACTGCTGAAGACGCACTTGCTTGAGTAGGTATAAGAAATCAAGGGAAAATAAATAAGCTGTACACTCGCGCGGATCCGAACTCAACCCTGAAAAATATAACTCTAAAAGTTAAATTCCTTCTGGAGTAGATCACCACCACCCCCACCACTACCATGTGTATGCAGCTGAGGACCATCTCAATAACTTCAATATTTAAAACCAGCAGAGTTTTTCCCTCGTGGATGTTTCTCTGTAGATACTAGTAGCTGTAAGTATCCATACATTATACATTTCCTCAAGATTTCCCTGCCGACATTTGAGAGTTGCAGGGAAGATGCGTGGAAGCTGCAAGCTGCAAGCTGTGAGTAGTCTGTCCTAGACCTTGCTCCAACAACATGTAAATAATCCATGGAGGGAAACACGGCCCTATTATTATTATTAGTTAAGTGAAGTAATGTTTTTCTGTGGAAGCTAATGGGCGAGATGAGACAAGATGCGTGGATCAGATAAGGGGAAAATATACATACGGAGCCACATGTTTTAACAAGGGAAGGGATGATGATGGGATGAGGTAGCGAACGGGGAGAGAGAGAGAGTGCACAGCACGAGATAATATGTGGAATTTTCGCTGCAGAGATGCATTAGCTGATATGTCGCACTCATCTTCATTATTATCCTTGTATGGCACGGTTAGGACTAATACTGTCTTCTCGTACATACCTCACCACTGTCGGACTGCCTTGCTAAGCTAATGTGATCGTAAATATAGCAGAAACCTCACAGGTCTCTACCTTTATATATGAAATTTACGTACATACAAACACACATTCTAAAATACGTGTAGCTACTACAAAAATACACAGTGCCAAGACCATTTCTAAATTTAAATACAGAGAGCATATTACTAAATATATGTAATTACCTCCATCCCTGTAGATAATTTTAGCAAATGGTTTTTGGCTTGCAAATCCAAATGCTTTTTTCCTCATTCATAATTCTTGTTAAGTTCCGACTTCCTCTGTTGATTTAATTATTATTTAAAAATTTATTAGGCGGAAGAATGTAAAACAAGAAAAATTACAAGAGAAATTATTAAAATATTTTAATAATGCTTGTAATTGCTGGCCTGAGTTATGTTTATTATACGTATATCTTTAGTATCAGGGATGATATTCAAATTGCACTCGTGCTTCTAATGCTGGAGAAACCATGGTCTTCTAATAGGGCACGTAATCTGTTCAAAATCCCGTCTCTATGTATGTAGCTCAAGGGCTGGAAACCCACGCATGTGTCTATTACTTTGAATGTATGGGAAGCTGTGTAGGGTTCACCTTCGGAAGTAACTCTTGCTTTAGGATATTACCATAAGACATTCTGAAATCTTGCAGTTCGACTCCTTCCACGCACCATCATTGTACTATCTTCCATGGCATTACCACCAGTGGGTTTCTGGAATACTTATTTCCTGTAATTTCATCCCAAGCCCTACTCCCATCCGTTCGGGCTTACAGAGACTACACTACATGGGAGATACAAAGGCAGCCGCATTTTAAATTAGTCATGTGCAGGGTAAATCTAAGTGAATCCCTTTGTGCACGTACATAGACTTTTGTGTCTATAATGATTAAGTAATTATAGATACTTGAATGCCTGGCCGTGTGTATGCTCATACAATGTAATTATTACTCCTTCCCAGTACTGACAGACACCCCGAGCAAGGAAATATCTTAACTTCAGGAGTAAGGTTAGAGTTTAGACTCATCAGGGATTTAAAGGGAGGGGAGTGTACATAAATATATCTACAGTTAGTGTGTCATCCGACCTAGTTCTCGATCCTGAAATCTATTTACTCTCTCGGTAATTAATTACAATATTACCACCATATGTGATTCATTAAGCGGCTCATTTTCTCCCGGCATGTCTCGCCTACGCCCGTGTGTACGTACATATGTAGATACATACGTCAGATGTAACTCTCGGAGAAAGCATGCTGATAGGACAACTCCCAAAAATATTCCTATTTATCCCTTTCAGATTTATTAACAACAACGAGATGTGTAAACAAAGTCGGAATCAAGGATCCTATCTTTAATTAACCTCTTGTAGACAGTTCGGGGGAAGTACATATTTTTGCCGGAGATATGGATATTAATATAGGAGTTAGTTTAGGATATATCCAGCTGATACAGCCCAGCATGTTGGGCTTACTTCCTTTCCCCGCTCCTTAGGTAGCCGCAGCTCATGTACAGAGTAATAATTGGAATGGCAGGGCGTAATTGTTTGTAATTGACCTGGAAGGAACTACGGGGACCAATTTGCTGAGACGAAACAATAATTGTAAACACGTAATCAAAATATTTACAATTTCGTTCAGTCAACTCCTGAGTTTTTATTGATGTAGATACACAGAACCATATGATTGAGTGGAAAATGCACATTTAATTTCGTAAGGGAAATATTCTATTTCAAGTGTATGCTCAAATAAGGAGCTGACAAGAACATGACTGGGAAATCTCAGGAGCTCCTTCATTTGTCAGGGAAATGCACTTGCTCAGAGTTAATTTTCTACTCATTGCACCAAAGTAAGTGGCAGGAAAATGTTTCGTATGTGAATACAAAAGTGTAGATATAGATATGTAATTATTATAGGTAGATATATATAAAGTTACAAGATTAGATTTGGAACGAAGCTTCGTATGTACAAATGTAATATATAAGGAAAGAAAATATAAATAAAGACTGTTATACATATATCTATGCTTATATTACAGAGATATTTGAAGCCCCAACAGTGAATTTTCTTCCCTTGTTGTTGAGACCTCCCATACTTATGCTCTACGGATGGAAGAGCATACTCTGAAGCTAACAAAGTGCTATTAAACACAAGTTTTTTCCCTCTCTGCATCTCGACCTATCTCTATCTTGGAGCCTTCAATATCTTTCCTTCGCCTGTGAATTATTTCTACGCTCTATTATAGACCAACGTACACGATGCCTACAGGAAAGGAAAATAAAGTGGAAAGTACGCATATGTACATACATGGCTCAAGTGCGCATATAGTAAAAGAAAGAAAATTTGCCAATTGAGTACCAACATAGATGATCTTAAAAGATGCCTTGGGACAGGCTGAGAGTGGGGAATGAAGTGAGTGAGTGCGGAGAACATTTTGTACAATTTTCCACGCCTTTTGTCAAAGGATTAAAGGAAAGCGCCTGGAGAAAGGTGAGGTATCTATATATATGGGGAAAGGGGGCTTCAAAAGCAAAGTACTTCCTCAATATAAAACAATATCTGGCTTCTTCGTGCGTATTTACTCTTGTGACTGAGCACTCCTCCAACACACATTTCCCTAGACACTCTCACCAATTTTCCGCAATGCCTTTTACTTCGAAAATAATGTTTGTTCTATTTACATTGAGGGGCAGCAGGAGTAGTCCAGCACTGAATGTACTCAACTACCATCGTTGAGGAATGGCTTCAAAGCCCAGTGCCCCTGCTGTCGCGGAGGTGAGGGAAAGAGAGAGATAGATGTTGGGTTCTGTGGGATGTACTGCTAGTTAGCACACACCCAACGCTCACTTCAACGTGAGTGGATTTACCGAGCCATTGGGATAGTGGTGTCCCTGCCATAGCTTGACAGTGCACCCACAGTTCGTCGTGGGATATTATCTCCTTCTATGTTACCTTGCTCTCTCTCCTCCATAGTTTAAGCAAATTAGGTTAAGATTATTGGGCTGCGTCCCATCCCCCAATTAACATGCAATGTAAACAATGAATTGTAAGATTGTCATAGTATGTGTACTTAAAGACAATAAAGAGCTTTTCTTTCTTCTATTTACATTGAGAGCCCTGGAATATACGTACCTTCAAGCTCAGGCAATACCAAGAGTAGCCTTTGGTTTTTACTTTAAATCTTCTCAAGTGATTTCTCCTTTTGATACCTCAAAAACAAAACCATTTGTTTTAGATTGAGTAACTCCTTTGACCCATTGCACATCCTGCCCCTCCCAAATCTTCCAAAGGCTTGACAATCCACAATGCTGAGTCAAAATTCCTCCTTACCTTTGAGTATCTACAGATACAAACGTACACACTTTCACTTATTATAGACTCAAATGAAAGCACATATCCACTTTCAAAGAATGGTGTTTCCTCAAATATGTGAATGCGATTCACAGGTTGGGATCTTTTTTGCGGTTATTGATTTTTAGAAATAAAATTGTATTGATTTATTTTCCCCCTTTGAACGTTTTCATCTAAAGCTGTCCTAAAGAAATCGGATGTTCTCACTCAATACGCAAGTACTACTGTAAGTATTTAGACAAGGATGAGAGCAAGATGGAAGCAGCCCGCTAGGAAAAAGGCAAAGGGAAGGCAGGGGCCAAGGCAGGAGCCTTGGGCGGAAGTTGGAACAGATTTTTAATACATAAATATAAAGACGGAACGTTGTATCAGGGCTGTAAAGCAAACATGAAATAAATAGTACACACTGTCATAGAGGGACCCGCTATTAAACAAGGAAAGCTCACCACCACCCGCAGCCAAGTGTGGAAATTGTTTTACGGCCAAATCCATCAGCTTCATTACACACTTTTCCCGCATGAGTGATTTCTATTTGATAGATTTCGGCTCGGTTTTATCCCGCACGTAAATGTCCAGCATGCAGAAGGGCAGGGGAGACATAACACTAAAAACCCAGGTCCCGATGTGTTCTCAACTATCAAAGATCTTCCACGCTCTCTGACTCTCTCGTCATATGTACGTCCATGTCTGCCATCAATAGATACATACAGGCATAGATGCCCATCGTATGAAGTGCATCCACATGTTGTGCACAGGGCTCGTATTTAATTCTTGGTAAACCCCGGCATCCCTCTGTATGTACGGGCTAAAGTGATAGACAAAGGTTTACAAAGGGGAACTATGTATGTATGCATTTACAGAATTTTACATACAGTCTATCTCCGCACTCACACCGCACCCTGACATCCATATCCCCATGTGTGATAAATACATTGTCTACCCAGTCCTGACTCAACGTTATAATCAAATACTAGTAGACAGGCGGAAAACCCGTAAAAATATAGAAAGGCTGGAGGGCCTTAACACAATTTAAAACTATTCACCGGAATCCCCTGTCTGTCAATTTCCGTAATGTGTCAAATAAAAAATACGGGAGAATAATCATCTTTCATTGCTTCACATGTACACACATGTAGTATTTAGCTTGGCTCTGAGTGTACGTATCTATAAATGGCTATGAGGTTGCGTGCGGAATGTATGTACATATATGTAGATACATGCAGTACCTATATATGCAAATGTAAGATACAGTGCTAGATGCTTTCATGTTACTTGAGTCTTCATATGTACAATTACTTATAGCATAATAGCTATCTTTTGTATTAGTAGCCAGCCTTGGCTAGTGCCAACTGCAGCAGGTTGATGGATTCTGGTCTTTTGTTAGGAAACCCGACATTCATACATTTCCCTATTATTATGGGATTTCCCCCGTTTAAGCCTGGTAAAACAATAATTTATCAGAGATGAACGTCAGGAGCGGAAGTGCTTGCATGTGTGTGTGTGTGTGTGTGTGTATGTTTGTGTATGTATGTGTGTGTGTGTGTGTGTAACCTTACGAGTATGTGCTAACATCAGGTTGTTAAGCACCTCGGAAGTATTTTATCAAAGTTAGAGTCTAATTTGAGCCACTGATTTTGCATTGAAATTGTAATAACGAAGCCTTTGCAACAAATGAGCGGAAGGTTTTAATCATTTTTGTCCTAATACTCATATTTCGTCCTGACTATATTTATGTACTTTACATATTTTAAATCCAAAGAATAAAATCCTGGCAGGGTATAAATTTCAGGAGGGAAAATACAAAATACAAGGATCAGTAGATATAGTTAGTATTCAAAAATATGAGGACAAATGCAAAGGGGATAAGCCCAAAAAGGGAAATACGGATCAAGGAGCAGAATCAAGAGACTGAACCCACACCCTGGAAAATTGATCTCCTTGACCATGTCATTAGTGGGAAGGGATTTTCCGTCATGTGGGAGAAATAAAAAGACTGGAAGTCAAGTGAAAGGGAGCTCTCCTTCTCGTCCTCCTCCTCCTCCTCCTCCGTCTTTTCCTTAACGTGAGATTCTTCATCATTCTTTTCCACTCCGAGAGATAACCTTCCAAACCCGGGACTTTTCCCGCTCTCTCCAATAAGAGTCACAGGGAGGAAATCATTTGTAGACCCCACACACTTTCTCCTTTTCGGCTCCTAGTATCCACTAATGACCTGACCTAGCTCCTCTGTCAGTATGGATTTCCGAAGAAATCCTTCTCAGCTAATCAAGCCACCCTATTCTTAATTACACTTCCTGGATCCATGCCTCCACACAATATCACAATAATCTACTACTGCGTGTCGTATAATCGCACACTCACACTCTCATTTCTCCCTAAATCTATTTCCCTTCTCCCTATTCTTTTTTTTTTTTAGTTCCAGTCTGTGACATACTCCTCCGAGAGTCTGTCCCTATCTCAGCATTATTTGTTCAGACGCATCCTCCTGTATATTTCACCATTGGAAAAAAAAGTGTACATACAGTACAGTACATACACCTCCAGCCACAATAATTTGTTGGAAGGAAAACTTTCCTCTGAAATTTTTGACGTTCCCTCTGGATACACGCTGGAACCCCTAAATGGAACGGGAGCAAATCCCGTGAAATGACCAGAAGCTATATGGAAGAGATTTTGAAACTTCTGTTTCTGGCTTGCAAGTACAAACTTTACAGAGAAATTCCAGTCCTCCCGTATCACGGGTAGTTAACCTTAGAACGGATACGGAAGCACTTGCCTCACCCAACTATACTTTGCTTTCGAATGGAGAAATTTCCCAACCAAAAAAAAAACAGCTGGGCTTCATTTCGAAATTTTGAAACCAGGTTTGTAAACACAAGCTCCACCAAATATTAAATCAAATTTCGGAAAGTAAACACTCCCAAAGTTGTATATCATTCAGGGATAGATCCCTACGTTCTATGTATTTTCAGAGTTTTAAATAAAATGCCAAAATTTAGAATGAATTACTATACGCCAGCAAAATTCATCGTGACTTTATGGCGACCGTATTCTTGAACTACTTTCAAAGGATCAATTTTTTATTTGCTAAATGAATTTTTTTTAGCCTGAACTTTCTGTTTCCCTGGCAGGAGAAGGGACTTAAGGTAGATTGGAAAGCAATTTTTGTAGTCTTAGACGAGGTTTTTGAAGCTACATTTATTTTTGGCAGAGAGAGAGAGAGAGAGAGAGGCCCCCCAAAAGGACATAACCATATAGAATCAAGTTAAAGTTAGATATCTTTAGCATGACTTGCTCTACCAATCCATGCAGTCAGTATTCAGGGACTTAATTGTGACTGCTCCTTAAATCCTGGGTTGTGTAGAGGAGACTTCCCTGTAGAATGTTATAGATCCCCGGGATTTAAGATGGACTATAAAACGGGAAGATACCTTTTGTAAGGAATCTCTTAAAGAGTGAAATATGACTATGGGCTCCTTCAATCTTTTCATAATTCAAGGAAAAGAGCAAAGCATTCAGAAAACTTGATTCCTTCCATCCCTTCTGTCTATCTATATTTGGTATAATTACTTCAAGTCTATGCATAAGAATTTGTCATATAATAAAATTCTCCCTTGAATTTTCAAACATTGCAGTTTTTTTGTGCTAAAATGTCTCCGAGAGCCTGTAGTTACCATTATATAACGTTCGATAATAATTTGTTTTCTTTCATATTATTTAGAAAACCCATAGACGATGCCTGGGACTTGAAGAAAGGGGAATTTTCTGAAGTCACTTCTATTCCTTTTTGTGTATCTACTTTATGCATAACTTTACTACACAATCCGAAAATGTTTCAACTATTGGAGTATGTCTCAGGGGCTTCGAGAGAGAAAAAGAGAGAGAAAGGAATGGGAAAACTGCATGGGTTGAAGAACTTCTCCATTGGAGCATAACAGAATAATAATAATTTAAGCTCCACGTTTCTTTTGAGAAATCCATCATTAAAACTTTTCCCCTGATCCGGCAACATTGGCCATTTATTCGTTTGGGAATTTCTTACGAATACTTGCATTTCTACAATAAACCTGAATCACAATACCTACAGTCATATTTTCAAGGAGGAGAAAATAATTGTCTCTACAGAACTCTCAACTGAAAACTTGTCGCACTTTCCTCTCTTCATAGTTTTAGTAATAGTGGTCTCTCCAAGTCACATAGATCCTATTACTCAAGTATGGCAAAAAATTCCAGGAGCCTTTCCTGATGAATTAAGTGCCATCAAACTAATGACCTTGTAACTTTTCAGCTGCAATTTCAAATACAATTTAGCTACACAAGCTTTGCAATAAAAGCTAGGGAGCTCCTCCGTCCCTTAGTAAATATAAAGTTCCCAACATTTTACATTTGGCTCCCTTTTTGAATGAAAGTTTCAACTATTTGTGTCATTTATTTTTTTTCAATAATAATTGACTGTGTCAGTTATGAAGGGAATTTTCACTGAATTTAAAGCTTACAGTCCTGTACCTTAAAAGGTTTGGATTTGAATAAGGAAATGTGGGAGGCTTTTTTAAGTTTTGCTGCAGAGTATCTACTTCTAGGAATTTGGGTCAAAGGGAAAAATCGCATTAGGGCTTGTGAAGTTAATTTAAATCCCACGTTTGATTTCTTTCATTCCAATTCCAATTGGTCGTAATCAGGGGGAAAGATTTCAAGTGAGTGGGAGAAATGCTGTGATGACTTTGTGGGCTTACCTTTGTTGGATGTCTTTCTATAGGGAGGGGTATGTATGTATATACATATGTGTTTACATGTCATGTGAAAGAGAGTCAGAGGGAGAGATGAAGGGACATATTAGGAGGACGCGTTGAAGAGTAGCAGGCTCACATTTGAAGTCAAGTGTTAGAATTTCAAGTGAATTTAGTTTTCTCCCATCTTTCCCTTACTACTACTCCTACCATTACTTTGTACTCATAATGCTAGCCAGTTAATGCACTCTTGAGGGTAGATATATATACTTGTATGTGGTTGAGGCGGAAAGGAAGGAGAAAATAAGACTCGGGATCTCATAAGAATTCCACCCTCCGACGCTTCTGTAAATGAGTATAGGAAATCCGAGCCACTCAAACCATACATTTGGTATTGACTCAAATCCAATTTCAAACTACCGCGTCAACCAAAAGTCTGCTCCAACACCTTTTCCATGTTTTCCAGACTTTTCTATATCAAGGGATTCCTTCCTTTTAAATGCACCTTGGAGAAGAGAACTCAAGAGCCTTGTCGTCTGGACGGATTCGGGAGGTTTGGAGGGAGAGACCAGGGTTTAGATCCTTACACTGTTCAACATTTCCCTTCGAGATCGAAAGGATACTCTCACACTCCGACTCATACTAATATGCAGAAGCAATAAATTCCCCCAAGTTAATTCCTCCTTCCTTCCAGCCAGCCTCTTAAGCATGAGACTCGTCTTATTAAAGTCTCTCTCTCTCACTCTCTCACCGAAAATGAAACCGGGCTGGAGGAACCGGGGGTCTAGGAATAGGAGTTCCCAAGCACATGAGTTCCTTACAGTATGTGAGTATCTATACCTTGGATACTGTAATCATAGAAGTATCCACACATTCTGGGGAAACTTGTGAAAACAATTGTCATGCACGGAGCTACTCATCATACTAAAGGCACTGACAGGTTCAAAGCAGGGATTCCACCCATATCTACAATGCGGCTTTGGTTCCTCCAACACGCAATGGGAATATTGAAAAAGGGAAAAACAGCATTATTGTTCTTTTCGGGATTCACCCATCGGCATACATAGAGATACTTAATATTAAGAGAAAATTTCAGGCCAAGCGTGGAAACTCCCTAGGAAAATCCATGCTCTAGAAACTCTGGAATTTCTCATTGCGAAAGATAGACAACCATCTGTATCTTGTTTGCTAATGCCTTGGAACCATTTCCAAGCAAGTGTCTGTACACAATACACATATCTACTGTATGTATCTATGTATCTATTGTATGGATTTCAATTCAAGAATATATGTAATTATGTGTGTATACAAATGGATGGAAACTTACCAGAAGGATCCTCCTGCTTTCAGGAGGACAGGACTCTCCAAGGAAGGAAAAGCTAATACTTGGTACTAGCTGCCCAGTGGCTTTGGAATGAATGGTCCGTCAGCCCTTGATGCTCATCCCGGAATATTTTGGATGAAATTTTATGGATTTAATATTTACCAAATGTTAACCGTAATAATTATTTAAGCCCAAGGAATGATCAAAGTTGTGACTTTTCTTAGAACCACAGTGACTACTTTGCTGAATTTGCGAAATTAAAGGGAAATTTTACATCATATCTACTGGAGCGGGTCCGGAGCTAATTTGAGTGGGATCTAAACTGTCAATTAGTATGCATGAATGGTCACAAGTTTAAAATATTTATGAAATTCATGGGAGTGAGTATATGTAATTACATCCCATGTCCTCACTCAAGTGAATAAGATCCGATGCAAATTATAAGAATGTAACCCTTTCAAAGGAGGAAGAGCAACAGCCCCAAAACAAACTGTAGCCCATGCCGATGGATTATGAACTAAATCGTAAAGACTGGGAGTCCATGTGAAATTTATGGAAAATGATAGAAATCTAAGGGAGAAAAGACTTTCCCATCATATCCTCTGCCCCCGTCCTTTTAGTAGCTTTGAAAAGAACTCCCACGCCTCACGTATCAATCTGAGGCTATTGTAGTTCCAGCAAAAGGGATAAATGCAAGTAGAATGTATGTAAATGTAGAGGAATACTGTAAAGCCAACAAGTACTAAATCCAGTTTGGCTCATTTTGTTCTCAAATACTCAAGGTCCTGTAATACTTTACTGTAGCCTTGTGTGGTGTATGGAAAAGAGACTTATTTGTGTACGACTGTACCTTACAGACGTGTACACATGTGAGAATTCCAAATACTGTAGGCAGAACGGTATAAACCCTTGATTGCACTTGGTGTTCATATCTTGATAGTTTCTTCAATAGACTAGAGGTTGGGGTATATGACGCAAACAATGGAAGAGATAGGAATGAGTGTTCTTGTGCAATTCACAGACCGCCACAGAGACTATGCAAGAGAGACAGAGAGACAGAGAGAGAGAGAGATGGAGAGAGTGAAACAGCAGGACAAATAACGTTGAAATGGTTTGTCAGCACTGAAAATATTTCTTCACAGGAAGGAAGTATAGTGGCAGGCGGTAGAGAAGCAGAGGCGGATTGTAGCCTCGGCACAAGGCGAATGGGAATCGCTCTCATAAATTACAACAAAGGCAATGTAAGTGGGTAACATGTGGATTTCTTCTTTATAACTGGCGGCAGGGACTCCCGCCCTACAGAACATCCACGAGAAAAGACCCAACTTCCAGTTCTTATATCCCTTTAGGAGTGGAGTAGAGTGGGACTGTACTTATGCAATCCCCTCTCTCTCTCTCTCTCTCTCTCTCTAATACCTCACAACTTACCTATGGAATGCGCATCTCCTCAAGTCTAATCGATGGATGTATCCGGGAAGAAAAACCCGACTGTAAGAGTTATGCACTCGATCAGAATGTTCAAATTCCATTTCCTTGATGACAACAATTCCAATTCTTCTGTTATGAATGTATGCAGATTTCACTACAAAACTCCACAATATTTCTTGAACTGTAGCGTCAGTGGAGTAAGGAGGAATCCTTAAATATTTATCCTTCCAGTCTTCTACATTAATACAGTCTCGCTACTCTTAACAGCACGTGTTTTAAACCTATACTGGGAAATGTAATTTCATACAGATTGGCCTCTGGAATTTTGCACGAAGAAAGCCATGAACAGACAATTGGCTTGCTTTGGTTGACACCAGAGCTTCCACCCAGCAGTCTCTGTACTGTAGTTAAGGAATCCAAGTAAATGTAAAAAAAAACATTATGGAGGGAACTATGTACATATGTATGTATCTAATAATTTTTACAAAATATTAGTTCTAGAGTTGAAGTAGTAAGAGGACGCATGAAGGCCATTGACGGACATATGAATATTTCTATATGTACATAAAAAAGAGCCGAACCGAAACTCATAAGTGAAATATGCTCCTTCACGTTTGATCTGTACTTGCGATATTTCTCTGTGCATTTATTATAAATATATAAGTAGATATATGATAGTAAATATTTGTAAAATAGGACGTTCAAGAACGTATGTATACATTTGAGTGGCGTAAGATAGATATGCAGAACTGGAAGGTAAAACAAATTGCTGGAAAGTAGGTATGCCCAAAGGGCCACACCGCAAGTATGTACATACAAGTATACGAGAGGCTATATGTACATACGTGTAGATAATAGAACTGATATTTTTATTTACTTACTAGGATCTGGACTCGTACTTGAAGAGTGTACGCTTAGATTTATATGGTTGAGGCAGGGGCTGGTCGTTGTGGATTTCTCTGTGAAGGAGTGAGCGTCATTTTGTATAGGAACAGAGACCTCCTGATGCCCATGTGACTATACAGGTAGATATCTATATATGCTCATAAATGAGGCAGTATGTATGCCTATGAGCTGGGAGATCATTTAAAGAATTGAAAGTACATGCTCTCACATACAGGACCTATCAGTGTCAGACGGATGCCTCGGAACGAACCACTCCTCTCCTATTTTCCTGGCCAAGTTAGGTCTAGTTGGGCCAAGTTTATTTCCTCCAAGACTCAATGATGAGTAAATCCTCTAGAAATTGCTACTAAACTTTAAGTGGTCACTCGCCTTCCAACTCCTACTTATTTCCCATCATTTTTCTTAGTTAGAAGACTTTCTCTCGTTTTTTTTTCTCCCTCCTTCACTGCTACAAGTTGAGACCACCTCTTGAAGACACTATACATCTTTTGGGTAGGATTCCCTCTCTGCCTGTGTTGCCAGGGACTTGCCGGAGTTCCAACAAGCTCTGGTCGTCTTTCTATTTTTTTCCCCTTTCTTTCTCCTGATTCTTTTAACACGTTCTCTCCCGTCCCTTCTCCCTCTACACTGTTTTCTCTCATGTCTTGCTCTAGATCATTGTGATTAGCCTCCATGCCCTCATCACTTGTTCCTACAGTTAGATTTACTGTTTCTCATAATGTAGAGTAAACCATGAACTAACAAGGGTTATTTATTTTTCTCTTTCTCTCTTCTTACTCTCTCTCTCTCACTTTCTCTCTCTCTCTCTGAGTCTCACTTTTCCTTTTCTCCTCCACTTGGAACCACGTTTTATCATTTCTTTTTTTTTCCTTCGTCTATTTTTAAAAGGCTCTAGATATGCCGATAATTTATTTGCTCACAAACTCCTTTCTATATAGAATTACTGTAACACCCATGCTACCACTCACTCTCTCATTCCTTTCCCTCTCCATCTCAATTCCCCGTGCACTCCTTCTCCTCTCCTTCCAAAGAACTACTTTCCCCAATAAAAATACAAGATAAAAATAGGAGAAAGTGTTTAACCCGAACAAAGTACCGTTTCTTTTATGTCTCCCCACACATGTATGTATGTATGTATGTATGTACCAAGGGATGGTACACTTTTTGGGAGACGGGGACCAGCTTAAAAATAACTACGAGGAAGGAAGTTCATTTCTTTTCTTTTAATTTTCCTTCCCTTTCCTTTTCTCTCCTTCCTCCGGTTTGCATAATAATAACGATGGTAGTAATTGTAAACTTTTCCCATTGTCTTCATTTCTAAGCACGGTCGTAAATGTTTTATCTGTGTATGTGCCAGGGCCAAAGAGAGCACAGTACTAATGTTCTCTCTGACACTCCTTGTTTTCCCTGGGAAAGAAAACTATTTAGAAAAAAATTGTGTTTATTTAACAGGCACACAACCCTTTTGTACAAATTGTTTCTTTCTTTGTTTTTTCTTTTGCACCCTTCCCCCCAGTCAGCAGTGACCATATGGACGAATCTCTTCATCTCAAGCCTCTCCCGCTTCCTTCAGTATAAAAATGCTAGAATAAGAACAGTGATGTTTGGTTGTTGGTTCCTTACCTATGTATATGGAAAGAAAGAAAACACGAGGAATTAATGTACAGTCTATTGAAAAATGGAGATTTAATGGTGACAGCATAAGACTCTGTAATGCTCACACTTCCCAGAACACCATGACAGCATAGATAATGTGCATATAAATGAATGGGCTTGACAAATAGAATCTGGGAATCTCGGCCCTTGAACACAGATTTACATTTTCTTGTTATGGATATTTCCAGAAATGAAGTGTTTCAAAAGTGACAACTCTTTTCGAAAAATTGTTTGCCATTGTGACAAGAGCCTTTGGACAGATTTTCACAGAGAGGACATGACGAAAGGAGTTGACGCGTGTAATTGCATTAGCGGAGCCCCTCTCATCGTCAGGTTCTTCTTATATGTATGTATATAAGTAAATAGTATTCTTATATGTAATTAATTATGTAAGTGCCCATTTTAAGATCCCAAACAGAATTTCACATCTTTTCCCTCCCTTTAATAATTCCTCCGCCACTGTTGCATATAGTAACTCTGTAAATTAATTGCATTAAATAATAAGCTTAAAACTACAACTTTGACGACATAGAAACTTCATGGGGAAATTTCCACTTGGAAATGTTCCTACTGTGCTTGCTGTAACTATAGGACAATAAATTCTTCTTACAAAAGAAATAGTAATTACATCTGTAGGAGCTACACATTTACGGCTATAGAGTGATAATATTGATTTGTAATGCAAGGGGGATTTTAATGGACCGGAGGCTGAATAAGATGTAGGGTCATACTGCAAGAAATATACATATACGGACTGTACAGTCACAATATACAAAAGTCTTATGATTTCATGATTAAGCCATAACTAATGGAATTAGGTTGAAGTGACAAGAATCACGTTATTTCTAAAACTGCAGTGCATGTGTGCCATATTCCTCCCTTTCGAAAATGGAGTCACTTGGGTACGGGGAAGAGTCTCAGCAGGAAATCTGCGGTCTGAACAAGCCCTGTCTCTCATCCATGTAAAGAGAGAACGTGATTTGAATCCCCATTTTTTTACTCCCTTAAATGGAACTTAATAATTAAATCCTATTTAGTTTCTCCATAAAATCAGTCTAAAAATTATTTAAAGGACTTATGCATCCTCAGACCGACCCTCATAAAAAATTCCATTATATTTCCCTGCAATTGGAAGTCCGGGTTATTTTTCTATCAAGCAATAACATTGCACATTCTTCCCATCATCTCGTTCTACTTATTATGCACCCGTCTGCGCAAAAGTGCATATGCTACTACTGTAAAGTTGAGGAAACGATACACATTTTGGGGGTCTCACTCCACTCCAAGCCGGGCAAAAGAAGAGCTCCAGGAGAGGAACCCAACACTCCAAAAGGCAAGGAGAAGACGGAAAGAGAAGGAAAGGAAAAGCTCATTTGATTCTCATGTCGGGGAAAGCCACCAAGCTCATTTATACACAAGACAAGATAATTAACCCAGAGAAATGAAATGGGTTCGTCTCCCATGCACACATTCAAGGAGGAATTAACCGTCCTCCCATACATAATAGAAGCGTTGTTAAGCCAAATGAACCAAAAACAAACTTCCTCGGACTTTATGCAAATCCCACACTATGTATGTACAACTCCACCATTTCCTTACAGTATTCAAGTATATCACACACACACACACTCACTTGCAAAACCCTCAACTGAAAGCTACCACTCCTTCCGAGTGAGTTAGTAAGTGAGGACTGAGTCCTTCCTCCTATCTCTACATTCTACATATTTATTATTATACTGGAGGAGTTTTGTATCTACATGTACATTAATTATATATAAATGCACTCATATGTAGATACTTCTGTGTAGGGAGTGGGTCCGAGTCCCCCCAAACTGTGGAAACCAACACGGGAATGATTCTTTCATTATGTTATTATTATCAAGACACCGTGCTCTCATTTCCGAATATAATTATTCAGCAGTATAGTCATTTACCCTCCGTTGACTATACGATCCCTGGACCGGCCTTCCCTACAGTTGTAAAATTATAGAGGAAGTAACGGCTTTGTCAATACTAGTGTAGCATTTAACTACTAGTAGCTTCCACTTACGTACTCCTAAACATTAGGGCTAAGCAGGTGCCCAGTCTTACAGGGGGACCAGGACTCATATAATAAAGACCAAGACTCCACACAGACCCAGCACTCCTGCCCGCCATCCCTAATGAAGCCAAGTTTTTCATCCTTGCTCTGCTCCATGGTAATTATAAGCGTGGAAATCGCCTCTTCACAACTACTCCATCCTAGGCTGGCTCCTCATTTCCAAAGGATTCTCGCTCTACAAAAGCTAAGTGTGCAATAACAATTTCCTCCTGTTGTACTAGAAACATGTATACTTTGTATGTAATTATTTGTATATGTAAGCTATACAACCTCGAGGAGTCTAAAGGAGGACCAAAATAAATGCTGAAGGACTATGTAGAAATATTTTGTGCAAAATCTCCATCCATAGATATGTATAATATACTTATAGTTATAATCCTAGAGATGTAGTATCTAGTACGTGTGTACGAAGCCACTAACCCAGTTTGGCGGGGTTTTGTCGGAGAGAAGGAAAGTGGGTAAGTGTAACAAGTCTGCGAAGTTCACTCATCTCCGGCTCCTTTACATAATTTGGGTTATAGAGTGGAAAGAGCTCTATTAGAGCCTTGATTGTACTTCCTCATCCATCTTATTGTGAGCGACTCTGGGGCTGGGGAAACGGTCATTTTGACTTAAAACTAATGTAGTTCTATGTAATAGAGTGGAGAGAGAGAGAGAGAGAGAGAGAGAGAGAGAGAGAGAGAGAGAGAGAGAGGGTTCTGTGTACACGGTTCGGGCTATGAGGCTATGACATGCCAAAATTGACTGGATAGTTTGAGCCTCCTCGGTGCTCTTGCATAGATAATGTTGTCCTAAGGGCACATCAAAAGTTATAATCTGAAAAGACGTTGAAGCCACAGTCAGTGATTGATGGACCCATTTCTCTTCCCTTTTGTCTTTCCGTCTCTCTGTCTCTCACTCGGTTCTCTTCTGGGTCCTCTATTATTCCGCCTGGTAACAATATCCACGCAAGAGGTAACCCACGTCTTTTACATAGGGACTCTACTACTATTACCAGTCCCTCAAGCTACCTAGATAGTCATTCCTATAACTACACCCAGTATAATAATTCCTTTATCTTCCTTATTATGTACAGGGAGCTAGTATCTTGGAGGAAGTGAGAAGGTTCCAGTTGAGACTATAAGCTCCATTACTCCTCATTCCTATATTGGATTCTCCTCTAAATAAATGAGTGTCTTCTCCTATCAGAAATCAAAGCACTCATTTTCTTACTGTGTTACACTCCAGTCCGTTTTGCCTGAGTAAAAACATTGTTGCTTATTTCCCACCCACAGATATATATCTAGATACATACAAACTCTCACACTCACACACTCACAGGCACAATTCGAGTTACTCACAGGACCGGCCTGAATTTCTAACGATAACTGTCTTCCTTGAATGACAAAGCTAGACTCTGTAATTGTTACTCCGAAGTGTAACTTTTGGGTGAGGGTTTTGTATTTATCTGTACCGTTTCCTATAATAAGTTTCAGGGTAGTGTACTATGCATGCCTACAGTATATAGGGATATCAGAGAAAGGAATTCATATGATGAATATGCCTCAATTCCTGTGTATGCATTATAGGATCCTTATAAGATTTATTTATACTCACACTTTTGTAATATGATTTCCAGCAGTCAGGGCGGCAGTAGTTGGAGTAACATTTATCAGAAACGACATCACCAAAGAAAATACTTTTTTTTCTTCTCTCACGTTTCAAACATGGCCGTTACAACTGCCACCATCACTTTTCCAACTTGCACCTTCAATTCCCTCTCACTTCATTTTCATTTACCTACAACTGCCATTTCAACTCTTCGAAAGCGAGACTGTGTGTATGGACTTGGATTTTAACGGAGTATGCCTATCTACAGTAATCAATGTTTGTATAAGTACAGAGACTGGGCATTCCCTAACTCCGGCCTCCGTAATAAGTTTGTGCTACTAACACAGACCTCTCTATCTGTCAAATCCCTAAGGATCCTCCATGAGTACAATGCAATAGTCTTACGAAGCACTAATGGTATTTTCAGACTTGTCACTTGCCAAATATCACAGAATGTAAAGAGTGTACGTGTAATTACTTCAATTGAAAAATACTCCCATGCCTCAAATACTATGGTGAACGTACATATAATTATATGTATGTACATATTTCTACTCCCAAAGGATTTTTTTTGGACAATGTTTGAAACTAACTCATCTCTACGTAAATAAGGAAATAATAAAAAAATAATAATAATGTGATGCCGAAATTGGTGACGCTAGGGGTTGGGATAAGTTTTTTGTTGCTTTAATGCAGGCCTAGTCTCAATAAACAAGAATAAATACTTTGAGGTTCCAGTGGCTTAAAAAGGCTAATAAGGATGTTTTTGTAGTCTTTGATACCTTACAGTGTTTATTTTAACATTTAGTTTTCTTTGGATTGCAGAGGCGAGATATATTTAGTGGATGGGAAAAATGGAAGCCTTTCCAAGTGACTTTCCTTGTTACCTTAGACTGGAGTGTTTACTTGATGAGTTTCACTCGTTCGTCGGGACCTTTTAGTAAATATCTATACCAGTAGTTCCAAAAATGTACATCAAAGAGGAGAAGATTGAGGGGAAATTATAAAAACCAAACGTGACTATTATGAAGGGAAAGGAGCTTTTCACATTAAAAAAACTAGTTCAATCGTACATAAATAATCTCTCTTAACTGTTTCATCAATCATGGGCGCATAAGGAGGGAGATTCAGGGTGGAAGTAGTGGTGCCGAGTAGCTGAGGATATCCATCAATGTCTGAGTTGCTCCAATGTTTCTCCTAACTCGTTCTCCTCGGGTGCATTTCACCCAAAAATACACTTGTACTCCGAGACATAGCCCTATATATCTATATTTTACCTCTTCGCGAAATTCCTCCTAATCTTTAACCAAAGACGGAGAGCAAAGTGAGAGAAGAAAACGATTGCGAGGGAAGATACTCCAAGATTTATGAAGTCATGTAATAATACCACTATAAAAGCTTAACTAAAATATTGAATCCTCCCCTAACTCTTCTCCCTGTAGCTGTAGCTGTAGAGAGAGAGAGAGAGAGAGAGAGAGAGAGAGAGAGAGAGAGAGAGACCATTTGCTAAATTCAATGTCAACGGAATAAAAACATTCAATTAGTTTCAAATAATTTAAGATCTATAGTATTCTTAATCTTGGCTATATAAAACGAACACTATGCCATTTCTCACTCTCCCCTATTTTTTGAGACCGGTCCCTCTTATATGACATAGACTTTCGAATTCCAAATATTTTCCCTTATCCATTCACTCTGCCATTCTATGAGCGTAGACCTTTTTTTACGACTTGTCAAGACTCCATGGGACAAATTCCCTGTATAAATTGAAATAACGAGCAGAGATTATATAGCATATTAATAATCAAGCAATTTGAAATTGCTAGGGGTTTGAGATATAAAGCGGAAGAGATTATAGAGATGATTTAAAATTACCTGATGAAATTCCATAAAAGTTTACAATGTTTCCCTGGATTTCTCCCTATAATAACATTAACTGTTTGAAATATTCTAGGTTTATGTGCATATAGTACAGTACAATGCACCAGAAAGAAAATAATATTGAAGTAACCACTCATCCCCCCTCACCACTCACCCTCGCTGGAAGGACCCCTTGACAAAATCCCAATAATAGTAATAACAAGTTTAAAAAGGAGTAAAAGGTCTAAAGTGAGAATTTGATGCGATAATTAAAAAAGAGACACCCTGGAGCAATTAAAGGAGGAAATTAAATGAAGCATGATGACAACGAGAGGTTGGATGATAGGAGCAGGAGCGAGGGAAAAACAAAAGACTCATCCCCACTAGACCATTGAATTTTTATCACCATTGCACTTCACTTCTGCTAAAAACGGAGCCAACTGACAAAAAAAAACAACTTCCCTCTTTATCTCAACATCCATAGACATATAGAACCTTCCCTACGTCCATGAATCAGGATCCGTGAGGATTAAAACTCCAAAGAACTCTACTGTATAAATATAGCTAAAGGTTATAATTATACAATAGAACAGAAATATTATTAAAGCTTACATTACAGATAGAACCCCTCATCCCTGCTAAAAAATCTTCCCCAATGCATGAAGGCCTAAGTACATACATACATACAATATAGCCTCTACATTTGAATGCACATATTTACAACTTGAACTCAGCTACTCATTTAAAGTTCGGATACTGTAGGCTTCCAGGAACTATATCCATATATATAAGTATACATATATACAGTGTGTGAATTCTAGAAATATATGAAACACTTTTAATGAGTCTGTATATTAAGACAATTACTACGTTGAGCTCAATGGACCGTCCCACACCGCTCATCACTATAAACACTGCTAAATGCAGAGCGACTACTGCAGCTCCGGTTGAAAGACTTACAGTTGTTGCTTTTCCAAGTCTCTCCTTCCGAACGCTATTTATTTGTCTGATTATACATACATATAGATACACTTGGCTGTATGTTGTTATACAGGAGCCATCCAGGGCATTCAAAGAGGAAACAAAATGTTTTTCCTGGAAGTTGCACAGATTTAAACAAGCGCAATCAAGTGGAAGGAATCAAGACAACAACTGGGCCTAGAAGTTTACATAAGTGTTCCAAACCGACCCGGCTCAGACGTAGAGCATTCGAGATAAGTATCAAGTATGAGGAGTATAAATATACTTTTGTGTACATGTCTGCCTCTGTGTGTGTGAGTGTACGTATGTACATACATGTGTGTGTGTGTGTGTGTGAGCCTGGTATATTAAGTATAGGTAAAGTAGCAGAGTCCTCATGCTCGTCGCATGAATTTGATTAGAAAAACTTTTTAGGACGTGTACACCAGGGGTACACAAAAGCTTGTAAAAACATTGATGACTTTAATTTTGAGCAAACAAAACCAATCGAGGCTCCCCTTTCATTTTCATTAGTTTCCCCTCTTCTCCTCTCCTCTCTCCTTCTCTCTCATCTGTATCAACCTTATAGTTTCCTCTCCGTCATAAACCATCCCAACTTTCATCTCGACTTTTGATTTTGTCTTCTTCTCTTCCTCCTCTTCCTCCTCCTCCTCCTCGTCGTCCTCGTCCTTCTCCATACAAAAACTTGGGGAGTTACATAAAATGCAAGTCTATCTATAAATTTAATACTGGGAAGGAACTCCGTTGAGGAGTACCCTCAGCCCTGCTCTCAGCAACACAGTCAAGCTTTAATTATTGTAATAACCAAATTAGAATTCAAAACAGACTGGAATTATTTGAGTCGACACTTTTCTAATCATTATTAATTATTATTATTAAAGCAAACTTAGGCTCGTTAATTACTTGCTCAGTTTATATAGCTTCCTCCAAATGCAGTCACACGCTCAGCCCTATGTATTTATGTATGTACGGATGAGGAGCAGACCCTATGAGGAGTCCTGAGTCCCTTTGTCAGGAATTAATAGTTATTTCCATATATATATATAATTATATATGTATAGCGGACTATATACGAAGTGGAAAGAGTCAAAGGACAATTTCATTTGTGAATTCCTCAGAATCTAACTTGTCGCTTCCAATTAGCTAACGGTTGCTTCATTATGTTCCAGAAATTTGTTCGGGAATTCTCCGAATCCCAGGGATCGGGAATCAGGGAGGTCCTCCTAGAAGTGCACTTTATAATCTGACAATAATTTCACTTCCCACGGCAATACTAGTAATTAAAGGCTCTTGTCATCCCACCATATAGGAGATACAAGTCGGAGCTTACTCACTGCTGAGCAATCAGCCATGATGAGGATGAGATCTACCAAGAGAGATGGGGAATGACGAATCCCTTTCGAGGAAATAACCTAAAACATTCAAACGCAGCTCATTCTTTCTACCCTGATGACAATCCTTCCCTGAGTAAAAAATCTTCCCTGGAATTTTGTAAGTATGTAAATAATTACACATAATAGTACTAGGGGGAGCGTGGGCGATGG
Source organism: Allacma fusca (assembly GCA_947179485.1). NCBI lineage: Eukaryota > Metazoa > Arthropoda > Collembola > Symphypleona > Sminthuridae > Allacma > Allacma fusca. The sequence goes on from OX359247.1 coordinate 15,052,979, forward strand.
GCCGAGTACTAGATTTTAATTGCATCAAACGACTTGTAATTACATATGTGTTGTCTCTAGAGATTTAAGTATATAGAGAGAGATGATACTGTGTACTGAAATCGGAACTTGTAGAACTCTGAGATGACAAAAAATACTGAGATAAATTTAGCAGCTGAGGGAAGAGTCATGTTTGAGAAAATGTTTCTGAAAAAACGTCGGCGGTTGAGATAAAAACAAAACCTTGCAATTTCGCCATTAAAACCATCATCTAATTTTCCGAGAATTATAATTTTTAAGCAAGTCAGTCACTACATTACATATAGATATAGAATGTACATGAAATTTAGGAGTCCATTAGACGGGCTATGGCAAACCCCGAGAGCAATTTAGAACAAAAGAGTCGGGCGTTGACCGTGACCATGAAATTTAATTCCCACTGCTTTAACCATCCATGACTATTTGCTAATGTGACACACCATTGAGTATTTTACCTGCACTAGTTACACATTACCCCATTTTAATGACTGCTAAAAGACCCTTCCTATTTTTTCCCAGCTTCACTCACAATCAGTCCGCTCCTGATGAGTAACTTCAAAACTTACCAAGTGTGATATAAATACAAACATCACTGCAAAAACCCCTCTATCATGTATACGGCAATAACCATGTATTTTCGTCATGTTTTTGAACCCCTTGCTTCCGGACACTTGACAATTTCAAATTTAGTGGGAACTCCGAGTACTTTAGTTGGAAGTTTGTTGGGAGCAGGAGCTATAAAATATCCCCTGGAAACACACACACAAGTTCCTGAACATAAAAACAAGAGCAGCACCTGCTCTTCCCGCTTATTACAGTATCTTTTTGAAGGCATCTATCCTACCCTGACATTGTACAATGAATTTTACCACATTGCATGGGAGGATAATAGGAAACGTGTGAGTTGACAATTTGCAGAGTGAGTAACACCTGCGTCAAAATATTTCATCGGGAGGAATTCATACGCTTAATATAAGACGTAGAGACTTACTGTACAAAAAAAAATCCAAGTTGTTCTACTCATGTGTTCAAACTCTATGTAATTATATTTTATTTACATATTTTTATATTTTACTATCTATGTATGTATTTATGTGTAAGGAAATTTGAGATACAGCTACTACTACAAGTATAAGAGGTATAGCTCAAAGTTAAATCTCTGGTCAAGGGGAAGAAAGCGCTTAATACACTTCAAGAGCAAAAATGTTCTTACACTGGACTCTTTGGCCGGTCCTGCTTTGTGAATGCGAATGATGCGGAGCATTAATTTAATTCCTGTACATAAAATACTACTCGGCTCTCTGGCATCATTACAAATGACTCTGCTCATTTCCAATGTTGACATGTGTGGATCCTTGTTAATCACCAGAGTCTCACTCATCTTCCCATCCAAGTGAGATATTAAACAATGCGACGATACTCACGGGTTTTAATTATTCCCAGGACTCATTACATGCTACAAATCTCATCTCTTCATTGCTCATACACCGAAGCCACCCTCAGGCATGACAAATCAGCAAAGTAATTAATAAAGTATTTAAAATTGCAAATGCGTTTGCAATGGCAGTGCAATGGCAGTAACTTTCCCGTCTAACCGTAATTATCTTCCAAGGAACTCACAGTGTAATTGCAGCAGCATGTATATATGTACATATGTACATATTTATGCATGTCGGAGAGACTTGAAGCATTTACAGTGTCAGTGCCAGTTCATAATAATAAGTAAAAGGAAGCATTTGTATATGTCCGTGTGCATTCTTACATACATATGACTAGCATGTGCATTACTTATGGGGTCCCTTTAGTATGCAATGACAATACAAAGAGCAAAAAAAAAAAACTCGAGCCTTAATGATATACATAAGAGTTACTACTCCATCCAGAGTTTTTGCTCCCATAAATTTCATTCTCAATTAACTCTGCCTTCATATTTTCAAAGTGACAATGTTTTTGCTCTTGCCGTGACAATGACTGTCATTGTACTCCCGGCTTCCAGCTCATCTTGCATTAGTCATCCATTTAGACGTCGTGCCTCCACTACTCCTATTAACCAACCACACAGAGAAAGTTACATTTAACAGGAACAACCACGGGGCACTACACCATGTATGTACATACCTATCTGTTCCTGAGGATCCGACGATAGTAGCAAATGGCCTGTGTTCTGTTTTCTTGACTCGTCTCTTCCCGTTTCGTTGAAATACACGTACTCAATTCCAGAGTGTGAGGAAGTACCATAAAAAACCCTATCTATTTTCCGCTTCAATCCCTCCCTATATATGTATAATTATATATCCATATATGTATGTATATACACTCTTCTCGAGAGATACTTACTGTATTCTTCAAAATTAAATTCAACTTGAGAAAAACACGCTTGTTCACATTTAGTTTTAAAAATAGGCCAATGTTTCCCAGACCCAGTGAAAATACATTGTAGGACTATGGAGGGAAAAATTGGAGGGCATTAGAGAAAAACCCTTGGAAAATTAAAATAAATGCAGTGCATTAGTAGGAGAGAAATGGTAGCAAAAATACTGGAGTCTGAAATGCAAACAATGTTTTTTTTCCTTGAGTCAAATTCTTCATCAGTTTTGACATGGACATTTACATATAGAAATGTGTATGAGTATAATTATGTAGAGTTTATATATAAATACACAAAACCACTAGCATATTTAATAGTGCGTTTTGCATTTTGTAATGGGACAATGATGATAATAAAAGACCAAGGGAGTTATTTGTAAGGGGAAAAAATCACTAGGGAAAAATAATAAATTGTGCGAGTGTCACTTCCCTTCATTACTCATTGCCAGGCATCGGCAGACGAGAGAATGAAGCTATATGGAATTTGTAATTGCACGATTCTTTCCCATGATGATCATGTCTTGTTAGATTCTTTCCCCTTTAGAGTGTCATTCATTGAATTGCATTTAAAAGAATCAACCTGTGCATTATCTCGGGCTGCTGTTCCTCCTGTCTCTCTCTCTCTCTGTCCCTGTCTATTTGTGCGTATAGACTTGTGTTTGAGCCTTATTACAAATATTAAGTTATCTTTAGTGTTGCTCACCGAAAAAAGAAAGAGAATCATTGCTTAACTGCGTGAGGTCATTGGAATATTTAAACGATCAATTCTCGGCCTGGCGGTCTCAAAGAGAGAGAGAGAGAGAAAAAAAAACAGAGCTCACATCTTCTTCTTCTTATTCTCCTTCTTCTTCTTCTTCTTTCCCATCCTAACCAAGTGAATGGAAGGAGGATGAGATCTATTTCACCTCGGGCTATATATCCTTCTTTTCATATAAAAATGTAATAATAATTCTTCTGCTTCACAAAGTGATGGATGGAAGAAACACGTGTGTGTTTGTGCATCTTTGTAAGTATATCTATGTAAGGTGCATGTGCAGGGGTCTCTTCTCACTCCGTCTACTTTTAATTCAGGGGAGACCATACATTGTGTAATAGGAGTATTATTCATATACCTATACAAATACTTTCTTTCCCATATGCTCTTCCCATAGTCTCAATGAATTTCCTTTGGAGAGCCATTCCTACTTGTGTACAATGATTTATACAATGTAGATAAATCAGGGGGTAAAGATACCATGTACTGTAGTGTACGTATGTACGTACATAGCTCCTGAAGTAAAAAGGAAACTTTTAAATTACAACTATATTTCTCACATGAAAAATATTAGCATAAATTCTCTGTTTTTTGAACTACACTGGAATTCAAAGATAGGACGACGGAGAGCCAATCGTTTGAATATTGACAAGAGACCAATCTGGTTTTTGTTAAAAAAAAAACATCCCGCCTTTGCAGAGCAGCATATGCAAGTCTGGGCTGTTTGATCTGATGCGGAAGACAAGACTGAAATATTGTAGCAAAGAGCAAGATTCAATCAAGTGTCGGAGTTGTTTTATTTTAATATATACCTATCTATCAGTAATGTTTGAGCGCGTCAATCACTTCCTCGGCTCCTTTTCATGTCCTCTCCTCCTCCGTCGTGTAAACAAGTTTTAAAGTCGAGCATCAATAATTACCGAGTTTGAGGACCTCGAGTATTGTATCAGTCATGAAGGAATGAAATGTTACTTTTTCTATCCGCACGTCCGCTCAATGCTACTATTCCTACAGCAGATTATTTTTTTTCTTCTTCTTCTTCTTCTGGGGTTCTTTAAACTTTAAAACTCATACCCTGGGTAATTAAACTACTCAGACTAGACCTGAAGCCATAAATTGGGGAATTACGGACAAGTTACAATTTTATCAAGCTCCTGGAAAAACCTCCAATGTAGTCTCCCAAAATGTTGCGGGCAAAAAAAAATGCCGTAAAGGGATTTTTTCTCACAAAAACATTTAATCTGCTCCAGTTGTACTAGAAATATTTTAATTAAGTCCAAAAAGTACCTTCCAATCTTTTATAAGAGGGACTTTCGATTTTTAAAATGAAAAGCAATAACATTTTTGGAATAATTACTCTAAAGACCTCCGTCCAAAAGTAGAATATTTTCCCCAATACTGCAAAAAACCAAATATACAAATAGTAGAAATGTATTCGTTACGGAGAAAATAATGAAAATTTAGCGGAGCGTAATGATTGCTTAATGGAAATAATAAATAGGAAAAGTGAGGAGATTACCCAAATGAGACACCTTGACTTTGAAAATAATATTTCCCCCCTTGAACTCTCTCATTACGGGACGCATGCCGGAGATAGATAGATACATGTACGCATAAATGTGTCATTCATAGATATAGCCCCATAATTACACATTAACTCTTGCGCAAGGGGCCCACAGCTCATAATTTTAATTGTCATCTACAGCTAATAATAGTCACATCGACCTCACAAGCAGCCCGAGCCAGCAATTACTTGAACTGGAATTGACAAAAAGTGGGGAGCAGAGATGTAATTACCATTTATGCCTGCATGCCCATACTGTTGGGAAATACTATTCCTTGTGTATGTACATATATAGATACATACTCCATGTATACGACACCCTGAGTTGAGCTCTGAAAGCTCCCTCCAAAAACCCTTATCAGTTTGAACGGTCTATAGCTCTCAGACTGAATGATACAAATGCGTTTCCAGTTTTTCTTTCAACAGATCCTTACATGTGGCTTCCTCCCATGCCTTACTCCAGCCTTAGTACGCACAGGGTACTATTTAGCATCTAATTTTAAAATAGAAAATAGATTTCCATGTAGTGCTACCATGTGATTAATGCGGGTGAGAGAACTGGAGGAGACTATATGCCTATATACAGTACATGCTTCAATATGGAAAGTCCCTATTCGTACACATTATTGTATCCTGCGAAATATTTCATATTGTCTGGGGCTTTCATTTTCGGGAAAATATTCCATTGCTCCTGAAGCATGAAGCCATTCATAAAAGAAATTACACACATTCCTATGCTCACCCAGACCGGGGGCTCGGTCTCTCCAGTAATATGCACTAAATATTACTAAAATTTAGAAATAACTTATAACAAATAGGAAATGGTCCTATAATATACTACTAGTCCTCCAATCCTTTCTTATTATACCCCCACGTATTTCGTTTACCAGGAGTTCCGCTCCTCCTCGTACAGTGCATGCATACAGGAGCCGAATAACGTTTGACAATTTCTTTTATATTTGAATTATACGAAGAAAAAAAAATTCGTAAGTACGCAATTCCCATATACACTTGTGTGAATCTTTGAGAAAGGTAGGTATGAGTATATACTAAGCTAAGGACAAGGACTAAAAAGGACCATCAAAAAATATTCCCAGGGAACCACTGTAGCAAAATTTTGAGGCTGGAAAGAAAGCCTGAGGTATATAGTTTTGGATGGTAGGATGTGTGTATCTATGTATGCATATGCAAAAAAAAAATTCATACGTTCATCCTTGCTTTGGACACATTGTCGTAGTCAAGTAATAATAATAACACCCATCCTTTCGGTTTACATTCTTTTGCGCTACATTGAGCACATTGCAGTGAACGGCTTGGGACAAAAATTATTAAAAACTTCCCCATGACGTGATAAATCCTCTTTTATAATATCAACGTTAATGTGCCATGTATGAGGAGCAGAGCCCGAGTCATTCCTACTCCTCCGTAGAAACTCCCAGCAACTTACATACCCAGACTGAGGCTCCCGCAGCATTATTATAAAGTGAGCAATTGTGCCTCGAAAATGTCCTCCAGACTCGGTGTGGGGTCTTGTGTCTACCATTGCCCCTATTTTCTCCTCTCATTTCCGAGGGTTCTGCACACTTAAAGTTAGCAATTTTTCTTAGGAAACCCACTGTCATATATCTACGCTCCGCACACAAGGCTCTCGTCCCTCCCAGCACACACATATGTATTTCCAGCGTTGGAGCAAGTCAGGATGTTTATAATCATAGTTTGTCCCTAGTTTATATATCTATATGTACGGACGTGTCTCTCCATACCCCTCATTTCTGGGTAGAAGGGAAAGTGTGCAATCTCAAATTTGATTGCCTCTCTTTAACTGTAAGAAACACACAGAGGGATATGCACGTCCATGGGAGTGGATGACATCCAAGTAATTATGTATATACATGGAATTAAGTCAAATAATATTTCTACTAATGCATACGTAATAGCAGTGGCTCCTCTGGCTGTGCATACCAATTCCGAAAATACAGGGGCTATCTTGTCCCTGTAGCTTCTACAAGCTTATAATACATTCATTAAGATTTAATATACGATGTACTATTCTTATTATGGTCCTGCTCTTCTCTATACCTAAGCAGTTAGACATTACATCAGAATACATGATACAAGCCTCTGTTTGCGTGCAGTTTCGGCTTTCTGCCCTTACTTGGATCCTAAGCATGTGCTAAGATAGATACATATGTACGCATGTGCTACTATCATACATAAGAAATACCCTGCTGCTATATAAGCTGCTGTACAGAATGCGTAGAGGCCGGGGGAAAATTTAGCATTATTGCTAATGTTAAATGTCACTGGGCCGTTCCGATAAGAAACGTAAACATTTTATAGCTACACTACTTATTACCACTGCTTTTGTAGTCTTGTATGGGAGTACATATGACTATAGAGATTTTGAGAAAGTTAGTAGCATCCACTCCAGGGATTTTTACGACCCTTCCCTACATACAGTATACCCACCACTCACTCCCAAAGCTACCTTTCCTTCCTCCATATGATAGTAATTAGTACGTATACTTAGATCATCACTCCACTCCCGATAATTTACGACGCCGTTATTGTCAGGCTAATGCGGATTTCCACAGTGGGAGAAGGCGTCATTACGGACGGGAAGAAAAACACTTTTTTAAATATTACCCCTTTAACTGCCAGTCCGCCAGTGTCATTTGAAATCAATTTAAATTTGTGGGAAACCATACGCAATGAGTAGGCCTTCCAAAGCCGGAGACTCCACAGCGTAATAAAGTTAAAATGTCGAAACCATTTGGTATCAATTGAGTCTGGAAATCAGTCATGAAATTATGATTCCCCTAACACTCAATTTCTATAATGGTTTTTGTGCTACCTTCGTTTGTGTGAAATGTGTGCAGGACCAGTTTTTATATTAAGCATTATTGTAAGAAGAAAATTTAGTTAATATATAAGGATCCTTTAATATGCACTTGTATCTGTATGCATGGAATATGAAATTGAGACTCTGGCATAATTTTTTTTACACACTTTCAGTAATTTGATCTATTTGAAAGCGTTCCCAGGGTAACATACCATTACACGGAGCAATTCTCAATAAAGTCTTTTTTTTCAAGACTAGTAATATCATTGGGGGTAGCCCCTTAAGACGGAGGGTGTAAGTACACATGCATTATATACAGATTGAGGGAAGGCTCGAAGGTATACTGTATGGAGGATCCAGAAGCAAAGTAATAATCAATAGAATGTAATTTAGCCGTTTAAATTCACATTTTCATCAGAGTCAAATGATAAAGCTTCAAGAGATAAACTGAAAGGCTGACGTAGAGTATCTAGTATGTATGTATGTACATACATTATAAATATCTATCACAGGGGTACACCTACAGCAGTTGGTTTACTCAGCTCGAGCTACTTCTCCTGGTGAGAAGGCTGACTTCACAAAAGAAACTTTTCTGCGAGTCATTCAACTAACCAGAAGCCTCAGTCAGTTGAGTATTGACTCGCTACCATTGTGCATTTGTATCATCCTCCAATCTAAATAGATTGAGTAAATATCCCGGGATACTCTTTACAGACCCCTTTCAAACACCCTGGCTCATAGAGGGACTTGTCTTTGAAAAAATCCTCAAAGTCCAAGACATGTATCTATGAATTCATACGAAAGAGGTTTTCATATTATAAAAGAGCGAGTTAGACGATTGCAGATTTTTTTTAAAAAAAAGAGGAGCTCTTACAGATATTCTATAAAAATATATATGAGAAGAAGGAGAATCGCACTTGAAGAGGGAAAAAAAAAAGATTGGGAACATTTTGAATGGTCAAGGAGGTCTATAGAAGTAGGAATTAATTTTTAATTAAAATATTTCTCACGACGACCAGGGAAATCTGAATAAAAAGAACATTTGGAGATGGAACAAGAAGAACATACCATAAATTAAGAATATAAACTAAAACAGCTCATTTGAAGTTGTAGAACAAAGTGGAAATGGGTCTCCCACTGTTCGGACATATGAATCATGTGTGGAGGGAAAAAGTTCCAAACCGGAGTTTCCACAAAATTATTACACGTGAGTCGTTTATATCATTTAAGGACAGGGAGAAGAGAAACAGGGTAGATACTTTGATAGGAAAAGATTTCCGTCGACACCCGTCGCGCCATAATCACACGTGTAAGTGAGACTGGTCGAGCAAAACGTGTAATGAAATCACCGGGTGGAGTAATATTTTTTCGCCGGTGAGAGACTCTCACTTGTGAGCTCAATGCTTATAATCATCATCAGCATCAGGAGAGAGAGAGAGAGAGAGAGGATCAGAGACTCAGAGAGTAAGCAACACCCGTATGTTTGTGTGTTTCGGACCTGGAAGGAAGGAGGAAAAAATAGACAATACCACCAACATCACCTCATCATTCCAGTTCCTAAATAACATACAAATCCAAACCCTGTTTTTACTCCACCAAAAATCTTAAACTCATAGCCACCAACCCCAGAGTAGATACTGTATTATCATAAGATGAAATTTTTTCTTGTAAGGTATATTCCTTTTGTCCACTACCAAATGGTATATAATTAGCTCCATTTGGTCCACACCAAAATCCACCACAATGGCATGCATGGAGGTGATAGCCTCCTTCAAGTCATGCACATACATAGATATACATTCTCATCCAACTATTACACACATGCAAGGATGATGAGCTAGCGCTAAAACCCCGAATGGTCATTTCAACAAGCCCAACATGTAATTAACATCAAACTTGTCTTTGAGATTGGTTTTTTCCCCAGCCCTCTGCTCATCACCAGCTTTTCTTACTCTTACATGATCATCTCTGAATTTTATTTTTGGACCTCATGCACTTTACAAGCACTCATCCATATGTTCAGCCAGCCCTCCTTATAAGCATTCCTTTTTTGAGACAGTACTTTCTAGTTATGTAGTGCCCATGTAGATATGTACGTCCTCATGTAATTATGTATGACTTGCTTCGTAGATTGAATCTCAAGTGAATCCGTGCTAAATTCTGTTGTATTTTACAGTGTTTGTAATGTATAAGATATCTACATACATATGTATGTATAAATAGGGTATTAATCTATGCAGGGGAATCGTTGAGGCTTGTGCATGTGGTTCAGGGCTGATGCATTAATTTTTTGAGGTGTTCAGAAATGTCCGTATATATCTACAGTACACGTATGGGGCTGGAAGATTCCTTGAACTGCACAATGCTCTAATGATAATACACAAGGAGGCTCTCTGTCCACTTCATGTTCCATTATTATGATACATTACAAATCCTGTATAGACAGTGACTTGCGGAATCTCCTTAAGCACACAAATACTCTGTTATCCTGCTACTCACCAGTAACAAATGCTTAAATGAGGGAGAAAATTTCATCATATGCTTCTTGCCTCCTATTTCCTCCCGTTGTGGTCTTCAGCTTGTGACCAATGGTCTCTGTCCCTTTGCAAGACTACGAGTTTTCGGATCATATTTACTTTTATTGCCATGTAGTTTTACAGTGGGTATTCATGTATATGTATAATTATACATTTATTCACGTATACGTGTGTCTATAGATAGGATACTTGTATGTGTTTTGTGTGTGTGTGTGTGTGTGTGAGTGTATTTGCGTCCCTTCGTGCTGTGTAAAAGTACTGAATAAATAACCATAGGACGTAAACACTACTGCAAGGAAGGATTGAAATTTATAAGAGCCTCCTAGAAATCCTGATAATGGAAGAGTATGAAAGCGTAGTGCATACATTTTATTGAAATGAGACTTCCATCCATCATAGTGTTGAAAAACGATTATCCGAGAACTTGCTCAGCTCCAGATAGGAAAAGGGGGCGTCTTCCCCCACATCTGTATTAAAGCTTATGTATTTATCTCCAGGAACCTCCTTATTGGTTACCCTTAAGAATTGCGTGCTAATAGAATATAATGCCTGCGGAATATAATTTGCACGGCACCACACCAGAACCACACACACACCTCGAGAGAGACCTACTAAAGCTAACACAAGGAATCCCCATTTCCCACCAACGGATTCACTCTTTTTTTTTTGAGCCTGCCCAAAATCAATATATTTATGAGAAATCAAAACATATGGGAGAGATTTTTTCTGGAGTGAAAACATACGAAAGAATGGTAAGACTCGGGTCAAAAAATCTATGGGAGCATTGTGGCACAGTACTGTACTGTACTATCGGCAGTTGCAGGGAAGACGCTCGCCCTGCTCAGAATGTTATTGTATCCAAACGTGCACTTTACAATTTTTCCCCTTCAAAAGCAACAGTTAAATATCACATGAAAGGATTCACTCTTGTAGACCAACACAACAAATGGAATTGAAATCCGCCCTCTGGAAAGATAACTCGGTATTTTCACGGAATATCTCTTGAGCATACACATGAAGATATAGGACAAGTAAATATATGGGAAAGGAATATTTCATCGGAGGAAAATTCCATTTGAATCGCTTTCCCGAGTATAAGCCCGGTGAAAATCCAAAGTGTATTATCCCTTCGATAATACTGCCCTGTGTATATTCCATCAGGTTCAAATTAACCAATGTGAGGCTTAAGTAAGGTCTCCCAATCTTACAGGCGAGTTTCCCAACTTCAATTTAAATATTATATTATATATAGATAAATATATAGGTAATTACATATGACATAGAAAAGTATCATACTTTCTAATACATTATCCTTAATAATTACAACGAATCCTGATAAAGTCTCATATGAAATTTCTTACAGTAAAAATTCAAAATCCGCAATGAATATCCAGCCATACGTGGTGGAAAGGAACTGGGAACAGCTTTATGTCTCCCGGTATCTAAATCAATTCCAGAAAAAACCTGATGACTCCCTATCCTCCTAATTCAAAACATACTAAATTAAGCCTAACAGGATATTCCAATTACGGGGGAGTCCCTTGGAAAACACATCAAATCCCTTTTAATTCCAACGGCAAGACTGTCGGAGCAGGTTCTTCCCAGAAATAATAATTAGATCCGTCAAAGGCTGTCTTTATTGGTCCAAAGTCTCAGGGAATGAGCTTAATTATACACAAATGACGCTCTCCCACATATAAACGGAAACCGCGGGAATTTTCCAAATTCAATTTGAATACTAATACCAACAATAAATACCCACACAGTCCTCATTCTGAGTGAGGGGCTCAAGCCGATAGGCAGACTTTACAATAAGAAGCTTTCCGCCCTGTACCTCTCAATATGTAGGTATGAAACTCAAAAGCAAGAGTGACTTCCGGGACAGGCCATTGTACATTTTGTATAGTGATGAATATGTCAAGGCATGCATGTGTGGACATACATAGAATTGTACATAGACACAAATACTGTACCCATAAAATGCAAACTAGCACTATATGGAACGTACATATACATACATACTGTTTATAGGGAATGAGTGAAAGGAGCTCTCCTCTTTCACAGGACCATCTCATGAGTCGGTTTTTCGGGATAAAAAGGAGCCGAGATAACTTTTTGCCGCTTCTAATTAGAGCAAACGTCACCACCACCGTTAATTGGCAATTGTCAACGTCTTTTCTTCCTTCACGCTCAGGTTATTTTCCTCCAAGGTTGAATTAAATTGGAGTCCATTGTGTCATGTAACTTGGACTCAGCCAAGTCTCTTCTCACAGTCAAGATTCACAAAAAAAAAAGAAGTATCCGATGCTCATTCTATGTTCAATGTTCATCCCCAGTGCAATTTCAATTCTAAATAGCAAAGGATCGGTCTATGCATATATTTTACATGGTTTTGGCCACAGTACATTCCTAGGGTATGTGAGGAGGCTTTTTAGTGCATACAGGGAATGACTATGTATAAAAGAGCGTATGAGTGGGGCTCCACAATCAGTGAAAAGATAGGAATAGAAACCATCTCAATTTTTATTTAGGCTTTTATGCCCAACTTGCCCCAGGCTAACCTCACACACAAGAGCTTTTTCCCTTTACCTCTCCAAAAGTAAACATTAGAGCGTAATGTAGCGTCCCTGTATGACGTACACATGCATTTAGAGAGACTTTTATTCTCAAAATAACAAAAAAAAATCCACATATGCAGACAGACCCCCTGCACTAGTAGAGCTTCATCTCCATAAAAATCCCCGTGTGGAAGTATTCTAAGCGAAAAACATCTGAGGAAAAACAATTGTCGAAAGGAAAAATCAGGAAAATTCAAAGCAGACTTTCCACAGCCTTTGCAAACCCATAGAAAGAGAAGAGAATAAACAATTCCTGCACCGAATGCTCAATCAACATCAAAGAGAAAAACGCAACATTTTCATTGATTACAGCCTTTCCAGTCTGCTCAGCTGTGTGCAATATCAATTCTTTTGTACATTAAAGAAAGAATCATATATTGAGCAGGAGTTGTGGATTTTTAGAACATTTTGTCGCAGATTACTCTTCCAGCTCCGCGAGTCTGAATTATTCGTGAATCTTTGGAGGTAAGAGAGAGAGAGAGAGAGAGAGAGAGAGAGTGCGAGAGAGAACCATATCAGAAAATAATTGGTTGATGCACAAACCTTCCCGCTCGTCGTCATCATCATCATCATCATGGAGAGAAATCGATTTGATCCAGGAAAGACTTATCGACTTGACTTTGAACGAACCGGAGGGAGAGAGAAAAAAAATCAACGGAGAGAAAAAGGAATCCTAAAGCTCTTTTTTTCCAAGGCACAAACACACATTCGATCACTTCTCTCTCTGTCTCTCTCTCTGTCTCTCTCTCTCTCTCTCTCTCTCTCTCTCTCTCTCTCTCTCACTCACTAGAAACCCAGAAACTCTTTTAATGAGAATAGGAACTGGTAAGGATCCAAGTGTGTCTCTAACAGTGTGAGTGGAAGTTAGGAGAGTAAAACGGAACGAAGCCGAGCGAAAAACATGAGAAAATCTCATGATGGAGAAGATTTGATATGAATGGAGCCAAGATTGCGTTTTCAATTGAATATTTGTCAGATCGTGAGAATCGAAATCATACAGTGCGTTCTTTCTCCGACTCTCTATATACTCATGATCGATGAGGAGTTCATGGGTACCTTCGGACTACTTCCACTACAGAGAGTCTTCAAAGTAACATTTTCTTTCAAGTGCAAAAAAAAAACATTGAAAACCTTATCGGGCTCTCAGTTTTTACCTCCACAATCATTATGACCAACTTCCTGTGAAATTAAACCCTTTAACTTGAATCTCTCTCTCTCTCTCTCTCTCTCTCTCTCTCTCTCTCTCTCTCTCTCTCTCTCTCTTGAATGGAACTTAGTTAGGAAATCGTGGGGTAAAATAAAATACATTGTAATTTTTGGGAATAGCTACATTCTTACTGTTCCACACATACAGACCTGCATCACATATGACTCGCTTCCTGTTACCTATTCAATTATTTACTAACGGAGCTCGTCATACTTGAAACCCATTGAAGACATAACGGGTGTTGTTAAAAAGGTTTTCCTCATTTGCACTCCTACTCTTTGACTAGTCTCAGGCTATAAATCCCCATAATTAGAGAAACTGTAAAAAAATGAATGGGACTCAATGTTTGCTCTTGTAATGGAGCCAGATTTATATGCACGTGGACCTTTTGCATACAAATTCCACATGTGCATATATATATGTACATATGGAGGTTTGATGTAATTACATATAAGGTCTTTATGTGGAAATTTAACACACTCTGGGATCTCATCGTGTATGTGTGTGTGTGTGTGTGTGTGTGTGTGTGTGTCTGGGAATCAACTCCGCAAAGTTACTGGCATTGTGTCCTCCTCCCTGACACAATCCTGATGAATCTGAATTGATACAGAGGCCCTTTATTCACACCACATTCCAAGGCATAATTGATTTCCAAATTCCACACAATGCTCCGCAGGTTTGGATATGAGACATTGAAAATCCCCAGCACCCGATGGTCACCAAAAGGAAGAATGGTCATATCTTTAAATGGTAAGTGGAATGTATCTATGGCCGTGGCTCCGGACGATAGTTCAGTCCTGCCTCTGTGTAAGAAAACGAGCCGAGATGTGACCAACCATATATGCCTGAGTAAGCATTTGTCCCTGGATCATCCAACGTTACTTCCATGTGAGTTACTTTTTCTTCCTCTATTTAACTAAATGGGCCCTATGGTCTTCCAATTCTCGTCGAACGGTCGGTCCGTATGTGGAACCTCCGAGACTATAGTACATGGATTTAAGGAGCTGTGCGTAGTTCCTTATCTGTCTGAGTGTGTGCATAATAAACGGAGAGATTTCGCCTCCCTGAACGACAGGTTGTATCAATGTGGAGATAGATAGGTATCAGGCATGAGGATCCAGTCAGTCAGTCGTCGTCAAATTCCAAGTTGTTAGTAAGATACACAAAGGAGGAGGAAAAAAAAAGCAGGAACAGTTCCACTGCACTCGCATCAAAACCATATGCTCACGAACTAACCACATTCAACTTTTACGAGGGACAAGAGAGCCTGGTATAAATTATTCCATTGGCTCAATTCAATAGGTTGCTTTTACATAATCTGTAGGGACATACATATGTAGAATATACTGTATATAGATATATATAAATTATTATAGGGGATATAAGGCACATGTAGATACGTAAGGCTCTATTTACCATGTACTACACTCTACTTGGAGTAGAGGCATATATTGTAGGTTTTCTTTGGGTCCTGAGTGGAAAACAAACTTTTTTTATAGATAATAAGGTGTGATCTGGTTGGGACATGAAGAATCATTCCCATATACTTTGAGAGTTCATTTTCCTGATCAACTCCTTCCTACACAGGGAGAGTAATAAGTGTGCATTCCCTGGGCAAAAGTTTATGGCTGTGATTGATTCCATGTAGCCTGGAGAGGACGAGGTGGCAGGAGAGCACATGAGGAAGAGGATGGGAGGAAGCTACCTTGGGTATTGCCACAGTCAGGAGATAGTTATGAGGAAAAAGTTTACTCAATCGATACTCTTGTTCACGTTCAGCCCCAACTCTCTTCCCTTGATAAGTATGTACTCCCTGTTGGAGTGAGGGAGAGAGAGAGAGAGAGAGAGAGAAAGAGAGAGAGAGAGAGCCTCAAGGATTCTCACGACTGATTGCCGGACATCATCATCTTCATAATGCAGGGCGACACTGAGAAAAAAACCCTGGAGTCACGACAGTATTCATTTTTCAAAACATCTCCGGCCTTCCTTCAGCTTTAGTTATTTCATATCGAAAGCCCATCTCGTAATTTTGTTTTCTCACCGAACTATACACTACTCTGGGCACTGCCACATTGAATTCTCTATTTTTTCCATGCTTCGTATTTATTTGTCTGTGTGCTTCATATACATATGTAGATATGTATATGTACACTTCAAAAGAAATATAGAACTCAAATATATCTAGATACATAATACAAATATATTACTACCCAGATTAATTCACTAACATTTTGTGTGTGTGTGAATACAGTTTTTTCCAGCTGCGCCAGCATCAATAACATATTCAACTATATTCACTTAATTCACATGTACTAGATACTTATATAAATTAAAATGTTTAATGTGATAGCACATAACAATATTTGCATTATAAAGTCACTTCATTGAGCTTCTGTGTAGCTTTTATAATATCTACAAAAGTATCAATGACTTCACATATCTATGGGAAGGACTTGTCAGTCAAGGAGGGAGGGAGGGCAGGAGGGGCATTGTGAAACTGACAGCTCTTGAGCGTTCCCAAGGCCTGCTAAATATGACAAGAGTTTAAGAATGAGTTTGTACCTCTGCGGACCCTGGGCTAAGGTATATGGAATCATGTGGAGGAACGGTATTTGGAGGAATGATGGAAGATGTGTTGGGTCCAAGCCCTAAATTACAATTCTCATGTAGTGCACGTCCAGACTCTTGCACCGACTGAGAGAGAGAGAGAGAGAGAGAGAGAGAGAGAGAGAGAGAGAGAGAGAGAGAGAGAGAGCCGGAACAGGGAGAGGAGTTGTACAAGAGTGTGGAAAGAAATATGATATGTCAGAGTGTCCACTGATTCAAACTCAGCACATTCCCTTAAACTGTTCCTACATATGAATGAGCCTAATAGTCAATATGGTCTCCATTTATTAACTCTTATCCCATTACTTCCCCGTGGAGATCACATACCAGAATTGATTTGTTCAATAGACTCCACACTGCATGTTTATTACATGGGTCTCGTACTATGAACTTATACATAGATACTCTACTGTATATACATATCTGTAGATCCATAACACATACAACTAAACAGTAACAAAACGTTCGGAGCTTGAGCTTTTATGGTGTTAGACATTTTATAGTAGTCGGGTTATATGTACATAGTTATGTACAGATTATATGTAGAGAGTTATATCCAGGGATACATGGAATGGTACAAGGAGCCCAGAGCCCGTCTACTCTCAGTCAGGTAAAGGACGAAGGAAGCCATTGCTTTAATAATTTTGATTCATGGAGAATTTATGACAAGCCATCAGATTGACTAGCATCAGTTCACACGAGCACTTCTCATGTGAGCGTTCCCTCCTTTAAGAGCCATATATTCCTGGAGCATGAAATATTAGGCTGGGAAATTCGGCTTCCCTTTAACAACAGTTTTAACACTGTATTATAAGCTTTCACAAATTATTTTGACACTCGATTCATAAGTTTTATGAGGCTCTTCTCACTCGGAAAACCTTCCGACTTTGTGCCACACCGCCTCCTCCTTCCTCAATCCTATTGATCTGCAGGAGCAGTTAGATCATTTAGCCCTCGTCTATTATTGCAAAAGCCCTTTGATAAACTGGAGCGCTTTCCCTCAAAATAGTACTAAAACCCCCTTCTTTTTATACAAACTCTGAAATCCCTCCTTCCAATAATAAATATGCAGGGATGCAAAAAAAAAAAAAACGGAGGGAAAACAGATTTTCGAGGAGGGAATTCTTACAAGAGTAGCCAAAAGAGCAATTCCGTTCTTCATCTGTTTTCCTTGAAAATGAAAAATGCATTGAGACTGCCTCCCTTGTATGGATGATTCGCATAGAACTCAAGTATTGAAGGGAAGATATGAAAAGCGCGTTCAAGCGTGTTATGAACGGCGAAGAAAACCACACACACACACACACAGAGACAGACACACGCTTCATGTGTAAATACACGTACATAGCTCCTGTCAATGTGCATATAGGATGTGTACTGCCCAAGCTCAGACACAAATATAGGAGTATGCATTTGCATGTACGTGTATGCAAGCTTCTATATATGTACACCCACGTGCTGGGGTGGGTTGGGATCTGTCTGAAACCCTAGCTCGGAGTATACTGTAAATACCGGAGACACTTTCCTCGGCAGGTTTTCTTTTCGAAGATTTTAGTTTTTTTTTTCACTTCCACACAATGTCTATTCTGCATAGGCCTCTCTTGCATCAATGCCTGTATCTAAGAACTTGGCTCCGATTTCCGCCTCCGACCGAACAGATAGATAAACTACTCGTGTCAATTTTTCTGTCTGTTCTATAAAGCCTAGCTGAGCTGAAGTTGAAAGCAAGTCAAATGCTGTGAAATGATAGGAGGGTAACAGTACGCTTCCAAATGCTTGCTTAGCTACGTACACACACACACACACACACACACACACACACATAAACATACCCATACCCACACACACACTGCACACGCACTCACTGGAATTATTAGAGAGTATCGGCAGGAGCAGTGGAAGAAACGAGCAGATTCTTTCCACCACACTCACAAATTTTACTGGGAGTAATATGCGAATAGCTACACCCTCCTAGTATACTACATACCTCTACTAGGTACTGCATAAATAGCACCTGTACATACTTCTCCTCCCATACTTCTCCTCCCATACTATTCCCTACATAATATTATTATCAGGAATATTCAGGGAAATATTCTCCTTAAGCTTCCCATCTAAAACTATATTTGTGTATGTGAGTACTAAAAGTAGGGAAAACTGGAAGGCTGGAGTAACCTCTTATACATTATATATAATATGGCAGGGAGGATTCAGACAGTGCATACATACAGTGGTTTAAAAGTTGCTTATAGTGTGGTGGGAATGGAGGAGGAAAATGTAATTTATGCATGGTGTGCACATTACTAACGTTAGCTACTTTTCTCCTTCTGTAGTCTTCCCTCACAAACGCACAGACACACACACAGACACACACACACACATACACACGCACATATAAGTACACACAAACTCTTCTTCTTCGTCTTATATGATGATACTGTTCCTTAAGTATAAATATCATCTTCCATTTGAATAGGAAAAAGGCATAAATTTTCAATATGGTTACTAGTAGTGTCAGCGGAGTACAAACGCACGTGCATTGAAATCTGCCCCTGCTTATCCTCACGTACGTACATAAGGAAGGCTGCCCCATTCACAATGTGTAGATACTTCGAACGCACTTCCTTTAAATTACATGTGCTTCCACTTATGCACGTACAAACTACGGACACTCAGTTATAAGCATGGGCTCATATGTGGGTGCAATTTATCCTGGGACTTTACTCAGGTATCTACATATGTACATATCTAGCTGTAGGGTTAGTAATTCTTGAGAGTATATCAAATGGTTCATGAAATGTGTACAGGCAAAGAGAGAGAGAGAGAGAGAGAGAGAGAGAGAGAGAGAGAGAGAGTCCTGCAGCCTTAAATATTATGTTACGTGTGTTTTTCTTCTATTTTTTCTCGTGGAGTGTAGGATATGAAATAGTGGTGTAGGGAGTGAACTGAGGATATGTAATCTTATATGAGTCCCGTGGAAGGGAAAGGAATCTTAAAAGGAATCCTGTTTTATGTACTAGAGTCAGAGCAAAAGCTCCATGTAACACGTTCCCAGGCATTAGGACTCAGTGCTTGGGAGAGTTAAAAGTAGGGAACTCTTCCCGCTCCTTGTACTCTCAGTGATGAGAGGGAATAAGAAAGTCGGGGCTTCCAAACCTCTTGGATTTCTCTCGGTGTTAAGGGTAAATAGTAGAAGCTCCACTGGAGCAAATGGGAGTTGACGATAAGTGCACTCTCTCCAACTATCTCTGCATCCCCTGCACCCACAACTAACAAAAGACTTATGCAGTCCGTGCATAATTCCTCCATAATTAAACCCATAATTAATACGGGAAGATGCGAGGAGATTACTTAGATATGTTCCCTCCTCCCCAGTACAGTAGCTCCTCAAGACTGGAGCCGGACAGATGTTCCTTCCTTTTCAACATAGTCCCAAATGCAAACTCATATCTCTCTAGTTACACCCCTTCCAAAAAATCAAGCATTAAAAATAAGTTGTATTTTTTCTCCTTCCATTAGTTCTTGAGCTGCTCTCAGGAATGTCTGGACTCCCAAAACTGTAGTAACTAGCTCATACAATAATGTTAGAATTTTAAACTATGTATTTGTTCTTCCCACGATTTTTACAATAATTTTTTAAACAAAACATGAAGGCAATTTCAGTTGTAAGAGCCAATGAATACAAAACGAATTTTATGGGTATGCTGTATGTACATTTATATGTGCAATTATACGATCCAATGTAAGTGCATAGGTATAAACACAAGTCGGGGTAAAAAAAGTTTAAATTATGAGAGGAAAAAATAGTCACGTAAATAAAATGGGATTTTGAGACGTTTTCCCTCAAGTTTTTCTTCCTCAAGCTTGAAATAGTGTTGGGGAGGACGATTCCCTCCGAAGCAACTGTTGAGTAATGACATACTTATGGAGTGTCGATTTAATTCCCATTTATGTCCCCGCAGTTGGAATAACTTTAATTCCCATTATCCACATTTGGCTCTGGTTCATATTACTACTCTCTCCTCACACAAGACCCATTCCCTTTCTCATTACACCGTCGGTTCAGCGTGAAGTTTTGCTTGGGATAGTTTCACCACATGAAAGTATCTCCCATTTCCTGCCTTCCCATAGAAGACTCTCATCCCAACTTACAGTAGGACTGTTTACTCATAATAGTTACGATATGTTTTCACCCCATAAAACAATTTGGCTGGGCATAATTCAGTATTTAAATTTGCCAGGAATGACCTATTTCCTACCAAGGATTAAATACCTCCTTGGGTTTTAACTTCCCCTTCGTACACTCATGCATAGATACTCTTTTCTCAAAGATCTCTTATAAACTGCTCACAGCTGGAAACTAATAATTTATTGGTTCTAAAAACAGGAGACAAAATTCCTCCCGAGTTTGTGTTTGTCATATCGTAATGTAGGAGATATAGAAGAACCATGTATAATTAATGTATACCCCTATCATAAAATACGGACAAACTGCCAGGGAAAATGTTAGTGTCTTGACAGAGACAACATTTTAGAACTAATCCTGGAGGATAGTGGCCCTCGAGAAAAAATCAATTCCACGTTCCAAAAGTGAAAGAAGGTGTAGGAGACAGATAAGAGGAGGAAAGCCCTGTATTATTTTCCCAATTTCACAACAAATGCTTTATCTGCTTGACCAACAAGAAAATTCCTTTCTTTCCAAGTACTCCTTCCACAAGCGTAATAAAATCCATGCTCTTTTATCTACAGAGGTTGTTTATACTTGCAATTTTTTGTGCATTGCAGAAAATAAACAATTTGATGTTATTTCCAGAATTTTAAGCACCACAAATTCATGGGAGGGAAATGATATAATGGAATTGGGCCACACACAAAAGTGCAAATTAATTCATGGAACAAGAGTTAAATAAAAGGATTTTTTGAAAAAGAGGATGGCTGCATTTAAAGTGACCATATTTGGAGGAGAATAATTGGAAGCAACAAAATAAACGTGGAGAAAGCATGGGAAAAGTCGGCCTTACGGTTGAGAAGAATGGAACACATTTCTGGATGTTCCATAAATTTCACAAGTTTAAGACAAACCCAGAAGAGAGAGAGAGAGAGAGGGAGAGAGAAAAAAACGCAAAAAAGTTTTTTGTCTTTACCCATTCATTTTAAGTCTGGAGATCCAGGGAAGAGACGGAGAAAGGAGGAGAGAGAAAGGTTTTACCTCAGCGTTATATATGAAGCTATATATAAGAGGTTGCGATAAGATGGGGGGGGGGGGAGGGAAAGAGTAAGAAAAATGTTTAAAAAAATACTAGAAAGAAATTCGCTTTGCAAGCTTCTCGACATGTACACCACTTCCATGTACCTATGTATGTACATATGTGCGTATACAAGGAACACTCGTCCTGTCGGGAGTACCATGTATATGGTAAACTCTGTCAAGCGATGAGAGAGATAGAGACAGAGAGTGAGAGTTTGTATAGGAAAAGGCGGCTTTTTTCAACGGAGGAAACGGATGAGAGGCGGGTCGCGATAGGAGAATTGTGCTGAAGAGTGAGAGAGAGACACACACAGGGAGAAAGAGGGAGAGAGAAAGAGAGAGAGAAAACTACATGGAAGAGTTTGTGGCAAACAACAATAATTGTTGAAAGATCTTAGCAAGGCGTAATTTATGTTAGTTGAGGTCCTTCTACTACATAACTTTTCATGCTTGCGTCTCTTTCTCTCTCACATTCTCTCTCTCTCTCTCTCTCTCTCTCTCTCTCTCTCTTCGCTATCTCCCTCCGTCCTAATGTAATATGATGGCTGGGTCTTTTACAATGTGTGCGGCCACTGTGCTAAAATATATTTATTTGTAGTACTATTTGTAGCCCCCTATTACATATGAGTTGTGCGAAGTTCCTCCTTTCTTTTAATACTGACTCTACAGTATTCCTTAACCAAATCCTCATTTAGTATGCCTCAGAATTGTCTCTTTCCTTGTGTTTTCATATCTCCATTTCTCTCTCTCTCTCTCTTTCCATCTCTCGCTCTCTTTCTCTCATTCTCTTTAGCTAATCATATATACCCTAGTAAAAACAATGGGGCTAACTCCAATGAACTCTTATTCTCTCCATTCTTTCTCCTCAAGGATAAAATGCTTCCTCATTTCATGGAAGAGACAACATAAAATGGAGGGTGAGCCATTTGCAAATAAACAATCCATTTTGAAATATAGTAGGGCCTCGAAAAGAGCCACAAAACCGTGCAATTTGTTCTTCACGCGTCACTATTCCCTTCACCCGCCACTAATCCCAAGGATCCTAACGTTTTTCCTGGAGGAAGGAGAAAATATGAGTTTTAGACTCTCTCTCTCTCTCTCTCTCTCTCTCATCCTAACTCTCAAATGTTTTCAGTTGTATTTATATATTTATGAATAAAAATGCCCTTCAAATTCTTATTTCTATGATTGCATTTGGGGAAAGTATAGTTAGGTTGAAAATAGCCGCACAAAAGCCGTCATGACAAAAATAGACACTACGGAAATAGTCCCTCTCTGGAAATAGTCCACATCCAAATAGGTAGTTGTAGAGCGTAGGGGCTCGAGGTATTAAAAGAGATGGAGGATTTAAAAAAAATATGAAAAGGTAAAGAAAAACGGTGGGGAAGGCTGGGGACTTGGTGCGCTTATAGAAAATAGGCCAATTTATTCGTATTTATAGTATTGGCGAAAGGCGAGGAGGAAGAAAGGAAAAGAAAGCAGGAGAGACGGGAAGACTTTATAGTTCACATCGCATCGCATCGCATCTCGTTTCCCTCGCAAGTATATGAAGTGGGAAGAGGAAAGAATAAGGAGACTCAAGTCGTACACTCAGGAAGGCATGAAGAACTGAGTGAGGAGTCTTCAGTGAGAGGGAGAATGTAAAGGAGAATAGTCAAGGAAGGCAGGAGAGAGATGGAGAGAGAGAGAGAGAGAGACACACACACACACACACACAAGCACAAGCACACAAAAGAAGGAATTTCCCTTTGGCAGGTCCACATTCCCTATACATGGCAAGTTGAAATAAGGACTAAACTGGGAGCAAGTATGAAGACGGAGTCGTAGGGCTCTTAGAAAGACGCAAATGAGGCTATTTTCCCATTTCGCTCGACAAAAGGCCTCACTATATACTTTCCTGTCTCCACAACTGAGAACTCAACTGTGAACTCTGCACACACACACACACACACACACACACACACACACACACACACACACACACACTGTACCATATACGCACGTTCCCAAACTCCGATCGAGCTAGTTATACTCCTGTTAAAGGGAATCTGCCCAAGTTCTTCTACGGATATAAAATTGAATCGCCACCGTCTTACCTCCACAATACACAATTCACTCGTTTCTTCAGCCCCCGTTCACTTTATATGAAGCTCGTTTAACTCTCAAAAAATTCCATATCCATGGCTTCCCAAGGAAAAAAGACGTGAGATGGATTTCTCCAAAAGTCAAAGCAACACGTTTCTATTCAAGGACATGCTGGGACAATTCCATGTATTTAGACTTATTTTAAGTTGAAAGGTAGATATATGAGCATACTTACACCCGATACAGTCTTATCATTTGAATTCATGATAGTTCTAAATTGCTATTACTTCAAATTATAAATTTATGGATTTATCATGGTCAATTAGGAAATGCAAAGCGATCGCATGTAGTATGTATATATAATTTCAACTATTGCAGCAGGCAAATGCTGGATTTGTATTTACACAGAAAACAATTAACCATTGATATGTGAGTTTTAGAATTGAATGCTATTTTTCCTCCTTCCATTTCTACATGAGCTTGGAGCTGGAATGTTCAAACAAGCCTCGTTGGGTAATTGTAAAAGAGGGAAAGATAAATGTATCAAACATTTTAAAGCCATGGGGATCTGGAAATAAAGAGAGAATTTCTCTTGTTTCAGGGGTAGCTGAAAGGAAATGGACAAGTTGACGATTAATAGCAAAATGATCTACAAACGTGACGCCAAAGGAATTAATTGCAAGTGCAATCTCCAAGACCACATAAGCAGATACCTCAAATCAATGCTAATTAAAGTATTTAAAATAAAAGAGAAAAGGCAAGTAGTTTCTTTGCTTCTAATTTTTATTTGTGCAGCACAATTTATCCATTTTGCGTGTACTGAAACTATACACATAAATTATTGTTGATCATTTTACTTTGAAATGAAAATCCACGGAGTTAATTTTGCTTCTTCAAGACATTTTCTATTTTGCGGCATTTGAAATGAACTACCTAGCCCATTAGGAGAATTGCTACAAATGTCTAATTTTTTATTCGTGGGTGACTTCATGTCAGGTTGGGTCTATGTACCTGAAGGAACCCAGGTAAGTGTCAACGACTGTCTGGAGTCATTCCCAACAACTGCCACATTCTGGCTGGCTTCACTTTACCTGAGGAGGAATCAAATGTTGGAACTTGGGAGACACGTGGGGAGTCATGAATAATAAAACACATGTACATTAAGCTCAGGTCACACTTGGCCAGTTTCGTCACTCGTCATCCATCCTTGCTGAATTGTAAATTATGTTATGTACATACATGCATAGTTTAATGAAGAATTAAGCCGACCTTATCTTTAAATGTACCTATATTGGAGTCGATATTGACTATTTAAGCAACATTCAATTGTCGGAGTTCTTACCCAGACCTTAATCAGCCCCAATAATGATTGACTAACAGCTCAATCTATTTATTGTGGAAATTGAGCGTGCAAGTTCATGACTTGAGAACTGTATAAACAATTTACTACAAATCAATATCTTTCAGTTGATTAGCTCTCCAAGGGTTCTGGTTATCAATTTCACTATTCTATGGGTAATTAATTGCGGGCCCTCTTTCCAAGGATTGCAACATGTATTGTCATAATAGCATTATCCTGAGTTGGGTAGCTTTTTTTTCTGGAAGAGCGTTTTCCTTGAAAACGATTTAATTGGCTCAAGTGATGAGATATATGTATGTGTGTAGAAACGTAGAATGTGGGGAGGCATATTGGTTCCCTAAACTGTTTCCGTCCTGGCTTCCAAGAAAGCAGATTGAGACAATGCTGAAGGTTGCACTCCGTCGCCTGACACCAGCTCATCATTTCACATGATTGTCTTTAGTTAGTGGAGTTGACATGAGGACAATGGAGCATTTGTTTCAATCTTCCTTTAACTATTCATGGGTTTTTGAGGGTGACTGTGTACATATGTACGGACATGCTTCTTGAGTTACTATTATGATTGCCCTCACCCTCTCGAACATGACTGTTGCATGTAAACTAGTATATTGAGGAAGAATTCCTACTCAGCATTCAACGGTTCAATAATAATAGTTCCTACATGTGCTCATCGTTAGGGAAACAACAAGGCTCTGATGAGGCTTGTCTTTTTCCCAAAGAAAAACTCCAATCCAGACATATATTAATACACAAACAATTTGAGTGAGTTGATGAAAAACAGGAAAGTTTTCTTTCACTCCAACTCCAAACATACATAGTGACATTAAGCCAAGCGACGAGTGAATTGAGTAATAATGTGAGCAACTCCTGGCTCAATGTCTTCATCATAGCTTTTGTCCTGATGATGACGAAACTCATTTACTCTCCTCTGCTCATCTAAAGGTTATTTGGAGCTGAAAACTATCTTCCCCTCTTTTCATACAGTCATAGCAATAGAGAGAATAGTCAAGCCATAAACATAAATATAACTTAACTTTCTTGTCTGCTCCTTCGAGGCAATGACAATTGACAGCAAATGAGCTTTTTGGTGTTTGAATGCTTCTTGGGATCTCTCTCTCTCTCTCTCTCTCTCTCTCTCTCTCTCTCTCTCTCTCTCTCTCTCTCACTCACTCTCTCTCTCTTTCCACCAACAACCATTCAAGCTATGTTAAATAGTAACCTCTGCTCCAGCTCCATACTTTACCCCTGTCCCGGCCCATCTTCAACTACCATCCGTAAACATAAGGAAACAACCTCACCCATGTAAACCTCAGAAATTTAACCTGCCAACAAAATGCATTCTGAGAGAAACTATTTGGAAAGTCCGAATTCTTTGGATATCTTCCCAAAGTTCCAAAGGATACAGTTTCTAATCCCTGTACTTGTAAAACTTGTTTTTTTCTCCTCCGAGGGTTTCCCCCAAAAGTTTGCTATTTCAAAATAATTCTAATTCCAATAAAATTACTTTCCTCAAAAGCTCCCTCAACTAACAAGCACCAAAAGGTATCATCTTTTACAATAACGAGCCATCTTTGGGTAATGAGCTAGTTCTTCCTCTATGTCAGACTGCAAGTCTGAATTTAAGCTCCATAGAATGGGCAAAGTTGAGGGAGCTTTTTACTAAAGAGAGAGAGAGAGAGAGAGAGACAGAGAGAGGAGAGAGAATGATAAGAGAAAATACATGAAATTTCCTGGAGAAACATCTGCGTTCTGGTCAGTGCAAAGGGCCATTATCATAAAGGGGGAGCGGGAGATGGACAAAAATGAAGGAAACATTTTAAGAAATATTTCTCCACCCCTATGCCTCGCACTTGCATTGATTACATAGAGAGAGAGAGAGAGAGAGAGAGAGAGACTATATGTCTCTCTGGCTGAGTGAGTGGAGGAGCCGGAGTGTGTGTATGTTGAAAGATAGAGGAGACTGTCTTTTAAAGAAATGAAGTCCCTCTGATGTTCCTCAAGTGGTTATGTGCGTACACAAAACAGAGACTCCACTCTCCACTCGAACTGATGGATGTTATGAGTAATGCTCTTCCGAGGGGATGAGGATATGAAGCGCGGCTCTTTTTCCAACCGTTTTAACTTACACTTATGCAACTCTCCTGATTTTTTAGACTCATGACCATTCCCGTGCCTCAACAGGCTTTCAGTTGAGTAAAAGGGGAGGACTCCTCATCTCTCTTGTAATGTCCATGAGCCAGAGCTGTGTTTTCCATTCAAGAGTGCTTCTGCATCTGTATGTACATATCTACATATATCAAAGGGGACTATGAGCTATGGAGATGGAAACCATTGCATCCTTTCTGAGTGTAGGATGCAGAGCAAAGAGGTTATCATTAGTAGAAGCCAAGGGACGAGAAGCATTGGACTCACTCAATCCATTGGAGTGTGTAGAATAAGACTTATTCACAGGACTTATGAGGACACAAGAGCCTGCTCAGCTACTCCTGCTGGGGCAGGTTGTCAATGAGAAGATCTCTCCGCACAGTCAAAATCCACATACTATCCCAATGGTACCAAGGTTTTTAATGTAAAAGGAGGGAAAAGTGTGCCCAAATGTGGTGGTTCTATAGAGATGCTAGTTACCGTAAAATAAACCGAACCCTCAGTCCTGGTCCTGAGTGAGTGAGCCAGATATGGGGAAAAACCAAGGAGTAAGTTTTCAACACGAGTTGATGTGAAAAGAGTATGACAAGGAAGCGACATTCATCCATTTCCGGCTTTGACAGCTTTTTCTCCTGTTAGGAGGAAACCCATCACGCAAACTAAATCATCAGGGCTTTTCCCAACTTTCCACCAACCACCTTCGTCCAGCTCCCGAAAAATACACAGCCCTTATAGAAGCTCCCATCCCCAACTGTAAAGCTCGGCCTTGTTTCACTCACGCACACATATCGTCGGATACGTGTAGGTACATATAACTGAGAGACGTAACTGATATAGATATAAAAAATGGATTAGCACTGGTTTCTCCCTGTTCCTTATATTTAGACTCCAGACTGTATCCTTAAGGACAAGAGTATGAGATAGATACACTTGACATTCTATCCCATAAGCCTTGTATATCTAACCACATCTATACATATGTAATTATATACATGCGTGTATACGTGCATGCATAAAACATGCACGTGCATTATGTATTATTTGTGTGGGTATCACACATCCATACGTCGTATAATACAAATGTTCTTCCCAGACAAGGATAAAGGTAGCATTGAAAGCATAATGAAAAAACCAAATTGGTACTGGATTTCCCCCCAGTCTCTCCTATAAAAATCAGTATGTACATACATAGCTATGTATGTAATTATATATAGATACTGTTGACGTGCAAATGTACGGGTGTGTGGTATAAATATATGTATGTACATATGTATTTTTGTTTATACACACTGGCGTATAAATTTGTGAGTACATATAGACAAGGGAGAGTTAACTCCATACACAAGCACTTGAATCCTCTGACTTGACTTTCCTCTCTTCGGTCCATCAACTCAATGACCTCTGATTATCAAAAATGAAACCTCCTTATATCTATTCCCTAAAGTTCCCCAATGATTCCGGCTCGTAGGGTTGAGACGCGTGGAGAGAGATAGACTTGACTGAAGTACATTTCAGGGAAACAGCTCCATGTCACTCAAAGGAGAGTCAGGGAAAAATACACACATGGTGGTGGTGGTGGCGGTGAGGGGAAGAAAATGAGAAGTGAAAAGCGAATGTCAAATGTTTGTCCTCAAAGAGCAATTACGAGGCAGGAGGTAATGGTAAGTAAAGATCCCAGCTATTTTTCCTCTCCATTTTCCATCTCCTCCTCCTCCTCCTCCTTCTCCTCTGTCTCCTTATCCTTTACTTTCTAATGTGATTAATTCCACTTGATGACCCTTATCTCATCTTAAAATAAATACCTTTAGGAGTCTAAACTGCTCCCTACTCCTCTCCCCTCCTCGATCCGAGGACAATAGTCCTGGTATTTCAAAAATACCCTTAAAAATCAACCTCCCTTTCCTACTGTGTGTGCCCAAGCATCCCCAAATAGTATTATGATGGAATAAAATGGACAAAAAAGTTTACCTATTCAATCCCATTCTCTGGTATTCCTCCCACCATATTACCTACTGTACGAGGTATTGTCCGAGAGGACGTTCCAGCTATTATATTTGTAAAGGATCCCTCAATGGAAGCAAGTTGGATGGAAATCAAACAAATAAATATGGACAAGTCATCCATCAAAATATATCTACATCTCCCGCTCAGGCCAGCCTCAGGTTTGCTCACATCTTTTTGTAATACTATATGTGTCTTCTTGTATGATATGGGCTCTCGAGAAGACCCTCAAGGTATTTTAGTACCCTTTCAGTCCCTCCAGATGCAGATGCATGTAATAATTTATAATCTCAGAGCGTAAACTGCATTCTTAAGAAATCTAAGACTGGCCGTAGGAATATGAAGTGTATACAAATAGGATGTACGGATGGGCAGAGGGGTAAAAGGAGCGGAAAATAATTCTGGCGGTCACGTCAACTCAAATCAGCTCAAGTTTATTCACAGAGTTTATTCAAGTTGAACAGATGAGCTCCGTCGAGGCTCGGGATGCTTCTTGTTTTCCATATGATAAGAATCAGGAATTTCTTCACTGGAGAATTCAAGGAAGCGTGTGCTCCTTCTCCTTTGAAAAAAATATTCCATGATAGCTAACAATAATAAGAGTAATATGCTTAGATATAGGAGATTCAACTAAGCACTAGACACTATTGGACTGGCCCATGTATCTATAGATAATTATTTATAATCGTGTATTTTAGATCGTAACGTCAAATATCCTGAAAATGTGAGTAATGTGAACTTAAATGTTATAACTGTTCCATGACCAGGGGAATGTTTGTACTGAGATTATACACTGATCATTGGTAATAGTACTGTAATAATAAAATAATAAATATACACAATGTGCAGATGGTATTTTAGCCCCATATAGGAAAATCTCTGAGCCGATTACTTAACGGTCACATGTCTTCACAGGTTGGAAATAAAAAGAAGCATTCATTGCTCGTACCAATCTTGGAGCTAATGCAAGCTTAATCTTTAATAAGGATAGGACGGAGATGAGAGCTCAACTCATCCACGCCGCTACGTCCAATGCTTGGCTCTGGCTTTGGAGAGACTCTTCTCATGACGTTCCTTTCCTGTAGTGGCTATGTGAGCCCATAAAACGACAATCTCCATCTTATAGATCTATGTGTCCGTATATTGTGTCATATAAAGAGTCTGAACTACTTTTGAAAGAATAAGAATTCCCATTTTGAAAACCATCTTTGATATTAAAAAGTAATAAAAAATTTTTACTACAGGCTCGGAAGGCATGCAAAATTCCGAGAATCCCAGGGAACTGTCAGTGTGAGAAGAGTTTTAGCGAAAATGTAAAGGCCACAAAAACCTGGGATGATTTACAGGTTAAGCAAATGGAGGACAACAAAACCTCTCAAGATGTGAACAAATACCATAAAAACGGAAGTTTGGCGTCTTTGAGGTGAAATATTTTCCAAGTGGAATGAAACGAAAGAGTGAGAAAGGAGATAGAAAAAAAGGTTTATTTTTCCAGGAGTACCCCCAGCATGCATGATGGTAGTTAAAGCCACGACTCAAATACCATCCTCTCCTGATCCTTTCTCAAGCCATTGAGGAAGGAGGAACAAAACGAAGACTGGAGAAGTCATGTGTTGGGTGATGTTGACGACAAACAGGCGAGTTTGTTTGTGCACAGAGAGAGAGAGAGAGAGAGAGAGAGAGAGAGAGAGGGAAATCCAGGAGGACGTCAAGTCGGTGAGGAAACCGAGAAATGAGGAGGAGGCGGAGGAGAGGGAGAAGGGAAGAAAATGAGAACTGGAGAAACTGTTGCCAAAAAGGAATGAGAATCGGAAGCCATGCAGGGTGAGACATTTGTCATTCCTTGCACATATTCCAAGTCAAGGGATCATATCGGCATTATTATAATGGCTCACCACCATCCAATACCAAACAGACCTTTTTGCATATAAATAGTCCTGGGTGGGTAGTGCTCTCGAAAACTTTGCAATATTTAAGACTTCACATTTCATAACGGTCCTGGTCGTGTACACAGTCACAGCAGTTAGTTCCCGGATCATTTTTGTATGCAATGAGCACGTACATATGAGATTTACTTGACTGTATGTGTATCTATGTGTGTGTGTGTGTGTGTGCATACAACCATGCCAAAAATACTGTCTCTTATGAGAAAAGCAATTGTACGTGTCTATCAGTACGGACGTTATATAAGAATGAGTTAAAATAATCCGGGTGCTCTTCAGAGTCGTAGCGTTTAACACTTGCCCTATAATAAAATAAATGTGTAAGTATCTGGCAAGCTACTAAATTCCTATGCACAATGCTTTCTCCTCATATGTAGTATACATCTATGAGCTATTTACTATGGATTTTCAAATGGGACTTTCTCCTGGGCTTGTACACCATTTATAATATGCTCTGCTCCAGTCATACACAATTTTGTAACTGTATGCTGAAAATGTGGGATGTGTGGATATATGTATGTAGTGTATTAGTGCCATACGTATGCACAAGGACTCCCGTCCTGAGTAACTGGCTCCTCCAGAAATGCATTGAGAAGACATAAGAGCCAGGGTTTTCCACAGAGAAGATCTTTGCTGCTTTATTATTGCTCTTTCTTCCTGTCCCTAGCCCCTTCTTGTGACTTCCTGCTGCCAACACTTTATCAACTCTATTCAACCGCACTACCTCAACTTTGTTGAGCAAGCCAGTTGGACGAAACCTCCACCATTTCCACTTTCCCATTCTATGTTTTAGCATTTTCTCTTATATGGATTCCAGTGCTCTTCCACATTCCCTCCATTTCTCGAAAATTTTCTTCCCTCCTCAGCCTTATACTTATAAATTCGTTTTCATCGTCTCTATTCAACATTTTCGTCTCCTTCCGTGTGAAGCTTCTCTTCCTAAGTATAAATTCCATCCTGGAAAAGGAGAAAAGACTTTGGAGTAAAGGACAGTGAAAGAAAAAAGTAAAATCTTCCTTTACTTTTCTGGCTGTCTCTTTTCTCTCTCTCTCTCTCTCTCTAGCTCTCTCTCTCTCTCTTGCGTACTCCTTCGCTTTTTTCTCTTATTTTTAGTATTCAGAGCATTGGAGGACTTTTAACATGTCCCATGTTCATCTACAAGGCCGAGGACGTAGGTCTTTCTCCTCGACAGCATCTTTCTTCCTTCCCATATTCTTCATCTAACTTTTGACTTTCTCTCGTCTCTACTTTTACTTTTATTCATGGCTTCAGAAATACGGGTGGACTTACTCTACTTTCTCCGTAACTCTCTCTCTCTCTCTCTTTCCCCATCTCTTTCTCTTGCTGACTCCTTTTCTCTCCAGAGTTTTTTTTCTCTCTTGCGAACAAAAAGACAAACACCAAGTCCAATATTTGGGAAAGTGATGACTGATTTCAACTCCATAGGCCTCAGGATGACAATGAGGAGTAGCGCTTCGCTTTTCATTATCTCTCACATCTACCCAAATAATATATGACTAGATTTCCATTCTTCTATTTTTTCCCTCCCTCACAATATACGCATTCTCAGAGGTCTCTCTATTCCCCAATAATTGTTATAGCAATGGGGAATTTCCTTGGTTCGTATTCACTCACAGAGCATGGAACAATTCTGGGATGGGGACAGAATGCAAAATACTGAGGAACAAACCCTTTACTGTTGATATGTGCATAGGAAGAATGCTCAGCAGTAAAAATGAAGTTTACATCCAATTTAACTCTATTGTGAGATGATTACATAAAAGGAAAAATTAAAAAGAGTTTTTCCACACACACGCACGCACACACTCACACACACATAGGTATCTACATATATACACCCCCACACATACAAAACATTAGCATCTTTTGACAACCGGAATTAAAACCTTAGCTCTGAATTTGAAAGTTGACTAACAATTGGTAGCTCCGTCGTTGGAGTGCTCAAATGATAAAAAGTCAGTGCTGTAATTACGTTTGCTCTCTCCTTCCCTCCCCCCGTCTATCCCTTTGAGGAAAAACTTTTACTCCCTCCATCACAAAGGAACAAAGAGAAAGAGTTTTGTATTTGCATAAATACTAAATACTTGTTACGCATGAAACCTTGTCTGTGCGTGAGGAAAGGGTTGAGGAGCGGAGAAGAAGAGCGGGATAAAAGTGCCTCCCAAAGATAAATGCACCTTTCCCCAGGAGCTGAGCGCGGGTAAAGATATAATCACCCGGTACTTAATTAGTATTCTTCTTAGCCCTCTATTTGTACTTAATCTTTCACAAAGTATAAAATATTACACATATATGGCACGTCCCAAACAGTATCGTCACCACATTCTGAGAAAGGGGTACGGACGTCCGCTGGAGGTATCCTTATTTCTTTAACTTTTGAATTTAAACATTTGTTTTTCAGATTGCTGGAGATATGGAAAGCAGATTTTTCTATTTTTTTATTATTAAAGAGTTAACTCAGAGAAATTCCGTCTAACCGTGCAACATCCTTATAAAAAACACACTACTATAGCATCAAAATACTACAAAGCGAATTCGCTCTTCAACAAAGCAATTTCCCATCATAGCAGATAAATGTCTCCAGCACTCGAATTCAATGTTGTTCCCCAAATCTAATCTTGAAAAGTGGAGGTTTCTTTCAGGAAAGTTTTATAAAACAAATTCAGGTTTTGATCTTGAATGACATATTTTTGTACACGGAATAATGCATAGAATATCAAGTACAAACTCCACTACCTTTACCATTCAAAATAGGGGTCAAAGATAGATAAAACAAATCATACTAACAACATTGAGCTAGGATACAATTCTATTGGCAAGCTGTATCTATTTAATTAAAATTTGAAAGCAAGTTTTGGAAGTTTTTGAAAATACATAACAAATATCCTGAATTACTTTAACACTCGCGGCCTTGTATCCTTGCATTAGGAAAAATAAGAAAGTACATCTACTATTTACAAGACTACTCAAGGAAAGGTCGTATTTTTAAGTGAGCTTGAAAAACTAAGGATTTCTATGCATGAATGCGAGCGTGACAAAACGAGTACAGTGGTACAACTGACATGAGGTTTGCCTCGTTCACTTGAGCATTGACATGGAGCTGGTGCTTGTTAAATATAGGGCAGGCTGGAAAGAAGGGGAGCAAAATGTAAAGATATGAAGCTCTCCCAGCGTTGTTTTCCCTAGCCCTTCACACCAGCCCCAGTAAATGGAGCTGTTCTCATTCGGAACGAAAACTTTTGCAAAAAAGTACACAACTCCATGCCTCAATGAGACTAAGTTGGATGTTGGAATGTCAATATGTACAAGGGACAGGGTTTATTATTAGGAAGATTAATTTTAGTAAAAACATTTCGACTTGTTTCTTTTTCTGCTTCTGATAGCTTTTGACGAGATACTCCCTTTGGCCAAAGTATGAGGCAGATTGAGAGTCGGGACGCGTTTTTGCTAGATCTTGCGCAGTATTACATATATACATTCTCAAAACACACATATCTACATGTACGTACATATATCTAGATATATTATACAAGTATCTACTCTTACGGGAATTTTCGATTGGAAAAGCTTCATCTGTTCATTTCAGTACGGACAAAGCTGGAAGCTAAGTTTAGAGTAAATAGTGCTATGTATCTATGTATATATGTAATTATGTACACATGTACTTAGGTATACCCACATATTGAGCATTAGACTCAACTGGGCCCGTCACTCTCACTAAATATGCACTGGCCCTGTAGTTGGTGAACGTGAGACTTGTAAATAAAAAAAAAGTAACAAGACTGCCAACATGACATGACCAGTCTGTATCACAACAGTCCCGATCGAGCTTGTTATGTCGGTTTTTTTTATTTTTTTGTTTGTTTGTTTGTTTGTTTGTTTGTAAAACTTATGAAAAAATAGACTTGATCGGGTGATACAGCCTATTCAGAGGAGGAAGTAAGCCGAGCATGAATAAAGCATCATCTATTTGGTGAAATACTTTTCCTTCCCTCATTACGGAAATGGCTTTTACAATTTCGACAGCTTCCAGTCAACTTTTAACACAACATTGGGGAGGATGAATGGCTGCAAAAAAAAATAAACTTGTAGTTTGGCTAACTCCTCATAAATAAAATACTCACTTTCCATAACTCCTCAAATATGAGCAGGCATTTTCATGTAATTCCCTGAAATGTACAAGTTTTCCCACTTCCTTTTAGTTAACAGCTCTCTCTCTCTCTCTCTCTCTCTCTGTAACACAGTTAGGGTTTTTGAGTTAGAACAACAAAAAACTTCCAGAAAACTGGGAAATGGAAAATTATACTTAAAATTGAGAGAGTTATGGAAATTTCATTAATTCTTAAATTTCCTAATCATTTTGAAACCCCTCCTAGGGCCTTTTGCCCGGAGGGTACTAACCCGCAACTTCCACTAAAAAATTGTAGTATTTTATGCAGTAAATGGGAAGCTAAAAAGCCTTGGGGATTTTGTCATAGTTTTTCATTCCCAGTCATTAGGCATTTCGAGGAATCCTGAAATTCCCCAGCATTGGAGTGTGTTTAGTATTTACCAACGTCGTTCCCATCCATGCTGGAGCTTATATCAGACTCCAACTATTATTTATAGATACTCCTAGAGGAGTTTTTCAACAATATTTCCAACCAGCATTTCCCTACATCCTTCCTTCCTGTGTAGTAATCAAAACACAACAAGAGCAGAAAGAGAATTACGAGTCAGCAAAAGTTTTTTTCCCCCTTTTATTGTGATAATCATATGTACGTATATAGACAAGGTTTTGCTTTCCCAAACAATCCTACACACTTAAGTCATTTCCCTCGTACATATGCTCCATCGCTCCTTAAAAAACGTACATACTCAAAGATATGGTTATGTCCACAGGAAAATAGAAACGCGAACTTTTTTTTTGCAATATAGGATGCCATAGTACAGTATAGTAGTAGTATAGTAGTTTCCTAGGGCTGATATTCTTCTCAAATGCTATTGTCCTGACTCCGAGACACTGGGATGTACAACCCTAATGGTAGTAATACGAATGGAAAGATAGATACTTTTCTCAGAAAAGAAACCCAGCTGATAAGTTTTTGCAGAGGAAAAAAAAATTACATTTCCTCCTCTAAATCATCCCGCAAATGGAATTGTACAGCTAGCGTATCGATAGTATTGGTTTTCAATCTAATTTCTCTATCTCCCTCACACGTACGTACATACTTCCAGAGTCACTTGTAATTGCATTTCTTGTTTGCGAATCCGTCACTAGGAATTTCCTGGAATGAAATATTTGTCCAACTACATATAAACTCCTATCTGGACTGGGAACTCTGGAGGAATTAATTGTTCAATTTATGTAAATATATATTTCAATAGTTATAGTGGGGATAGGAAAGTCATTTAAAGATTTAGATTGGGAATTTAAGCCCTGTATTATTTTTTTCTTCAGGAGAGGTAGCCCAAGCGCATATTATAATTTGATTTAAGATTGTAGAAATTTGCGAGTCATGAATACTAATTTTGTAATAGATTTGCAATCCCGGCACATTTGACTGGTTCCTCGAAACCACGAGTCTATGGTAAAGTACCCTGTTAAAATGAATTGTATGCACTTAAATGGCCGAGAGGTAATTAAAGCAATCAGCCACAGGGTAATTCCTATAATTTATCCCACAATGAAATTATGACTACCATAACATTCCAGTTGGAGCTGAATGTGAATCGTGGAGTAATATCAGTTGAGTGGAGGGACTTACTATTTCAAACTACTATGCCAAACCTTGGGTTAGGTTCCGTATGTAATTGCTTCCTATGTAGGCGTATGTACACATGTAGATATGTATATATGTATAGCGTCTGCATATGAAGGAATGGGGTGAAGGCCCAGAGTTACTATGGAACATGGGAAATTTAGCGGAGATCGTAGCCCAAGACATTTCTTACACGTTGCTCCAATTCGCTAACTTTACCTCTCCACAATAAGTGTATTGAGCCGAGCCCGTCTGCAAATTAAATGCTGTCAGGAGTTCCAGAGAAGATTAGAGAAGTTGAGGATATCTTACCTATAAAAACAAAAAAAAAATAGCAATAATTAGATTCCTTCCAGTAAAATCGTATCAAGACCAGAGTAATTGATCTAACTAAGCGCTAAATCAATTCAAACTCCTGCAGTTATTTGACCATGATTGGAGTAATAACTCCTGTGTATGCAATTACAAGTATGTAAGTAACTATTAGTCCTTCAGACATGCCAAAGCGGAGTAAATATAATAATACCGTAGATAATTGAATATAAAAACAAGGGTTTGGACTTCCACCACAGACCCCGGCCCTCTGACTTGTATTCGATACACACGATAATGACACTCGTGGTTTTTTTTTTGCAGTTGTTGCTCCTTCCTTTGCAATTTTTATTGTGATTTGAGCCAGGGCTAGTATCTATCTGTATAGTGTGGATCCTCAGCCCAAGGAATTTTAGAGTAACCGTCGAGGATGTAAGAATTGCCAAGGGAGCTCATAAATCGACATTGCATGAGGCACTCACATAATGCTATCTTTCCTAGGTAGGCTTTGAGAGTAGCCAGGGCACAATGGCAGGACAGCCTGTGAGGATGATATGCCCGAAATAAATTATTGATTTTCGTGGTGATAGGGAAATGAGAAGGCATGTGAGCAGGAAGGAGGACTAGACTTGACGCTATGGATGTACCTCAATTTAAATGCTTAGGCAGGGCTATGCATAAGGGATAGTATCTTCGGAATAATTTATCTAAATTTATATCTAAATAGCATCAATGCTTCGCTCTCTCTCTCTCTCTCTCTCTCTCTCTCTCTCTCTCCCTCTCTCTCTCTCAAAGAGTGAGCGTACATACATGCACTACACTGGGTTTCCCAGGTTGGAGTGTGCTAATAAGTAAGCCATTAGTAACCTTAGACTTCACTCCGACTTCTCCTTGGCTCTCCCCGGTTGAGAGAGGACATTGTGAGCTGTGCAGTAAAAATTTATGTCAGTCATGTAAATGCAATTACACATTCCAATTGGGACGGCAGAGGAAACGACTGACATCGATGGTTAACAAACACACGATGCTTACTAATAATAAAAAGACCTGATATTATATGTACTGAAGTCGATAGCTCCTCTGCATACGATTCCCCTAACGATTGTTACTTCCGAGCATTTTATTCCTCCATAGAGTTAACACAGAATGGGATGCACGGCCCAAGTGTGCCTAGCCCCTTGCATTATATAAGCAAGAGGCAGAGAGAGAGAGAGAGAGAGAGAGAGAGAGAGAGAGACGCAAGGAAATAGAGGGGCAGTGTGTGTCTATGTACGTACATACACTTTGTGCCACATGAAATTTAACATGGGTTTTGTACACTACTAGTAGTAGTTTACTGTACTATTCCCATTGCATGCAGTGCTTATCTTAAGCGTCCTGGAAAGCGGGACTGTTGGCTGAGCCATGTCAGTGAAAAAAAAAACATGGACGTTTTCTCTGAGAAGCTTTATTGCACTAATGAGACAGGCGACTTTAGGCCGAAGACAGCCCTTTTCCTCCGGTTATTGATGCAGCTT
This sequence comes from Allacma fusca, assembly GCA_947179485.1. Classification (NCBI taxonomy): domain Eukaryota; kingdom Metazoa; phylum Arthropoda; class Collembola; order Symphypleona; family Sminthuridae; genus Allacma; species Allacma fusca. The sequence goes on from OX359247.1 coordinate 15,091,866, forward strand.
GTGAGGAGACGTTCCGATACTGTCAATTCTTCAGTAAGTGTAATTACATACATAGCCATTCACATCACCAAATCAACTTCTCCCTGGCAGTCCTTCCTGTGTCAGGGCACATTACGTCCTTGTATGGATATGTGCGCACAGGGGAGATGTACATACATCTTTAGTATGTACATGACTGTATCGGAGTGAAAGGACAGAGAGAGAGAGAGAGAGCTTTTATAAAATTCGTCCTCCAAATGTGAATTCCCTCTTCCCGTGTAATTTACTTTTAGACATTACACTTAAACTGTCCTCCTCTCAAGACAAGGCTGGTTACATTGTTTCACATAATCCGCACACAAGACCTACTTTCCTGTGCACCTTCCAGCTCTCCACTCCTGCTATTTCGGGATCAATTATAATATCAAACGGACGTTACCATTAGTGTAAAAACAATAAAATAATCATTGCTTTGAGGTTTTCAACACTAGCCCGAGCAAGCCTTTTCCATTTTGGGACAAATGCCTTTATTCCAAAGCTTGTTATTTTCTTCCAGCGTGTCTCTCGAGTTCCCTCTTTCTCTTGTCCTTTCTCGTACCTTCCCCAACACTCCAATTTTTACCAATGTCTTCCACCCATCCCCGGGAAAATCAATAAACTTAAACTTGCATTAAGTGTGGTTATATACATATGTATGTATTTTCTTGTGTGTACTAGATACATTTGTGTACATACAAGCCCAGGCTCACGGATAGTTGATATTTATGTACAAGTTTTTTTTCCTTTGGCTCTGTCTGTCTGTATGTATGTATGTATGTACATGATTTTTTTTCTTCCAGAAGGAATTGTGGAACTGGGAAATTGAGGGGAAATCTAAATCAAATTCAAACTCTGACCCAGAAGTCTCACTGGACTACAAGGGGCTGTTCACATTTGATTTATACTGTTTTTTTCCGCGCCTGTAACTATACACGTTATTGTCAGTGACATTTCAAGGTTTTTTCTAAACTATGGCTATCGAACCGGAGTTCCATCAAAGGGTCAATGCATTTTTCACACTTGAGCCTCCGTCCCCCGTGGTATTGTTAGAGGTTTCTTGTTTTTCTTCTCTTTTTCAATTCTTATGGCCCCAAAAAACTGGTCAGGAGATACCCACAAAGGGGAGATATCAAAGGAATGTCCCCGGGCTTGATAAAGACATCTCTTCCGATTTTAGCATATCTGTAGATATGTACATATTTATATGTATCAGCGCAAGGGCTTATAGGGAAATGCACGCCAGTTGGGGTAACTTTCCGAAGGAAGAGAAAGATGGAGGTGAAAAAAGCGAGAAAATTGTCTACTTTGGACAATAATTTTGGTCAGCTCTGATTACAGAAATGATAGCATGTGAAATACAGACAGAAACAACGGATGTGCATGTAATGAGACAATTAGAATGACTATTCTTTCGTGTTGTTCCAGTCTGTCACATCAATGATGTATTAAAGAGTGGGCGCGATCCACCAGCCCCGCCGCATCAACTCTCATATATATAATCACCAGTCACCATTACCATGGAACTCAACGTGTACAGTAACAACAACAATAACAACACTGAGCCGAAACAAAAACACTGAATCGTGCTCCTTGTTGTATATAATGAGGAAATGTGTGTGGTTACATGTTTTCAACGTAGAAAGGAGTAGTCGCAATCATTTTTTATAGGTAATTCTCCACGTATACACTTCCCTTGTTCTCACATTGACGAATATACAAAATTCGTTGGGATATACCTACAATCATAGATACTTATGTGTGCAAGTATATACATAATTATGTATTACATAAGGGTACTAAACCCTAATGTGTATATACGTATGTATGTGCAGCTAAACGACAGTCCTAAAGTTTAATAAACCACCCCGTCTCTCTCTCTCTCTCTCTCACTGTGTGTGTGTGTGTCTCTCTCTCCCGTATTTACTAAAACACCGTAGAAACTACAGTTCCGTGAAGTATTGCTAACTAGTACAAACCATGGATACTCGTAATGTGACAGTTGGTGGTTGGGGAAAAAAGAGAACATCTTCGGTCAAGCCTTCTTGATTACCTTGATTTATCCTCATGTAATTTTTTCAATGAGGGGAAAGTCACAAAAAACAATTGAAATGGTGCCTAAATGATGGAGCTTTTCCAACGGGTGAGAGAATGTTTTGCGGATAAGTATTCTCAAAAATAGGCTGTACTTAATGCCATGTAGAGTGTTCCCAAGAAAATTACAGCCTATGTGGTTTAGTAGTTTGTGTAACGTTCCGTAATAGTCTAAAATTGTCCCTGGGTAAGGAGACATGGGAGACAATGAGTAAACAAAAAGGAGGAGGGGAAAAAACAAATAAAAAGTAAATACAAGTCACACAGTGCCTTTAACATGCAGACACACAGTTTCATTAGATGGTTTAAATTTGAGAACGGATTTGTGTGTATGTCATAGTAGTGTCCTACAGAACTGCTTTTGGACATGGGGATAGCTATCTATAGATACCTACAGTAGAGTTTTGAAATAATAGCAAGAGCTAGGAAAGAGCTTGCCTTTACAAGAGGAGATAAAAGGCTGGAGATTCAGTGATAGCCCTTTTACAACGTTATAACACGGTCTTCAAGATATGTACTTGATACCTATCATTATACATATCATTAGAAAATGTCACACAAGTACACTAAATAGGTAATCGATGCGTGCATCATTTTCAGCATAGGACCACAAGGATGGACTAAATGACAGGGAAGGAGAGAGAGATGAGAGAGAGAGAGAGAGAGAGAGAGAGAGAGAGAGAGAGAGAGAGAGAGAGAGAAGAACAAGGGAGTATTTTATTTTGAATGAAGCATAGGGCTCTCTTATCTCTCGTCGTCATCGTCATCCAGTCGCGTCTTGTCCGTCCTTTGTCCCTAATGATCTTTCCTGCCTCCTTGGGTTCAAGTCATTGTTTTTCCTAACCACACTACATACACATTGTCCCATGTCCCCACAAGTCTGCTTTCAATGTTCAATAATATTTTAGTGATGAGACCACCTAACTAAAAAATTTATCGTTGCCTTTAAAATCCTCCGGACTTGAGGGAAAAGGGAAGGGAGATAGTGATGCGGTTGAGATTTTTATGGTTCATAAAAGGTCCGATTGACAGGTGAGACAAGTTCAAGTCTAAAACTGTTTTTTTCTTCTTCTTCTTCTCCTACCCTCAGTAAACACACACACACACTGAACTCCCTCTCTATAGCCCACATACCCCGAACAAGACGAATTCAATTAAGATAAATCAAATTAGGTAATAAAATCCAATGAGATTTTACTACTGATCTTAACCAGTGACTCGCTCCTGATAAGACAATGTCAATTCATTCAAGCAGTCACCACACATTAATATTCTTAATAGATATTCCTTCTGAGGGCCTATTTGTACATAGTACCCCATTGATATTCAGCCTGAGTCTCTGTCTATATTAAACACTGAGTAGTATTAAAAGACGCAGGCCGGCTGGAAGGCTTCCAGGAACACTTAGTTTTTCTATGAATACAAAATCTCTCAAGTTTATTCAAGAAACGCTTGACCCTTTGACTCTTTTTACGTCTTTAATGGCCTCTTTGGGTGAGACAAACTAAACGCAGCGTGAGGAATAATTTTGTCTTGTATCTTTTTTTTTTGTATTAATAATTATCCGGAGTTACCACCATTACCATGCCGAGAGGGTGTTTGAGCTGCATCCTCAAAAAATCCATATCTATACAGATAATTATGACTGTCCTATTGAATTTTGAATGCAGTTCATTTTATTACCATCATCCTCTATTATTAGCTTTGAACATCTCCTCACAATGTAATAATTACAGTTGGATGTGTGCCCGAAATTGTGAAGTACATATTAAAGATGTCATTTGGCGGGGCCCACACTGTTAGTAGTGTGGACAGTTTTTATATTGATACTTATCGGGAAAGTGCGTGTGTTTGTCTAGATATGCTCCCATCAACCAATTTAAGCATGCCTATATTTACAGGGACAAAAGGAGGGAAGGACATGTAACAAAAGTATTAGCAAATTGGGAGTCCGCTCGGGCCGATCTAAGCCTCTTAATATCCTTTTGCTCTTTTTAATAGGATTGTGAGTCCTGGTTGGAGGATAATTGATAAAATAGAGTTTTGACTGGGACCGTATTGTCCTCCGGATGATGACCACATTTCCATGCGTTTGTCCACATTAGAGGGACACACACACACGTGAGTAGTGATGATAGCCCTGGATGTAGCCTTTGATGGGAGATTGGGAAGAAATTCAAATGAGCAGACGTGCGTGTGAATGTGCTCACTCCTGATAAGACCCAGTCAATTCCATCTAATAGAATAAAAGTATTGCACGTATGGAGTATTTTGGCTCCCAAACCCCTCTCTACTACAATGACAGTTCATGTACAAATACAAAAGCTCGGGACAATTCCTGTGCGGAAGATGAGTGGAGTCTGATAGCTACTTATACTATTATCTTTTAGCATTGGATGTAACGTACATATCTATCTACATACGGGAGAAATCCCTATAATATAAGTAATACAGACTTAATTTATAAACAGGAGTATAAATGTGTTTATCACTTAATGCAAATCCCACACAGGCTGGTTGGATAATGCATGTTCGTCTGTAATGAGTTTGTGTAGTAGATTGTCAAGCCGGAATAATTGCATTTGCTCCGTGTATTCAGAGATACTTTCAAATAGGAGGAAGGCCTGTAGGAGAGTCTGGGTCTCGTGCTTTTGTTTGCATATGTGGAGCTATAAAAATCCAGTGTTCCTCAGTATCCATAGATATGTAGATATGTATATACATATCTAGATATATCGTTAAATGCAATATCTCCTTCGTGAAAGAGGGATTGGGAATGATGAGCCTCAGCCGTTTAAGGCACCCACCCATTTAATCTTAATGGACATTTATAATCGTCTACCACCTTTTCCCTTTCAATTATCTACCTCAGTGGTCCTATCTACATATGAAATAGTCATAATTCACTCACAGTGTCACATTAAATGTTACCAAGCTTCTTATTTCTTTAGCCTCCGCTCAACCAGACTCAGACTCGCCTTACGATTACTCACAAAATGCACTGGGTCCTATGGAATTTTCTGTGATTATTTGCTAACAAAATATATCTCGTTCTCTCAGCCTACGTGCTCATTGTGTGAATGTGTGTATGTGTGTGTGTGTGTGTGTGTGTGTGTCACAATTGCAATTTCCACTGAATGTTGTACATCTTACTAAAACTTGTTCATTTAATGTTTGACAAAAACATTGACTATTCTAACAACTCCCAGGGTTCTGAGAAGGCTGGGTGAGATGCTCAATTTTTTCCTCACATTTTTCCCATTTCATCTTATCTCTCCCTCTCAAGCTCAATCTAAATACATGGAGCCTCCTTCATCCCAAGCATAAGGTCGCCCACACCAAGCCAATCTCATTGGGAAAAGTCGGGTTTTAATTAAAAGACGAGTTCGACTCGGACCATTCTTTATAATGTCATAATTCAAAATAAATGAAATCCATATATGCCTCTGACTACAATGTCCGGGCTCATCTCATTGAGGAAGACGAAGTCTGAGAAATGATTTCACAATTCGTTTAAAAAAATTTTAAAGGACAGTCTGTCCAAGATTGTGAGGAGAAGAGCCTTTAACATTCCTAAGATGCTAAGTAGTACAGTATCTGGGATATATCTAAGTATAATAAAAAAAGCTGACTTTAAATTGCTAGCCCACGTTGACAATAATGTTAAGAGAAGAAAAAAACGTTTTCCCAGAATCTCAATTCATAACACAACAACAACAACTACAGCCACAACAGCAGCAGCCACAGGGACAGGAGGAGAGCATAATCAGATATAATTTTTCTTAAAAGACTCTTGTTCCTCATTCTTCTTCCTCTAACTATTTACTGTTCTTCTGACAAGGAAAGAATGGCCGGTTAAGTCCATCTGTAACTCACAGGACTTGTCTTCTTTGACTCACATTTTGACACACATGTAAAGGGAAGTGTCCCACCTTTGTATGCTTGGAGCTCCTCACAATGCTCCCTTAGTGTTGTATCCACGCCTGTTATCAAAACTCAGGGAGATGTAAAGCCTGAGTTATGCATATGTTTTGAGGGACATAACATGAACCTTAATGGTATACACATGCCAGGAACTTGATACTAGTGTGAGTTGGGATTTGGTCCAATATATATGTGTTTGCTCGTGTGGACATATGTAGTATCTACTGTTGTTGAGTATACAAAAGTCAAGTAGCTGATATTGTAAAGTAATGCAGGAGGTAATAATCCTCACGGATCACAATATAAAGCCCAATGACTTCTGTCGTTGAGTGCATGTCTAATCCAGCCCGTACTACAGAGTAGCTTGTTTATTTCCTTTAGTTGTATCATTCAATTGAAAAACAAGGTACTACTGGAATCGAAAAACAAGTCTTGGAACGTGTTCTCCCATATTTCATCGATTGTGGACATTTTCTATATGGAAGCCTGTCAACCTGACTCTGATGACTAAACAGAAGACTTCGGGTAGATATGTGTGAGTGTGTATGAGAGAGAGAGAGAGAGAGAGTATTTGTGTGTGTGTGTATAGCAGTGAAGCACTGAACTTACTAAACTTTTCCCTGCCTTGTAGATTTTCATATAAAAACAATATTTTTCTCTCTCGCACCCTCGTTCTTATTATTCTCTCCCTTGCACACAGCCGTTACGCAATACTTTACAACAACATCTCCGTCCAATTTCTCAAGTTTTCGACGAATATGTTGAAAGAGGGAAAAAGACTGGGACCCAATGTTATGAGATAGATGTGCACAGGTATAGTCAAACATAGCACTTAGGGAATATCCTTTGAGAGGAGTACACACAGAGCGACAGCAAAAGAGGAATGCAAATGAATGTGGGTTGAGAAAAATGTCAGAGCCAATTTTTCATCACATCATGTATAATATACATATGCATATATGTATGTACGTGTGCATTTATATACGTAGTATCATATGTGACTCGTAGATACAAAAGCGTATGGGGTAGTTGGATTGAATTTATTTTCGGCATAAATTAAAAAACCCACTTGGAGTCCCTGTGTAATGACTACAGACATACAAATCCGGTACACAGAAACAACAACTACTGAATGCTGGGGCCCTCTCCAAGGGAATGGGATCTACATATAGTCTACGGACAAGACCAGTGACATTCAACCGCCTGATAAGACCTGAATAAAATGAATGACTCCCACATTCGAGCCTGAGTGTCCATATGCATTGGATTCTCGGGTGACTTTTTGTGAAACAGGATCCCATTTTTATATCCCCACCAATATTAATGTACAAGAAGAAGACTCGCAACCAAGGGACCCTTCGCTCACATGAGGAACTGTAGTAATGCTGGGGGTGCGTGAGGAACAAGCAACAAATCTTACATACAAATATCCCCATTATTTACACAGGAATAAGTAACTACTAGTAGGGAGGAGGATAAAAAAAAACATAATAATAGTCAAACAAGTAACAACTTTCACCAGTCCAAGTGTATGGATGGGATTACCAGAAAATCTCCAGACTGCCCTCACATAAGGGCTCATCAAACTTTAACGTATTACGCTTATAAAATAAATACCCAGACCAGGACGGATTCCTACAGTATGAGGAAGGGATAAGGAGACAAGAGCCTGGAAAAACTGGATACTTTACATAGTTGACATTACTCAGGGAGACTTTTTGGGAAACAAGCATTTCGTCCGAGAGTATAAAAAAGTCAACTGGTTTCTCCATAATATTTCCAAGTGAGGGCAAAAAAATTCTTGACGACGTCAACCCCGGCAAAGACTGACTAGGACTTGTAAATACAAGGCTTTGACCATAGCCGACAATAGTTTTATCTGGCCTCCAAAGATCATTTACCACACATGTACCGTTTCGTATCTTCCCTCTTGTAGTATTTCTTTAGAAAAACCACAAATGCTTTTTTTTCTAATATGTACACACAATCAAAACTAAAACTGTGAGTGTACATATCCATCGAGATTGTATGTATATACTCAGATCCTCTATAAAGTGTCAAATTAAAAAATATATATAAAATGTCCGAGAGTCCAACAAAACTGGACTTGTGTATGCTCAGATACTATTCTAAGACTAATGTATATAGTAGTCCCTGTTGAAAATCCGTGCGTGCACTCTTGATCCAAGGATTGTTCATGAGGGCAGTGTTGAGAGGAGCTCAGTAGGATTTCTTTGAAAAAATCCTGTCGAGCCAGGGGTACTTCATTGTGCTATTGGCTCCGTATTTATATCTACATGAATATAAGCAGTGTGTATAGGGCAGGGCGCTCATGACTCCTCGAAACTTGTTGGAAGTAGCAAAATTGAATATAGAAAAACCTTGTGGGTCTATTACTTGAATTATATTAGCCTTGCCAAGATTTCTATTGTCATCCTCCAGTCTCAATATTTTCTATATCCTGCATTCAGAATTACATTAATAGATTTTTTTTTAAACTAGACATAGAAGGCTACCGACGTAGTAATGGCCTCGAGCTCCAGAAAACCACAGCTTGATGACATTTCCCATTCTGACCTCAGACTCCATTTGACGCTGTGCAAGTTACGGGGAGCCCATAGCGTATGTAAGTAAATGTAAAATCCCATATTAGTCTGTCTGGATAGGAATATTTTCCTCGAGCTTATATCTACACCCATACGTGAAGCTCACCTCCCACTAAATAACTAATTCTAGAGAGAACTAATTCATCCGATATTGAGTTTCAGGGAAAATCCCAAGTATGAAGATTTTTTATGTAGAGAAGAGCCACTCTCAAAGGAAAGATCTAAACAAACCGACATGGTTGCCCGATTTGAATAGTAATTGTCAAGTGGTATGACCTGTATTCAAATCCAATCCTCCTTTTGTTTCTCGTTTTTGGTTTCTGACTCAACTTGAAAATTGTAACAGCCCTTGGGAAGATCTATTGAATTTGATTTTCAAGTACGGAGCCGGGTTGTGTTTTCGGAGATCTATCTGTATTGGAAATAGTAAGTTTTTGTCTGTAAAAGAAAGAATACACGGAGCTTTCCCGAATCTTAGTCAAGGTTTAACTCATTCCCACCGAGGGTCAAAAATATAGAGGGAAAAAGTTTTTCACATCTCTGACTTTTTGGAAGTGACTTCCTCACTTGTCTTTATAACAAAAAATAGCGGAGAGTTACAGGGGAGGGAGGGAGAGAGAGAGAGAGAGAGAGAGGAATTAGTCGGCAAAGAAAAATACCCAAACAATTTCAAAGGAAAAGTTATTACGAGCGGAGATTAAATTCTTCAAGTTTTCCCCCCTCTACAAGTTTCGTACATAAAAGAATTAACATTAGGTTGCTAAAAAAGATACAATCAGGGAACCAAAGGGATGGGAATGCCAGAGAGACACATTAAACTCAGTGGAAACAGGTAATACTGGATATGCAAAGTTTCCTTCATTTCCTTCCATTTCCCTCATAGACTTGAGTATCAACTGCTAAAGTTTGCAGCGCTGGCTAATTAATATAATGGAGTAGTTGAATGTGTCAAATCGACAGTTTTCAACTGAAAAGGTGATTCAAGTATTGTCTTTTTTTCCCTCCTTCCCTCCCTCCCTCACTCTCTCACGTCCTGCTCTGTAAATGCTTATATCTTTATTATTCTTTAGAAGTAAAGGGATAATGAAGAGAGATGGGGAATTAGGCTGTCAAGAGAATAACTTTGATTTAAAGTGAAGAACAACTTTCTGACTCGTGTCAATTAAGTTAAGCTACATACCCCTTCATCATTTCTGGGCAATAGGGAAGGAGAGAGAGAGAGAGAGAGAGAGAGAGAGAGAGGGAGAGAGAGAGAGAGAAACCAAAGAGTCAAAGAGTAGAATAAGAACGACCGTGAAGGAGGTGGAGGAGGAAATTTTAATGTTTAAGTGCTCATCGCTAAATTTGCATAATTAATCTCAGCAGGGTGCCCCTGTTTTCCCATGTAAATTTTTCTATTTTACCTCACTCTCCATACAAGCTCGTGGGTATCGTAGAGACACTGTGTATAAAAAGAACAGCCTCGGTTCTTTTCTCCTGAGCTTCTCCCAACTCATAGAGTACATATTTAAAATGTAATAACTCCAGGCATATGTACATACTATGTATGTACCTTATTCTGTGAGTGTTTTCACTTCGTGCGTCCAAACTGACACTGAATTGGGAGTTCTGGAAGATATCTACATGTGCACGTATAATAAGGTACGGTGAATAAATTGCAGTTGCAAACAAGTTGGTGTGAATCATTTGCAAAATCATTGTCTTTCTCACTCACAATAGCATCTTACACTGTCATTCCTTTTTTTACAATTGAATTCAAAGTATCTAGTTTAGCAGGGATTTTTTTTACAGAAGAACATTCAGGTGTTCTTTTACTATAGGAAGATTGTTTTGTATGTATCTATATAATAGTTAATCAAGTAAGTCGAATTGCAACACATAAAGAGTATAAAGAGCTATACATGTACTTGATATCTAATCATATTGATCTTTCGCTAAGGAACAAATGTATTTCAAGCTCTGATAAATCTGAAATGAGTATCTGTGAAGCATTACGAAGCAGAAGTAAGCGTTTGTAATAATTTAAGATACACCATGCCTTTTGCTTCTTAACATTTTGAAGAAATGTTTATTCACATTTTAATTCTTTTGCAGTTTTTAAATATTTAAATTTCCCTGAACAATTCTGGGTTTAGTTTTTAAATTTGGTTTGGAAGGATTTGTAAGTTCTGGATTTTTGTCTTTGGATATTTCCTAAGGATTTAATTTTGCTCCTTAGCGGATGGTATGTAAGTGCCAGGACCACGGTGGTGACAATTGAGCATCGAAGAGCATTCCACGAGGCTCATTTCAATAATCCATGACCAAGTTGTGAGGGGTGACGGCTAAAGCCTCATTAAAGACTCAAGTTTCATTCTTTTGAGGTAAGGAGAGACATGGTTATTACAACGGCATTTAGATGAGATGAAGAAATGCAATTCCAAGCATTTGCTATCTCCTAGCAAATGAAACTAATCAAGCTGTGTGCGTCCCTGTGTAGTTGTAACAGCCTCGTTGGAATGCTCACGACGACAACCCCATCCAAAGAGCAATTCAAGCCCGAGTGACATCCATTTAGGAACCAAGTACAAAACCACTGTAGCAGGCCAAAGTCATAAAATAATTGTGTGGTGGTGGAAGCTATATCTCCATGTGATTCCCTCAGACTTGACAAACAGGGAAACATACAACACAGTGAGGATGGAAAAACCTAACCGGAGTCCTTTGGGCACTGACCAAAAGGCCAGAAACGACAAGCCTCAGAAAACCATTAGACTCTTGTAATGCTCTCTCAGTAGTGAATCAATGAGTGGGCAGGCCATTGGAGCTACATATATACATACATTAAAGTACCCGCTCATGATCCCATTCTTGTCCCTATTAACTATTCATATCTGGGGAATTTTAAATGGCAGGAATTAAACTCATGCTTTTGTTTTGCTTCACAAGCACGTATGCATCCTATAATGTATGTAGCTGCCTATAAATGTGCAAACGTATATACAAAATTATATTCATTCAGACAGCCCTGCTACAGTCAAAGGTGCAGTTCTCATATGAACTCACACCGCATCCCAAATACACAGCATAAGCATCCCGCCCAGGAGACTATTACACATATTGTGGGCAATTAGTGTTTGAGAGCAGGAGCTCTCTGAAAGGACTAGTATTCAAATATCAAGACTCGGCCAGTTTTTAAAGTAGGGACTCCCTTTTCCCCATCGAATCTCTAAGTTGACAAATCTATGTAATGTACATGTGAGATAATATTTGCGATGCTTAAAGAATTCAAATTAAATGACTCTCCCTCCCCATTTATGCATATGATGACAACCGAATTGCATTCAAGTCTTCCGCACAGTCATATCAATTATTTGCTGCAATAAATCTGGAAATTATAATAATCGGACCTCTTACATGCTCTCAAGCAATTATGATGACTTGAGATTCATAAATTGGGGTAGAATTCAGAAGGAATTTAAAGCTCAGTATTAAATGTACATACATATATAAGCTTCACCAGCTTCAACTTTTACCCCTGATGTAGGGCCGATGTAAGTTCCGTGTTGCTCTGGCATGTATGTATGTATGTATGTATCTATTAGAATCCTATTGGACGTAAGTTACCACTGAAGGTACAGACGTACACATTCAATGGAAATGACAGATAGAGTCAAGCGGTTCGGATGAAAGGGGAAATCATAGACGTACTTTTGAAAAATCCCCAATCTCAGTTGCATCATTTTAAATTCCTCAGGGACACAATTTATTCCTGGGGACTTGATACTGTATTTTCTGCATGACACTATTTTGTATACATCCGTACCTATGAGAATAGAGGATACATGTGGGTTCATAGGTTTATATTACATGTCTGTATGTATGAACATAATATGAATCTTATATTTCCAGAGGGTATGACCGTATGTATGTATGTACGTTACATAAAGTATATATTACTAACCCTTGCCACCATTAAAATCTGACCGTTTTCTTTTTTAGCTTTCCTCCTCTCGCACTGGCCCTTTTTACTATTACTGGTATCTATGTATATCTAGATGAATATGTACTGTAACGTACGGGTTACATATATATGCATTCCACCTAATTGCACAATAGGGCTGAAGCCCGACTGTACATGAGCAATGTGAAATCCTGTCACCTCCTGACTTCGCCTATGTAAACTTTGAGCATTCTCATTGGATGGCAAGGGGAACATACGTCTGAAAGTTACACCGGAGACAGGCTTATAAGGAAAATGTGGTATAATTATCTATAAGTAGAATTTACCATTTGAGGCCATACCCTAGGAAAGAGTCTCCACGCTCGATTAAATTTTTGACAACTATGCTCCCCACAATTTCTATACTGAAGCTCATTTTAATGAAATGTAGGCAAATAAAATGGACAATGACCAATGACAAGTTTTTGCAACTTCCAAATGCCATGAAATCCCATTTAATCCTTCCCAGTCTCCTCTTTCAGACACATTTGTGTCTCGCTAATGGCCAATGATTTTGTCATTTAGGAGGATGTCCCTTTTATTGTTCCGTCCATTCCATCCTTTTTCGCTGGTTCAAATCCCGCTTTCACAAGCCCTTTACTCTCAAATTTATTCCCTATTTTCCCTTTCTTACAATAAGTTTCAATCTCCTCAAGAACACGAACCATTCCATGTTTCCAACCAAGAATAACAAAAAAAAAAGTCCAAAACTAGAGGCAAATCATCCCAAAATTTTGCCGAATCACTCTTTAGGTACACAAATGAACATTGAAATCCTATTGTAAAAACATTATGATACTGATTGAGACGGACGTTGTAAAAGCCAAAAATAAAAAATAGCAAACGTAATAGTTACAGTTGTTCCTCCCTAACGGAAAGGGATTTTACTTGAGAAAAGCACAAGTCAGGAAAAGAGTAGGTCACTGAGGCAAAATCAATGGAGACAAAATCTTTAATTCTCATGCTCAGCTTGGGGTCTTCCTTGATTGTCGTTCCAGATGCAGAAGTAAACCGATTATTCCCTACAGAGACAAGGACCAACGATGGCGATTAATGGTCAAGTCAAGGGATCGTTATGACTCGTTCTATTTACTGTAGTACTATGAGGAGGGCAGAATAGGAGAAATAGAAAATAAAAAACTAGGAAAAAAAATAATGGACTTCCATTGTTTCCCTCAAGTACATCAGAGCAACTCCTACAAAAATACCCAATGAGTAGGAATGTTTATAAAACAAAGATGCACATCCCATTTGTTTTGGATGAGAGCGAGGAAAATCAGTCCGTTACTCCACGTTGGCGTTTCCATTAAAAAGTTGCGTTTCGGTCTATTAACTTCCCAGAAGGGAAAAAATATTCCTTTTTAAGCCCTTCCATGAAACCACCAACTCCTTCATATGAGTTTAAGGAAGTCAGGTGTAGTTATGTAGAAGGAGCTGAGAAGCTTTTGTGAATGTGTGTGTTTGTAAGTATTGACGTAAATCGCCATGTCTACATTGCATGATTTGTCACCACTATTTTCCCAATTTGACGCTTATCTCGTCAACGGGGGTTGTCGCAGGAGAAGCAAAACAAGTATTTATGAAAGTTCACATTCCCTTTTGGCTCAGAGTGTGTACTTACAAATCTGTACGTACATATGTATCCTTTCCTTGTGGAAGTATTGTAGGAGCCAAGGTGCGTGGATTTCTACTAAACAGGACTCTCTGGACGTGGCTCTCATATGAGACTCCCATGGTTGAGTCTTTATCTCTGATTTGAAATAGGCACTTATCCTGTATGTAGATACGGACGGGCATATGTCCATACATACATACATACATACATAGATCCTAGCACCCTTCCCCACAATATACTATTACATCTTATGTCCCTGAGCACATTGCAATGCTAAGGAATAAATCTCTGATGTAAATCCAGATTTTACTTTCTCATGTATGTATGTACCACAAGGGGAAGGGTGTCTATTGATTAAATTACATTACACTACTCCAGAGAGGAGTATACAGAGTGTAATAACGTCCAACCCTGCCTACTACTCCAACCACACCAACAAACATCAGGGTGATTTATACAAATGAATACTTTTTCTTATTAGATTCCTTGGTTTTCTTTCTCTGAGTCCCAAGTCTGTGCTCTGGCCCCACTCTTAAATATAAAATCTCATGGTATTTGCCCATTTAAAAACAAGTATTTACGTAGTTAATAAAGTTTTGGTCGAGTGGTTGGAAATGCATGGGGGAAGGTGCTTTCTTACATATAATTTCCCGAGCCTTACGACATTAAGGCTGAAAAGGATGTCGTAACTCTTGGCCCTTCCAACAGTTGAATAAATATCTTGCGGAAATATATGGAGAAAAATCACGCCTCCGTTTTTCGGAAACTTTTTCTCACCTGTCCACTCCTGCTGCTGTTGTTGTTGTTGCTGCTGCTACTGCTCCTGCTACTACTGTTGGGTGTGCAACCAAAATAACTTTTCCTCCAGTTTACCTATCTACAGCCCCAACAGCCCAGGAGTTAATAATGTACATATGTGTTCATTTATGATGTAGATAAATGTGAGTGCTAATACGCCGAGGATACATATAAGGTCGTATAGACACGCATTTCACTACTATTACTACTAGTATTTGTAGTAGTAGTAGTAGTAGTAGTAGAGATATATTAAAAAAATCTCATTTCAACTTACAGTTATTTCCATATTAAGATCAAGTTATCAGTAAAGAATTTATTACGCTGGAAAATATCCATGTTTCAGACCATATGTTATTATTACAACAGGGATAAGGTTGGCTATATATTCTAATGATTTCTTAAGTAGATAGTATGAAAACCCCCTTACTAGCCGTAATTTCAATGTTGCCTTGTTAATGGGCATAAAAACTTTTCAAGTAATTCTCTGCCTATTTCATACACACTTAATGTATGCTCACTGTTAGCAGTTTCAAGCCTACAATTTATTTTTATTGCGAGGGGAAATCGTGTTTGTGAAGCTATTCATACTCCAGCTACTGGATTATAGGAGGGACACGTTGTGTATTTCATTAGTTTATAATTACTACAGTTTATAACAGTAGCTTAAAATAATAGTTCATTTTTTTTTATCCCAGCCAGCTGGTTGGTCCTCTAAAATAAACAGAGATCCGGTAGTGTAGGAAATCATATGATAGTTATCATACCATACGCACATTTTTTGAGTAATTCCACGGAAACCTCAAGGAACATCCTCATACTGTATGCTACTATAATTCCATAACATTTGGGAATATTTTCATTCCATGGCTCTGCACATTCCGCAATTATGAACAATCTGCAATCATAACTTCTCTTGAACAGTACATCTTCCGCTTTGTAATTGTTTATCTTCAATGAAGCCTCAAAAAGAAATTTTCCAGAATTATTCCACCATTGTTGATCCCATGGGTTCGGAATGGCAAAGACACCGCCATATGGGAAAGCGTACTCATAAGTGGTGGAGAAATTGTGAGATGGGGAGAGTTGGAGTGAGTCTGTGGGGTTTATATCCAACATTAAACTCTGTAATGACAGGGGATTGACGGGACGTTACGGGAGTTAAGTAGATGGAATAAAAAAGAATAAACGTTTGTCATAATATATAATACACACACTAATGGGAAAAGGTAAGTTCTGCCGTTTGGAGATAATGAGAAATTTCCCTCAACCTAATGATAATAGTACTGTATAGTGAGCCGGATAGGACACACAACTCCTCTTCGGATGTAATTAAGAGTCATAAGGGTATTTTACGAGGGACTCCTTCCCAACTCCTACTCATTGTCAGTGCAGT
Source organism: Allacma fusca (assembly GCA_947179485.1). Taxonomy (NCBI): domain Eukaryota; kingdom Metazoa; phylum Arthropoda; class Collembola; order Symphypleona; family Sminthuridae; genus Allacma; species Allacma fusca. The sequence continues at coordinate 15,108,293 of OX359247.1, forward strand.
CTCCGCCAGTTGTAGTTAGCTCTTGTGAATTCATCCTTTTTAGGTACAATTTGACTTTTTATGCTTGTCGAGATACTGTCACTGTACACTTCGGACTTGCGTTCAGCTCACAACCAGTACACATCTATCTGTGTGCTCGCTCTACTCGTAAATTAAAACTCTTCCCTACAACAACAAAAAATCATGGGGCAGTTTAGCACAGGATGTTGCATGCAGACAAAATGTTCGCTGTCCTTGTATGAGTAAGAAATATATGTATGGGAATAGAAGTGGCGTACGATGCCGTCCAATTCCAGCCACAACAATGCTTAATAATGATGACTGTACATACATAATTATGTACATATGTAGGTAACAAGAGGGCAACTATTTGCAGGTCCACTGTTCCGCACTGGATTTATACAACACATGATCATAACTTGATGCATTGTTACCTTCAAAACTGAAGACACTTGAAACTATAGTGTCCTTTGTCCTGTTGGTAGTTATCTTATTAAATTGTATGTGTTTTAGTGCTTTTGTGGGCACGGAGACATTTCATATGAGGCATATTACCAAAAAAAAAAAAAAAGGAAATAGCATTTTTTGTTTTTAAAATACTTGTATCTCTGGGAGATTCCATATCTTTTGTGAGGCACATGGATTTGTATGTACAGGGACTGTGCCAGGAGAGGTAGAAATATCGGAACACTTTGAGAAATGGTAACTCTCGTCCTGGAGTAGTGCTATGAGGCTAGGAGGCATCAGGGGATGAAATTTAATAGGAATTTCGTGACTTCTCGTATCCCTTGCTCAATTCCAATTTGTCAAAAAAGGAGCAGTTGTGTCAAATTACCGTGGACTTTTGTGAGCCACTTTACTTCTCTAATGAATGGTCTTCGAAACCGAAAATGAGGCCCCAAAGGTCTCATCATTTCTCCTAAATTTTTATCGTTTCTTCTCTCTCTCTCTTTCTCTCTCTCTCTCTCTGTTTTTTTCAATCGTTCCACCCTATACCTTCTTCTCTGCCGCTCAGAGAACTTGCCACTCTCCAACAGCTCGTTTCACATATCCATTACGTACTTTATCTGTACCTCAGACAGTCCGTAATGATCCACAAGACTCACATATGTGGGGCTCTGGAGACACATGGATAAAAATCCTTTCACACAAACCTGCTCTCTGAGTTGTAATCTGGAGGCGAATCCCTGTCAAAAACTAAATATAAATAAATAAATGAAGCGGAAAAATCCGAGGTGTTTTTCCAACACTTTTTCTTCTCCCACCACTAAACACTCTAACCTTACGGGATCCCAGCGTAACACTTTTGCTCGCAACTTCAGCTCTTTTTGCTCCCTCTTACTACGATGGAGCTTTCAACCTGTACTCCGTGGCCTCTCATGATACCTCTCTTTACAGTAATTATTACATTTATCTGTGTATATATGTAAGTACGTCAGTGGAAAGTACCTACCTTCGCGGACATTATAGTACAAGGAGAGTATAATAGCAGGGATAGAAATGCATAGTGGGAGCACTTTGGCTCACAATTTATGTGTTTATCCAAGGCATGTTAAACAGCCAGCGTAAGCCTTGTGGTGTGTGTCAGGGCGTTAAACGGGGATATGGCCAAACTGACTTAATTCACCCAGTCCTTGACAATCTGCATGCAATTTACGTAAGCATTTGTAATTTCATTGCTTGTCAAATGAATCATCAAGCTTTATTATTATGATGGATTCGACAACATTTAATTACAGCAACTTGTATCAAATTACCGAACAAATTAAAACCTCAATGACACTAAGTAATTTAATGTGAGTAACTGCATTACGTTATGGGCTAGGACCAGCTCGGCGTCCCTACCTCATTCCACTCTTGTTGTTGGGTATATTCGCTCCTATTACGCAACACACCAGCACCGACGAGAGAATGCGTGAACGCCAACTCATTTCCTTTTGTTTCCCACCAATTTGCATCTAAATTATTTGACTCTGACGATTCTATCTGGAATTCCATTCTAGCCTTTAACCACGTAACCTTTAGGACTGCCGGAGTTGTTTGCAATAAAACTCATGTATAAAGCTCTTGTAATAGGGAGCAGTAGTAGTGACTTTCGCAATTGCTCTTACACTACAGTCATCCCTGCACGTGCATGTACATACATATGTAATTACATACACCCATGGATAGTACTATCCCCTGTTCCTGTAGGTACAGTATACCACATCCGAACAAAATGCAATCACATCTTTCTTCCTAGAAACTACAATTCCTACCAAACCACTGTTCTCTGGTTGGAAATCCATCATCTGACCCAAAAACAGATTGTAGCTTCCTCGAATCACCCTTTGAACTTTAAATGATTCCATTGGATTACTCCTATCTTATACAATGACTCTCTTGTGGTAAGATTCACAAGCATCCAAAAATTTTCAAAAAGGGAATTACGCATAGTCACGTGTAACTAGAATTTTTTTTCAGGGACTTGTACTATAAACATGACCAACTTTTACCACCCGAGCATCAATTCATCCGTAGTGTGTATATTGTATGTCCTGCCCTAAACCTTCAAAAGTTTTCATTATTCTCAACCTGGAATTTTAGAATTGAAACCTATCAGATCCAGGTACTGAAGTAAATCTACAGTCCGATCAAGTAAATACCTGGGAGGGAATTGGAGCTAAATTGAAACCACGGGAGGAGGAAATGGTAGAACATAGCAAAAGGCAATGTTTGTTGCGGTTGGTCAAATCTTCCCCCGTTACTTTTGTTTCTGACCGACAATTACGAACAAGTGAATGCCTTTAGACTGGGGTTCGTGGGCTCCCTGATTACTTTCCATCTACGTCTATTCACTCAGGCCTACAAAGCTGGTAAACAGATAGAATTCAGTCATTATCGGGACATGTGTGGGAAGGAAAAAGTTTAATTGGAAATCCTGGACTCTCCATTGGAACAATTTCATTAAAATGGCAGAAAACCTTGCTGAATTCCTCCTTGGGCCTCGTTACCCTTAAATTAGTTACTTAATGAATAATGTCTGTAATAATTACCTTCTAGTCGGAAAAACTTTAGTGTACAGAATTACTACATGAGAGAGAGAGAGAGAGAGTTAGAGAGAGGGGGACTGAAATAATTTATTATATCTAAATATTTTTGTTAGATTCTGAGATAGTTTGCATTTCCCAATTTTTTATTTTACTACAAGTCGAAAAGTGCTGGAAGGCTTCTCACTTGATATCCGTCAGAGTCAGGGAGGCTGTGGAGTGGAAATGGCAAGTTACTCGACAGAATAATGTTCCTGTCAAGCCCTCCTAAAGGTAAAAGCGGGCTGGATTGATGGAATACGGGAATGACGCGGAAATAAAATGGCCATTGGGTATAGGAAATGGAGTTGGGAGCTTATGATTTTAATGGTTTAAAAATCCTATATTGTCCGTTTACAATCACATTCTCCCTCCTGTAAATTGCCTCAGACTTGTGCATTAAAAAACGAATTGAGAAATATTAGAGCATTGCATTCCATGGAATGGTCCTTTTCTTACGACTCCAAGTGTACGCTCTCCGAGTACTAAGTTTCATTTGAGAAACTGTACTGGAGTTTAAAGCCGAGTCTGATTCTCATCATCCACCAGATCCTCACACCCCATGGCCTCCGTAAGTAAATACATATGTGATGCTCGCATTAACCTTAACTTGAGCATGTATGTATGCCTGTAGCTACAAGTACGTATGTATGTACATTTGTAGGTAATTGTCTATACGTGCAGAGTCTCAGGACTTACCAGTGGTAACTTACGATAGCTATTCTTATACAGTACACAGACCTGCGGTTGTAGTTTTCTCTCAATTTCTCCTCCTCAAGTCTAAGTCGATATTTCCCAAGATTGATGCGTCGCTAAGATATTGAGTTTTTCTTGGTTGAGAAAAACGCCGCAGCATTTTCCCTGCCTCATTGCACTTGCATGGCTGGGTTCCTTTTTCTCCTCAGACGCCGTGTCAATCCGACTTTAGGCTCTCTTTCAACTTTCAATACTAAGTTTCTAGCCTCTGTATTCTGTCTGTATCCATCCATACAAATCAAACTCCACTTCACTGCTCCTTCCCTCTATCTCCCTCACACTATACGTATATCTATGTATGTGAGGATCTAAATGCGAATCAGTCTCAGGGTACATAGAGCTGTCGCCTTTACTGGAGACCTTAGATTTCTCAGATGCAGTTTGCTTATCGCTCCATAATCTTTAACTATATTTGGAAGAAATACAGCATTGAGCTACTGTGCTTTAGTTCTTACATCTTCCCGAACAGTTTCTTCTTTTGGTCATGTGGGTACTCATTTATATATATGTAAAACTCATGCCCATAGATCTTTCATGAGTGGAGTCCATGTAGGTAAATAATCTCGTACTTACTTTGTGGGGAATGTATGCGCCAGGGTATGTAGATACTAACGTACATATAGGTACAGACACATATAAGGAAGTCGTAAAGTTTTCATATATAAACTAGAGACCTAAGTAAAGCAACCAAATCTTTTACAAATTTATCACTTCTTCCTGCAAAATAGAAAAAAGCCTTCCAATGTAAAACACAGCTACTCCAATATAAAAATAGTACATAGCGTGCATGTGTGTAAATGTATGAACATACATCATGTATATTCCCATTTCCATCAGCAAATGTGCGTACGTAGGAAATCTCATTCCTATCATCACGCACTGGATGGAAATGCCCACTGCCTATCGTAACCCGGGTGCCTCCCTGGTAAAGTTTAGGATTCCATCTGTATAACATAAACATTGGTAGTATATGTACATACAGAGGGAAGTTGGCTCGCATTGCATATTTATACTCACTTTGTACAGTGTATGTTGAGAACAGTCAATCATTGCTACATGCTTCTTTTCCAAGTGTAATTTTTCTGACCTTGCTGAAATTTCTTACGTGAGAGCTTTCTCTTTGTGCATATTGAAATGCATACATAATGCATGGGGACTGGATTTGAGTATCTAACTTTGTTTCCAGGGCTTTCATTCAGTACTCAGTGTAAGGATGGTTCGTCGTCTATTAGATGTACGTAAAGAAATATGAAGTAAGCTCCCAAGTTAGGAAATAGTCCTGGCGTATTTTGATGTAAGGATATCTATATATAAAAGAGTAGGTTATATCCATTTTTCCTAACTTCTGTACTATCTGTAATACCATAAGAACGCTGAAACTTGTGAGGACTTCATTTTCCTTTGATTCGAATCATACAGCCATGATTCTGCAAAGGATTGAAGATTTACCCATAAAAGTGATTCCGTTTAAATAGACTATATTGCATTTTAAATGTTGGAAGAGGGGAACGGAGTGAGTGTACAGATATAGCCTGACGCAAAAAAAATTGAGCGAGGGGGGAAAGAAAAATGCAGTGTAATGAAAAGAATAGGGCTGGGAAGAGCTTGTCGATTTATTCACAAATCCACACGGTAGTAGCTCTTCCTTGAAGCCCATGCACACACACATACACATACATACACACACACTCACACACACACACACACAGGCGACATGACACAGAGATAGAACAATGTGTAGTTTTATCCTCATTTGATCCTCATCATTATTGCTTCCAAGCATCACTCCGTACAATTCCTACTTCCAGACGCCTTAATCTTCCTTTTCCTCTTCCTCCGCCGAATGGATAGATACACAAGGACAGAAGGGCTTAAACTCAATGAAAATGTATGGCACATAGAACTTCCTCTTTTCTTCTTTCGCTCCCCACAAAGAAAATACATGCGGTGGAGTCTCTCTCTCTTTGTCAGACCCCGTAAAATACTTAATACACGTAGCAGACGCAAGTTGTAAACAGACTGACTGTACATAATTATGTATGTACATACATAGATTTCTTACGCACAAATGTGAATGTTAAGGAGTCATTAGAATTTTCCTGAGGAAAATTCAATGTCTCTCCCCTCCCCCGCTCTTTTCCCCCATTATTTCCGAAAACTGTATCTCTAAGTATTTCATTTACTTACTTGGGTGTGATTCTCTCTGTGTGTACGGAACGAAATGAAAAAAAGAAAGGAAAATTGATGTTTTAAGACATTCAAGTATCTTCCTTGTCTCTCGTAATGGTTCAGTTGTCAGATAAAGCCTTGCTTTTAAAGACTTATCTCATTCCTTTATTTTAGAGTATTTTTTTGTATAACGGAAATTCAAGAGAGAGAGAGACAGAAAGAAAAAAAAGAATCTGGCCTGAGATTCCGTTTGAGAATTTAACTGTCCTCGACAGTTTACGGGATTCCACTGTAAAATGATAAAATGATGAGTTCCTTGAAAGCCCCTGTATTTTTTGCTTCATTAGTTACAATTTTGTCAAATTTTATAGAGAAATCTGATTCAGACCTCAGGAATATGGGGAAGGGGAGTATCATAAGGATCTCAAGCTACACAGGAAATTCCTACCAAAAGGAAAGACATATTCATGGGGGAAAGACATTCCGATGCTATCTATGTACACAAGATCTTCGTCTGGGAGATACCTCCTGTGCTTGTCCCCAGACGTGCATACCTATCTCTGGGACAAATGCTTATCCACAGCACTACATGTCTGCTTATGTGTAAAAGGATGGCAAAAAAAGAGCACGACTCCTCCGTTAAGATAAGACAAGAGGATACTTTAACATAGGAATGGTGACGTGACAGAATGAAATCCGTTGCAAAAGTTTTTTCCGTCTTGTATTTTTTTGGCAGGAGGACACGACCATGGATTGCAGAAGAACAAGCCCATTCGGTCCATAGCTCATTCACAGCAACAACCTGACTTTTATAGGCTGTCAAACATACGTAAACAAATGTGACTGTTGGAAAGGGAGAAGACTGCTCGACCTTTGTAACTTTATATTTTGTTTGTAACCTAATCCGGTACCTCATATGGTTTTACAACCAAATATAGTAACTTTTATAAATACCATCCCATTCACTTTTCTCCCGTATGCAAGGCCCGGGTCAAACTATACGAAGCAAAATAGGTATCTATAGTCCAAATTAAATCTTGTGTATGTCTCAGCCTCCTGTGCAGCCATATATATTACATACATACATATGTATGTACGCATAGGGACATATGCACTCACACATAGAAGACAAACGTATGGAAAATAAACAGTGTGATGTGCCTTCCCGTAACTTACCTATACCACCCACATGCAGGCTCACTCATTTATCTTACCAGCACCAGTCACAGGAAGAACTAGCTTTTAGCCTTGTTTTCACTCGTAAGTATAACTTTTTGTCAGTTTTTGTCAGTTACTCACGGCTCCAGCGCCAGAGTAAATGTTTTCCCTTGTAAACATAAACATGTTAAGTCTGCGGTGAGCTTTACTCCCGATTAGCATGAACAAGCATTCCAACCGGGGGATTTTATTAGTTTTTGTTAATTTCATTAACTCTGTAGATACTAAAGCCAAGACTTGTTATTCTGACGGATGTTTACAATTCCGCAAGGACTATACAAGTACAAGTCCCTACGTATAACTGCCCGGAGCCAACAGCCAACAACAGGACAGCATGTGAAATAGGATCTGGTTTAAATTTCAAATTTTCTGCTTCTATCTCACCGAAAAAAAGGAAGAGCTGTCGAAAGATTCTTTTTCTTATTTGAAACCCGCCGGAATTCATTTCCATATTTTTTTTTCTTGAGGGAAGACATGAGAAAAAATGGAGACAATGAAGAAAATAGGAATACTTTCAGGTAGGCCTATCTCTATGTACAGAGGTACATACATAGTATACATGAAACAAAAAATACGTGGAAGAGTGCTGAAGTGGATTAAATTCTGGAGAGAGAAAAAATCTCATTCGTTTCTTTGGAGAATGTCATCAGTCAAGGCATTTTAAGAGTGACAAAACTGTTTTGCGATGCATTATGGCAGCTGGATTACTCTATTGGATTTTCCTCTTGACAAAATACACACACACACACACACACACACAGAGTGAGAGAAAGATTCTCGTTCTGTCTGTACAAGGTTGACAGCTGGGGCCTATTTCTCATAGCCTCTGAATCCAGGCGGTAAATATACAAGCGGGAGGAAAGGAAAAATGCCTGGAAGTACTGCCAACATTACATATTCTACCCAGTACTAGGGCCATACATAGGCAGGATTGTACGTGTGTCGTGGGTTTACCATGCAAGTGCATATATTTTGTAGGCCTCAAGGCATGATGGATATATTTGTTGGATGTTGTTTCCAGCGAGGGAAACTCGTAGTGACGGGATTGAGAGGAGCGTATGACAAGAATGTATCGAAAAATGTTCCAGTATTTCTCTCGGTCTCCTCTCCATCCTTATAATGGGTACAAAGAACGAGAGGTAATAAACTCACCAGTGGCTTTTATACAGGTTTCAATGGTGTTGGGATTCAGTGCACTCCCTGATAATTGAATGAGTCAAAAATGTAAAGCTGGCGTTTGTCAATACATGAACCTCTATATTCGTAGATGCTTTATATATAACGAAGTTCTCATTGGTAGATACACGTGGACAATGTACTCATTGTATTTTTATTAATATTATTGTGTCCATGTCCCCATGTAATGTATTGATGAGCCTGCGTACTAGAATGTACATATGTATGTATATATATTTTATACAGTATCTGTCTTTCATAATTCACACGTTACAATGTCCACACAATTATTTTGAATTATTAAGAAATAGTAAGTTCCTTTGTACACACCCGACTTGGTCACAGACTACCTTGGACTTGAGCCATAGTAATGAAACCCAACACGTGTGTAAATATTGACGCAAAATTTGACCTAAGATTCTAAAAATAAGAAACCCGTAGTAAGGTACATCTATGTACCTAGTAAATGTCTTCCAATTTCTTCCCCTGGGTAAGGAGCTGGAATAAAGTGGATACATTTTCAGTTTTTGGGTAACTTCCATTTCCAGGACTGTAGCTTATTTGGAAATTATTCGGGAAATTATTTCTGTGTCAATAATCTGCCAGTAATACTGTAATCATTGAGGCTTGTGAAATTTTGACGTAATTACTCTAGGCTCTGGATTCACTTCGTAACTACCTTCAGCTCCTATTTACATGCATACTCACCTTGAAAAAAAAATAGATATAGCAGCGGAAAATATAGATACTGCTAGTAATGTGCCCCTCTTAACGATACATTTGCTCAAGTCCACACTTGTCTCTCTCAATACGACAGGATAATCATGAGCCTTTATTTATGGCGAAAGTGTTTGGCTCACTCGGCATTTCCCCACGGTTGAGGATAGTGCTTTTTAGCGATGAAAGGAGGTGCAAATGGGTGCATGCATACATATTAGAAGAAAATAGTAGTGAAAGCAAAGTAGGTAATGACTTTGACAAACAAAATATAAAATGGTGCAGGAACAGCCCGTAAATAAAGGGAATAATGATAGTTGAACACGCTTTCAATTTGGTCCGTTTGATTGACACATAACCCCTCATTTGAGTTTAATACATGCACACACAGCAGCAGAAGCAGCAGCAGCAGCACACACGAGGATAATCAAGGGAAAGGAATAATAAAAAAAAAAGGATTATTAGACTCCAGCTACTTTTCCATTCCAATTTTAAATGACGATTCAATGAGCTCCAACTAACCCAATTGAACCCTACGGAGTAGAGGACCTGCAACCCAAGACCAGGGGAGGGACTATTGTTCCTTTAGTGGCCCGAGTTATATCAAGAACTATTCCAAAAGAACTCGAAAGTGTTAAAAATTAGTTGTAGAATAGCTTATTGTATGGATCTATGGATGTATGGCTTGTATTTATGTATGTAGAATGTATGTATGTAAATAGGCTAGTCCAGTTATGGGAAAAGAATTGAAAAGCTTGTTCTGTTCACACTTTCCCATTCATCGCTCCTCTGACTACAAGTCGTTTACATTATCATACTCCATTTGAATACCCTGCTCCTAAAAACAGCTTGGTTGTTGACAACCCGTTTTTCATCTTATAGCTGCCAACCTTACTCCCTGCATAAGCCTCCCGTGGTAGAGAGTGAGTGGAGTTGAAAGCTCCACAAAAAAGGACTTTGTAGTCGGATCGCGCGGAGGGAACTTAATTTTTAAAAAGTGCCTTACATACTAAACCAAATACAAGGCTCCCATGTGGGACTCCCAATGAGCAAATACATAACAATCACGCACTTTCCTTCACATACAAGAAGGCTCTTTGTGTACGCAGTGACGTATCTACAAAAAGGCTTAAGTCTTCCCTTATTGTATCTCCACTGTATCTTTTGTATGCATTGTCACAACGATTTAAAAATCTGAAATTCAAATGCCCTCACATATGGTGTGTTACCACTGGGACCGGAGCTACCTTCAAATATAGGGAATTATTAGATGGATTGTTGGCCAGAGATTACATGGCCGGGATAATAGCCTCCCGTAAATTAGGTCCTGTACCTACATCCACACTTATCTCCTATGAATTTCACTTGAGGCTCCCATCTGATAGAGATACTTGACGGAGTGTAATGCTCGACATTAACACCTATTACGGTTTCATATGCGTACACTTTTATTGCATCAATAATATGTAAGAGCAGGAGGGAAGGAAGGAATGCATTGATAATCTGCGGTTCTTACCTCACCGAGTCTTCAATTTCAGGTGAGTTCTCGTCTATATACATTTTGAAGATCAAGTTAAGCACTAAAAGCTATATTGTGTATAATTTCCCTCCCGTGTATATTGCATATATCTATATATACATATGTATGTACAGACTGAAAGAGAGACCGGAGCACCGTGAGAGTGAGAAGTGACTGCTCCCATCAATATCCCTACAAATGTGTATGCTAATGGAACCTTACAATTAACCAGATCTGACCATGGAAGGTACTTTTGATCAAGATCTGGACGTGTTTTGCCGGTATCAATAAAATAAGGTGTTGGTGTTTAAGTTTCAAAGGTGTTTATGTGTGTGTGGTGTAGTTGGAGAGGATCTGGTGTGGGTTGACTTGATGGAACTCTCAGAGTCAGTGTAATCTCATGAGGACGACGGAGAGAAGGTAAAGGATGGTTAAAATAAAGCAGGAGTCGTGGCTTCGTCCGAAAGGATTTACATTGTCCCAGACGTCTTTTATTGTTTACGACGCTCAACACACCACTACTCATACAGAATTGTATCTTCAGTGCACATGTATGTATCTATATCTAGATATGTATCTGTACTATTCTGAATGTGAAGGAGTTGGATGGTCGTATGTTACTTAGAACCCTGGGCATTATTTATACGGGATGGAAGGCTTGAGCTATTTATTTATGTAGGGCCCATCACGAATTACATTATAAATTGGTTGACTGTATTGTAATAGCCCCGGCACTATCTGTATCCATCCCTGAGTAAAGTAGTAGCTACTACTAGTTCGGTGGTAGTCGTAGTAGCAATAAGCAATCGAGTAAGTAATAGTTTTGCTTGAGCGGAGTGATAAGATCGGTGTAATACCTAATGGGTAATGCAATGGCCGATATGTTTGTGTGTGACCCTTTCAATTCCCATCAGTCATTTTTTATCGCGGTGGAAAAAAAAGGACGAAAACCGCCCTCTTAAAACAAGCTGGTTTTCTTCCTCACACCATTCCTCACCACTCTATAGTAATACTACTACGTTCCCTTACTCTCCGCTCTTTTTTCTACCCACACGACTGTATTAAATTGATAGACACACACACACACACACACAAACACACACACACATACATACATAGAATAGGTCTCCTATTAAAAAAAATCATATTAAAAATCCTCACACTACGTATGTATGTAGTTTGATGTGACCAGTGGAGAGTAATACAATTGAACGGTCGGGTCTATCTTTCTAATACACTCACATCGCCAGCTCGAAACTAATATCTGTATTTAACTTCCAAGGGTTTACAGGCGTTCATGTTTGTGAGTGTGTGTGTGTGTGTGGGGGGCTGTTAGCGTGGAGATTGTCATGATGAAAAACTGGAGCGGACTAATTGGTTATAACCGGGAAGCCCGGTTGAATGGGAGCGATAGTGTGAAATGGAAAGGAAACTGTTCTACTAACTGTATATGCTTGAGAAACACATTTTATGTACACATGAAAAAACTCAGGAGTAAATTACTGTCTTAGAACTACCCACCGACCTGTGTAGTGTGTAGACATAACTAAAGCTAACACAAAAGACGGGTAAATTCATTTTGGATTAGTCTTGTAGAAATTAGATTTGGTGCGGTGAGAAATTGACGGATGATACTCGTACATGTATGTATGTATCTGTATGTGCGGCTCCTTAGACTCAGACTCGCAGGCACACAAACACATGTACACTCCTCAATCCATTGGCTTTTGTTCCTTGTAGATTTTTCCTGAGTAGCGTGAACGACAAAAACTCTAGGCACTTTGTCCCTCATATGTACATATCTACTATACTAAGCCTCTGGTGGGATCTTGGTGTAAATACGATGTCTAATGCTGTGCACGTCCCTTATATATGTATGTACATCTGGAACCGTACCACTTAAAGGAGTACGTAGTTGTGTGTAGAAAATATTAGCTCTGCTTCTTTCTTTTTTTTCCACAACTATAAAAGGTCTATTTTTATTATATAGGTTAAGGCTCTACCTGGCTACCAATTTGGAATAATGCGAATATCTGGGCTTAATATGAATTTATATACAAGGTTACACTAAAAACGACGAGAATTTCTCCTACTTTTCTCCTTTGGATGGTAATCCTGTGAACATGGTACAATTGCAGGGAGAATGCTCGATAACATTGCAGTTTTTATCGGGAGTGCAGTAACAATAAATATAACGGCACTAATTCAGTAAGGGTTTTCACTGGGGACGATGAAACTACTTCAGGTACCTTACTCCAGACGAGTATAGGTAATAATAGCTAGACATACTGTAGATATAGGATTCTCATACGGATGTATAGATACTTCTTGTAAGTAACTGTGTCTGAATGCCGGGTACAGACTACAGACACTGATGTTAGTATGAGAATGTATGCCTTTGGAAAAACTAGTATGTAGAGGTCTAGGAAGGGAATGCTGGGAGTTAAAAAGGGTACTGAAGATATCAATTCGGTCGGTTGAGGGAAGAACAAGGAGGAAATGGGACACGAGAATAATAGTGTGCTGGTGTGGACACAAGGGTAGAAATTGATTTTAAAGAGGAGGACAATGGATAAGTAAGAGAGAGAGAGAGAGAGAGAGAGAGAGAGGTGCTGGGGATAGCCCATAGATACGAGCTTTGGCGAAGAGTATAGAAAAACTCTCAAGATATCCACAATGCCGTACTTGACTACCTCTCATCTCTCTCTTTCTGGAGTAAATGTGTGAGGTTGGGAAGAATACTGAGAGAGGAAGAAGAAGGAGAAGAAAAAAAGAAAGGGACAGACCGAGTCATCCGTCATTGAAGGATATGACAGGTATTCTCCAAATGACTTCCCTGCCAATATACACTCTGTCTTCTTCACTTTAGCTTTCTCTCCTCACTTGACATTCTCCTACGAACCCAGGGATTTCTGGACCGCCTTCTCTCTCTCTCTCTCTCTCTCTCTCTCTCTCTCTCTCTCTCTCTCACACTCACTCTCTCTCTCCCTATCTATCTCTATCTTGGTCCTCTCCTGGTATTTTAACATAATTGAAATGTTGACGAGAACTCCCATATTTATTTCTTTGCTCATGTCATCAGTGAACTCTAGGGACTATTTCAAGGTCCTCTCATTATTAGATTCCAAGGGTTGTGAGTCGTTTGCTAAACGCAATCTGTAAAGAAATCCTCTCCTTTGACATCCTTCTTTTTGAGTCTCGCCAAAACAAAAACCCTTTCAGGGCGGTGATAAATATAGGAACATTCCTCCTTGTAATGTATGCGGTGCTGTTATTGCGATTTCCTCAAGAAAGGATAAAGTTTCTCAAGATCTATGTATCTGCACACACATGTGCGTCTTTGTAAGTGCAATGTATGTATGTACCTCTGGGTGCGTGCCTTGTGTCAGAGCCTGGACGTGGTATAGGAAGGGGTTTCCAGTAACAGGAGAAAGGAGAGGGAAAGAATAGGAATATACATACATAGATATACACGTTGGGAGTAAATTGTGAGGAAATGTGAGGAGCATTAATTGCACAGCACTTGTAACTGATAGTGTCATTTGTATGTAGATGTAGGGTGTATCTCATTGTGTGGAGCTATATTGAGAGCCTCGGAGAGTCGTAGGCTGGTTAATAATGGAGGGCGACAGCTTGGCCCACCATAAGTATGGGTTTTTATGGGAAATGTATCGATTAAATTAGATCTTGACCTGGACTCAAGAAGTAGAAAATGCTGAGAATTCCATCTGTCTCCCTCAAACTCACACGTTTCTCTCTCTCTCTCTCTCTCCGTCCGCTCTGCCCAGGAGTGTCGGCGGGAGAAAATCGAGGAGGGAAAGAGGCTCGACTGATGGACTCACAAAGTACAGTGACAACCATATGTAACTGGTGGGGAGTATGTACAAGTCTAATGTATTGGTCTAGCGGGGTACTCCTGACGGTGAAGAAGCATCCTGAGCAGTAAGTCTGTCTACTTGACTGTCTGTCATTGTCTTGCCTCCGCCGCAAAAAGACTTTCAAACCATTTCCCTTCTCTTCCCATGCACTTACCCACATACAACCCACACTTACTACCATAATATATACATATGGATTCTACTTTTACATCTAAAACAAAATGTACCCACAGCTACTTTTACATACACCCACACGTAGTATTCTGCAACTGCAAGTATACATATCTATAGATATGCCCTACGTACTATATTTCACACATAGCCAAAATCATCATATGTAATTGTCGTTAGCGTATGACCCCAAAAGTATTTTTTATATTCTCACTCAATACTATACGCTCTGCGTATGAATGTATGTATGTATCCACATATGTATGGATCTATAGATATGTACAAAGTGAAAAGTGTATTTACAGCAGAGTGAAAAACGAAGAGACACGTCTCAGGAGCACATTTTCCCCTCTATTTTTCCCGTTGCTTCAATTTCTCTCACTCCACCTCTCTCCTATGGCTTCCAGGGTCTTTCCGGAGCGTACATATGGAGTTGATAGAATTGAAGAAAATTGGTGAGTCAGAAGTGAAGAGGTCTCCTTCACCTTGTCTTGTTCTGAGTAAACACCTCAAATCAATCACCTGCAAGTCACTCACAGACTCACAGCCTCCAGCCTCCCAAGCCTCTGTTCACAACAGAGTTTTTCTCATAGCGGGGTGAGCCAAAGTGAGAAATCTCTATAATCGGACCGGAGAGACAAACACATGGGACTTGTGCAACTGACAGCAAAATTTTCAAGAGGTGGTTTTTCTTCCAACATCATTTCACCATTTCATTCTATTATCTCAATGAAATCTGGAATTTACAAATCTTTTCTCCTTCCTCTTATTTGAGCCCTTAGAAATAACAGGAAGGATTTCAGGGTAAATACTCTCACAAAAGTAATCCTTCATAAGACAAGCATACATTCAGAGCTATGTACATATGTATGTACGTACAAAGTTACAAGCACAACCGCATATTTAGTACCATACTTGAGTTTGACTTTTCTTGTAATCACTCAACTTGTCAACTTTGTTGACTTCCCTCTTTGAATTTGAATATTTGCAGGAATTTCCCTCTCGTTGTCAATAGGTTTTTCAAGACATTTTCTGGGACAGAGTATATAACTTCGGGTGGGGAACTTGAGAGGGACTAGAAATAATAGTTGAAAATAAAAGTACTTGGCTTCCCTACGTGTATGTACATACATATGTACATATAAGGTACATGAGGAGACTAATAAGGGTATATAACAATACCAAGAATTTTTATTTTGGTGCATAAGCAACCACGCCAGGCCTAACTCCTCGCCTTTGAACTGGAACTTTGAACCCAGAACGACTCCAGGAGCTCTTACACAGAATTAGGTGGAATGAGTGAAAAGATTTAATAAAAGCCCGAGCTAATCGTAAACCATTGGAGTGGCTTTACACTTGAGATGATAGTCTCAGCCTGAGCTTGGAAACTCTCGGAAAATAACCATTGATAGGAAAAGATCAGCATTTGCACGAATGGCAACTACCGCTCAACCATCTCTCCCACTCTCCCTCTCTCTCTCTTGTGACTGATGTGGGTTTTGAGACACTTATGTGATGGAAATATTTGTGGTTCGATTAGAATTTCAAGAGTCTCTACTCCTTCACTCTCAAACCCAGCCATACATATACTTTCCGGAACTATTACAGGAGAAGATGCAAAAGAATCTCATTACAGCAAGTCCTTAGTTTACGATTCGCGTCCAAACGATAAACCCTTTGGTCTTTACAACAAGCGCCTGGATCCTGCCACGACCCTGGCAAATAAGTTTCCAGGCTTTGAAGTATTTTACTTTTTGGATTACATGGAGGTAGTATCTATCTATATCTATATGTACATACTTAGTCCCCCTGTATAATACTATTTTCCAATGTCCCACAACGGACTATCGGAGACCCCATGGAGCCTTACATACACTCCAACATGTTTCCATTTAAGTCGCTCAAGTAAAACTTGTGGCGGGAGTTGGTACGCTTGAATTTTCTGTACGATCAACTTTACCAACATTCTCAACTAGGTACGTGCCCTCGTCAATTATTGTGAACTAAATCATTCATCCGGATCGTTGATTTCTAGTTCCTCTCCAGCTTCCATAGAGACACTTCCCATGTGGATATACATAACTAGATATGTAAGCCTATAGCCTTGATTGAACTTCCATGCCTGTGTGTAATCGAATAGTTTTGTTCAACATTTTTACCCCAGCCTCGCATAGTTTCCCATCAGAAAGTGACAAATAATTTTTCCTTTATAACCGCCTCCGCCTCTTCCAAGCTCAAGTTTCATTCTTGCTCGATAATTTCAGCCCTATGCCTCCCCACAGTAAATAACAACCATGGACTTAATGTCCCAGGATCCAGGAGGATTTCGCTGTATGGTAATATATTCCTCTACTATATATGTATATTATCATATTATTATCATATACCAGCGTAATATTACCAGGCTCAGGAGGCTCCGAGTTTTACATTTGGTACTACAGTAGTGTGAGGAGAACTCACATGCATACATTTGTGATACATGTCTATAATTACATGGATACGTGTCAACTCTTACAAATAATAGGATTTTTCATGCTAAATAGCCCAAAAATGGAGCAATTACACATTATGATTTTCATTAACTCCCATTATTTCCCTCCGACGTCAGCCGACTGTGTAACATTTTTACACACTTCCCATAACACCATGTGATCTTGTTAAATCAACTGTTTCTAAAGGACTAAATGCCCCCAGAAAATTCTGCTCAGATGCCTGCTCAATTGTAATGAATGATGCTGGGAGCGGGGACTTGACATCACCACTGGTCTCTGTGTACATTGGAAAATACAGATTTTTCCCTCATGCCCATTGTACATAGTCGTACATGGGAATTTATATGGGAGCGTGATAGAATAGTGAATTTAGTAGTAAAACCCAACCAAAGAATGTAATCAAGCTGGAATTATGTAATTTAGAGTCACTTTCTGCCTGATTTCCTCCGAAAAGTCAGGGCACAGTATGTATACTCTGTTCAATTTAGACATTCTTGGCAGTCCGAGTCCCTGTATCCGTTCATACAGTAGATATACACATGGCTTAAATGAACCAATCTCATTATATTTCATGGGACGCGTGTACTTAAGTTTGAACGTTGTTTGTGTGTGTGTGTACCCAAACGTGTGTATGTATGTTTCTATACATTACACAACATGTACATATGTAAACATAATATGTAATTATGTTTGTGTAGATGCTCGAGGGCTACACATCCAGCTGTACACTACAGAATGCTCCCCATGTATACAAAATGAGTAACAGTGCTTACACTACAATAACATTTGCAAATAGCGGTTTCAACAGAATCTACGCTACACTCGTATACTTACATGTCACTCGTCGTCCAACAACCAATTTGAAAGTCAAAGCTTGGAAATACTTTTCCATAGTAGACAATAACCGGCAAGAGCATATTAGCTTTTTCCTCTGCACAAGCACGACGGTATTCATCTTCCTAGCTCCCAAATAATATTTGATATGGTTGGAATATCGTACTATGATACACTGTACATGTAAATAGGTGGTTGTGGTAGGTATCTATAGGCATAGTAATATGTGCAATGTGAGGCAAATGTGCCAAAAAACGAAAGGAAAAAATGTTATCACATGATTTCCCTGTACTAGTATATTTCCTGGGTACAATCAAAAGAGCAAATCCTGTATCCGCACCATGACTCAGTGATTACAAACCAGTGAGCCAGAGCTAATAGGAAGTATGTATTGTTTATGTAATGACGTACTCCACAATCATCGCAGGAGCTTTATTGTATCTTCATAGGATCCCAAGCCTCCCAAAGAATTTTCAATTATGGTCAAGTTTATGCCTGAGAAAATTACTAAATTATTGGGTAAACATGTGGAATTAAAATTCATTGGGAATACTTCCAAGGATTTAATTACTGCAGAGTAAAGTTTACACAGAGTATACGTCCATGGGGATAAAAAACCCTCAGCTGTAAATGTCCAGGAATGTTAGATGCAAATTACCCACATGTGTAGCTTATTTCAGTGTAAATTCGGTGTATGTACATATTTACTAGGGAGAGAGAAAAAAATATTGCTGTAGATAGTTCCCTGTATATCTATAGCTTTGTAGTCCCCCCGACATGCCCCCATTCATTACAATTTCGCAATGTGCCAGCAATTTAGTAAAATTTAGATGGAATTTCCGCCTAAATTATATCCACTCCGTAAATTTATGGATACCTTGAACTTGTCTCTTGCCCCAAACCAATCTCATTTTGGTTTTGGCATCTGGGCCTATAGATGAAGTGAGTATAGGTAGATATAGGAAGGGATCTAAAACTGGGAGTAGTAGTTTTTAGCTTTGTCCATTCCTCAACTTTGAAAATTACATGTTACGTGTACTTCACATCATAAATACTAATGTTCTGCAGGATTCATGATACGATTGATTTTTCCCATTTCATTTGTCCATTATTCCCTAAACAGCATTTCATGATAAAGACGCTCATATCCACAGGGCAGGAGGCATGAGTTAATATCAGTTTATAGTGTAGTTACAATTTTCATGCAAAAAAAAAATAACACACGTACAAGCATATACATAGATACTTTTAGGTACAATCCTCAAGCTCTTTTTTTTCGCAATTTACAAGCGTCACGAAAGCTGATCCACAGTTAACGACGTCTAATCAAAACCACGGCAGACACGTGAGATTTTATGCACACATTTAGTTACGTACATTTGGGCTGAAGCTGGAGTGAGCACTGCTGCTGCTGCTGCAGTGGTTGTTCCTATGCTAAAGGCTAGGTGTGTAAGTTATATGCGGATGATGATCATCTGACGTGAAAACTCTGGGTCAAAATCGAACTCATAAAGTTAAACAATAAATTCCTGGCTTGTGGCTATAAAGTGAGCCACTAACGACAAAAATACGATGGGACCCAACTCACGACTTCACGATTTCAAGTGCTTCATCAGCACCTTTTTTCACTCCTGTCTTATCAAACTCCCATCTATGCATGACACACACGACTATTGAACAAATTTGAAACCACTTTATACAAGTACGGACTCCTCTAATGTATTACCTTCTGTATGGAGTGTATGAATATGTACGCATGCATTCATGCCTGTAGTATGTAAAAGGTAAATGAAATCTTAAGTAGGTTCCGTGAATTTTTTTTCTCCAACATTTTTTTTATAACATATTTACCTACTTAAAACCTTGGCATTTACAATAATACATTCAATCTTGTTTTTTCTTCAGTGAGGATGAGGCTCATTACAGACGGGCTGAATAACAACCAATTGGAAGGGACGCATCCATAAGTGCTACTTGAGGAGATCATGCAATAGGAATAAGATTCCTGTCAATGTACATGTACATATGTATGTATATATCTTAATGCACACGCGTCAAATATGCAGATCCTATAGAGTTTCTCCAACGGACCGTTCTGACTACTTTACTCGAGGAGAGACAATAAATACAGTTTAGCATTAATATTTTCGTGAGGATGAATTAAGATTTTGGATGTAGCATTATATAGTCACTACATAGCTGGGCTGGAAGGAGCACTTCCTATAGGAGTTCCGTAATGATGAGGCAAAACGTGAGATTTACCGTCAATCGTGATTTAACTTAAATGCTCGTCATTTTAGTCGGTAGTTTTTACCGCACAGTTTAGCTCATGGGATTATTTGGTGTTAATTTGCATATCTTCTGCTCCCCCCCCCTGTAACATGTATAAATCCCATATGCTCCTTCCCTTCCTTACCATGGACATAAATAATGATGTAATTTATTTTAGTGTGTGTGTGTGTGTGTGTATCTATACCCAACTGCTGCAAAAATAAAGTTGACTGGAAATAAATTAGCTGGGCAGAGTAATAAACTTGCCGGGCTATGTAGTCCTCACTTATTACCAATGGAACATAAGGAGATGTATGAATTGAAATAGAAGGTCATAAATCAATGTTCACATCACGATTGTTTTAAAGACTACCTTATGGGAAACTACCCATCCAGCAGGACAGATGAAGATTAGGGTGCAAATTTCCCCATCAGTTTCGGATTAATTTTCTGAGCACAGCCCCACTATTTTCTTATGACATTATTTCATACGGGCTCATATAGTAAGTTCTATATCTACATTATACTCCTAATAAAGAGGCAGGAATAATGAAGTAAAGGAAAGTCCCGGGGAAATTTGTACTATGTTCGTAGATAAAGACACATACGGCTCCTGTAATTATGTACAGACCAAACTGACTTTGTAATGAATATGCAAAGATGAGATCACAAACACAAACTTAGATTTTAGCCCCTTCGTTCTGTCAACTCTGCCGCACTGATGATAGGAGTCGTGAGCAATAGAAGAGTGGAGGGACAATGTTAAGCTGGAAATTTGTGTGTAATAATTAGCCTCAAAGTTTCTGGGCATCTCCTCTCCCGATGCTTTTACGTCTGTGCTCAAATGGTTGTTCCCCCCCTAAGGTAAAAAATGTTGGATTGCAAATGCACTGGAAATGAGAGAGACCGGAGCGTATGATAATAACGGGAGTGTAAAGATATGGCATAAGCCACAACTCATCTTAAAACCAACTCTCGTTCCCACTTTAGGGATTGAAACAATAACGATTTTAAAATGTCTCTATATTCATTCCACTCACACTCTCAATGAGAGTTTCCCTGGGACGCGTGCAACGGATTTCAAAAACGAAGGCTCTTCCCCACTCCGTTATATTTACGTAACTTTGGGGATGTATCACTTTACAAGTATCTACGCAAAGTATAGTTGACTACCGTACATACCCAGCTCATTAGCATGCATACTCTTCAGTCCGAGAGTTTACTCAGATTCACATAACTCTCTTAGTATGTAGTTCCATGGAGATACATACATTATCACAAATTTAAATTCAATCAAGAATATCTTTTGGAAGTGTAGTAGTAAAGGGGGATTTTAAGGGCAGGCTCTTCACTCTTCCCTGAAAAATATGCGGTTGCCATTTATGACTACTTCAAACTCCTCTCTCTGGACTCCTTTCTCTCCCTTCTATGGAGTCAAACATTTTATCCTAATAAAAAGCAAGCGTGGCAGACACAAAATTGACTAATCTGAGTATCCATCGTTTAGTGTAAAAACATGTACGTCTATTTCATCGGGTATGACATATGAGCTCAATTCTTGGAAAATCTAACTTCAAGCTTGTCACTGCGGCCTGAGTCAAAGAGGGAAAAACTTTGAAATCCTAGAATGTTTACTACTCCATAGCCCCGGACTGATCTTTGGAGAGGATAATCTAGTAATCTTATAGAGCTAGTACGAGTGAGAGTCAAAACTGAAACACTTGACTTGTGCGTTGGGTTTCGTGCAGAGCATGGAGCTTATAGAAGCTGGGGGTAACGGCAGTACTTAAAAGAGTGGAAAAATGCAGATCTCACTGATAATGACAGAACAGTCTGACAGAGAGGATCCACTTATGCATTCGTAAGCGCTCAGTGTGTAGTAACATGAACATAAAGCCTCAAGTTTTTGTAATAGTAATGCCACACTACTGTACTAAACATAAGTTGCATATTTATTTCCTTGCAGAAATTTTCGTGTGAACTTGGGTGAAGTTATATTACTCTTTCAAATAGAATTTGTTTATTATTTTGTCATTTTTAGGTTACTTTTTTCTTCAAAGGCTTATATGGTTCACCCAGAGCCTGAAATATTGTCAGGGCTGCATCTGGCTAAAGTTATCGTTGTCACTCTTACTTTGAATTTGATAGGATTTTATGACGTTAATACTTTTCTTATTATAGTAAATCCTTGGGATGGCATAGGATATATATAGACAGTTGTAAGAGAATTTACACTATGGGCAAAAATATTGGATCCCTTCCCGTCTATTGCCATCCTAATATAGTTTTTTATCCTTAGTACAGTGTGCTACTGTAAGAGTCACATTTTGCTCCATTTAAGGGTGGAATTATTATAGAAAGTCGACTGTTACATCTACAATAATTCTGCATTTTGTTTCTTTTAGTAAGTTGGAACAAAATAGGTGATACGATTGGAATTTTAATTATGGAAATATGAATGAACCAATAAGAATGATTAAGGATGCGATAAAACTTGACTACAATATGATAGAAATTCCTGTAAAATTTACGATCCTGCACCCTTTTCAAAATTTGGTTAAAGCAGACCAATCTCCAGGAAATATGTTTACAAACTTAGCAAACAATTTTCCTCTTTCATGAGTTCCCAGCTCAAATAGACCCTCTATACTATGTAGATTCTCATTGAGAGATAAATGAAATTCTCAGGAAGAAATACAAAGAGTCACGCTTGTGCTATTTCAAGAAAAGAAAATGAGAAGTAGAAAATGTCTCCCAAAGTCTGAGATCTTATGTGAAGAATAATTTTACCTCCGGACACTTCTCCCTGGGTTATATGCGCATATTATATTTCCACGAGAGCTAAAGGCTTGGATTTTTAAAAGAGCGTAAAATGAAAAGGCAGTCTTCAGTCCTCAGCTCGGATTAATGTACGCAAGTACGTATGTACATATGTACGTCCATGTGAATTTTTTGTGGTACAATGTTATATGGGACTTTGGAACAGTAGTGACTCCATGCACGTGCAGTTAATAAAAAGGATATTAGAAACCCAAGCCTTCCTCCTCCCCGACAAGGTAATAAAACAAAGGATGTAAAATATAACTTGAAGTAACTTTTGCCATCTTTAGTTAATCAATTTCATCTAATTCTAATAAGGATTCTAATAACTTCTAAAGATTTGAGAGTGACGATTAAATTTGTAATGTAAATTCAAAACTCCTGAGAAACGAGTTATGAGTATGGTTTTCAATTTCCTCGGATCATCATTTCCATTTATTATATGCCAGACAAAACAATGGGAGTGTGAGGAAAGGGCTGGTGCATCAGGGTATTCCTTCAGATCGAGAGTGTGTGCTCGAGTTTAAAGAGAGTTTGATTCTCTGATTTGAATATTTTTTTTTGTTGCCCGTCCAACGCACACCTGATCAACCCTCCTGATACTATACGAGCAGCAGAACCTCGAGGGAAAAACTAATCCTGTGCTGTAAAAACTGAAGCTCTGCTAATAACTATAGCTAATAGAAAATGTTTTATAGGAAGTATATGTTCAAACATTGGATTAAATAAGTAAGGAGGAAAAACAAGGAAGGCTTGTAAAAAGACGCTCTTGTTTTCACGGGCCGCGAGGTGCAATCAACCAAAGGAGAAGCCTATGGAAGGTTTTATACACTCTACCGAAAAAAACCCAAGTCTCACTAAATCAACGGTGTGGACTTCACTGCTATGTAGTAGTACATATGTATGTAGTAGTCTCTATGTTATTTAATGTGAGTGCGTGTAAGTATCTCTCTATGGATAAGTTTAAGCATGCAATGTCGGCCTGATAAAAAAAGAAAATGTTATTCGTTTCACAAACTCAGTGCTACTATTTGCACCGTCAATCTGCACCGGTATTTAACTCCAGGGCTTGTTTTGTAACCCCCCCCCCCTCTCTCTCTCTCTCTCTCTCTTTCTCTCTCTCTCTCTCTCTCTCTCTTTCTCACATCAAGATTTCCCTTCAGCCCTCCAACCAGTCCTCACATGACATTATACATGACTTGGAAAATATTATTACTGGCGCAGACAGGAAAACATTGCGAAGAACTTGTACAAAAATAATAAAAGTGTGGAATAATACGTGCGTTATGTGTAGGGCCAATTCCATGTCCTCCTCCAAGCACTGGTACAAGACCCGTGATGTAAACTTTTTTAGCTACTGTTCCTCAGCTGTGAGACAATGTGAGGATTTGGACTGGATTTGTGGAATATAGTTAGATGTAAGTATCATTTTGACGTTGGGAGTCGAGACTTGCATATGAATTGCAAGAGTTGTGTGTCTGGGAGAGTGGAGTGTAGGAGATACAAGTGAGGCTCAAGTGTTCATTCCCTAGAGGCTTGTTAAGACCAATTTAGTTCACCACAAGAGGCAGGAACAGACCTTGTTATAGAATCGTAAAGTCGGTCATATTTTAGTGAAAACCACCACCTTGGAGAAAATCATAAAATTTCAAGGCAGGTAGTCAAGTCAAATCAAGTCAAGATCAAGATAACAATTACAATTTTTGTATGCTCCTCACTCCTTCCCCCTCTCTCACTCACTTTCATTCCACTCGCCTCTTCCCTCCAAACTATGTACATATATCCGTGGAGTCATCAGTGGAGTAAAAAGCATCTTCAATACTTAAGAGCAAATACGAAAGGCAAAACCTACACCTTTGCGGAGACTAGAATGCCAATAAAGTATAGGGAGAGAGGCTGAACGTGGACAGGGAGAGCAACCCTTTAGTCCTTATAAGCCAAGCCTAATATGGGTATAAATCCCTATCATGTATGTATATATCTATGCATGTGTCCACACATTAAAAGAATTTTTCTAAATGAAAGCTAAAGCAATTACATATCATGTACGAGTCTTATAAGAATTTCTGGTGATAGCCATTGGTACAGTAGTTGTGTATAATGCTCAAATTCCAGAGTCAACCCATGACTGGGTGCACGCAGGCAATTTACTTTACACTTTTACCTTCACTCAAGTTCATTTACGCTAATATACACACATGTAATGGCAGTAACAAGTTTGGGGCCTAAAATTCATTAGAGAGAGAGAGAGACTCATTCCAGCTACACATTTGTGTTGGCCTCAAGATTATGGGAATGGAACAGGAGCAGTAGCCGGTGCTACTGCTGAGTAAGTACTAGTAGTTTCTGTATGTTCATTGCCAGGACTCATGTGTAATTTATATACATTGTATTTGTCCGTACCCTTAACCTTTTCGCATTCAATTTTTTTCTTCTTATTTCTCTCCCAATTGCCTCTTAGGGATGGATAGTGAAAAAACATTTCTCTGATTACTCACACATCAACAATAACAGGATGACATGACATGGGAGGATGGTCCATGGTCGTCATCCCATACTCACAACAACAGCTTCCCTACTCGTACACCTTCCCTCGGGCTTTTTCCTAGTCAAGAACCAACCTGTATGTATGTACATATGTATGTACAATGTACGAGCACATACTTTCTGTCGAACATGTAGATTTGTAAGAGCTCTGAAAAATGTTACATGAGTAGTTCCATCATGTACATACTTATCCCATATTGCTCTTATCTACATTCACAGAGACGTCTGGACGGACGATATTTACGTGTGCACTGTATACATATGCAGCAGGTCTCAATAATACATGTAAGGAAGACTGCATCTCTGCACTCAGACCGAAACTGAATATGAAAGTCTAGGACAAGTCTGGGACTGAAAGTCCAGAACTGACGATGCAACTTTGGATTTCCCTTCCGTGGTATCTGTAAATAGAGGTACATACTTAAGTGCCAAGTAGGACGGTACAGAGACGTGCGGAGGTACTCCTTTAGTAAATTTCTGGGAATCCTATACACATGTGAATGAGAAGGTTGAGGGAAACTGTCGAACGTGAATTTTATTTAAACATTCAAGTAATTTATTTATATGACTCGGGAATTCAAACACCCCCAAAAAGTTGAGAGTTGCCTGAAGAAGAACTACCATATGGCCACTCCTGTTTCTCGTTCAACATCCATTCCATCCCACTCCCTGGACCACATCAACACTTTTTCCTACCCAGTGGAAAATCCTTATTCTTTTTTTTTTTTTGCCACTGGGTGACTTGTCTCCTATGGAGTTGTTGTTACCCATTTTATGCGCGCGGTTTCCTCTCGCTCTCTTGAAGACGCTTCTAACTGTAGGAAGATACAGATACTTCCCTCAATATTTTTTTCCAGTCAATTCGGAAGGACTGAGAGCTACTGAGGAAGCCTACATTATTGCTACTCCAGTTGAAAGCTGCCCACTGTTTCCCCATAGTTGCATACCCTCCTGATTTTATTGTTTGTTTGTGTATCTAACAACACGATTGATATTTTAAGTAGATTCTGTCTCTGAAAGACATAAACAAGACTACATGTGTTCACAGAGGAGGAGTATCCGTAGATAAACTGATATTCCCGTATATAGACTGTACTCCAGATTTTTCAAAAGGATAGCCACCCAAGACTCTGTAATGTTGAGGGGTCTGAATATCTATATATAAATTAAAGCCTAGTAGGAGTAGTGTGCATGTAGATTTTAAAAAAAAAGCCTGGAAAGAAATGCAACCACATACATATAGCGTGCCTGAAGGGTTCATTGGAAGGAACATTGAGAAAATTCTGGACTCCTTTTTATTACAGACAGTGGATGGAGATGAGATGGATGAGGAAGAACAAAGGTACCGCAGCTGCCTTTTCGTTCCGCTCCCGATTAAAATACAAACAGTGCGAGAGAGAGAGGGAGGGAGAGAGAGTGAGAGAGAGTGAGAGAGAAGAAGACTCAGAAGAAAGGAAGCTTATTGTCGTAAAATTCAAACAAAATTTACACAAAAAAAGTTCATCTTCTCCGAATCTCCGGGGACTTTTAGCTCTCACGATATGCTCAAGGCAGGAACTGAAATCAGATTAAACCACTAGTTTTTAGCCCCTCACCAAGTGTTAACCTTAAGGAGATTCCCAAGTAGAATTGGCTTCTCTCGTAGTTTGTTCCTATATTCCAGATTTTATCCCCATTTCTCAAGAATTATGACGCTCTTGAACATGTTCATTAAAAGTCAGGCACTCATTTATCTTTAATTAACTCCCTGACTCCTCAAATGGTATTTTTACTCTCACCATTATTACTACAATATCCTCACACGCAAAAACCCGCACTTCATCATCCTCGGCCCAGTTTTTCCTCCTCCACCTGGAAGAGAGCTTAATCTATTGACTATAAATACTTCATTTGTCTAACCTGGAAATTAGTCCAAGATTACATGACTTCACTGAAGGCTCCCATGCAAGGCTGTATGGAGAGCATTCTGTCAAGGAGAGAGGGCTAAATAAATCCTGGGAACATACATACATATATGCACGTATCCCAATACAACTCATTCCTCATCGCTCCAGCGGTACAAAATGTGTGAAATGTCTGATTGCAGCAGAAGTTTATCACTGTATTGATTTATGGCGGAATCTGATAACAAGATTTACGTCCCAATTGCAAATAATTTTCCTTTTTCTCAAATCACACAATTCTTGGTCGTTCAGGCGGGGAGGTTACTGCAAAACTTCCCCATTACTCCCCTCGCCCTGTGTCTGTACATACCTGCTTGAGCAAGTTTATAAATAAGTGTAAAAAGCCTTTCTGACATGACTTATATATTTACAAAAGGAAAGTTTTAGTAATTTTCATATTTGGCTTTTATGACGATACTATAGAGAGAGAGAGAGAGAGAGAGAGAGAGAGAGCCCATTTTAGATACATATGACCAACCCGAGAAAAATCGTTTTGGATCAGCATGAGACCAACAACAAACAACAAATAAACTACGCAGGGAGCCTTTGGATGAGGCAAAAACTGTTATTTTTCCTCCGTCCCAACTGCATTTTTCTATTTTATGTATCTAGCCCACTAATACTGAAAAAACAGGGCTTTTAGTATTTAGTTATGCCTATAAAAAGGGAGGGACTTGTTGAAAATGCATAAATTGCTAGGCTCTTCCGAGCCTGTATGGATTTTCCTAGTCTATGTATATTACTACTCGATCTAGATTCCCGTGCTCAAGCCAAGCTCCAAAGCTAGTCGTTGGAGTTGGACAAGTGAAAATAAAATTTGAGAGAGTGGCTTATTATTTGCACATATGATATATCTAATACATAGGTATGATTTTGGCTGGGAGTCTTGGACCGGTGCACCCCAGGATGCTAAATACTCCCGTTTGAGTGCCTACCTTGACTAGTTTTACATTCTTACCACTGAACCGAACCGTGTCTGAGTGGAAGGAACACGTAGCTACTGTACGGCGGAGAGAGAGAGAGAGAGAGAGAGAGAGAGAGAGAGAGAGAGAGAGAACTGGGAAACGATAAAGCTTATGTTGGTATTATTTATGATGAAATGGCATGGAACAAAATCACATTCTTACCTTCTCCACTAACACACTCGACCTTTTCATTTCCCGTCAAGACCTCCACTTCATTCCTTTTTGCAAGACTAAATGTAGATTTCGATGCAAATTCCCAATATCAATAGTGACTCTAGACTATTTCATGCCTATAAATTGTTCCATGGAAAAAGAGCCTTTCCATGTATAGATTTACGTCCTCGTGTAATACTCACATATACCTATGTCATATCATGCTACACGAAAGGAAAGTAAAAATATGCCCACGTAATTTTTCCTCAAACTTCGACAAGCATTTTCTCCATATGTAGATACATATTTGAACATTCTACATATATCTATATGTGTCAGGATCTTATTCATCCCTTAGATACTTACATATTTTTATATACATACATACATTCAGAATTTACGCACTAGAAGTAGATTTGAACTGGAAGTAAATCCATTTTTCTATGTACCTTTCATACTCCACCAAAAGCCAACATAAGGCCTGCCAAGTTTGGGAAGTTTGACAAGGAAAAATCTGTCGTGAAAAAATCTTACGCAATGGCTCATATTATGTTTATCCAGGCATCTCCATATTGAATACATTGGGGCCCCTGTGTAGGTACGTATGTACACACATACATAGGACCACAAATAGAATCACGTCAGAGGTGGTATTAACTCCGTGTTTATGAATTTCCAGGGGAAAACAAACCCTGTATGGGATGCCAAAATGTAATATACTCCACTCGTATGTCATGGACAAGTCTGATAATTTCTACCAGGGTTGGGTTTACTAGGGTAAGCCCCAATGGCAAAGGAAATTTTGGTTGTTTTTTGGCACCCAAGTCTCATTGGAAGACACAGAGGGTGGTAATAATGAGCCCTGAGTGAGCCCAGCACGTCATCATATAAACCTACAATTTTTTTAGTCTGAAACATCCCTGACAAAATTTTAGAGGCACGTACTTACACGTAACTGTACAGATATACATAGTTTGAATATAGGAGGAAAAGGACAGGGGAAATTATTCTCAAATGAAAAAAATCCAAGGAGTGAAGAAGCTCATGAATAGTTTGTGTGATAAGGGAAGTATAAAAAAGGTGTGAGGTTTAGGAGCGAGAGTAACCACTAAAGTTTACCTGTAAACTGCACTGGCACGTCTGCAGATAATGTTACAATATAGTAGCTACGACCTGAGTACAAATCCACTGTGCTTATGTAAGCCTATAGTGATTTAAGGGAGAGATGCATACATTCATCCATCCTACTAGGAAATCTTCTCTGGTAGCCGTCCCACTATCTATATATAACATAGATATATGAACACTGAACACAGTAGAAACAAATTCAGACAAGTGCCTTCCGTTCATCAGCACTCAACTTTTCTAACGCTTTTTCTCACACTTTCTTATATCATCAACATCATCACCCTCCCTATTGTGTTAAACATGTACTCTACATGAAAGCTACATATAACTACTGTATTGAAAGTTCTCCTTCAAGAATGCTACCCTGTATGGAATTGCTCCTTCGTATAGGGATGCTTTTGCATATATGAATGTCATGCAGTATGTATGAAAAGCTATATACAGATAGTAGATAGATACATATGTAATGTGCATATGTGTGTGTAGACATGCAGAAGGGATCATACAGCCCTCCAGGGTCCGGAAAACTCCATTCTCAACTATAAACTACTCGAAATCCGTCTACGGAAAACTTGTTCCAATTTGTTCATCTATTCAGTGAGATATGTGGGGAAAAGACTGAGATTTGAAAATTCTTTTGCACACTCACTGGAGACACTTTGCTCTACTTCATCCTTGAGCAATCCACAAACCCTAAACTAGACTTGGAAACAATTCATGCTAATCTCTGAGGATCGATTAACTTAATCTTTCCCACTCACTCACGCCGAGCCCCTTCCCCTTGTGATAATCCCTAGCAAAAATGATATCTCTTTACTACCCACCACAACCCGCGCGAACAGAAGGAACATATATCTGTGTATGGACTGGGAAGTCGTGATGAGATCTTAGGAAACCTGTCCTCACCAATGCTCCCAACTTCTGGTAGGTTAGTCCTTTTGGTACTTGTGAGAATAATTTTACCAGATTAAGATTTACTGTCTGCAGCGGAACAACTATAAAGATGATAATTGCAGGCATTACCTGGATCCCTTTTAAATCAGCCGTATAATCATCTATGAAATCCAGTGTGATGTTCGGCTCAAAGTCGTGCAAGGGAGTCACATAGGAGAATCCCCGCAGGAGCCTCTATATACCGTGAACAATGAATCTGTTAATGAGCCGTTGAGAAAACCCACAATTGTAATCATAATAATAAAATATTCTTGACAATACAGCGAAACCAATTCGGACGTGCTCAAATGAACACGAAAGTAACGTTTTAAAATCATACTCAAAAAAATTCAACTGGCGTAATCATCTGTGTAGGGGCCTGTACCTACAACTTGGGATGAGTAATTGCCCTGCGTACCTATACTTATTAATGCTATGTATACATATTTACTGTAATATGCCTAGGCACGATATAAGTTTCCCACATTAAAAAATTTCCCTCAATTCTACCCCATCTTTACATCAATAGATATATCTCGATATTTGAAACGGAAGTGAATTGCGGAAGTTATTCGCGTATTATCTGAACCCGAAAATTGGGATTATTATTGAAACCACCCAATGATTATACATTCTCTTGAAATAAGAACTACTCTTAAAATATTTGATATAACTATGTATGTATGTAATTATATGTATATAAACACTATGCCTTCTATCTATTAACAAGCAGTTTTCTTCCTATAGTGGCAATTTTGATTTGGAAATTTCAAACCAGCAAGACGTTTCCACTACATACATGACCTAAAATATATGACTGAGTAAAAAGCGTCCGGCTGACACAATCGAAATTGCTCGCCCATCCACAGTCACATACAGTATTTGACAGGCAGGAGTATCAAAGTGATACTCTCATGACTGATGGGAATCTAATGTTTTTATCAAATAGTAAAAAAGGGAGTTTTAAAACATGTAATTTGCATTCCCACAACTCCTTGTCAGACTTGAGATCCTGCCTGAGTATTACTCCTGTACTTATGTACATTAGTACGAGGAGAAAAAAATACCACATTTCTTGAAATCTACAGTGTGATAACGCTAATTACACTTGAATTCATTTCTCACCTGCGGAGAGACTATAGGGAGCATACAGATGACGGCGGAGCCACCAGGAAAAATAAAGTACATACAAATGCTCAGGATGAAAAAAAAAACATTTTTCAGTTACAAGTCTTTGCCCTTCTTCCTACCTCACATGGAAGGAATAAGAACAGGAAGGATGTTTTAGCCCAAACTTCAAGGAGACAAAGATTGCTGATGAAAACTTACTATTGCTGATAACTTATAAATGAGCTATGCATTTTTCATGTTCAATCTCCCAAGTATGCATGAGGACATGTATGTATGTGTACATATTTAAATTTATAGAGTCCAGAGTAATAAAAAGAGCAAGTATCCTGATTTAAATATTTTAAACCAAAGGAACCTCTCTCCAGTAAACACAACTCTCACATATGTAAAGTAGGTTCTGAATTTACGTCCGGATCGACATTGCCTGCATACATGAGGAATACTCGAAGGTATTGTAGGAAGGAGAGTCTACTCAAGTAGTAGTGACAGGACGGGAGTTGTCAGCACAAGTGAGGAAAACAAATAAGTTTTTCATGAAGGCGGCAATGATGAAAGGTCTGAAGAAGTAGGAGGAGGAGGACAGGCACAAGCATAGTAATGACACACTTTGAAAATTACCTCCGAGGAAATTGACTGATAAGGCGGATTAATTCTCCTGAATATAATCAAATGAAAACCAATGAAGCCTCACATGAGACATTAATCATAGTCTACAACCAGTCAAACACTTATCAAGCTTGACGAGTTAAAAGGAACACTTACAAAAGTCCTCTGTACTTTCTTACCTTCACCTGCACTACACAACTCATTACTTCCAATGTATCTGTCCGCATATCAAATGTCCTCGTAGTCCTATCAGACGTAATTAATGGAAATACTAGAACGATTTCGAGGAATCCAAAGGCATTGAGTGAGGATGTGTGTGTGTGAGAGAGAGAGAGTGAAAGGAAGGAAGTGTGGAGAAAATATCTTGCTTTTAGTCAACTTTGCATACGTTGTTGTGTAGCAAGTACATAACAACATGGCGCCAAGCCACATCGTCTTTTACTACTTAGTTAAACGCGAAAATACCCCAAGTGTTTTCCTTTGACTTGTTACCATGAAAAATTAACGGCAATCGTTTCAAGTGTTGCTCGAGTACCATTACCTTTTGCTACGTCTCATATTCTACATATATCAGCAAAGCAAAAGTGGAGAGAGAGAAACATACAGAGAGAGAGAGAGAGACAGAGACAGAGAGAGAGAGAGCTTATTAGCAACTACAAACGTCAGTCGGTTTGTTAGTACGGATTAGCAACAGTAACCGGATAGGAGGTAGGAGGTGCACCTTGGTGTTTATTTGTAGTTTTCGTCAGTATAAGAAACACGGGTACTTGCACATATTATGTACTCAAATGTTTAAAAGTGTTAGTATTCCCACTGCAAATTTTCTCCAGCCCCATAAAAGCAATACCATCAATGACATTTACGCGCATTAATTCATGCGAGAAGTTGGGACGCATTACGCATTAAATAGCAAAATGTACTCATATCTATTGAGACCTGTGTGTGTGTGAGTAATACGTTGCAGACGATGTGATGACTCGGGGAGCAGCGGCGGTACACTGTACAGTAGTAGTAGTCAACTTATGCCGAGTTCTCATACTGCACATTGGGATTGGGCTAAACCCAAGTACCGCATTATAGCCCACGTCGTGTACACCCGGCTCGAATTAATAACACCAGGACGAAGACGGTAAGAGCGAGTGAGCGACGATAATTTGACTTGGAATTGGTTATGTAAATAAGTAAATACCACGGATCTTCATGACTATTGACATTACTGATTGCTGTGTGCGTTTATGTGCACACTTGCAGTTCAGGACGAGACAGCCTCTAAATACAGTAGTGGGAGGTTCTGCAGAGTTAAAAGTTTATATAGAAAATGCCAGTCGTCAGTCATACATAATAATAAGCACTCCCGCGTAAGTTGTTCAAATAGCCACAAATTCCCTTGTAAAGCGAAACTCACTCAAATGAGACGCTCAAGACTCATGATCCCAAATTACACACTCCTGTGTGTACTCCATCTCCGTCCTCATATTTTATCAGTTGTTAGGAACTAGGAGATACTCAAATTATGTTTTGACTTCCTTCACTCATATAAGTAGATATATATATATATATATAGATATATATAATTATATATATAGATATATATATATAGCTCCTATTAAAAATATAAATATGGAAAGGAGAATTAATGCACATCCGAATTTCCCCCTGAATATTCCAGTAATAATGCGGAGTTTGGGAGACTAGTTACCGGAGTTGTAGTTAATAGGGGTTTCGGCAGTGCCAAATGTTCTCCCAGCCCATATCCAGTATTAATGGGGAACAGGCAGTACCTCTAATAATTACAATTACCATTATCGGCATTTCCTTAATCAACAGTTATTGCTTCACTTTTGCCAATAATTGGCAAAGACATATGCTGCTGGGTGCGCATTTCTATTAGTGTTTTGACGACACTATTTACGTCAAATGGCAGAAAGGATATGGGGGCTGTCATTATATGCTACCCGAATGCTGCCTGTCTGAACCTCACATTACGTCAGGACGAGTCATTCCACTGATGAGAGGACTTTACACAGGGACAACAAGGTCACATAAATATTGGAATGTTTAATAACATAGAATCCTCGTTTAGGTAATTTGATGTCTCTTTTGGAACGATAATAATAATTACTGATAGTTTCACTGCGACGGAAGCGTTTAGTAATATCAGTCATGCATCTATATCTGTACTCAATGGGCCAACGCAAGTCAATTCCCTTCATGTTATTAAAAGCTGGAAACTCCTTCATGTGGTTTGGAGCTTTGCACGCGTTTCCAGAGTCGTAGCTACTATCTGTAAATACATATGGACGTAGATATCTACCTTAGTGATGCATTCTAATCACTTCAATGGAGGTAATTGTCTACGATGATGCATTTCCTTCCCTTGATTGTAAGTACTTGATCCAAGGGAGAGTAACCAGCAAAATCAACTCAAGCTGTCTGATATGTAGATACTCCAAATGACAGAAAACCTGGGTAGGGAATTCAGAGGGGGATTTTTAGCGGGAAATGTTTCTACTTTCTGTCCTACATACATACATAGATATCTATAGATATACTATCTCCAGTTTTATATACGAGTATGACAGGCAATGATAGACGTCTCTACAATTTGGATGAATGCGTGTGTCAGATAGTTCGAAGTCACATTGTCTAACAGGGTTTATAAAATATTCAAAACATTTTGAATACAGTATGTTCTTACTATACGTAATCGTACTATACGTATTTACATTATGTATATAAAGGAATGTATAAAATGTGTGTATGCACGTGTTACATTGCTCTGCTGTGAAAAGCATTGAGGACTTCCTCACAGCAGGTATTTCATCCTTTACTGTGCCCTATACATCAGGTAAATAATAAGTGAGGAGGGAAGGAAATTCATTTGGTTGAGAATGGAGGGCAAGTCCGTGAGTTCAGTTTGAGTGAAGAATTTATGTAAAACTTTTTCTAGGTCTGTAAACTACGTGTCGGCATATAATTTACATGGATGGGATGGAGGAGTGTGTGCACTGGCTTGGTGCAAACTTATGGGGGGAACGTCGTGGATGAGAGGAACATCCTTGATGCAATGTTAATGTTGTTGGTGCATTGGATGCATCATTGAGGATTAAAATGAAGGTGTGCACCGTGTGTGTGAGTGTATTTGTATTTATGCATGTTGTTCGAGCATAATAAAGAGTTACAATGTCTTGCACACTTTCCCCATGTAATTTTTCTTGAATGGACGAGGGCCTATACATATACATATTTTTAAGAGTCTATCTAGGTGGTATTCTGAAGACGGTGCGGAAAGACGGGATCGTAATCGTTAAGGAGCTCACAACTCATGGTGGATGCAGGGAGAGCCCGCCTATTAGAATCCAAAGCTCGGACATTAAAATATAAAGGAGGTGGATGCCCAGGTAGATTAAATTGAGTGTAGGTGCACCTTCTTGGAAGACCCGGGTCTATTGCACCACATGTAATAATGAGTGGAATGGAAGTTCTCATATGAAGCTTTTACATAATTACATACATACATACTTACATATGTACGAAGGTACCCCTGAGCCTGGACATGCACACTTGTATTTATGTAATAATTGTAAGTATGTATCCATAGAGCTATCACTACTTGCATAACCTTCTAATGGGACTCCTCTACCTCATGTAGTATCTACACCTGTTTATTATTAAATGTAGTGTTATATTAATGACGTAAGTATGAAACTACCAAAAGTATGGGCCTGCACATAACGTTGTGTATGCTAATAGCTTAGGACTCCAATACACGAAACTAGTATCTAGCCTGTATGAATGGCATAGCTTTTCTCCCCTGTCATTTGCATACCCGATAATTCAAAAGACCATAGTAATGTGTAGCAGCCTCACACCAATATCCCCGAAAGTCCAAAGAATACTAACTAAGGTGAAGGAGAGGGTATAGATACACGTTCGTGTTTTTCTAAATTGAGCTCACGATGTTCCGACTGATTGTGAGCTTGTGTATGATTATTGTCCCAGAGTTTTTTCAGCGATTAGATCCAGAAGAGTATTTGTAAGAAGAGTGTTTGTGTGTGGACTAAGTTTATGATTCCGAGTCTCCGCTCAAGCACAACCCTCCCCATATATTGGAAGAGGTTGGAGAGGATAAAAAACTAATCACTCTCATGATACTATGGACTAAGGTGGTGGGTTACCATGGACTCAGATCCTCAAGAATTACCCCATGGAGGGAAAAGTTATAAGGTGAGTTTGAGGGTTTCTCCGTGGGGTGCTTGGTGTAACTAACACCTCCAGCAGTGCGACCCTACACATCACTTGCTAATGTTAAACATGAGAATATCCGAAACTTCACCTTCGTCAAAATCAAAATCGTGGCCCGGGTTCACTATCGTATTAATAATGTACGAGAAATTCTTGAGTGAGTTTATTTCCCTCCGTTTCTTTCTCTCTCTCTCTCTCTCTCACTCACTCACTCTCTCAAAAACAGCCCTCCGTCAGTTCCTTAATAAACTGACTTGTAATGTGCACAAAACTAAATTCATTATAAACTTTAATTTACTGACCAGTGAAGTGCCAGTGCCAGGAATCCTATTTTTTAACTCTTGATTGGATTTTCCCCATTCTCTTAATCTTCTCTCAAATCTATGAAACTTCTATTCGCAAGCTGTCACTCCTTGACGATTTGTTATCATTCAAACAGAATTAAATATCTTAACAGGAGACAGAAAGCTTTTTTTAAGTTTTACTTAAACTCTAAGAGCGTTCATGATTGTTAGAAAAAAAGCTAGTCGAAAAACTGCGTTCAATTCATCAACAGGGATTTACTTCAAATCGTTAATTTACATTACTGTTAGATACATATGTATGTACGTGTAAATATTTTGTGTGTAATATTTATAAGAACGCATAGCCTTATTTCTAGCATAAGAAATGCACTGAAAGAATGTTAGGACTTTATACGTAGGAAGTACAGATGTATAAGATGAACAAAAATTAAGAGAGCACAAGCTATGTATGTATGTATTTCTCGCTCCTAGCTTTTGTATAGGAACATTTGCAGACTCCTTATCTTGTCTTGTGACTTTGGCGAGCACGATGACGAGAAGTTGATAAGAAAAATGCAAAATAACATATATGTATACTACATGTGACATAGAATGTAAGTTTTATAAGAGGCATAACGCCTATAGTTAAGATACAAAACGTCTGTAAAAGATGAATCATAGTAATAAGATAATTCCGAGTGGAGAACTCGAATATATGTACTTAAAGTATCTAAATATAAGGAAATGACAATTTAATTCTGAGACAGTCTACGGTGCATTGCACCGCAATTGAATATTGCATTATTTACTATAAATACAGTATGGATGATTTTTTGCATTGAAGAGGTTAATATTTTAGCAGAGTTCGTCCATGCGTTATGCTGGTCTGAAAACTGAAACCCATAGGTTAAGTATAGGATAGTATAGCAATAAAATACACTTCCTATTCTCAGTCCTCATACTGGGAATAGAAGATCACGGTCTTTTTAGGCGAAATAGTGATACACTAAACACACAGAAATATACTAATTAAATAAGTGTGCATTAATGTAGACCGAACATTAATCATTTTATTAATACCTACAGGATTTTACAAGTAAAATAAAACCAAGTTGAGCAATATGAAATATATTTTATTTCGAGTTTGTCCAAGATTTATTTCATACACTTAATAGGTTAATTAGGTTAATTCCACGTAATCCGATCTTGAGTGCATATCTTCTTGTATTTTTCGAAATGTGAGTGGGTACGCTTTTACAGTTTCGTGATAAAAGCTGTGTATAAAAAATATTTTTTTATTTCTTTGACTGCACTTAACCACGTGAAATTCTTTCGATGTAAGTGGTGAAGCATACCTTTTCAGCACTGAGACTTTATGTACGGACTAAAAGAGCGTATTAATTATGGGAGCAAGGAGCCAGCCCACCCGTCCAGTCAGTAATGTCCATCCAGAATTAAATAATCGAATGAATTAAGTGAATCACCAAAGCGTTTTAATAACGTGTTAAACTTCCTCTGGAGATAGCAAGCTAGTAATTAATTTTTTAACTTGCTATTATATCAGGTGCTAAAATAGCAGTCAAATAGGTAGTAGGTAAGAAAAGACTCATACTTTAACAGTATCCGGGCGGCTAAGTACCCATCACCTCACGGAGCTACTGGAGCTACTATATAGTGGTCCTCCAAATACATTTCCTATTGTTGAAGTACATACATATTTTAAGTAGACACTATCTCTTAGCTTTACATTAATGCTCGGAAAGTTCCACATAAGAAATATACCAGAAATCCCATTTCAGCTGATATTTTATAGCGAGACTGGAATGTGAGCGGGGATAGTTTGGGTGAACAATTTGGAAACATACATAGACAAAGCTCACGCATATTTATGTAACATACCTAAAACATAGCATCATTCCTTCCCGGAATACATACTTCCTTCAGTACATCTAAAACCATAGGATCTACAAGGAATGGAGAGTAAATTATGCTACAGTCAGCTAACCCAGTGTGAACATTGGATTATGTAGGACGACTGGAAAAACTCACTGGGGAAAGGGATCGTTAATAATTAAAAAAGTATCTGACAATTTACTATCGCATTTATAAAGTGAGAAAACATGTGTAAGGTCCTGGAAGAAGAGGTCTACTTCATGTTTTTCTCAACGAGAGTAAAACTTAATCTTGGCAAGATGATAAAAGAAACCCGCAATAGCGCTTCGCTTTATATTGAGATTGAGTACTCCCTCACGTTCCTCTCGGGAAGGATGAGGAAAGGTGGGCAAGACGAGGAAGTGCAAGCTTATCTTGCCCTACGTTATACAGTACAATGTGAGACAGATGCAGACTCTTTCTAAGACTTGCACTACGCTCCCCAAATATACCCAGACCATGCTGGAGCCTCACGTCACAAAATGCTATTTGGGAGGAAAACTCCAGGAATATGAAGGAGAAGACCGAGAGGTGAAGTCCCTTGCACAAGTGCATGCTTACTTACGCATGTTCATGTATCTAGATATGTATGTACATGGACGTTGGGAAGTTTGGCGTTGTTGTATGTAGTTTTTAAGGAAACTCGTCGTAACTTAAAGCGGCATTTCACATTCCATTACGTAAACACCATGTGCAGCCTCGTATGCCAAGTTGTATTAGCATAGAAACGTTATTAAGTTTTATTACAAGTTACATTTTATACGCAGCCTGGCAATGTCATACCATCTTTATTACCACAAGAACAAGAAGAATTTCTGTTTCCACCTTCTATTTCTCTCTCTCTCTCTCCCACATCATCTCCATCGCTCTATCTCTGTACTCTGCCTGCTGTACCTACACATTGCTAGCAAATCATGCACTCATGGCTAACATGCCCAGACCTTATGTAACCCACGATTACGTGTTATAAATTCAATTGTCACGAGTCTGGAAAATCTTTCACGCTTATTCCCCCCTCCTTCATTTATGTAGAAAAGAGTGGAAAATATAAGGAAATGTTTTCTCACTTTTCCTCACCTTCACCCACTTGTTTTTTATTGCTCCTCACTCAGGCAGCCCTTGCCGTGTGGAGGTACTCAGATGCTAATAGCGATTGTACAATGGGCATGTGTATTTGTGTGTGTGTGTGTGTGTGTGTGTGTGCTTGAGTGTATAGATAGATACATATGTATGTGAACGGGTAGAATTAAACTATTTCTAGTGCTGACTGGACATAATGCCTGGGCAAAGGTACGGCGGTAGGCGATAAGAGCTCACAAATTACATAACAACGATACATGATACATTATGGGATTCCGGCTCGTCCTCTTATCTATTGCACTATTTCCATGGTGGATACATATATTACTGTAAACTTTATTTATAAGCGCTTGTAGGAGCTTGAACACAGGGTTAGCCAACCAGCCTGCATATTTTCATATGATTTATTCCTATGAATTACTTTCAAATTTATTGTCTAATTTGGGGCTAAAATTAGGAAACTGTAGGAGGGCCGGAGTGACTCACATGAATTGAGTTGTGCATACGTAATAAGTTTGTATTCCATAGTACTAGATATATGAGCTATCCCTTCTCAACGATGATATGAACAAATGTTCCCATTCTTTCCTCTAAAATCTTTTTAATTTAATTCGAAAAAATTTTAATCTAATAAATCTAACCAACAGACTGGCTCTAATTTCTAGTTTCCACAGTACCTACATACATACATACATACATCAAGGCACAAGGGATGTTCCGTAAGTTAAATGCTATGCTCCAGTTCCAAGGGCTTACTGGCGCTGGCACTGGCACCGGCAGCCTCTCAAACTCCGAATACTTTCTTTACAGAATTTATTTTATTCTGTATGGAAGTACTGGGACGAGGTATGTATCTACCAAAAACATTACGGAAGGATCCGCTATTAGATACAGTATTTTAAAAAATTTCTGCTCTACTTTGGAACCTAAAGAAACAAAAAGACGGATGGAGGACGAGAGGCTGCAAACAGAGAGATGCTGAGACTTGTTTTAAGGAGTAAATTTTGTGAGAGGCTGGAGGGGCTTAAACTCCTTTTTCGTTCACATGTAGATACTGTACGGCACAAGGACGAGAGGAGCCCTGCGGGATTCAATCAGAGTTGAATGTATAATATTAGCTGGAGCATGTAAATTTACCAAAGATGTGAATAAATACATATTAAAGTTGTTCCGCCGTATGAGAACCGTCTCATCTTTTGTTTGTTCTTAAATCTTTTCAGCTTTCTACACACTTTTCCGTTCCAGGTTGTAACAGCACATTCTTCTACTATTATCTCCACGTATAGAATAAATGGCTGAAGGAGGACTCCGTAAAAAAAAAACAGAGAGAGTGAACCAGCCGAAAGCCGAGAGCACTCAACCGACCTCTGCACAATGATAGCTTACGCACGGATGTTCATACATATATGTACATGTGCCAGGTTAATATGTACAGAGCCCTGTCCGGTACAAATATCCCAGTAAACACACAAGTGAAAACTCTCACTGCGGGCAGGCACCTCACCTACCCGCTTGTCTCAAATCCGAGAAAACATGTTGTAAATTCTGGAACTTAAAGGTTATGTACTAGCCATGTGGCAAGTGCCAAAGCATATAAATACTATCAGATAAGGTAGGAAAGAGCATCCAACATTTGCTAACACCACATGAGTGGTTGTGTCTTATGTGTGCCTACACATTTCCCAGTGTATGATGTTACAGCTGGGAAGGGGTACTTGGTATGTACATAAGGATTTTATACGAATCTAATGTGTCTGTATTCAAATGCAGGGCTGTTAGCACACCAACGTATGTATGTACCTAGTATTACCACTATTTACTTACCTACGCTTGACATTGATTTCGTACCTTTTATGCCCCATTTTTACAAGTACTGTAACTCCAGTAGTGTCTCATTCTCATGTACAGATACAGTACTACTGCAGAGTGGAGAGTAGAGTAAGAGCTATCGGAGCAGGAGCAAGTCTAAGGGTCTGGAGGAAATGTGCCAACGTATGTACACCCATACAATGTAAATGTGTACACATAAATACAAAATGTACCTAAATAGAGAGCACACTGGACTAGAGAGAGCTCTGTGCTGGAGGAGTAGTAAAAGACAGCTCTGTGATTTGGGACCCAAACCAGGAGGGCAAAGCTCCACATGTTTTATGAATTCGGTAACTACGTATATTTGTACATCTAGACTACACCGAGTCCGGACTCCAGACATAAAAGAGTGCATTCAAAGTTTCACCAACTACTGCACTACAACTCTTGCACTCACTTCTCTCTGTCAAAATAAAGCGTAAGCTGCTTATAGCATCTATCGTCTTCATACTCTCCTTCTTCCGCCCGGGTCCTCCTCATGTATGCAGCCAAACTAAATTTAAAGTGATTCCGCCTTTGTCTATACAATTCTAAGTCTCGGGCTTCAACTCTAGTAGATTTTCAAGGTAGAACTTCTACCGTGATGAATACTCTTTTATGTGCTTAGGCAAAGTTACAGAGGCAAAGACACGTCTAATCTTCAACTGAATTTCAGGAAGCACACAACTTTTCAAATGATAATTCTTTGTAGGAATCGTATCTCAAGCTTTCCCAGAGAGGTGTATCATTCAAGAGCGAGAGAGAGAGAGAGAGAGAGAGAGAGAGAGAGAGAGAGAGAGACCAAAGAAAATACATAAGAAAAGCCTATTGCGGTGAGTACTCACACTAGAAACCAAAATGGTAATGCCTTTAATTTCCTTGGAAGTATACATATGTATATATAGTCAAGAGATGAAGACCAAGAGGAAAAGTTTAGAATAACAGAGAAAGATATAATTTATAAAGTCAATACAGGGGAGAAAACTATACTCAAGATAAATTTGTTTGAAAGAGTCGTCCGCTAGAGTAACTCGATTACATATCTCAATGAGAACCTACACCCATAGTTTCTGTGGAGAGAGCAAATAATTGTTGGGAAACAGTTTTAGGAAAGGGAAGATGAAGAAAGACGCAAGACACGAGGAGGGGACACTAACAACGCTTATTATTCATATAAGACATGACGTACGGACAGGAGTTGTTTCCCAGCATTATTACATTTCTATGTATGTATGTCACTACAGGATCTGGGAAAACATCAGAGGTAGCACCAGAAAAGACAAAGGTGGGATATAAACACATACTTACATTAGATAGAAAAATACATCCGACCGAACCACAAGTACATTTATAAAATATCTACAAAAATACAAATAAATAAGGTATTAGCAAGTGTTTCTTCCCTTTAATTATTTTTATTCTCTTTTCATCATCCGCGATACGAACCAAGGGCGGTAGTTCTTAAATTATTCTGAGAATATGAGAGATATGCAGCACTCTATGTCTACTTCGCACACACGCTTTCAAGTGTACTGTAGTATCGTATAAGAGAAGAACCACAAGCTCTGGGGTCGAAGTCACTAGTCATGGAAGTTCATGTAGTATTTGTAGTAGTCGTCTGCTACTGTAAAGCATTGAGACCCAAGTATTGAAATGTAGGAAGGAAATTCTGACAATCGAACCCTCTTCTCCAGTGTAGTCAACAATAATAGAGGGAAAAAGAATACATAGTTGGCGGTAGCTCCAGAGTCAAGTCAACATTTCGTACTTTCATAACTCTCACTGTATTTTACATTAGTGGAAGAGACAGGGACGTTTGTACATACTCATACTGTGTGGCAGGGAAACCCCTCAAGGAACAAATGTATTCCTTTCTTATGACAATGCAAAGTTATAACTATCCACGTATCCATTACATACATAGAAATAGCCCAGTGCAGATGGGACTTTGGGAAATAAACTAAGCACTCTTTCTTCTTCCTCCTCAATCGCCCAGTACCGTTTTATTTTCAATACGATTACTATCAGCTGAGGAGGGATATTCCACTTGAAAAAGTCAAAAGGTATTAGATAAAAGAGCACCAATTGTAACTACCTACAATGATTCGACTGAGCATTGTCAAATACGAATAGTAGTTGTACCCTGTGTACTGTACCCTCCCAATAGTTTTTTCTCTCCTTTTTAACTCCATTCAAGTAATAGAGTAACCTAATATATTGAGTGGTCAGCTTTTGACAGGGAGCAGAAGAACTCCACAAAATCCTATTCTGCATCGGCCCCGAGACTCAAACGGTGGTTGGGATGAGCATTGATAAAGTAAATTAGTCATGGACGTTTCCCCCTCAGAAAGAAAAAAAAATCATCCTAACCCCAAATCCTGTTTAGCCTGTTGTTGCTGTAAAAGGTATACGGATACTATATTGTCGTGTGGCCATCATAAAAGTTTATGAGAACTGTCTAAGTGGCATGTCATAAAGCTAGAATTTTTTCCGGAGTATAATGTGGGTGAACGCCTGATATATCAAGAGTGCAAAAAGTTTTGGGGAGTTGAGTATACTCTGGCCGGGTCGTAAAGTTAACCAGAGAATTACTTTACGACTAATTTTCTAACCGTGCAGGTAATGGAATTACAATTTATTGAAATTCCTAATACTCCGACCCTCATCTCCCCTTATCAAATGTCTCAATGAACTAATTTTAGAGTGACAAGATTCCCCAACTCTGACTGAGCTCAAAAGCTGTAGAGCTGTCCTCTGTATAATAAGGATAATTATTGTGGATGTACTTAATTCCTTGAATGATTATAGCACCATCATTTCACCTCCAGGAGTTTTACAATTGTCACCTAAAACCCTGGAAGGAGCCGACCCTTGGGACTAAGACAATAATTCTAAATAATTGCCAATTACCTGATCCGTAGTTCCAGAGGA
The DNA here is from genome assembly GCA_947179485.1 of Allacma fusca. Lineage (NCBI taxonomy): Eukaryota > Metazoa > Arthropoda > Collembola > Symphypleona > Sminthuridae > Allacma > Allacma fusca. The sequence continues at coordinate 15,153,108 of OX359247.1, forward strand.
TCCAAATGGATGCGAAGAACACGAAGATCCGAACTCTTAATTGGAGCATCTTGCCGAGTGCTAAAATCAGCAACGATGAGCCTTTTGCTATTTCTTGATAGGAGTAGGAGTATCTAGTTTTAACGGGGGATTTTGGAGCGCGGAGGAATTCTGTTGAAGTTGAATAGTCAAGTCACAAATTGGATAAAATATTCCAAGGACAATATAAAGCGGAAATGTTTCCTTTCCCCAGTTTTAAAATCCGACTGAGCCTTTGCAAATTACAGATTTGTGTCAAATACCAATGGGTATTTGTTTAGCTTTGCAAATTACGCGTATAAATCAATGAGTATCTTTCCGTCCACTGACTACGTCTCACAGTCACGGACCATTAGCTGGAATCACTCCCTGTGTGTTTTTCCTTTTAATCGTTTAAGACTCCCCGAATTAGTATGTTCCTTTTTGTAGACACATGGGCAGCTAAAAAGTATAGAAGATATGCTTTTCACTACTGGAACAGTGTTCAGAATCCGTTTTTAGGAGAAACCCATAAGTTTGAGTAAGTAGGAATTTTGGAGGGTTATATGGTCGGTTGAGATTATAATTACTCGTAGTATTTCACAAATGACAAAAGCAAAGGAAATCTGAGAGATTATTTAGGAGATGAAAGCTTTTGTGAGGGAATGGAAGTTTTTAGTATTAATTCCCAATTCAATTGGTAAATATGTGTCCAAACAGGATTTCCCCTTAAAAATATTTATTGGAGTTGGTTCGGAATGGTGTTCTACTTTTTGGCTTTGGCCCTGTTTTGGAAATCCCTCCGGAAATTGAAATAATAGGGAAGTTTGCTGAAAAATTCTTTGTTTTAGCGTTATGGGGAAAACGTTGGCTTGTTCTGTTTTGTCTTGTTCCACTAGCTCATACGCATGTATAGGGTCAATGCTGTCAAGTTTATGCTAATCCTTCGCTTCGGGAGCAACGTTCCATGTGGGATTTAACTTCTCCGTTCTGTAGTAGGATCCGGGAATTGTACTAGTAAAGTTTGTGAGACATGCAAAAAATCATTGATTTTTTTTTCTCCACTCGGAATGAAATCCCTGTCGCCTACATCCAAACACTATTAATCTGGAATTGCATCACAAATGAGAAATTACTCTTACGTGACCAAATAAATTACTGATGCAAACTTTTTTTTCCCCCCACCACTCGGCAATGTCACCTGCTTGAGTTTGCTCAAAAAGCTCGGCTCTAATTGCATATACTTAATAACAGGGACTTCCTGACTGTATTGATTTCCGTTCAGTAATAACTTTCACGAGAGTTGGTTAAAATTGTTCACATGTAGATATAAGGAGACGATGGGAGAGGAGGCTGAAGCTTGAAATGTGTAAGTCCTCTTGTAAAATACCCGAAATGGTACCGTAATGGGCGAGCCGTGGGTTCCTTCGAAAGGGGGAAAAAAATCTAAGAGTTTTTAGTTGGCAGGCCTTCACTCGCCTGAGAGTTGCAACTTGCAAATGTGTGGTTGTATGTGTAACTGACAGATTCAGAAACCCATCTTTCACTCAAGATTCGAAAGCAAAGCTCAACTTAGGAGAAAGTAAGGTTCACTTTTTTTCCAGGAGCTCTTTCCATCAACGAGAAATGTATGGAAAACTTTGAAAAATTTCTCCCTTCCAATGACACAAGCCAACTAGTCAAAGTTGTAGTAAGGTATAGTTTTGTATGTAGTTAAAATCCTGTCATATGGTTTTTAGTACTCGCTCTCTCTCTCTCTCTTCCTCAGTTATCTGAGATTTTTGCTGGTTCAGGACTGATGCGTATACCAATGGTAAAGTTGTAAAAGTGAATCCACACTCACTAGCAATAGTATTGATGTCGGTGAAATCCAAGACTTTCTTTTTTTTTTTAAGACTTGACCAAGAAAAACTATTTCCCTTGCTTTCCTTTGCAGGACAATTCTTCTTCTTTTTTTCGTTCCTCCTTTTCAGATGAGAACTCCAGCAATGTGGAAGAGTGAAGAAGTCACGCTTTCTTCACAGTTTATAGACCTTCTCCTCCACACTTTTCTCAATTTGGCTCAATCTCCGATTGACCAAGTTATTCTGAGCTGAAAGGGTGGGGAAAAGTTTTGCAAATCAGACACAACTTTTAACACCACGAATCAAGTCAGTGGTTTTAGTCAATCTTGTTCGATAACAAGGTCTTTTCTTTTCTCCTGCCTTCTCTATCGTCATACAGCTTCCTCCCTGATCCTCAAGATGCGCTGGGATTAATAGGGGGAAGTGAAAGTTTTTTTTTTTTTGTAATTATCTCAACTCTCAAGGTCTACTCTCCAAGTTCAATTTCCATCCTGGTCTCACCAACAGATTTCTTAGCTGGACATATTTTCTGATGACACTATCTTCCTTGAACAACTTTGGACTTTCTGACTTCACAATTTCCTGTTATATTTGCAATGTTTTTTTTTTATTATTTTATTTTATTTTTTTGCAACAACCAATTTTTTGCAAACTTCTTCAAAGGATATTGAAGATTTGAAGCATGAGAACTTCCTCAACTTTTTTTTATATGTAATTATGATAGAGGATTAAGTTAAACCAGAAATTCCTCCAAACTTGAAAGGTTGACGAAGGGGGAAAAAAACTTGTAACTTTTTTCCTGTGCAAATGCAAATTGAATCCTTTTGCTAATTTCTTGCTTCTATTTTTAATTCCATTGACAATCTTTTGTGTTAATATTCCAAAAGGAAGCAAATTCACTTGAATGGAGGTTAAACTTCTGGTGAAGTTTTGTGACTTTTGTCAAGTTTCCCGAGATGATGTTTTAATCAAAGGAATACCACCAAAGGCAGACAGTGCTCTCACACGTGTTGAGTTAGACAAGTTGTGAAACGTACTCTCAGCTCCACTCACGAACTAACACTGACGGGGGAGAGCGTTCTGAGCCAACGTTGAGGCAGTGTGTGGAGTTGGGAGAGGAGAGAAAAAAAAACCTGCTTGCATTCTGGGATGCGCGCTATTCCCTTTCGGTCTATCTTTCCTTCCCATTTGGTTCACACTGTCGGTATATAGGGGCTGTTTTTTTGTCCAGGGGTACGACACGACAACTACTTGGTGCTCTACTGCTACTTTAGTATGTCCCATAGCTATGGAGGTACTTATTAAGGTATGATTCTATAACGGTATCCCCCAAGTAGTGTAATTTTTTTTTTGCTCCACTGTGTTTGTTGCAAATAGTACTACGATAGGTAGCTTGAGTAGCTATGTATGTATGTATGTGTATATGTCTGTATGCAAAGACATTTTGCTCAAGGAAGGAGCATCGGTGGTTTTATTGCCATTGCTGTCATTCTCATCTTGAGGCAGGACTGATGTCAAGAGATAGCAATAGCATGCTGATAATAATGAAGCTAGCCTTACTGCCAGTGTCGGAGGAGGGATGAGAGCCAGATGATAACCATTGTTGTTACCTTACTTACACACAAACACCCATAGTATGCACGGGGTGTGTTCTCCAACTGGAGATTGTGGTTAGTGATATTATTTCATCCGCTCCGTCATCTTTTTACTTGTATATGTGTCAGGTCGACACCCGGTATCCGTGAATCGGACGGATTTATGACCCGATGTTCCTTGCAGTTCCCATGTTTCCCAAAAACTTGTATCCTCTCATGTTCCTCCTAAGTACTAATACTGACATATTTCGGATACACACAAATAGTACACGCATACTGTATGTGCATAGGACCGTTCACAAGCCCATACTTCCCAAGTCCCACTCTACTAGTATCATTCTAAAACAATGTCAAGGGATTTTATACAACACATTCTTCTCACCCTATTCCCTCCAACTTTCCTCTCGCCCACTCAAAACCTATTGTCATTGGGATGGACTTTCCAGGAAAGTTATTAATTGTTCACAAAAATTGCACACAAAGGTGTTAAATAATGTGGCTGATTTTTTTTAGCTGTGGTAATAATTATTTTCAAAATTAATTGTGAAAGTGGGTCTAAGCGGTTGGGAAAGGTGGAGTTGAAATTAAATACAAGAGATTGAGATTTTAAAGTAATTGTAGTTTTTGTTGTCATTGTTCTCCTTGGACCGGAGTTCAAAGGGAAGGGAAGAAAGTTATTTTGGCACAAACACCCACGATTCCCTCCTCTCGGTCGGGAGAAACAATAGTTTTTGCTGAAAAGTAGATGGATGTCTTTATCAAAGAATTCGCAACAGTCAGCGTGACAATGTTTAGACTTTTGAAACTCCCATTATCGGAAATGATAATGATGGGCTGGCGGAAAGGAAGGGGGAAGTGAGGAACTGAGAGAAAAGAGTTGTTAGACAGTTGTGTAAGTTTCGTGATAGGTTTTAGGACATTGAGATTACTTGACTATTGTATCTGTAGGTATACAGTACACGGGTACAGGAGACGGGGAAGATGAAGAAGGAGAAGGAGAAGAAGAAGAAGAAGAAAAGGGAAGGAAGTGTTATGTGACATCAGAGAGACAACCGGAGCGGACGATGAGAACCTCAAGAGGTGAAGTTTTTGGGTGGTCGGACGTAATATAACGTAATTAAATGCAAAATCCCTTCCTTCATGGTAACGGGAAGGGAAAGACGTCTTTTGATCTCGAGTTGGAATATTTATAAGCACTTTCTCATTATGCTCTTATTAAAATACTGACACGCTTCGGTAGCCACCTCCTTTACACTCTTCATTATTTATGAGACCTGAGAAGTCGGAGGAGTGAGAGAAAGAAAAAGGACGTTAGGAATCACAGATCTCACTCTCTCACTCTCTCTCTCTCTCCCTCTCTCTCTCCCTCCCTTGCTCTGATTTCCAAGGAGAAAAGACAACGAGTTACTCCGCTCCAGGCTCTCATCCTCCCAACTGCACCTACTTCTCAAGTGTATAGTCCTCTTCAGTTCCTGTTATAAATTCTGTCTTCTCAACTTTTGCTAACTAGGAGTCACTATCCAACCATTTACCTTTCACTGTCTCCTCTCAATACATATATTACGAGGTCTTCCCTTCTCACTCTCCCGCCCAGGAGTCTTAGTCCTCACTACCGGTCGACTTCATTACGATATAATGAACTTGACTATGATGTGCCGCAATCCCCAGCACTTCAGGGATTTATTTCACTTCCTTAGTTTTCGTTATGGTTTGCTGCTAATTTCAGCAATTGTGTCCCACGCCGTTGGGGATCACCACAGACAAAAAAAAATCTAATTTCATCACACCGCTTCTATGTAGTTTCCTCAGGAGTTAAAATAAAACTGTGTTTGTTGTAATTTCTCCTGAAGTCAATTCAATGGGTTTTTGTTATTTGGGAAGGGAATTTAGTGGTAGCGTTTTACCCTACGATAGGAACTATGTATGTATACCAGCTCGTTTTTATCATGTTAGATAGCTCTTGTGGTCTAAACCATTTTATTTGACTTTTCGCTCCTTCTTTATTTTGTCTCATTCAGCCCTCCGCTTACATCTGTCTTTCCACGGCTCCCTCTGCGGAGTTTATGCATGGGAAAAACCCCAAGGAAATGGAATTCTAAATTTAGTATTAACTCTTGTTGTGAAGTTGTTACTTTTCTCAAGTACGCTGCAGGGGTGAAACGTTTGGGGTTTGCCTATTGCAGATATTTCCATCCATTGAGATTCATGTGTAGGTTTTTACTGTATATGTATGTATATGTGTACCTATGTACATACAGTACTTAGAAACGATGGATGTAGTCAGGTACATAAGAGTGTCAGGTCTGTTGTATGTATTATGTATTTAAATGGTACCTTTATGAAGGAGCATTAAGCTGAAATGTGTACGTGGCACGGTACTTCTGACACTGCTGGAGAAATGTCATTGAAAACAATTTTTTCATTTAGGTCTGAATCACTCCTCGCAGCAATAGATATTTCATGTGTTCCATTTCCTCTCTCCTATATCTTAACACATTACAGTTTATACTTGTTTTCTTCACTCCCAGCTCCAGCTTTGGGATTCTCCGTGTGTGCGAAGATGGGAGTTTTGTACATTGAAGCAATGCTCTGGCTTCCACTGTTGGACCAACATCATGAGAATGACGTGCGAAATTGGATTACTACTGAGTGAGGGTAAAAGTGATAAAACGGTTTGGCTTCCAACCCTGACTTTTCCTTCATGGAGAGCAATAATACATATCAGTAGGTAATAAAACCCATCAGGATCCCAGCCCAGGTCAGGTTCAACTTGTCGCTCAGAATCGATTGGATTCTCGTGTCTGCCTAATGAAGGACTGGAACTGAAGATTAAAGAAAAAAGAATGTAAATCCTCTCCGACACTTTCCTACAACTAGCATTTGAATTAACTCCCCAATAAATACAGAGTATAGACTCGTCTCATCATTTAATTCCATTGGTGCTATTATTGTAGATCTTTGTATACCAAAAAAAGAGATCTTGAAATTGTCAATAGGGAAAGGGAAAATATTACAGAAATTTTATTATTGCAAAAGTAATTGTCGAGTTTATGAGAGGAAAGGGTTCTCTCTCGCCTGCCCGTTGTGAGAAGAGCATTTGAGGGATTGAATATGTTGGGAAAGCAGCATGAATCACAATCCCTGAGGGTTGAAATCTCTGAGCTGATCAACCACCTCCCTCTGTTAGCTTTACCACTAATATAAGGGATTTTATTTGAGAATTATGTAAATGACGGAAGTTTATGCACACGCTGAAAAAATTACAGACCACCGCATGCAAAGTGTAAAAAACAATTACGAGATGATGATTTCTCGCCAGAGCCATGACTGTGTGTAGTTGGGCAATAAGGAATGGATTTCAGTCCGTAGTAGATAGTTGTGTAGTTTGTCCTAACGCAATAAAACACATGGTAAGTTTTTTTTGTTCCGGAATTAGTGAGATATTTATTGACACAGTGTTCCGAGTGGTGTTAGTGCTAGGACGTTGGGAGACGGAGAGCGAGGAGCGATTATTAAAAATCTGTCATTAGAGACAATGAATTGTGCGATGAAATATTTTTTAGCAATGATAAAGAGTGCATTAGGGTCCATAAGGGGACACGAGGTCGGAATTGCATGGGGTGACATTCTACATTTGAAGTGCATGTTTATTCCATGTTCCCCATCTCAGGGAGGCCAAATACGTCCGGATACATATACACCATTAGGTCCTGCAAGGGAGTAGGATATGATGGACCCTTTACATAAAATAAAACTCCCATATTTCCCATAAAAGAGCCTTTAGGCTTGCCTTTAGGTGCTGGATCAGCCTCGCTGTACTTAAACGGGAGAGAGCTGAAAGGAGGAGGCATGCATTTTTCCTATATCTATATCTATAGATATATGGAGGGATGCTTAACTAGTAATGATGCTGGGTCGATGGAAAAGCTCATCAGGCGAAAAAGCTATTGCCGTTAGTACACAGTCACTACACGAGACTACAGTCGTATTTGGGGGGAAGAAGAGCTAATGATGACATAGCTTGAGTGATTTAGGACCACTAATATCTTCCTACATCACAGCAGTGGAAAAAAAACCATCCACAAAAATATTGAAAATGAACTTTCTCTCTTTCTCTTGTCCTGTCTTTCTACTTCACTCTGCCCTTAACTCTTACTGCCAGAGCGGGGCTTCCTTTTGGTTCTTACTTATTAGTGCTTTCCTATACACACAGGCACACTCACACATACTTACACACACACACACACTCACACACACACACACACATACACACACTCACACATACACACACACGTGGGTCTTGAATGCACAATAGAAATTACATCCCTTTATGTTATGTAGCTCTCTCACTGAAAGAGCAGTGCACATCCCTTAGTATTGTCAGGTCTTGAGACTCCGATATGACCAAGCCATTGCCTTCGCCACCCTTGAGTAATCTATAAAAAGGTGTATGTATCTCCCAAGGAAGTACTCCACAATGAGAGTTACAAGTTACTCCGAGAATAAAATGTAGACCGAGAACCACACAGACAGACCATGTTTTATGTTTTATTTCCAGAGCCTTTAGTTTTCTTTCTATCTGTGTGAGAGTCTATTTCTCCAGTGTGTATCTGCCCCAACTGCATTTCCAACTTTAACCAACTCTCTTGGCCAAAAAAACATTTCCGGAACTCATTCATTTCTAAAGGAGAGAGAGAGAGAGAGAGAGAGAGAGAGAGAGAGAGTGAGACGAGGAGTGGAGCATAGAGAGGCAGACACAATAAGTAACTATGTATGTATGTGTGTAGTTACTGGTGGGTGTTCACTGGAGACAAGAGAACAGATAGGGTATTGTAGGTATGGGGGGGCAGTTCATTGCGTTGCGTGCATATCTACTGTGTTTGTGTATGTATGTACTCACTGACGTTGTAAAGTGGAAGTAGTAAACCTCAGTGAGATAGTAAATAGAAGGAGACTATGGGCTGTCTCCCAGACGCTACTCCTTTCAATGCACTGGAGTTGGGAAAACAAACAGCTGTATGTACTTCATTTAATTGAAATTATCCTTTGCACCCACATCATAAATTCTATTCATGGGGTGAACCATGCTAATTTCATTTCACTTTCCACACACAAACTTTTCTTTCATATTTTTTCTAATTTGGAGGCACATGCATGCATACAGTACTATACTACGTCCATATGTGCGGGATTCCAACTGCACCCTCTCTTCCCTTTCATGAGAAATTATGTTCCTTGAAACCGAGGTATGCTTCACAAATGTTTCAAAGTGTGAAGACATTATTTCCGGCTTGGTTGAAACAATCTGCTTGATATTGAATTAGTTGCCAGGATGCATATGAGCCTTAGTTTTTATCCTGTTAAAACATTAGGGATTTAGAAGTTCCTAATGAACAATGTCTGAAGGCTAAAAGACAAGATTGCAATTACTATTATGATAATCTCCAAATTTGTCCTGTGCTTGGGAACCTGTAAGAAATTATTCGTTGGAATTAGCAGGGATTTGCTTCCGATTATAAAATCACGAATCAAAATACTAGCAAGTTTTTTGATGTGAGTTTATATAATTATGTATTATTAAAAATAGTATAAAAGATTTTTGTGTTTTTTAATGAATCGTTTCGGATTTCCCAAACCATAATTTAATAACGCAAAAGGTGGAAAGTTATGGAACGTTCACGTTTTTGATACCCGAGATGTTTTACAGGTTTCAAATGATGTTGAATAAAGGCAGTCTGATAATGTGATGGTGCTTCGAAAACGTTGGAAACATACTGTTCAGGAAGTACTGAGCGAGTGAGAGTGTATCTATAGAGAAGAGAAATGATAGGTTGGAGATTGAAAAGGCGTTTGATTGCAAAAGCTGAAATAAATCTGCCCGACACATCCATTGACGTTCAAGTCAATTTCGTCGGATAATTTAATTTAGGAGCTTTAAAAAACCTTCAAAATGAGACCCGGGCTCGATTTCTCCTCCCTTGTATTCATACTCTTAGAGCTGACTAATGGGCAATTTTTCAAGGGATGCAGACTCATACGCACACAATTATAAACTCCGGTTCATTTGTGAAACTTGGCAGTTTTTCGGCCTTAGCATTTATATTATTACTCAGGGATTGCTCTCCCCTCATATCTCCGTATCATCTTTCTCTTATTTTTCCGTTGGTAATTATAATCACTAATGTAGCTGCTTCTTCCCTGATACGCTTCACTTTTAATGCGCACATAACTTCCTTAATTCTTGACTTTGTCAGGTTGATTATTCTTTTGACCCAGCGATCCTGACGCTTACGTCTCTCCTCATTCCTCTAGACTCTCATGAAAGACGGATCTCCCTTGAAGGCCCCTATTACAATTTTAATTCAAGAACTAATGAGAGTTTGGAAATCCATAAGAGGATCTGGAGAAAATTGATGTTTTTCCTTGAGACAAAATATTGGAAATATTCCATCCCTGGAAGATTACAGACTCTCTCGAGTGTGGACCCTGACTTGATTATATATGTTACTGGATGAATCTTGTGTCAGTGTATATTTCCCTTTGAGGAGCTAAGTTAATTTAGAGATTATGCAAAGTCTGTGGAGATAAGGTTAAATGATTTAATGGTCCTGTGCCTCTCAAAAGATGTCTTTATCCAATTTCTGCCATGTAAGCGTATTTCCATGGCGTGTGGATGTGAGCTCTTCACAAATAAGAGAGAGAGAGAGAGAGAGAAAAGTGAAGTCTTATCAGGAAACTGTCCCTGGAACAGTTTCACTCGTTTATTCAGCAAAAGCTTGTAGGATATAACATCTTTTCTTTCATTTCTCTTGCTCTCTCTCTCTCCCTCCTCCGCTCGCCTCCCCCTTTCTCTTCATTATTATCCTTAAAATAATGTATCTAATTCTCCTTTTGAATTTAAATTAACACTGTTTTCACATAAGGCTCCACTGATAATGCGTGACATGGAGCCTGCTCCTTATAAATGAACCTACCTTTCACATTTACCATTGGAGCTGGGACTCAACTGGAGTCACTCCAGGGACAAGGTATTATATTTACATGTACATAGATACGTAGGCGGGCTTTCCCTACCTTCCTAATATACATACATACAGTAGCCTTATTGTTAGTAAAGCTTCGTTCCCTGTCCTTTCATGTGTAGCTCTTGACTCTGTTTATCTTATCAAAGAATTTCACTCAATCACTCCTTCCAGCCCGTGCTCCTTTTTTCTTCCGATTAGGCATTACACTGACGCTGGAAGAGGAGGGAGACGGTCTGAATTTCCTAGACATTTTGAATGCCAATCATCTCTCAATGTTCATCCCCCGAATGGATGTGCGAAGGCGTCTGTTGATTTTTCTTTGTTGAGTTTACTTTCTGGAAAGAAAACAATAGGATTTAATTATTTCAAATTCTGTGAATTTATTTCCAATTTTTTTTATCACCTCAGTGGTTTCATACTGACAGCGTCAAACTTCTCTGAAAAAAATAGGGAATAATTGTTTCTTGGAAAATCCCTTCCCAAAGTTTTATAAGACTCTAGGCAGAGCGCCTTTTCAAAGAGTCAATATACGTTTTTTTTAATTACACTCACTATAAGTACTCCCAATAAGAAGATCAGAAATAATTGACGGTTTTGAACAAACATGTTTTATGATGGTAACAAATCTTGGTGAGTGCATGGCTACTGGCATGGATATGCTCATGATAGCTTTGATGCTAATTTGTTGCAGCATTAACTAGAAACTACAAGTTTGCATTTAATATTCCAAAGTGATTAAATGCATGCATGTGGATGATTCCATTCCATCCAGGCTGGCCTACTTCCACAGTTTTCCTGGAATTTGGCTCAACGAGACACTTGAGGCTTGTACAATAGGACTGGGTAGGCTTTGTAATACATTTCCAAAAAAGTATGTAACTTTGGGCTAAATTTTAAATTTGTGGAGTCACTCGATTGTGGTCATTTGGGAACTCTGGAGTAAGCAACTGCAAGCATAATTTACATGTTTGAGGAGTTAATCAACATTACACGTTAGGGATGCTGAGTTGAACGCAGGTATTCCGAATGAGAGTTTAAAAAACAAGGGTTTTTAATAATTAATGCCGGGTGACCGGGACAGTGCAGTGGTAAAGTAGTCACATCCGAGGCAAACGATCGAGTCTACCAGGGGTGTCAAATATATATACGTCCCACCTCCCCGATCATTGAGTGAGAGAGGAGAAAGAGGCTGTACTCAAAGGAATGGAATTATGGTCGAAATGCAAAGTGTTACTTGGAACTTGCAATGCAAACCTCTACCCCGCACCTCATAACTATATGAATTCCGTTACCATTTACATCCCTTACTGGAAATTTCAGTTCAATTGAACACTCTCTAGCCTGATTATTTTTTAAATAGTTTCATATTTTATTGTATTTATGACAGACGTAACAGTAACTAAAAATTTTTTTAGCTCGGAACACGACGTCGACATAGGAATAGGAAACGTTCCCCTATAAGTCAATTTATAAATATTATCTTACCTTGGTCTTGAAGACTCTGCCCTCATACAAAATTTGAAGGGATGTCGGATTGCCTTGTACATAGTTAACGCTAAATGTACTGCGGTAGGTCTCAGAAATGAGGAGAGGAATAAGCTTTGGATGGTCTTCCCCCCTTGACAATGTCTTTGAACCTCTTGGGAAACTCCGGTGATGTTTGTTAAGTATAGATGAAAATAAAGATAAAACTTGATAGCTAATATTTGTAGGAAAGTTTACTCTTGCATTAAAGACTTGAGAGTTGGCAGACAGTATAGCCTCTATTTAAGAATGAGAATATTATAATAACGGGGTGTCAAATTTTCCATGAAAAATACTTCCTCCCAACTCTGTCATCATCGGGCTCAGTAGCGTTTAGTAATATTAAAGTCATTCCTTAAAGAAGGAATTTTCAAGTAGGACCTGAGGAAAATACGATACGGGGAAATTTTATTGGTAGCATTCAAAGGAAATTGTGGTACTTACTGGATTTGATTTTGTGTTGGCTTTAGTTCCACTGGAACACAGCAGAATAGGTACTGGGAATTGAGATGCTGGTTCCTCCTAAAGCCTACTTACACATCTCATTGCAATGTTTTCTAAGTTCAAAGTCATTTCCGAAGTCTCCAGGATTCTGTAATGTCTCGGAGCAATATCCCTCTCTTTTGGGGTGTATACGTGGGAGTTTAGGCTCGCCAGGGACTTGGAGACAGAGAACATTGAATCAAGCGGATGACATGACATGAACGGTTATGTAATCGACATTGTGATGCGAGAGGCTAGAAGAGCAAAGTGATTTTGCACAACTTACGTGAGTACTTTGCAAACTGTTGGAAAAGTTTCTTCGAATCTTGTCTAGTTTTCAACTTGAGACTAGGAATATGCTTCGAAAGTATAATTCTATGGTGTGGGCTCGTGGGCTAAGAGAGAGAGAGAGAGAAAGGACGAGGGAAGGAGAGAGAGAGAGAGAGAGAGAGAGAAAAGCAAACTGAACTAACGGTGATAGTTCAAACCATTCTCTTTCGTTTATTTATGTAGTTGGGTTGGGGAAGAGGAGGGAAAGTCATAGTTTCCATTTGAGTCTCTCCCGTCCTTTCTTCCCCAACCTTACATAATTATACGTGCATATGCAAGGGCATATATAAATAGCCAAGTACCCTCGACCAAGTTAAACTTAATGGCCAGTTGCAATAATATATATGAGATTACTTACACCATTCTATTGGGACGGGGAAGAGTGAGAGAGAGAGAGAGAGAGAGAGAGAGAGAGAGAGAGAGAGGACAAGAACAACTGAGTTTGCCACTCTAAGAAACGAACAATTTCTCTATCTCACTCACTCACACACACACACACACACACACACACACAAAACCTTTTATTTTTCTTTATAATGTACACTCTTGTTCGTCCTCCTTCGATTGTTTGAACAAACTTCCTTTGCTTTTAGCACGTTAACGACATTTATTCATCTCTAGGAATTATTTTACATAAATTTTATTATCCAGCTTCCTTTTCTTTATTTCTCCCATTTCTCTCCACACTCCGAGCTCCCTTGTATTAATAACAATACTCTTTTTGTTCTCGTGACATGCTACCTATCTACCTACTTCTGTCGTATACTATTATCATCAAGCTATTTGTAGAAGCTCCAGACATCGATAGATGTATATCTTCATACACTATAAATTTATTTAATATCCACCCCATATGTATATCTACTTACGTTCTTGCTTTGCTGTATATCTATACATACATACATATGTACGTACTCCCAACCCAAATTCATATGAATTGAGGCTGAGAGCATTTCTCCGTCGAAGATGAGAAACTCAGCCGAGTTTCATTTTTATTTACACTCCTTCCCGAAGTCAATCTTGGGTTTTCTAGTTGACAAAAGTAAACTTTGATTTGGGGCTGGAGAGTCAAGATGGAAGGAAACGTCCCCTCAAATTAAGTTTTCAGCAATGCCCGGGAGGCATTGCACACTCCTGGTTTTAAAACAAGGCTATCTACGCCAAGAGCTGGGAGGAAATAAGCTCATAGAGTACAGAAGTGCTAGGTCTGAGTGAAACTGCGGGAAGGAGAAAAAAAAAACTTTACAGCAGTCTCACCGCATTGACTTGACGTTTGAAAAAGCAGGTTTCTAAAACTGACCATTTGACTCTCAATTTCAGAGCGGAAACGAGATTCCGAGGCTCGAGAGAGTAAAATAAATGTCGTAGATCTATTCTATTGTCACCCAGACATCTGATGCGGACTTGATATTTTTCACTTTTCCCAAACGGCAATACTTCCCATCATGATGGACTCCATACCTTCTTACGTCCTAATATACTTCTTCCCGGCCTGGGCTTTCACTCCCAGTTGGTTACGAGCATTAACCCGCTCATAGTCTCAGGGCTACGGGTATATTCTGTACTTTTTCTCCGGTACAGTACTGTCTACTATACACAGTCAGGGCACCAAGTCCGTTGTAAATTGTAGGAGATATATCTCGAAGGAAAATGTTACACTTGAATTTCCTCTGTGCCAACGTCCTCCACAATTTAACATGACTGTCATTTTTCCTTCAAAGCTGGTTAGTTTGATTTGGGCTTAAAACCAAATCAATAATCAATCTAGTCACAATTGAGCTACATAGGCTATGGTCCTTGAGGAATTTCCTAGGAAAAGTCGCTCCACTTTGGAGCAAGTCAAGTCCTTGTATGGACAGGGCAAGGGGGATTTTATACTGTTGAGAAATAATTCCGTTTTATCGGACGGGGCTGTTCCCTACAGTCACAAAATCAAATGGTTTTACATTTTTTAAAATTACCGTATTTTTCAACCATTTCATCATCAGACATTTTCACAGAGTGTATACAGTACGCGTATGCCTTAAATTACAGCCATATTGTACCACAGCTTCATTCTGTTTTACAGTATTTGGTCTTGTTCTCTTAAATCTACAACTCCCAACAGTACCCACATCCTGTCATTCTCGAACAAATTAGGCTGACCTGGATTTCACCCATAAGAAAAGAACTGACTTTGTTCTTTTAAAATGAATGATAATGTATTTTGCAATAAGATGAATTTCCTTGTAGTATTTCCCGCCTTGAAACTTTTACTTCATCATATCTCTTGAATTAAGTAATTCCTTAAAATTGTTATCACTCCGTAAGAAATAAATCCAAGAGGGGATATAGAAACTGGAATTTTCAAGACTTTGACCAACCGTTCATATTTAAGTATCTACCTATTGAATTATGAGTTTATAAAGCAGGGAAAAATAGCTGGGAGATTTTTCTACATTTGTCGTTTAAAGGGGACCTTGACTTTAGGTAAACGCTCTGTCAATTCTGTAATGGAAACTTATATTCATGGTTTAATGTCAAACTATACAGTGACTCTGGAATCTTTGAATGTGAAATAAGGGATAGTAATGGTCAAGAGATAATAAAGATGTAGATACTACTACTATGGCCAGGGTGGGACCGAGGGACTGGTGACCATCAAGAGGAGGAGATTCAGTGAATTTGTGTACGTGACTGAATTTCCTGACCCATTAAGAGCCCGAAGGCTCATGATAAAATTTGATGGAGCACGGGTGTAAAAATTGTTTTTTCCCCATTGTTGTTCATCAATATCGAGGAATGGAGAAGAGGAAGTTGGATTTTATGGGAGAGGCTCTGTGTTGTACAAATGATGACGACGACGACAGTGCGACTCAATTTTACGAGTATGACGGACCTCCAGCTCTCTTGTGGACGTTAGGAGAGCGGTAGAGGAGAAACGGGCAGTAGCGATGGGAATTTATATGGAAGGGGACAAAAGGAAATGGAAGGTAAGTAACTCCAGTAAGGATTTCAATGGTTGCCAATAATGTGACCCTACGAGAAGATGGGGAGAATAAAAATGGACAAAAATATGGCACTGACATCATGTCCAGTTTCACAGTTTCACTTATTATCCCGTTTTTTCTCTTTTTTCTCTTTTTTCTCTTTTCTCTTTTTCCTCTCTCTCTCTCCGAACATAACAGCACGGGCTAAGGGCGTGGATCTCAAAATCTTACACGCTTTTTAAACCAAGGGACATGAGTTTATATGCATTTACCCCATACCCAGGCACCACTCAATACTCTACAGATATACTCATTCACCCACAAAAAAGAATACCCCGAAATACATGGTCTTGGTATCTGGAGATGCTTTTTTTCCATTTTTCTATATTATTAGCTTATCGAATCTTTCGTCTCGCTAAGTACTTGTACATAGAAAACCCATAAATATGTACGTAGAGGTTCTGTTATGAGATAATCCCCTTTCCAGACAACACTACTGCATACCTATTTGGATGGAACGTATCAATATCAGAATGATACCATGGCATGCATATGTATCTGTATACATGGGAGATCAGGCCAAACTGGAGGAGTTTTTCGGAGTTACAGATACAGTACTACCCAAACCCTGATGATATCTGTAGACACGCAGGAGGAGAAAGCCAAGGTACACAGGGCAACTCAAGTATAAATGGACGATACACTCAACTACTTGTCCCGGCTTGGTTTCTACAGGCATCCATCCATGTTGTTGAGGGACAATGGAAAACATTGGAAGTTTCCCCTTCTGCACAGAGCATTCTCATTCAACGATGATGGTTATGGAAAAACGGGCTTTTCCACACCATTGGACCGCAACATTACGTTGTGGCCATCGGTTTAGTCGGTTTGTTTGCGTTTTCACGTTCGTTTCCACTCCTCCGCTGCCCATACAGGAGCTAGTAGTCAGTCCT
Source organism: Allacma fusca (assembly GCA_947179485.1). Classification (NCBI taxonomy): domain Eukaryota; kingdom Metazoa; phylum Arthropoda; class Collembola; order Symphypleona; family Sminthuridae; genus Allacma; species Allacma fusca. The sequence continues at coordinate 15,169,828 of OX359247.1, forward strand.
CCTCCGAGGCAATCATCAGTTGGGAACACACACGTCCAACCATACGACTTGGACTAGTCATCACATCACCATGTGTGTAATGGTCAATCGGGATCGACTCTGGGAAAAGCTAATAGTCAGCCGGACAGGTTTCCCCTGGTCTCCGAACAACTCTGACAGATATTACCAATTATATGTATTAACACCGAGTCTCTTCTTTAGTAATTATCATTTCTCGGGGAATTCCCTCCGTCATCCCGGACCCTAATTATTTCAATACCACTAAACACAAAAACAATGTATGTAGTTGAGGTTCCTTTCCAATACTGTAGCAGTGGGAAAGCTGTCATTACTAAAGCTTTTGATTAAAAGTTATTTTACCGCTTATCCCCAGCTATAATCAACTGGATCCTGTGTGTACGCTGTACTATGATGTCATGCAAGAGTACAATAGGAATCATTTGCTGTACTAATCAATCAAGCTGCCCAGCTAGCGCTATACATAGATATAGTACCATAAGCTATTTACTGTATGGCTTGGCTGGAGTGAATACAATTTAAAAACAAGCTGGGAGATTTTCGGGTATCGGAGGACACGCATTACAGTAATTATCTATTTTGAAAATCTATCAGCTCAAGTGAAATGTCTCCTCGTTATTTAATCTGTCTCTTGTAGTGTTTGCTTCCGTCCAGTTACTATTTGATATTGTGGATGAGAGACAAAGGCTGACATTGAAATATGCATTATTAATTGCATGGTCCGTCGTCCAGAATTTCCGGGAATTATACAGAGAGAAAGTAAGTAGATTAATTTAATAAAAAATTAGAGGAGACAAGAGGGACGGACAGGAATAGCAATGTGGGATCTGCTCTGGGTGCAGGAGGGAAAGAAAGCCTGGACTGACACAGGAGTTTTGCTTGTCATCAAGTCTGGTATTTGGTGAAAATCGGTGATGCGTATTCATTAATTTAACGAAGGACTATGTTTACGCATGGGATTTGTACACGGAGGGATTCCATTGGAGCGGAAATTTTCCCTCCAAACACCATACTTACTCCTTACGTCTACCACACGACCCGAATAGTTAAAATGCTTGGGACACACTTCAGTTAAACTTGTACATAGGTGCTTATGGCAGCCAGCACACCCACGAACTGACTGCCGTATACATATATATACTTCGTAGTATATCTATTTATGGCAGAGTATACAGACCCCGATAGTTTATGAATCCTCGGGAGTTACGGGAGAGTTATAACTGTCTAAAAAAAATCTTCCGTGGAGGAATAGCACTTGAGAGACAGTTAATAACTTGACGGATGCTGTGACATGGGCTTAAGTTCCTGTATTTAGCTGTATTTTAAAATTGTAACAAAATTTTCGTATAATATGCTTGTGTATCTACATACATATGTGCGTATGCATGTAATTAAATAAAGCTTACGTACATATTTTACCTCAAGGTTTGGCTTCGTTCAGCATGAATGAAACGGACATAAAGGTTTGTTTGGTTGAAGCTTAAGCACATCTTTTGTACCCGAATGTTTTCCAAACTAGTAAACCCGACAATGTAGGGGTGTTATAGGGTTTGTTCCTTGTAGGAGGAAAAAAAAATATGCACATAGTTTTTTTATGCAGAAAAAGGGATCAAGGGAAATCCAAATACATCTTGGGGTGAGAGTGTTCATGCATGTGCATATGTGTGAGTGTCTGGGTGCGTGTTTGTAGTAAGGGCCAGATGACACAATGACTGTCTCTGACATGAACTACAAAGAAGTCTTCCAAGTGAAAAATCTTTTCAAATCCCATTCCTGTTTACACCAGTTGGCACATGCACACGGAGCCGTGTGTGCCTTCATATGCTGTATAAACACCCAAATTCAGCGGAATCTCCTGTCTCAACTCTCTCTCTCTGTTCCTGGGCTCCTCTCTCTCTCTCTAACTTGAGGCGACAGGGAGGGATGCCTTCAATCTTTACATCCCTCTAAGGCTATATCTATACCTTCCAAAGCTAAACAGAATCAATGTTTATCGTTTCGTTTGGGTGAGAATTCGGAAGTAATGGACTTGTTATTTTACAAGCTCACCCAATAGTTCGTATAACTCCTAGATTTTAAATCTTGTCTGGCATGGAACTTCTTCTAGAAAATTTCTATATAAAGGGCTGGAGTTTTTTGGGGGATTTCTACAGTATCTGTAGTCTCAAGATTTTTCCAAGGGTAGAAAATTGAATGCTGGGAACATTAACTAATTTTGTGTAATGACTAAATTGTAAATCAGAAGCTAGTAAGTAGTAAGACTAGCCGGTACAAGTGCTGGGTTAATATATAATGTAACAAAGTTAAAAGTTTTTCCATTTGCTGGAAGACGCAATCCAAATCGTAAATAAAATGGAAACTTTTTTCCTCCTCAACACCAAGCTCTTCTGCTTGGTTGAAGGGGGTAGCTGAGATATTGGAGATATTAGAGATACATACATCCAAACATGCCTGTGTGTATGTTTCTGTAGTATACAGGGATGTGCTCACAATCAGGTAATATATATATAGGGAGGGGAGAATATATTTAGCTCCCAAGTTAGTAGTACGTAAGACAAGGTGAGCTCAAAAAGAGAGACTAACCAAAAAAAATTACATTTTATTCCGGGACGTTTGTTGAGAAAGAAAGCCGCTCGTTCCTCCTCCCTTGCTCTCCTTAAAATGGTATGGACGGCGTACGTTGTGGAAAATTGGATAGGATCAATTGATTGCAAATTGGATGTTTAGCTTGGTTTGCTTTGGTTACTTGGTCAGAGAAAAAGTTAGTTGAGAGATTGGCAAATAAGAGCACTTGAGAAAAGTTGGACTTTTAAGGCAACTTCAAACCTCCCTCAAGAGCTTTGCTTTGAATCTTGAGACCAAGAAAATTTTCTTCCCAGGATTCTATACCTACACTGAGACTGCCAAGGATTCCAGATTCTCGGGTATTATTCTTTGGGAAAATTTCCCCATTTCCGCTATATATATCCGCACCTTATAAATGCATAAGGGCTCCCTCAATTTTTTCATCCGCTTCCTTTAACTTCAATCCCAAGAGGAAGAACGATTTTTTTTTCTCTTGGATTTCAAGTATCTACATAAGATAGGACTCCCTCTGAGTTTCTCTAGTAATCTGCCAATGCTGGTAATATTTAAGGCCCTAGAGTGATATTATCCATTTTGATGACAAGAGAGTCCGGGTCTATAGACTGTCTGTAGACTGTGGGATTCAGTATATTTTCAATTATTGTAATTTGTCTGAAGAAAAAAAAAGTAGGGAAAGTTTTTGAAAATGGCTAACTTGACTAACGTCCCGCTCTTGTGACAATGACGTTAATTCGACGATGAGGAGGCAGTGAGGAAGACGACGAAGAAAGGCAAGACAAACAAACTAACCCTGAGAGATATGGAGAATAGGAGAGCCTATAAACTCAAGAGGGAGAGAATCACAAGTTCCTTTGCGCTGTTAGCTTTCAGAATTGAAAAGGATAGAGGTGAATTTATTAGGAAACTTGAGCATTTCCATGTTTATGTAATCGATCCTTTTGACTTTCAAAGTTATCTAAAAACCAGTCGAGTTGTGTAGAACTGCTTGGTGGAGACGAGGGCCAGAGAGTGAGAGAGAGAGAGAGAGAGAGAGAAAATCAATGATTTAGTAGTGCCAAGTGAAACGGTCATCCTTTTCTCCATGTATTTGTCAAGTGATGACAAATTTCCTGTCTGAAAGTCAAAAGGACCTTCCGTATGATTTCTCTCCGACTCCAGCCCTTGTTTTCTCATGTTCGAACTATATAACTGTACATATATCCAATATGAAGTCCCTTCCTTAATCTTAAGTCAGGGGAATTTTCTCTCTTGAAACTTCAAGAATGCTCTTGACGTTTGTGGTGTGAACATGATTATAGATGCACAGCTCTCACTCTCCGTTTCTCTTCATATCCTGCATTCATTGTGGCTCTTATGATCTAGGTCGGTGGAACAGACTTCAAGTGAAGTGCTTTTCACTCCCATGCCTTTGCTAATCTCATTCACGTCTCAGGGAAGGTGCTATGCGTGCGATACCGCAAAGGAGTAGTCTCATGTAAGAGGTTGATTGCAAGAAAGAGCCACATTGTAGATGTGTAGTAAAAACTGGGTAAGATTTTTTTTTTTGGTCAAGATGAGCATTTACAACTTTCCATTTTTACTCATTTTATTTATATGCGAAAGGATCGGTCTCTAATATCTACGCTCTCTATAACATACGTTTTAGAGGATAACAAAATTTTCATACTTCCATCATCAGTCTAATTTACAAGTGTAACAATAAAAATTATTCACAGTTTCAATCACAACTATTCGAGAGTTCTTACGTTTGTGCGTCAGAACTGACACGTACTTGGAGGCAATTCTGTGTACATTCTTCTCCGTCTATTACTCCTTGCACCTACAATTGCAGTTCTTAGCTTCGGGTTTGAGGAGCTCATTGCTGCACTCCAACCTGCCCCTGCTGGAGTCACATCTACAGTCATCTAAGATAGCCCCTTTGTTATGGATGGTTGTTCCGTTGTGAGGGTACGAGAACACACAGTCCATTTCGTAGGATTGGCACATTTCTGGAAAATAATTCAATGGGACTGTTAAACAAACTCATGTAATATGTTTTGACCTTACGATAATACAAAAAAAAACCAGTACAGGGAAATTTTATAAACAATTTTGCCCATTCAACTTTACAAGGGAGCGTTTCTCTCTGCCTGAACAATTTTGTCAAATTAAGGAAATCATGAACGTTCAGAAAAAATTGGGATTGGACTGACATGACCGCCGTGAGAAAAACATTGGGAAAAAATGGTGAGTCATTCAAAAATTAAAGAAATTTTGCTGATTGCACTGAAATTTGTAAAACAGACTGGAAGACCGAAAGAAAGTGAGTTGATGGGATATCCGACGGTTTCATGAATATAAAATGAAATCACTAATGCAAGTTTGTAATTTGCCTTGCATAATTTCCCGATTCGATTAAACTAAATGATTGTAATCAATTTCTATGACATGACTTCCACCTTCCACTATTATTGCCTACATGAGGTTCGGGTGTAACAGAGAGAGAGAGAGAGACAGAGAGCAAAAAATATCAAATTTTCTCACCTCCGCTATCCGCCGGTTTTGAAACTACCAAAGCAGCAATGCCCAGGAAACAGAAAAGTAAAATGGAACGGTTCATGATGGGAATGGATCTCTATTTATTAGTTGGAAGAAGCACGTGCACACGAGATATTTTTAAAAGGGAAAACTTCTCGGTGGATGGTATAGTTGGAGCGGATATTGCAAAAGTGATCTTTTACAACGGAATGTTACACAGCTACTGGTAAATTGTTTGAGGAAAGCACTCGATTTTATACGCAGGAAAAAAAAAATTTCTATTACATAAATACATTATTCATTTCTCTTTTTTTTCTTTTTCGTGGTCTCTCTCTCTCTGTGTTGTGGCTATGAGCACTGACGAGGACAATATGAGGACCTGCTTGAATAATGACGAGCATGGTGAGGAGAGTCATTGTAAAATTGTCCATAAGTACCAAGACTATTAGGTATTTTATTTGTATTATTATTGTAATTTGGGCGTGCGAAGGGGGAGCTACAGATTCCTGTTCTTTTCTGCGTAAGCTCCACTTCTGTGTATACTGACACTATCTCTATATACAAGTAATTATGATTTATAGGAACAGGTCTGCATGGCGTTGCAGGTGTATGCGTGCAAGTGCACAACAAACTATACAGTAGTAGTTGTTGTACTGTAGGGGCTCCTATTAACTTATGCGCATAAATGTGCCTGCGGTAATGGTACCTACATAGTAGTAAAGGTATTAGTTAGGTTAAGACCAAGCCCGCATAAAAATTGCACAGGTACGCCGAATTATATAAACGCACGTATGCATGGAAGAGAGACAAGACTAGATACATTTACCCATGCATGTATGTACATATCTACATATGCCCCTAAAATGTAGGGCTTTTGGCAGTCGCAAATGACATCCCAGTATCGTATAATCACTGTCGTTATCCTCATCAACACAGATGTAGAACATTAAAAACATGGTATAAATTGCACACTCTTATGTCTAATCAACTAATTCCAATTAATTAGAGGGGTGAACGCTCTTTAGAATCATGCGTGGCTCATTGAGTGAAAATCGAAGCACATGATAATAGATACTTGGATTTGAGGAACAAATTTTACTTTCAGCCAAGAATCCCATTGTGAGCATAGGGTCTCTGTAACTATCTTCCAAGGGATAATCATATGGAGCTCTCATATGTACACAGAGACACGTATTATGTGTAGGAGCACTGGGTCTAGGAGTCTACTTCAAATGACATCAAATGGTGGAAAGTTTTGCCAGAAAAGAGGAAAGTTCCTCTAACCACATTAATTAGGTCAGTATACTATAACTCCAACAAAGCACATGATAATCGCAGTCATAATCATGAATGTGAACTAGGGAATGAAATGCAGCGGAGGTTTCTGCGGTGGTGCCATAATCAATGCAATAAAACCTTTTTTGTACATACAATGGAATGTAATGAATTCATAAAAAAAATACCAACTTTCTCCTCGGTTTATTTGACTCACTTGCTGTTCAAAGAACTCGAGTAACTTATCAATGGTTATATTATGATTACCATAATCTGTGGCAGGTGAAGTGAAATTATATAAGTTACACATGTTTTTAACTGGTCCTTTATCCTCAGGCTGGTTGCACATATTTATTATGATCCCATATGTATGACTGAACAACTACGAATTCCACACCCGAACTCGTCAATTGTTTCCTTCCTTGTCAATAATCTATAGCTAAGTAAGGCGACACATACAGATACATACATATGTAATTACGTATGTATATCCTCACGTATACTTCTCCAAAGCTATTGAGCTGAATACGGATGAGGTCTTGATTATTTAACTTTTATAGCTTGATGATTTATGATTATGACAGGGGTAAACAAGTAATTTACGTATATGTAGGTCGAGCAATGAGTTGTTATAGTAAATAGTTTGCATATATTTTATTGAATCTGTAGAAATAAAACAGGATAAAAGCCATGTGTGGTGGGAAGGGGAAGTCTTGCTTGCATTTTTCTATTGACAGAAAGAACTCTTGGGGAAATAATAACAAATAAGCTCTTTGTAAAGTACTGGCTGAAATTTCATAATATATTTGGGCGTTATAGTGTTGTAGAAATCCATGCAGGCTGAATGTTCAAGCTAAAATGAAAAGAAGTTAATTCGAGGAAGTCATTCCCTGAATTAGTAATTCGGAAGTAAATAAATAATCATGGCTTATTTATGGAAAACGTTATATAATAATAATATATATCTATATATATAAGGATCTGTTGTGTAATAAAAAAAGCAGTAACATGTCAACACATATAAATCAGAATTATTAGTAGCAAAGATATCGTGAATGCTTTGACTGAATCCATCCCATATGCACGGCACAATACAAACTCCCTTTTCTCTTCAAGTACATTTTCATAGCTTCAATTCCTCATTTATAATCTTTTGGAAGAGACCTGCATCCAAAGGAACATAGCTGCCATTTAGTAGGAAATATAAAGGGTCCTTGACTGTGTTGATGTCGAAGCCTTGCTTTTGTAAATTAAATTTTCGGATCTTGTGGGTAGCTGAAATATCAAAGGGAATCAATACAAATGAAATATAATGGTACTTATAGCAAATAAATGCTGGTGTTCTTAAATTAGGGTAATTAGTTTTGAATGAATAGTAATTATGTTTCAGATAGTGAATTTGAAGATAATGATAATTCATTCTATTGAAGCTATTACTGTACTATCTACTGATTATTTTAGTGGAGTTCCTTAAGTGCTGAAAATAAAATTAACCTGTCATCTCCAGCTGGTCAACAATTCTTATGAATAGAGGCCGGGCGTAAAAGGGCATGAATTTGCTCATTCCAGCAATTAACTCTTCAAAGTTAAGTATTCTTTTGGGATCGACAATTGCAGCCATCCCTGCTTGTCCATCACATCCAGGGATTTTTACGCCATATACCGCGACATCTTGTAGTCCACAGATGTTACTGATGGTATTTTCAACCTCAACTGAGGACACGTTCTCACATTTCCAACGATAATTGTCCACTGACCTGTCCTTGAAATAGAAGTAGCCTAGCTCGTCCATGATGAGGATGTCTCCTGTAATATTTTTTCCAAAATTCCAAATTATCATAAAAATTATTTTTGATTTTCCAGGGAAGGGATTCCTGTTGCAGGGAATAGTGAAACCAATTTGGTAAAAAGACATGTTTGAGATTTTCTATATTTATACTGGGGATATTTTTAGAAGAAATTGATTGATTTAGCCCACGTACCGGATCTAAAAGCCTTGTCACCCTTTCTGAAGACGTCAGTAATGATTTTGTGCTTGGAGTCTGTGCCAGCATATCTGTGGAGGAAAAGATCAAAGTTGTACGGATGTATCAAATACTTTTGCGAAGGTTTCCAGGGGGATACTGGTCCGTATTTGGAGTGGTTCTCTCAGAATTGTAAGGAACTGACTAATAAGGAAAATGTTTTTCCGATAACATACCCACTAAATTCTCGGGTTGGAAGTGATTCATCAATTTTACCGACGACTTCACCCGCTTCTCCTGGTTTACACTCAAGGACCAAACCAGTCTTGGGATCGCGAATCGGTTCGCCTGTTTCTTCATCAACTCTAATGAGTCTTGTAGGGTATAAAGACTGGAACAACCGAGGCACAAAACCAACAGCTCCAATCTTATTATCAAAGTTCACTGTTTGCAGAGGAAGGGAAAAAACAAGTTTCGGGATCAAATACTCGTTATTACTTTTTTTCGAGTTTTTTTTTTCTTCTGGCAGCATTAAAAAATAGCCTTGGAATTGTCCCCCAAATTAGGGTACTTGTTCTTCCAGTGATGAGCGTCTCGACCGACTACATTGGAAACATGCGGGTTTAAATTAATAGAAAATGTACTCACACAATCCACAATTTCCCTCCGTGGATCCGTAAATTTCTCCCACATTTTGGATTTGAAATCTTTGGACAAATTCGCCCCATATTTCTGGCCTCAACCCATTTCCTATCATCAGTCTTACTTTATGTGTCGTATCATTCGGGCTGGATGGCTGGCGTAGGAGATAGCGGCAAATTTCCCCAATGTATTGACCAACCTTGATAATGCCCAGAAAATAATTAAACTTATTTATTTTAGAAAACCCTTCCGTGTGATATATGACTTAAACTCCTTTTTTTTCACTTTCCTACTACACTTCTAAGCAAATAAATAGGCTTGGGCACATAGATACACCCACCCTATGACATACTACAAGGGGTCGGGAAAACTAGGAAATTTATTGGAACTATAGTTCATTTTTACGAGGAGTGCAAAAAGTAATTACCGTCACTTTGTAGCGAATGCAGTCGAGCCAAAAGTTAGTTGCGGAAAACTTTCTGCGAATTACTTGAGAACAGCCGAAAACTAAAGTTTGACCTGTTCCCACACCCACTCCAGCTGAATGGTACAAGGGCAAGGGAGTATAAATCACGTCATCACAAGTCAGATTCCAAGCATAATGAGTGAGGTATGTGTAAGTTAAGAACCTGGAAAATTTAATTTTTGAATTATATTTATATACATAATATTCTAAATATGTAATCTCAAGACTACATTACACATTTTTGTAAATTGTATGAATTTTTCCTTTATTTTTAGGCCACACTCAAGATTGAATAATGACCTATCACTGACCTAGAATTCTTTATAACAGCGGCTTTTGGCAATCCTGTGGATCCGGAAGTGAAGAGATAAAAGGCTTTGTCAGAAAAATTTGTGAGTGCCAGTTCCGGTGGTGTGGCCGTTGTGATTCCTTTAATAGCCAAGTCCATGTTAACAGCACCTTTGCATACTTTGTCCTTGTCATTTTCAGCTCCAGAACAATATAACTTCCTTTCATCCAGTCCCCCCATATCTTGCAGTTCTTTTATAGCTGAAATAGTTGAATATTTTATTGAAGCATTTTATTTTGAGAAGCTTAATATTATAATTGATCAAATATTGGAGTGGTTATTTTTTAAGAATAATTACACTAATTAACATGAAAATCCAAAAATGAATTGATAGAACAATACATACGTCACTGAAGAGTCAAAATGGTCTACGTGCCTATGCTTTTGTACAGCACTTAGACAATTTTGCCTTTTCAGCGGCGAATAAATAATGTTTCTATCATTTTATGATTATTTTCCATATTTGAGAAACAAAACCGTATACAAAAATGTGTAATATTTTTTATTGCTGCTAATTATGTTAATACTGTTTCTTTTTTTATATGATTACTAATACGAGCGTAAGCTTACGCACTTGCGATTTATCACACTCTGAGATTTTTTTCATCCAACATTAAAATAATATTACGCTAAAAATTATTGCAAATATTATCTTGCTTCAGTGGACCAAAAAATCTTTAAATCTAACTTAAGCTTCATTTTGCTACATTAAGTTCAATTTTATCATAGCGTGTTAATTGAGCATGGAAAAGAATTTAAGTGCTAATAGTTCTTTCCCTGAGATAATTCACAGACCGTTGGAATGGCCTTAATCGTATTTGCTATTATTACTGTATTTTAATTCCTTTGTAGTTGAAAATGTCTTACCTTCAGCAAGCTCAGCTCCATAGATAACTGCAATTGCTTTAACAGCGTCCAAACAGTGTTTGAGTTGCCCAAGGCGTAGATTTGTGTTCATCAGTGCTGTGATTACTCCAACCTGTGAAATTTGGATAATTATTTCATCAAACAAATAATTTTAATTCCTTTTCTTGACAATTTGTTTTACTCCCAAGATTACGGCACAATGTAGACTAAGTCTATATTGTGCAGTAATTAATAAAGATGTTGTCTCACTTTATTCAACCCTCCAGCAATGCAAACAAACTCGGGCTGATTTTCCATGAAGAGTGCTACAGTGTCTCCTTTTTTGTAACCCTGGCTTTGGAAGTAATTCCCAATCTGGTTACTTAAATCGGATGCCTAAAAGATGAAAATTGAAGATGTATAATAATTACACAAGTCAAGACATTATCATTAACCTCTATAAAATGTTCATGGGGGTAATACTGTAGTGTTCTTACTTAAAATTATTATAGAAACTATATACAATAATGATACCTCTTTGAAAGTCATCTGTCGGTCCTCATAGTAAAAGCAGACTCTGTTTGGAAATAATTTGCTATTTTCCTCGAAAATTTTCAGCACCGTGTTATTCTCCCTCTTCGCTCTTTTTATGTGTCGGAGAGCCTTGAGAAAGCGGACAATCCCCCTTTGAAAAAAATTTAGGATTTGTAACCACTTCCATGTACAGTACATACATATTCAAAAAGAATCCCTTACTCAATGAAGAGAGTTTCCTTGTTGCCTATACATATTTCTACTGCATACCAAAACATTTAAAGCAAAATATTTGCTTAGCATATCAAACAAAGCAGCACTGCAGACGTCATTATTGCACAATACAGAAGCACGCATCTTAAGTTACGACCTCAATTTCCTTCCCTTCACAAAGAGTAGGTAGTACTGAGTGAGAAGAAGAAATTCTTTTTCTTGAGGGACTCGTTTCCAATGAACCAACTAAGCTAACAACCTTAATTACATTTAATTGTTCCAGCATTGCTACATTGTTGAATTACCTCAAATCCCTTGGCAGCGTCCTGATGACAATTAGGATGAATTCCTTGTTTATCATCCCAAAGACTGCTGTGAGAGTGGCTAAAACACAGGCTGCATTGGTCCATGTCATCAAGGAAGAGATGTTCGCAAGAGTACTGAATGTGCCCATAGTTGCTTATTGACACATATACATACGTCAGTTACAAATTTTAATCTGGCAGAATTAAAAGAATGAGATTAGTCATTTTTCTTCCATTATCCCCACAATGTCAAATAACATACCTACTCAAAATAAATATTCCTGCCAAAATAAATGCAATATCCAATAAAATAACAAATTCTTGGAAATTTCAAGTTTTTATAAACTTTTAAAGAAACATTTGCCCTCAACTTAAATTACGTCCCACACCTACGCACACAGTGTTTGTTGTTACCTGGGTCAAATCCATGCAATATAGTAACGTGCTAAAATTCAATCCCACACAAACTTATTGATGCTTATGATTTGAAGTGTAACAGTACAAAATGACAGCAACAATGCATATAATTATATGTAACTGCATTTACTCCCTGATGCACAGACACTATTTGAAACTCAATAAGTTAGAAATGTTATGAAATCACTATGACTCGTTCCACTGACACATGAGCCAAAGAGTGCAACTGGTAACTGTGGCACGTAGGATTCTTCATCCCATCATTTTAAAAATTTTACTCAAAATGTCTCCTCATACAAGAGTCTGTGTATGGGATTGTCTCTCAATAGAAGAATCACACTTGAAGCAATCCAAAATGAAAATTAGTAACATGAAGGGTAAATTCTATAACAGTGAACGAACATACGGAAACAATATCAACTAATATACTGTTGCACGCTCAATGTCCCTCAGGTTACTGGTCAACAAGTCCAAGCAACGGTTCTCTCATACCTAAACTAAATTTTCATCAGTCAAAATAATGTTTGCTTCTTGGATGTGTACAGTAGGGTCTGCTTCCTGTACATACATACCTATGGACTTATTTCCCTAGAAGTACATGCAGAACGGTTGAACACATGGGTCAGTGGTGTTTGTGTACAGTTGTGGATTCTGGTTCTTAAAGAGTGACGATGACTGCCTCTATCCCCAACTCTTGTTCGCTTCTTGGTTCGAAATCCCTATAAGCATTTATGTACTCATCCCCAAGCAATGTAGTAGTCCCTACGAGCAAGGTACTATGGTGAGTAATCCTTTGCACAACAACGTCCATGTTGTAATATATAATTATATGCTTGTACTTTTTTACTTTCGTATACTCTGCATACATGGCCTTGTAGGAATTAAAGAGCCTTTTACTTTTAGTTATTAGCATCAATTCACCACTGAGTGAGTCACAGATGCATTTAAAATGTCATAACAGATCCTATACGCTATCCTTTAAGGGGACATGTGATACTCTTTGCTTCAGCTGCCAATGTGAAGCTTCCAGCCGAACTGGAGAGCATGTTTCAAGACCAATTTACTATTTACTACCAAAAATGACATTTACATACAAACAGTTTAGGTGTGGTTGTTACATTAGGAGTAGTAATTTCAGCTTTACTTTGGAATCCTCTTCCAAGTATGAACCCCTCTGCTTCTTAAACGCACGTGTGTTTATGTAATGTATATTTTCATGGAGGAGTAGAGCAGATGACAGCCTATTTGAATATTGGAGACTCTCCGTGAAGAGACAAACTGAACTCAGCACATTTTTTGATGAGCAGTTAAATGATCTAGATGCAGTTTTCAATGAAAGCAAAATACACTGGATGCAAATTAAGCGAGGTGGGGCATGTAGATTATTTTGTTAGTGGAACTCAATGCAGAACATTTTATTTGTAATTGGAAATGCATCCAGTTCCTGGAATCTCTTCACCAACAGAACGCTATGAAATAATTTGTTCCGTACTGCTCCAAGTAGCCCTGGGCTTGTGTAAAAAGGACTTATGTAGATACATTTAACAAGTGAACAACATAAAGCCGGCAATGCCGCTGGCCCCATGGTGCTCCATTCATTCTGTAATAATTTTGCATGTGGGTCTTCTCTTAGTCAGTGCTGTCAGGATTTCGTACGGAGGAAGGAAGATGAGAGCATAAGGTGTATTGTTTGACAGAGGGAAACCATAAGTTTTTATGTATGTATGTAGGAGGATTTAAATTATGCACGGTAACAGAAGAAGCCCGACATAAGGGACTGTGTCAGAATTTGATAATTGATGAGTATTAATGCCACCAGGTATAGATACTCACATCTACTGTCATCTCCTAGCATGGAAGTTCCTGCACCTGGACGTAAAATATGATCGACGCGTACTATGCGTTACTGTAACTCATAGATAATGCCATAGAACAGGATTGAAATTCTTATTTAAATGTTCCTGAAGGATTTGTTCCCTTCGGAACCATATTTGACGACTCTTCAATAATTATCAAGTATACTATTCTGCATATTATTTTAATTCCATCAAACAAACGTTATGTAAATAGATGTACATATATATATATTGTCGGTGCGTGGTTAAATATATACTCTTTAATTTTCCTTGTCCTAAAAACCATCTGGGGGTTATTTTAAAATTCATTACTGAAGGAAGGGAGAGCTTCGTATCTTAAATCCATTAACAACTAGTACTAAGGTTGGATATCACAATCATGTCAATATTTGATGACAAGCATAGACGATGGTCATATTTCTAGCCTCTGATTTCATACAATTGGAACATTGGGTTACTTTAATATACTATAGCCTTCTCAAGTGGCAGAAATTGTGGTACGTATAAACACTTGTTAATGCAAATCCCAGCGGAAATGTCGGTACTTGCTGATGTGTTGGGAAAAATAAGGAGTCAACAAATCCATGAAAAAAATCAATAGGGATTATTCCCGGCTAGGAACACAATGAACGGAAAGCTCCCTTTTAGAACGTAACGATGAGTGCTCAGGAATTCAACAAGGAGATGAAAGGCTACTTGTGAAATTATAGGGTGTCATCCAACTATAATTCTTGATTCCCCCTATGATTTATGGGTCTGCGGTGCCAAATCAGGTAACAAAGATTTAGTAAGTAAAGCATCCTTGCAGGAGGATAAGGAATAAATCAATTCTACAGCTTTGAAGGTTCATGCTCCATTGAGCAAGTGTGAGACGATGGTGTGGTAAGACTTTTGGATGAGTGTACATATGTATGTATATTATACATAATGAAAATATTTCCTCCAAAACTTCTCACTTTTCCTTCCGTTTCACTTATTGACTTCGAGGTATGACTTGATAGCTGTATTATATTTCTATAGACCCTGTGGGTGGAGGTGAACTCTATGGAATTCCATGTTAGCTTTAAATAAACTAAGGATTTTAAAATTATAACTCACCCGTTATTAGATACATGTCAACATTGCCCTCAGTCCAAAGTCCACATTCTAAATTCGGTAAAAGGTTTTAAATACCACGAACTGAACTAATTCTAAAAGATATCCGGGAAATTTTAAAAAATTAGAAGATAATTTTTTGAAGGAGTGCGTGTGTGTGTGTGTGTGTGTGAGGGGTTTGTCTGCTTGAAAGGAACTGAAATGGAGGAATGTGTAACAATGAATAATGAAAAGGTGTGATCGCTTCTTCTCCTTTTTTAACAGATGACGCAGAAGAGGCTTTTTATTTGCAGGACAAGGATGGATTTACTCGTAAAATTTAACTCAACTTGTGTATCCTTCACAGATGCCACGCTGCTCTTCCCATTCCCAGAATAGTCACAAAAGTATGTTAGGGTATGAAAAAGGAGGTTTATGAGGTTCCATCCATGTGGATTGTAGAAATGCGTACATTTTAGCACCATCACTAACTTCTACTTGAGAAGAGGGTGGAACGCGTTTTAAATGACGTTTATACGCTGGGAGTCTAGACTTGGTTATGTTACTGCATCTGTCCCGCACAAAGCAAGCAAGCATGCTTCCATCCTATAACCGGCAAAATCGTACCAGATGTCTTGCAAACATGTGATGTGATTTAGAATATTGCACACTCACACTGTTTTGCAAATGACTCAACCCTGAGAAGCCTAATTCCATTGCCAGCTAACAAGCTGGAGCTCATGCTTGGTTTTTAGAGCATTGTGCTGAGAGTAAATCTCTGGATTTACAAAATACCATACAGAACCATCCGTTGACTTACTCATTGTCCCTTTCTCACACACACTGATTTATCTCTCAGCCCCGCTAAGGAATTCTTTCTTTCATTTTATATTACAACACGTAAGGATCAATGTAGTTTCCAATTAAAATAAATAAAACCTTCATGATGCTATTAAGGGACAAGCGAGCAGACAAATTATTCTTGAAAGTAAAGTGGTAAATCAATAGAAGATATTAAAGCTCCTGCTCCTTGTCCTACACTACAGGCGGACAACTCCGTCAGCATACACGTTACTGTAGAATCGTGAGTAGACGGCATAAGAGCAGAAAGTCAAATCATAATAGCACTAATATATAGCCGGACCGGTTGATACATATCAGAGTCTCAATGGAAATGAAAATTCTGACACAATCAGAACTCCATGTAGAAACGTAAAGTGTAAAGCTAACGATACTGTAGCTGTTGAGGCTGTCAAGCTACTAAAACCTTGACGCAAGCCGAAACTATACATATAAGCTAAAGCTCATGTTTTAATCTTTAAATAGGATTACCTCATACATGAAATCATTAGAATTACATTAGGCGTAGCTTCACTGCGGATTGATTGATGTTGGCCTCAAGAACGGTAAGTTACTTTGAACTCAGCCCTAACTGCAAACTGCCATTACAAATATTCTGTATTCCACAAAACACTTTCTTTATATCCCATAATATTTCCCGACAAATTAATGTCCTGCATAAGTTATACTACTGTGTAAGGGCATTAGAATCAATATGATATATATTTTAAGGCATTTTGTGTTGTATGCTGAGTTATTATACACTGTAAGTTTTTAGAATTTATTCAACTGTTATTTTTTCTCCATGACACTTCTTGCATATTATGTACATACATAGGCAGTGCTCATATGTATGTACCTATGCACATCACAGCGTTGAGTGGTAAGCCTTGCAATTAATGAGTTGCACGTAAAATGTAACACATCTAAAAAGCCGGTATCTTTTCAGAGTCATTGCAATAACAGCAAGTGTTCGCACTGAAGAAAGAAGTGTCATTCTTATCATTACAAATTCGGAGCAGGAAAAGTTCATGAAACTGATAGACAATTTATGTACGTTCCGTGTTAATTCATATGCGGTGATGAGTAATTAGATCAACTGGGAGTGAGTAACTGTTGAAAAGAGTTACTCAATGCTTTCGGCACCGACATTTGATATGTTGACGGTTGCATTATCTAATCATTTAATATTGCATATTCTTTGATAGATCCATATGTACGGACGTTTAGCTAGCTTTGAAAATCATTTAAAAAAACAGAGCATATCAAAATTTTCAAAGACAAAAGTTGTCGTAGCTGGAATCTTATATTGGAAGGATTACCATTCCTTGGAACAAGGGCTAATTTATTTAAAATGCGTCCATTGTTTGATGTCAGCTAGCTATGATTTATGCTGTTTAACCATTCCACTGGTCAGTTTCAGATAATTATTTTTTTTTCGATATTCCAAGTTTTGAAGTATGTCGCAATTTCTGCTGTAATTTTGAGTTAAACTTCTGATCTGCATTTCCCTCACGCAACAACATTTATTTGAATTAGTAATTTGAAATTCTAATAATTCATTTACTAGCTCATTGATTCGGTTAAAGACTTGCAGATCGAGTTTTAGGAGGCTCATGCAAACAGCCGTATTTTGAGGGTAGCTCCTCACAGTTAGGTCTACTATGGAGCCAGGATAAGAAGCACACCTACATACATATGTACTATGGAATCTAACACCATGCCATAACTTTGGTTTAGTGTAACCTTTTCGTTACCATACCCAACCAGTGACGGTGACGGTTTCCTATGAAAGATACCTTGCACGTGTATGTTGGCATACACTGAACTGAAGCCTCAATGAAATTATCATTTAAATGGCTGGGCTCTTACACACTTTCAGTTCATCACGAATCAGCAAGGTAATAGGAGCATCATAGCCGGTCGTAGTAGATACAAGCTGAGAATTGAACCTGCGAGTGGGTGTAAATTGTGTACTCAATGTATTCATATTTTGGTACATATTTACCATTATAAGGTAACCCATATATTCCGGCCGGTAAAATGTGTAGTCATACACCATTGTTAATATAGGGAACATATGCTTGTACTTGAAATGTAGGATGCAGTATTACATAGTCTCCACACACAGTCCGTCACTGGTCTCAATTAATATTCTTTGCTAAATTCTACTCAAATTAGCATAAAAGGAAGAGAGTCATTCTGTTGCAGCAGACACACAGAAGAGCAGACACTTCACGTTAGACGCTGCTTGTTCGCGTGTGTCATCTCATCAGGTCTCCTTTCAGTATCAATTTTCATCCCGCTTTCCTTAAACCTTAAATAGTAGCTGTTTTAAATTTTTTTTTTTTCTCTATAAACTTTCCGTGGATAGTTTGAGAAGTGGGCAAACTTTTCAAATTTTGAGGTTATAAAGTTCATGGACCTCATTTTTATCCAACGGGTAGGCGTAGACAGTCATGGTGAATCGAGGGTTGTAAAGTAAGCATTTTTTTTGCAACCATACCGGCAACCTTGAAGCATTTATTGTGATTCTATGTTTAACTTGTGTCTCATCGCTACTGCCTAAAAATTTCTCAGTGGTGCGTTAAAAAATATTGGAGTGAGTGAGTTTTTCCTACTTGCTTGGACTATTTGGATTAGGTTTATTCGGAACCAGCTCAAGGGAAGACATAGTAAACGCCGTCATGGATTGAAACCAGAATTATTTTTTCAGTCAACATTCACCGGTAGTCGCGGACGTGTTATGTATTAAATCATTATCTCGAACAAGTTTTTATTACGTTAACTGCATAAACCTCAAAAGGGAGGAATTCTTAGAGAAAAACAATTATGACTCCGTAACCTTACAGTTAACTACATCTTCTCATTGACACTTTCGGAAGCAATTTTCGTTGAATGAAATATTTCCATTTGTTATTTGAAGTGTGCTGTATAAAAGGAATTAATGCTTCCAAGAAGTTGTTTTGTAGATACTACATAAATTTACCAGCAAAAAAAAACTTGGAATCAGAAACTCATTCAGAGTCTTTAAGGTATGGTTATTTACAAATACCCACTTTTTAAACATCATTTTAAGTATGAGATTTTACGTTTAAGACTACATAGAGATTGACGTTGAAGGGATATACAGCACATTGTGCAGGTCTAGTTTATTGGTTGGGGGAACAAGGAACTCAAAATTGGTTTTAGTAATTACTATAAATTTGTAAATAAGATTTTTTTTTACATAATATAATTTTTGTAGATATAAGATATAATAACAACCATGTCGGTCCGGCAGTCTCACAGGTTTCGCCAGCTAGCTATTTGTAGACGTTATCCTAGTTATTAATTATTGGAGGGAAAAATTCATCCATCAATGTGGGAGCTGTTCTAGAACCTGTATGTATTAGTTGGGTTAACAGCATACTAATTCTTTTAATACCCATTCAGTTACATAACTTTGCAGCCCATAACTGGAAACCTTCCCACCAAGTAATTATTGACAATTTATATTGATACCATGAAATTAAAATACGCACCTTCCCATCTGGGTTGTACGTTACCCCTATATATGTCTGTCCGTACACCCTTTATATTTTTTACTTTACATTTTTATGTCTTAATGATTTTATCAGTTGATTGGGGGATTCAAATGCTATCCCCCTGTGAACTGGAACTCCATTATAGAATATAAAGGAGGACAATCTTACATTAAAAATGTAATAATAAAAAAAATACAATAATATTTCATGTTGCACTCCTATATCAATCGTGGCAAACTGGGATTGAAAATTTAAAGCACAACTGGTGCGGATTCCCTTTATTTTTTTCGGTCGTCGGGAAAAATTATTCGCTTATCTAGTTGAAAGTATTACAGCAAAACCTGAAGAAAACTTATATCTGAATTACAAACAAAATAAGGAAGTATCATAAACTAAATAACTTTTTTTTATCAAACTCAACACAGCGATAAAGTATATTCACACGGAAGTCGCCAAGATTTTCCTGTAGGGTAATTATAACTATGGACTTTAAGCTGGAATTAATAAATATTTATAGTATTACATAATAAAATAATTATTATAATTTATTTTTTAGGAGAACCCACTAAGCTCCCGGAAAATCTGGAAAATTACTTTACGGAAGCGAACATTTTTCAAGCTAAGCGTCAAGTACTGTATAATAAGGCATCCTAGGAACACCAATAACGAAGAATGACAACTACCTACATATACACAGCCAAGTCCAACGATTGCGAGTGATTCTTTAAACTTCGTGAATGAGAATGTATAGAAGCTACTGGCAACAAGATTTTTTATAATACTATAGTGGATATCGGATAATTGTAGCTTCCTCTTTCTCTCTCTCTCTCTCTCTTGAATTCAACTCAGCTAAAAAAAAGGGTTACCATCAAACAGTACAGTATATACATTGTGTCAAGAACAGATGTGCTCATATAAATACGTTGGCGTAGACAGAAGCTAACATTTCCCTGACTATCATGTAAAAGTGCACTAGCAAACCCTACGTTCTGAAGTGAGTGCAACGTGAACCCGAAGGAACACAAAGAAGATGAGTCTGATACGAGCCGGCAGTTTGTTCCACTCACCTACCAGCATTTTTACTACTTTAGTATTTACATTCCAACTTTTACTCCTTCCTGCAACGGAAGGCTCATTCCAAAAGCGACACATCCAAAATTTCAGTAACAACAAAGAATTACTCTTCCACCATTCTGTGAACACTAGCAAGCATCAGAGTGATGATAATTCAACTTGCACTTCATTTTCTAATTACGATGAACTCTACTCAAAATGTATGTCATTTGTGAATAGAGAGAAATTAAATGTTCTGAGAAATAGTATGAACTCATCCCTAAGTGGGGAATTCTGGTGCTCTTGTGAGAACCATCCGTGTAGCCTCATTTACAAGGTGGAAAATGGGTCGAAAATAAAAAATGTTTTTTTGACTGGCTTCTTGGACAACAAGGCCGAGATTGTTATTTTAGCGGAGTACACGTCGGATAAAGGGGAATTTTTCCAAATCGGGAAATTACATGGGTACCACGAGTACACTGTGGGCCTTAAAAGAATCAAGTTTGATTACCTTCACGAGGGATATCTGGACGTGTCGGTAAGGCTAAATCCATTTGTTTGCGTGCAATAGTATAAATTTTAATAATAAGGATCTGCGGGGCTTTATTAACCTTGTGTAGTAAAGTGTAGCATCAGGCATCAAAAGTTGAGCTGTCATGCAATGAGTTAGGCAATCTTTCCTTACAGTAACTACTTACTTTATTGCGTCCATAAATAAGCATAGAATTCCAAGCTGGATGTTTGCTTATGTAGTAGTACTGGATGAATACAACAGCCTGTAAAGTGGTATATTCTATGTTACACTAATTTAATTGAAGATAATAGTAATTATTGTAATACATACGAAACCAACACCAGCTATTGCCTAACACGTGAAATGTGAAACTACCAAGTTGAATAAATAAGGACAATCGCTCCTAGGAATGAAGCCTACCGTAATTTGCGACTCTTGTCAAAATACATTGGATTTTATACGAGATGTATTACATGATGTAGAAGTATATATATTTAAATGGTTGTTATAATACGAACAATAATAAGATTATGATTTTGCAATTTGCAGACTCTAAATGTGACCATGATATTAAACGGAGGATTTTCTCTCATAGAGGACTTCGTAGTGATACTAGATGAAGACAAACAAGGGCTTGAGCAGACACCATCAACACCCGCCCAACCTCCTGAGGTTGTTACCCTTGACCATGAAGAAGATTCGTCGAAGCGTGAATGGATTGAAGTGACTTGTCATTACGGAAATTATTTCGAAGATTTTTGGGCCTTCGGTTGTCCAGCAAATGCAGATGCAAATTTCATGCCGTCAACCACTGGATATTGGTTTCCATGCCATGAAAAAACTTGTTCGTTTACGTATGACGGAACTTCTCACCCGAAACCCACCTCTGTGACAATTGACGGTTACTTGCAAGGGGGTACAATTGAGATTTCTGGCAAGAATGATATTTTAGATGGAACTCCATGGAAAACCTTATCTTTGAAAGAATTTCATAATACTACTGTCTACCAGATGCAGTTTGATCTCCACAGGAATTGTGATATGAAAGTAAGCTGATATTTCTGCATTTACCTGGTTTGCATCAAAGTAGATGTTTCTTCAGACCTCATAGTATTTCAGTAGTCAGGGAATGATTCGTGTACATACTATCAAACAAGTTACTTAAATTTAATGGTAAGATTTGTTGTTTTGCTAATCGTCCTCTTATGTGTCATAAGTATCTTTTATGACATATGCACACATTACCAGTTGAAGTTTTCGTCTGATCAGCTTGACCTTAGCGTTGCAAGAAAGTATGCATGTTTGTATGTATACATACGTATTTGCATTAATGGGGCTTAAGGGTACTTGGTAAATATTTTATGCCGTAATTAGTCTCAAGTCACTAGAATTAACAGAAGGGGCTAAAAAGTGAGGCAATTTTCAACCTTCGAGATCGGTTTTTAATGGCTACAGTTTTAAATTTGCATAGAAATAAGTTCATTACTGATTATGTCATGTAGAGAATTGGCCTTGCAATTGCAATAAAATGCTCACACATCAACATCTCATCTTTAATCTTTCTTGTGTTCCGTGTTCGGGCAGTCCTCAATTAATGATAATTTAGCGTTTAGTGACAAAAAGGCCAAATATAGTTTATTCAAACTGATGAATTAACAAGTGGAGTGAGTTATTTAGTTCTTCAAGTGAAACTGTATTTCGTGCAGTTTTGATACGTATGTATGTATCAAATTTTACTGAATGAACATTTTTGTTTTTAGTGTTGGAATTTTAAGCGATATTTTAGTACCATATTACGAATAAAAGTGGGATTATGGATGATAAAAACTTATCTACAACATTGAAAAGTTCATTCAAGATGAAACGCAGTAAGAAGTACTTACAATTAGTTTTAAAGGGTTGGATTTGCTATTAAGTTGCATTCAAAATAGTGGCTGCAGCACAGTTGCATCAACTTTGATTTCCAGGTAAATATTTTTATTGAGTGTTTTTTTTGCCAGTAGTAACGCATAGGGTTTCATTTGTTGAAAACTGCTGACGTAATGTAAACATTATTTTAGAGATGTTTCCGTGAAAGCATACATATGTAGTTTAGAATCACGCGAGTGTACTTACATTCAAGTAATATATTACATATAAATAAAATGGTGGTAATATTGCAGTACAAGCATATATACATAGATACACAAATGCATAATTGCTTATTCCCAATATGGCACCATTCCCTGACTACTGAAAACTTGTTTTATCCATATAAATCAGACCGCGAAGTGGAATCTTTAATCATTATTGTATTGCATATGCGTATCTATATTTTGTAGAAATGATGATTCTGAATTTTAACAGCGTTTTCTTTTTCTTAGGTTCTTCAAATAACTCTTACTGGAGACAAGGACAACATTATAATTATTGATAAAATTACGATTCAACCAGACATTGGAGCAGGCAGTCAGTGTGCAATAACAATGGATGAAATTGCAAGTACCACAGGAAAGGTCCATGAGGAAACATCCTACGAGATGCATAGCGACGCATGGAATTTTAAAGCATTGAATGTATTCCCGTTCTTACTCACAATCAGCTTTCTGTTCATCATGTGAATTATACGTAGAGAATTCTCATTTTTACTTTACCACTAATATTAATTTTGAGACTGAATAATTATTCTTCTGCTAACTACCTAATTAAGGACAGTAATTAGTATTAGTGGATCCGTCGTAAGATTTTACTCATGTTACAGAATTTGTAATGGGCTGCACAAAGGGGCGTGTATGAATGAATAACTACGTATCCAGGTGCTAGCACACTATAAACCGGAACCTGATTTCCTAAATATGCTTTAGGTAGTTTTAAATACCTTAATACTAGAAGCTTTAAACTGCCGAGTTCATGAAACACATAAAGTAGTATCAAATATGTTCGCACTAGGAATTTTTCCTTCTTGGATAATCGGACAATTTATTTCTGTTAGTGTTGAATTGTTGAACAATTTTCAAGGGATTCCACAAATAAAGAAACAACATAAAACATAAGACTTGCAAGCGATTCGTAGGCGCTGGAGTTTTGATCATTTTGGAACATGTTTGACTATAACGGATGAAACTTAACAACTTCTTGAAACTTAACTGAAAAAATCAATCACTAGAATATACATATAGTCACAGATATATTACCTAATCGAATTTATCAGCCACTGTACACAAAACACTTTCTTACTGAGTAGCTGATTTGAAATCATAAAATGCAAAGGTTTTCCAATTTTTGCTAATAAGGCCAATGAACAGCACTAGTAAAACTATTTAATGCTACAATACATGGAGGTACTTCATCAGTATTTACTGCTAACCTGAGTTATAAATTTAATATTGCATAAAAACATTACCTGGCCCAGTTTCCTGCTAAAATAAATAGACAATATAAGTTTTCTTTTCGCCCTGCTGGGAAAATGTAGGTCTAATGACTCATATAATACTTCTTACCACCCAAAAATAACAAAACAATAAATTATGCTGAAGCTCGTCCAGGCGAGCAGTTTTTAAGAGTATCAATAGAATACAATTGTTTAAACGTGAATAGAAAGCACCGGCGTTGTCCATAATTAGGAGTGTGTAAATGCTGCAAGCAGCTTCAAGATTTGCAAAGCGTACCTTCCGAGTTTATATAGAGACCTTAATTGTGTATATTTTAATATTTAAATTTTAATGGACGAGGGCGCATGAATTCATCAACTACAGCATCTGTAACTTCTGTTCTTTTTTTTTGAATTTCAGAAACAAGTTTCTGCAATTCTGCTATTAAAACCGCTTTCAGTTCTCCTGTCAGCATTTTACCAGAAGTGTAATCCTGTATTAAATTTAAGTACATCGCATTATCACTTATGATCATTCGACGTATGAATATGAATCAATTGAAAACTGAAAATGCTTACAGCTTTTATCTCGGCAAGTCGATCGTCATCATTTAAGAAAAACTTCAAGTACTGATAGGATATATCGATGTCACAATTTCCTCCGAATTCCCTGTGTTCTTCGGTAGTAGTACGGCCACCGGAAAATGCATACTTGTTAATCTAGATATCAATTTACCATTTTTGTTTTCACATTTTAAGAGCCGAAAGTATCAAAATTTATAAGCGTGAAAATAAATCATGTTTAATACTTTTTTCTTTATTTGATTAGCCGTATCAGTCAAAAAGATAGCTGAATTTGCGTCTGATGCAGACATTTTAGATTGAGCACCCTGTAGAGCAGGGAAGAAAGTTGAATGCATCAAGGCCGGCTTTTGGAAGCCTAGTCGTGGAGCGACGTCCCGTGACATTCGGAAATAAGGATCCTGTTATTAATACAAACTCATTAAAAGTCTACATTATTGTCATGATTAAATACTATCTAGAAATAAATCGTACTTGATCTATCGCGCATGGAATGAGACAAGGTATATCCTTTCTCTTCTTGAAGATTTGAGGGAAACTCGTGGAAAAGCAAGGAGCTGCTTCAACAGATGGAAACTGAATTTTCCCAATACAGTCTGTAAATAACAACCCATTTTTGCAAAATTGAGCTCATTGCAATCAAAATTCAAGGACGGGTTTCGTATGCATATAAAATAATAAATACATATAACCATCATATTAACTGTGCTCATTGGAGTTGTCATCAAAACTGCTTTAATTACCCGTATCAGCAAAACCAAATATTCCTCTAGCTTGGTTCATGGTCACACACCGTGAGACGGAAACAATATTCTGATAAAACTCGGGACACTGCCTGCAAACACAAGATTGGTAATCATAATTTAATCCAATCGATTGGCACACTGTGGAAATTGAGCAAGAATGGACGATAAATAATTACCCCACGTAGTTGAAATCTGAGAAGATAAAAGTTTTTTCCACATCGAATCCACAAGCTATTATATCTTTCGCATTTTCCCTAGCCAGCTGAAAAAGAAACAATAATTTTGTTAATAAATTCAAAAAAATGCCTTTCACACTTTAGTCACTTGACCCTATTATGACAACGATTGCCTTTTAATTCATTCATTACCACCAAGAGTGATGGCACAGTAGCAACACACATATGACTCAGCAAAATAATAACCTGCAAGGTCAGGATTCATGACCATGACTTACTCTCATAGTTTCCTCAACCGATAAATTCTTCCACAAAAACTTTTCATCATCCGTCAACTGAATCACCAATGGAACATCGAAGGCATCCTGCATCCACCTGTTTAAACCAAATCACATATCATCATAAAAATTATTACTTACGATTCTGTAAATAAACAATACCCAACAAAGCAAACTTCAGGCACTCACTTCGTGAAAAGGAAAGGAACCAAGTGACCCATATGCAATGCAGTTGACGAAGGGCCTCTTCCAGTATACAAATAAAAAGGCTTCCCCTCCTCATGCCTCTTCAAAATTCCATGGAGATCCCTGTGACTGAAAAATATTCCCCGCTTAATGAAGGGATGAGCTGGTATCTTCGTAACCCTCTCTATTCTTTCTATAAGCTCCGCCGTTATCTGATCACTGCCAAACCGCTCTAAAATAAAATAAGAAATTAGATTCCGCACAGAATCCCATCTGGAGATATTTCAAATCTATAAAACACTTCAACCAAAATTTATCTAAATTCTTATAAAACCTCCCAAAAACTTACTAATAAGCTTATCGTAATCAATCCCGGTTTCCGCCGTGCCCTGCACATCCCACGGAGTTACAGTATCTTCATCCGCCGGTGCTCCATCACCCCCAACTCTTAAATTCTCCATAGGGGTTTCTAATGCCATTGTATCTGCAACAATAATTCCTTTCGTTGACTACGAATTCGTAATACTGAAATTTAATGAAGAAAAATTCAAAATTAATTCATTGTCCAGGAAATTCGAACCAATAACAGGAATAACCTACACAATAATTACTTCCACAATTTGTTTTAATAGGTAAGTATTTCAAATAAATTTAAAAAAACATACCGAAATCACTATAAAGCACAATTCTGTACACACTCACCTGGTGGAGGAGTTTTGGAGTATAGAGTGAGAAATGAAACCAAGTTTACTTCCGCAGGAACTTCTTGCCGAAATCCAAATCCTGAGTCAATCCTTACCTCAATTGCATCACTTTCGCCAAAAGTAGCTATACCTGGTCCACCTGGGATCTGAGACTATGATGAGATAGAAATTTGCAGAGATAATAATAAAATTCCACGAATGTGTAAGAACAATTTCTGCCTTCAGGCCAGCTTGTATCTATACTTTACACTAACCACGCTAATTGCACGTTTGGAGTTCAATTTCCGCTCACTGATCTCACACTTCCATACTATTGCACAGACTACGGACACAGAGCAGCCACTGCTTTAGGCCTTCCCAATCCCAACCTCCGACTGTTAACTTGAGATTTAGATTAGAACTCACATTGCATGCAATCGGCTACGTTGTTTAATAGCGAATGTATTCGCTCTTCGTACATTATAAATGTATGGGATAGATTTTTCATAAGCATACATAAAGTAGTTTTTTTTTCAGTATTCCTCTCCCAATCTTTTCAATGGAGCAACAAAGATGTCCGATGGATATTTCCTAGCCGCGTAACCTATTGTTTACAATTATTTAAGAACAGACATGACACTGGCATTATTTTAACTTTACTTCAACTTCTTCTGTACTACTCATCCGGGATATTTCGGTAATTTTAATAATGTAGAATTGTTTTCAATACAATTGCATATTTGTAAAGTAATAACTAGTGAAAGAAATACCGATAATTTGACTTGTAAACACTTGGTTGATGGAATTTTGCTGTAATTTAAAGTCTCGACGCTAAATAAATAGAGGGTAAGGCCAGTTCAATTGAAATTATAAGCGCTTATATTCGGACCAATATTTGAATCCAATAATTGAAAGATTAATAAAATTTGGATTGTTCTGATCAGGGGTGGATTAATCAAATAAATTTTATCCCTAACACTAAAAATTAGATTTTTGGGCCTTTCCGCATGCAAACCTCTTTTTTTTCACAATAAATAATTTATGCCTTTGTTATTTTTTTTTTGCCAGGGTGGGGGCCATGTAAATGTCCAACTGGTTGTGATGACTAGTAAATGATCTTTTAATCGGTTCAGCAGTCAGGAAACCCTCTGCTATGGCCAGGAACTAAGGGTGTTTCAAACTTATTTTATATTTAATGAATGTTTCACATTTTTAGAGTCTCATTATTTACACCATACTAAATGTCCACCGCAACTGTAATGGCAATTATTATTGTAGAAATTCAGCGAGGTATTGGAATTAAGAAGTGGTTTGCAAGTCATTGTATTTTGAATTTTGACAGGGGGGTTCCGAATGCATTGCATGTGAGGGGCGAACTTCGGACAAAAAATGATTACAAAATGTCTTTCAAGCTGAAATTACAAAAATTTTAGGAGTAAATTTTCCGGGAGCATTTTATTTCATTTCCTAAATAAAAACTATCAATGGGTTCAGTCCTCCAATAGTGAAATTTGTGTATAGTTTAGAATGCTTGCAATTTGCAATCCTTTAATTTACATCTTTTGGTAGTACACATCCAGGACACTTAAATTTATTTGGTCCCATGTCGATTACTGAATGTAATACATAGATTCGTAATGACGGCCCGCTAATTCTAGGACAGCAAAAATACTATAAAATAATAACTAGGAATAATACACTTATTTGTACGGTAAGCGTACAACTTTGCCATGAGTTGTGCAAAAAGATTCACATATGGAATTTAGCAGGTATGTTGGTATGTATGCATAGACAGATAGACACGTGTCTTAACATTTGACTTTTGGAACGTCGGGATAAGTGTCAGATGATACAT
Organism: Allacma fusca; assembly: GCA_947179485.1. Taxonomy (NCBI): domain Eukaryota; kingdom Metazoa; phylum Arthropoda; class Collembola; order Symphypleona; family Sminthuridae; genus Allacma; species Allacma fusca. The sequence goes on from OX359247.1 coordinate 15,198,679, forward strand.
GGGCCACGTTCATTGGAGGGAATGGGTTGGTGTTTTAAAAATCGGACTTTCTCTGCAAGAGCTTAGTGTGTGTCTGTGACACTGCTGCCCTAGTCTAGTCAGACTTGACTAGGAAAGTCTAGACTTGACTAGACTAGGAAGCAAAATGGACGTAAAAGAATAGACTAGACTTGACTACGAATGGTGTTACTATTATGTGACTTGACTAGAATAGACTAGGGAAACTTGCGAAAACACAGGACTTGACTAGACTTGACTTGTTTGACTCCATGGAAAAGCTAGTCAAGTCTTAATTACTTGAGGCTCCCTCATGTAGCTGAAAATCACAGCTAGAGAGCCAGAGTGAAATTCCAGTACAGTTTACTTTGCTTAAGTAAGTATATGATTTTCGTTTGGACAGAATAAAACATGAAATTGTCCTCTGAGTCACGTAGAAATGTTTAGGGAAAACTAGTTTTTAGTTACAGTTTCTTCCTTGACAATGCAATTGATCATAATGAAAGCTACATTACATTTCCTACATTTCATTTTTGGAAAAAAAATCTATGAATACTCTTCAAACTAAAATTAAAAACACAATTATTTTGGATACGCTTTCCTTCCTGGTGGAGGCCCTCGATCATAAACTTGGTGTGATTATGGTAGTTCACAACAAACATCATGTACCAGGAAAAATACCTGGTATACTACATTGTACCAGGCACTTGTTGAACCTTGAATACAGTTGACGTTTTAATGGAGGAAATTGTATAACTCTACAACATATATAATCAGCGATTCCTGCTAGAGGCCCCTCCAATCCTAAGAGATTCTACCCACAAAACAAGTTTAGTCACTGCACTAGGAATATTTTCGATATGTTATTCTTTACCAATTCACGGAAGTTCCACCAATTATATTTTAACCCCACCGAGAACATAGTTGGTAATAATTGAAGGAAAGCAGGGACTAACAATGAGAAATCACGTACGTTCCACCAAGTATATTTCACCTTACCGAGAGCACAGTTGGTATTATTTGAAGAAAAACTGGTTCTGTCAAAGAGGAATCAGATACCACCTCGCTTACATATTCATGTATTAAATTCAGCCATAGATCAATTCCTCATACTCTGATTCACCCCCAAAATGTTAGTGTCTGTTTACTTATTCCAAACATTAATCCCATTTAAATTCCTGGCTTCTTTAAAACACTCGATGTAGCTTACGAGATTGCTCATTGTCAGAACAAATTTGTCTTCATTAATGCCAAGTTTGTTTCCAGTGGAATCAAAACATGTGATTCCTTGCTGTCAGCACCTGTTTCAGAAAAATTACTACCACCAGTGCTGCTGATACATCCAAAAAACACTCGGTTCAACTTACGCGTTTTGTCATTGTCATTAACAGCTTATTTTCAATTAGTACCAACCACACACCTGGTACTTCTTCCGATATATCAGATAGGAACGTTGAACCACTACTTTCTAAATTGACAATTGTTGATTGCTCAAAAATCTTACTAAATATTATACATTGCATGCAAAACATGAGTTAATTTTTTGCTAGATGTATTCTCTAAAATCTGAAAAAAAAATCTGGAAAAAACCTCAAGATTTTGAAAATAACATTTTTCATGCGTTGCTAGTCAAGACGGAGGAATTTTTGAAAAAAATATAATGTGACTAGGGGAATAGACTAGACTTGACTAGGGAACCAGCTGAAGAGACAAGACTAGGACTAGACTTGACTATTGCTACTTAAACATATAGTTGACTTGACTAGACTTGACTAGTTGCGGCTCTAAACATAAAAGAGTAGACTAGACTTGACTAGGTAGCCTGGCGGGCAGCAGTGGTCTGTGAGTTCAGTGTTCGTGCCCAATATTCAATACATACTTACGTGGTTGTGGATGTGGTTCGGCTGTCCATGTCCATTTTAGCAACTGACTCATTGACTGTTATTGAGTCTTACAGTACTTAATCCTTACCTGCAATTTGACAGCAGTTTTGTTTGTATATTATGTAAGTGCTTGCATAGGTACAACAAGTTAGGTACTTCATGTAAATAATCAGATCTGTTTGTCGTGTTCTGTTTTTCCTGATGCCAGGAATTTGAAGCAAATTTCAAAATCAGGTAAAGTTGTTTAAACTAGGAATTCGGTGCTAAACGAGCTGATTATTCATCATCGGCTAAACCCCAGATTTGTGACAAGGAAATACATTCCTGTGAAGGTTTTATCGGTAATGATTAGCATTTAAAGGCTGAGTACAATAATTAATTGAGTCAAATGTATATAATTTACATTAAAGTAGTTACTTGTGGGATTTCTGATAAAAGAATTAAAGATGCCAATGAAAGGTACTGTGATTGGTACTTTCTAAAACAGTTTGACGTAACAATGTCGATTATGGTATTGAATTTGAAACAATTAATTGGTACATGTATAGTGTAATAGTCAAATGAGGTTGGATATTTCTATAATTTTATTGAGGGTTTTTAAAACTTTCGGGAACTCTTAAAATGTGATTGTTATGTTGTTTGTATATTGACAAGTGTGCTAACTTTGAGTGCATTTTGGTTATTACAGACAGTTTGGTTTTGGAGAAGAATTAATTGAAAGGAGCTTTCCCTGGGGACTTGTGTGTCAGTGCAATGTACAGCGATCAGCCAAATGAGTTTTACGGTCAGGGTGGGGGCTACGGGCAAGATGGACAGTACTACTACTATCCAAATACAGGAAGCCCTTATGGAGGTCAGCAACAGTATGGGAATTCAAGGCAGCCTCCGCCACCACCGAATCAGAATTACTACCAGCCCAATATGGGAATGGGGAACTTTGATCCGGTTATTACAAACATTGCCAAACAATATGGAGAGACACTGGTGGGGGAAGGAACGGAAATGGTTAACCAAAAGCTGCAAAAATTTATTTCAGTTTCTAAATTAAAGTACTATTTTGCTGTTGACACGACTTATGTTGTTAAGAAAATGGGATTGCTGTTTTTCCCTTTTACACATAAGGTAAGGAACTTTGTCGTCATTGATTTAATTTTTGGAGGGATTGTAATTGGTATTTGAATATGTGTGATAATTTAGAATCGCATGTGCCTGTAGGTCTCCCTAAATTGAGATTAGACTGCTTTGCCGAACGTTGTGAACTTATGTCATTGTTGTGCTTTGTTTTTAATTTGCAGGACTGGTCAATACGCTTCGATAGGAACGAAGATGATTCTGTCCAACCTCGAAATGAAGTCAATGCTCCAGATCTGTATATTCCGTTAATGGCTCTCATTACTTTTGTTTTGGTGGCGGGGCTAAGTTTAGGGTTGCAACAGAAGTAAGCAGTGTGCATTGAATTATTAATCAAAATATAAAGTTGTTTTGGATTGTTTTTAATGATATTGACGCTGTGTTCTTCCGAACTAGTTAGAAATGAACGCCATATAATATTACTGTTTGGATATAATGTGTTATAACCATTTCACAATACAAATTATTTAGATTCACACCCGAGATGTTGGGAATGCAAGCGAGCTCTGTATTAGGATGGTTAATACTAGAAATAATGGTATTCACGGGATTTACTTATGTTATACAAACGGACCTGAAAGTTTTTGATTTATTGGCTTTCTGCTCATACAAATTTGTTGGGTGAGCTCACTAATTATGTTGAGTATATAATCAGTTTGTGTCTTATATATAACTTTTAATTTAAAGAAAACAGACAGCATTCTTATAATATCGAATCTTGTCGCCTATATTTCAGAATGATCTTTGTTTTGGTGGCCTGTGCCATTCTTAGTAAAACTGGATATTATGCAGCTCTTCTGTACTTCAGTTTGTCGCTATCCGTCTTCCTGGTAAGCCATTTGTTCAGTGCAGTTCCGGATCATATTCATTTTGCCAAGAATTACCGTCTTAAAGGGGCATTCACAATGAAACTAATTTTTTACGGCTACGGATAAACGAAACTCGAGCTACGGCTGACAGTGTCCGTAGCCACCGGCACCTCCGTAAACGTAAGATGCTGTTAACACTGGAGATAAATACGGAACATAAATTTAGTGGGGTAAAGTACGTTCACTTACAATCAGGCTTGCTCCTGTGCCAACTTAAAATTCAACCGTGTGCACAATGGGAGCCGCCAGACAATTAACATTGTACGGAATAGTACTTGTACAAAAAATAACATTACGTTAGACAGGACATATTTCCGTGCCATGGCAAAAGTTGTCGTGCTAACTTCGTTTCCGTAACGGTTTCAGCTTCGGGCTGCTATGTTTTACGACTACGGATGTGAATTTATGTGAACGGTCTCGGACCAACATTGCTACGGAGGTAGAATTTTTCCTTACGAAAGCGTCATTGTGAATGCCCCTTAAATAATTCTCCGAACTCTTGCATAACTAGTGCCACTATTTCAATCCTTTCAGATCCGTACTCTTAAAGTCCAGATATACAGTGTTACAACACACGAGCATGTTACCAGTGGCAATAAGCGACGACTTTACTTTCTGCTCACTTTGGCCGGAATTCAGCCTTTGCTTATTTGGTGGCTGACGTACCATCTGACAATGTGGTGAAATCAGCCTGGTGCTAGTAGTTGATGTCCGTCATTAGTTATTTCTTACAACTTTTTTCCGCCTTGAGATTAGATTGTCAAAATAAAAAAATATAAAAAATACTATTTGTAATTTCAGCATCAACTATTCTCTACCACGCGGGTTTCTCCACTTGTGTATTTTTGTTAAGCAATTCACGTGGAATTTTAGTAACTTGAGTTGTGTATAACTCTGAAGAAATGCCTGTCACCTTCACCTTATTTGTGAATAGCTGTTTGTCAAGTCGACCTGATATTGTCTTAATTTCTTCTGTGCAACCAGTGCGTACGAAAAGTAATGAATATGTCTATATGTACTAATGATATTGTAAAAAACATGATAAAAAACCGCGAATAAATTTAAATCGCTAATTCGGTTTTGCAGCCTCCTTTAATCTTACTTTATCCCATAGCTGTTCACGAGCTCCCCAAGTCCAGTCTAGTCTAGTCTTAATAAAACAAGGAAAACTCTATTCAAGTCCTATTCTATTCAAGATCACTTTTAGTGGTTCTAGTCAAGTCTATTCATAGTCCAAAGTTTTACGTGACTCACTATTCAAGTCTAGTCTAGTCTCAAGTCTAGTCCACAATATATGTGATATTAGAGGGGCTGCTTAAAATTCACGTACTGATAATTCTAGATCGGTATAACTGAGTGAAACACTATTGGAAATATATGCCAAATGCATAATACACAAAAGTAGTTACAAGTGGGTCTTTACACACTAATTTATTATTTCCAAGCAATTCTTAATTTCCAAATGTCCTTGAAGAAATTTTGGTAACTCCCGAAATTTAAGACCGAGGTTAAGGCCATGTCAGTTCTCATTGGACAAATACATTTTACTTTTTAGATTAATTACCTTAAAATGTCGAACCAGATTAGAAGAACCTCCTGCAGCGCTGCTACTATACACGTTACACAAGAAGTACAGTGCAGCAATTCAATTTTGATTATTTTAATCGAATTGTCCAACAAATGTAAAAATATCTTTACTCCTGCATGCAATTTTATAGCCGAATTTTACAATTATTTTTTAGTACATTTCTAAGGGATTTTCTGAATTGTAAACTTCGTCAGCACTGCTATTGTCACTTTTACCGTTTACAAGACTAGGTTTAAATTTCTTTATAGTATTTCCATCATCTGCACGCTTGCTCTTTGAAGCCATATGAGCAAGCATTCCTGATGAAGATTCGCTAATGTTTGATGGAACGGCTAATTCAGTCGATTAAAGGAGGATCGTTTGATGTACTGGCAATAACGCGTTGTTTTCTGTTATCACTAGTTGTGTCATGTGCTTCTGGGAGGTATTTGTGACCTGTTCTGGATTATTATTGCTGGTTTATCAATTTTGGGCACAGTTTCGGCATTTTTCTCGACGGTGGTTTTACTCTAATTGTAAGTGAAATAAGTATGCGCAGATTTTCGTTCTGGTTTTTGGGAACTCATTTTAACACAAAAACTAGATTTTGTTTTATTGGTTATCCTAGTGATAAGATGAATCAATCAATGCAAATTTGATTGTTGCATATGATGAGATACGAAACGGTCGAACATTAGAAATAATAAGAATGGTGAAAATGGCATCTCAAAGTGCCCCAAACGATCCTTGTACATTAATTACTACAGACGTATGTTTTCCTGGCATGTGATTGATTTGAGCGAGATACATGAACGTTGTGATGGAGTCGCAGGGTTTAGTATTCGAGAAATGGGTTAACTCAAGGTTTTGAAAGGAGGACTTGAATAGAATTAATAATTTTTTACATTCAAGTCCGAGTCTATTCCAAGGAATTTTTAGCAGTTCAAGTCTAGTCTACTCATAGTCTAAATTCTCACGTGTCTTTCTAGTCCAGTCAAGTCTAATCATTTTCGAAAAATAATGTCAAAAGTCTAGTCAAATCTAGTCATTTCTAGTCTAGTCCGACTAGACTAGAACAGCTATGCTTTATCCTTATAAAATAAATATAAATAAATTAAGCTAAGCCGCCTCTTCATGGAGCGTAGCTATTAAAATTGCGCGCTCTTCTGCTTCACTTACTCCCCACGAACACCAATAGATGCCGGAATCCCATAAACAATCCTCTCAATTACACGCCACATCGTGAATCGTATAATTGTGTTGTATTAATCGGGTTATATCTTTCCAGACTGAAAAATTTTTAAAACTCCACACCCGTTTCTTTTCACGCCTTACTCTTACTCTATTGTCCTAACGACCTCACAGAATCACATCATGCCAATTAGGGATGAGCATAACGAGACGAGAATCTCGTTAATCTCGTTCTTTATGTATGTATCAACGAGACAGGACGAGACATCTCGCTTTAATTAACGAGAATATGGTTTCCAATTAAATCTTTTTTAAGACCATATCAAACTAAAAATGGGGTCTTTTGAGGTACCATTTTGCAAATTAAGACATTTTGCTGTTCTTGGTGCTAACTTTTATTGCGGGTGGTCGTCATTAATTTTTTTCAAGGCTTTTATGCTGTCAAATTTTATGGTCCAAACCCCAAAATAAATATTTTACGCCTAGAGATTGTTTTAATTAGTGAAATAAAATAATCTTGTATGTTCTCTCGTTAGAATTTGTGAAGGCTATAATTAAATTGAATATATTTCAACACAAAACCATTTTTTGTCCTGTCTCGTTTGTCTCGTTCATTGATTACTCTCGCTACTCTCGTTCTCAAAATATCTCGTCCTCGTATTTTTTCAGAAATGAGAACGAGACAAACGAGAAGTTTAAAACCAACGAGACACTCACCCCTAATTCCAATCCAACTGTCGCTGGGAAGAAAAGAGTTGCACGACACCCGACAGGTACCGGAGTAATGGACCAGACAACGGTCGAGTAAACCTGCAAACTACGCGACAAATTTATGGCACAAATTGGCCGACATCCAACACGTGTCGTGTAAATTGCATTTTGCTCGCAATTTACCCGACACCGAAGCTTCCATAATTTCTACAATCTACCCGACACGTGTCGGGTAAAATGCGATTTACCCGACACGTGTCGGTAAAAGGTACCCGACCGAATTTACAAGTTACCCGACAGCAAACGCGAAAATTACCCGACAAAATATTTTTCTACTACCTACCCGACGATCCGACATACCCAACAATTTACCCGACCCCCGTCAATGATCGGGCAAATTTCCCCGACATCATAATTTGCTCACAAGCTATATTACCTTTGGAGAGTTAAGCACTGAACGCTTTGATGAACATCTGCTGGGTTATTAAAAAGAGATGAAGTAGGTCTCTTATGTGAAACAAGACTGACAATTCATGCTTATTTTCTCTGCAGGATTGCTATTTTGCTTAACTGAAAATTCAGGCGATTAATTAATTTCCTGCATTAATAATAAATTGTAACTTGGAACAACCAAACAGATTTATTTATTATTCTCTATCTACTTGCTTAGATATCCATAAGAGCAAAAACTGCATCAATAGTCATCAGGAATTGTGTTATGGATGAATATTGTGGTAAATATAGATAAATAATACATTTTAAACTAAATCTGATTTTTTAATCGTTGTTAATCCTTGCGAACCGGTGTAACAGTGAAAATATTTGATTTGACAACTCAGAAATACTTTCACTGTTTATACATCGATATGAAAGAAGGAATTGGGTGTGTTACACAAACGGATCAAAGAGGGTTCAAACAGGTTATACCCTCCAGTATTGAGCATTCAAGTAATGAAAGCAACAAGCAAATAAACGTGGTTCCAATGTAATTAACATTGAATAATGAATTATTGTGAACCGCGCTGAAATAATTATTGCAAATATACCTCAGATTTGCCAATTGAAAAGACAACAAAAATACCGTTTTTATTGAATACATGGAAAACTGAAATTTAATATTATTATGCTTAAAAATAGACGTTACAGCAATGACCATCAGCCCCTTACTGGAGTTTCGTAGCTGAATCTTAAAATTAATTATATTTTGCTGACTTCTTCCGGGTAAGCTAGCATTTTTTAAAAATTACAAGTGAAATATTGTAGGACAACGTCTTGTTGCCTACCTAATTCGTTGGGGGTACTTACCTTAGTGCTTCTGCTAAATGAGAAATCATTGTTGGAAACAATGACCCGGTAATTCATAATTTACATCTGTAGAAGGTTGTGAGTATTCACTGCGCCTTCATGATTATTCATACATTTACGATTGTTTGTATTACCATACCTAACATACGATCGCTTATAGCGAAATTTTGTCACAATGGTAGTCCATATTTTAATTGTATTCAACTGATAGTGCCGAGTAAATAAGAGAGCAAAACAAATATTAGTGATTTTGTTGTTTGCTATTGACATAGTTATCTCCTACAAGGTGAAGGTGAGACTATGTATAATTCATATTGCGTTAAATATAAAGCTTATGCAATAAATGTAAATACCAAATAGAATCCATATCTTTGGTTTACGTGGTTCACTTTATTCAACAAGCTAAATTAATTGCAAGCTTTCGACATCTAACAGACTTTCATCCTCAGGCACTAACAAGCCTTAAATACCAAAGCCTAATACTTTGTTTTTCTCATTAGTGAAAGAAAATCTATCACTTGTTTGTTAGTGCCTGATGATGATAGTCTGTTAGAAACATTGCATATACTTAAGATTGTTTAATAAAATTAACCATGTAAGCCAAATATATGGATTCTAGTACCGAATACTTTGAACTTGTCTTCCGGATTGTTGGCAGGCGATCTTGGACCGACGCTTCTGCTTACCTAGAATTTTCGCTGGTTTTAGTTCTCGTGTAAAGATGTGAAAAATTATCTGTGGTGCCACAGATAATACTGGTGTTGTTTGTGGGGCATCCCGCAATTCCTCCCGCAGTAGCGCTTTCCAGCCGTGAGTCTTGCTCAAAGCTGCCTAGGAGTAAGCTGTAGTGAATTTCGCTATTAGTATTTGAACTTGAATGGGCAATGCAATGCCAACAGCGTGTTTGAATATCACACACCGCCACTGGGAAGTAAACTAGGATCAACGTTATTCATGACAGATCAACGTGGTTTAGTTCTATAGATTGATTGCCGCCAAGTTTGAATTGTCCTGTGGTCGTCAATATGGTTAGGCAATGGACAATGTTTGACACAAATGGGTGCGAAAGAGGCACTTCGGGTATTGCACTTATAATTATTATTATATGGATGCATTCATGCTTTTTTTAAATTGTTGAAGCGGCGTAAAATAGATTTAATTTGGAAAGCTTGAATTGGATTCTTGGACATCTAGAGAGTTAAGGGTGAACGATTATGGTAATTGCGAGCAGCAGGGATATGCTACAGATTTTATTTAATTAACATAGCTACATTCGGAATGGTGAAAAGTAAACTCGTATTAATTTTATTACCGACTGATATACTAATCTTCTAGTATTTCATCTCTACCAGTTCCCAGGAATCCCATGTCTTAGCATGCTGTGTAGTATATATAGGTAGATGTATATTATACATTACTTTGCACCCGACTTCCGGTGAAGCCCTATCAGGATCCCTTCCGTAATCAAGATCCCTCCCCCCTTCGCTAATTAGGACCCTGCTCAGGATCCCTACTCAGGAGCCCTTCCCTAATCAGGATCCCTTCCCCAGTCGGAAGTGCTATCAGGATCACTTCGCTAATCAGTAGCCCAGCTGGAAGTGTAATCCTTCAGGTACTATCAGTTTCAGTAATCAAGAGCCCTTCCCTCCCTTCGCTAATTAGGGCCTTGCTCAGGAGCCCTTCCTGAGTACAATCATTCCGATGCTATCAGGATCCCTTCCATAATCAGTATTCCTTCCCCAGTCGAAAGTGCCTTCCGGTGCAATCCCCTTCCATCCCTGAGCTAATTAAGACCCTGCTCAGGAACCCTTCCCCAGTCGGATAATCCCTGAACATTCAAAATTCATCGCCTTCTATATCAATAAATATAGTGTACACAACATAAATAGTATCTATGCAACTGGGTAACTTGCTGCACAATTATTACCGACCCACATATACAAGGTAATATTATCAATAGAACGTCTATATTTACATACACTTTGAAACTTCAGCACGATTATCAATATGCCCTTAAGTAAACAATTCAAAAAATTTCGAAGTGAGTTAAATTCTCAACTTGCCCGTTTAGGAACGTTTTACGCATTTCAAAAATGGCCAGTTCCATTTATTGAGCCAAAAGATTTAGCCAATAGCGGATTTTTTTATACTCAGGTGTTGGACAGAGTTCAATGCGTCTACTGCTTAGGAATAGTTGGAGATTGGGCACCAGGTGATAAGCCAATGACTGAATACAAACGATTTTTTCCAAGGTGCCCGTTTGTTTGTAATTCAAGTCAAATAATCAATTTGAAACCTCTAAACGCAAGATCAGTATTTGGAGTCATTATTGGTGGCGAGTTTGACGAGTGTGAATCAGGATACGAATCTCAATAACCATGTTGGCCATTATGGTTCTAAGTTTATCAGTAATGATAGAATCTTCAAAATACGAGCAATTTGTTACTAAATCCTGTGAAGTGTGTATTGATAGTAAAATGACGGATTACAAATCTATTTACAAAACCCCTCCACTGGATTTTTTGTGTACTGAAGACAGCATTTCGGTCGGATTTTTGGTTACCTCATGTTCTTAACAAAGAAGATTGAAGAGGAGTGTTCAATAGGAAATCAAACAATACAAAATTGAATTACTGGATTGAAAATCATTTAAAGAGCCAGAAGATTGAAAGAAACTGGGAAGGGATCCATTCTGTAATGACATTTACAGTTTCTGTGCTCCTGTATTTATTGAGTTGCTATATTAATAAACTGTTTTTGTTTATTGAAAAATATTTATGAATAAAGAATAATTTATAATGGTTTAACACGATTAAAATGAGTTGTCAATTAGTTTATTCAATAGTTACTGAAACATTTAAGCATGAGATTTAGATACTTTCGGTATATGTGATTTAAAAACAATTAACACAACATTTAAAAACCTTTTGAGCATAAAACGAATTTTGTGAATAATTATCTACGGCTATTTCTGAAATATTTGAGCAGAAAAATAGATTAATCATGCAGAAAATAATATTGAGGGACAAAGTTAAAAATTATTTGGGAGTTTCACGGGCTTTCGGTAGGCCTGTATCTCATTTTGAAGCTCTGTGAGACATCGAATCAAAGATGGAATCGCCTCAGCTTGTATCCCCATTCTGTTGTGAAATATGATGTCACCGTTGAGTTGACGGAGCTTCAAAAAATGCAAATAGTGTCCATACCTACGTGTAATAGAAAACGTCAAGCGCATATTAGCGGTTGACTCTTAAAAAGTCAACCATAGATTTGGTTTTCAAGCTGAATAAAATCCGCATATAGGGAGTATGAAATACTAACCTTTCGGTCCTTGATCGACGAACACACAAGTCCAGAATCCGGTATGTGTAGTTTGAATGGAAAAACTGATCACTGTCAGCTTCATTATTCACATGATCTTTGCCAACGGCAGTCTGCAATGGTCGGTTAAAGCTGCTGCCACATGGATTCACTTTGTTGCTGCTCATCGCTTCCCTTTGAACGCGAACCTTTATAGCTGCTCGAACCACCGGATCATCAATTTCTGCAAGCTATAAATATTATTATGTGTAGTGTGGATTTAGAAATTGTAAATGTTTATCTACCTTTTGCCAGTTGTATTCTGGCTGCTTGACTCGCTTCAGTGTGCCAGAAGTAGATGGAATGGGACGCTTTCGAGCTGCTTTTTTGTTGTCACACGGAAGTTCCTTTAGACTATCGTTCAACACCATGCATTTCTCCTCCATGGAGTCTTCGAAGTCATAGTCGTCCACTAACTGAGAACCAATATCCTGGCTGGACTCAGGCATTGGCTTTGTAAACGTTTCTGTAAATACACACAATGCAATTAGAGCAGACAAAGTTATAGCCAAACTATGTGTACTTACGTTTTCTTCCAGACATTGTTGCTCACAAAAGTTGGAGTGAAACTGAAAATACCAGGAGCGTACAACGCTTTATATACAACCTCGGAATGGAGTTTGGTAAAAAAGGTTTAGCGATTACTAATTTATGAAACACTTCAAAGTTGAATGGGAGAGAATCAACATGAATCGCTACCTGAGAAATATACGTTGTCCCGAAGCACCAGTTAGAAGACCGCCTACTGGAAGAACGGTTTGTAAAGTTACTTATCGAGAGTACTACTGTACAAGACTGTGGCAACACTCATTATCTTTTCCAGTTTGGCTGTTCGTTTCCGGGATGTGGGTTTATCGCTTTCCAACATCGGCAGCTGGAACGTCATCAATGTGTTGTTCATAACTGTGGCTACTGTGGTCGTCGATTTAGACAGCTCAGACTGCACAACTGTTCCCTACGTGCGAACAACCAGATTGGTATGGGACCAGATGGGCCTTTAGAATTGGAGTTGGTTGTGTTTCAAGAAATTACATCCGGTCAAAGAGGGGTGATCAAAACGTATTCACACTTAATTGAGGAAAGGAAGACGGATGTAGCTTCTGTGTTTGAAGAGCTCAATGAAAATATTATTTCAATTTTGGAGCAGCTGCTAAGTTATTACAAGGGTATGAAGGTACACTTTAGTACTACAACGTATCTTTATAACGAGCGAACAGAAATAACAATTCACCCCAGCTTTAATACAATGTTCTATCTCGTTAATCATAATTATTTTATAACGGAAGTAATTTTTAAAGCTGTAGAATACATTCTGATTAGTCTTTCAATAATGAATGAAAGAGGAAGTGGTTTCACTGTAATTTCGATTGGCAGTATTAGCATTGTTGCGGCAATGTACAAAGGAATTAGAGGAAGTGGTCGTCTGGCTCTACCAAAGTGTCTCATGAATCGTCAAGGGCTCTGTAATTTACGTTCTACTGACAACATGTGCTTTGCATACGCAGTTGTAGCATGCTTGCATGTCAATGAAGTCCCTCCTGAAAATCGAAAAAAGGCGGAAGCATACACCCGCTTTTTGTCACTCTATTCTTTTAATGATATTTCCTTTCCCGTAGACCTTATGGACCTATGTTTTTGAAGAACGCAATTCTATTCTTTGCAATGTATTTTCGGTTGAAAAAAAGAAAGAATTCCCCCTTCGAGTATCCAACAAAAAATTTAATACAATAGTAAACTTACTACTTGTTCGTGAGCGTAACAAAGAACATTATTTAAGTATAGTTGATTTTAGTCGATTTATGGGGCAAAACAAGAAGAAAAAGCACTTTTATTGTTATTACTGTTTTCGAAGTTTTACAAAGGAGTTTCTACGGGAGAGACATATGAAGGAGTGTGCAGGATACGGTATACAGACATTAGTGTTACCAAAGAAAGTTGATGGCATTCCACCATTGATTAAATTTAAAGATTATTATAAATGTTTACAATTTCCGTGTATTTGTATAAGTGATTTAGAGACGATATGTGCCCCAGTGGACCAGACTTGGCAGGTAGCAAATAATACTAAATATTTGCGAAAGCTGATCACATGCTCATGGTCAATTGTTTTCTTGAAGCCAGATAATCAGTATGAATATTATGAATATTCTGGGAGTGATGCTTTGCAAAAGTACATTCAAAAATTGTTGAAATTGGCTAAGAAAACGTTGGAGCTTTTGAAATTAGATAATGAAATGCCAGAACTATCAGACGAGCAGGAAACCGAATATCTTAATGCAACCAATTGTTTGTACTGCAAGAAACATTTCCAAAATATCTCTGATAAATTAAGGCACCATGTGCACAGTGTAGGTTCAGCAAACAAAGGTACATATGTTGGTCCTGTTTGTGCAGCTTGTAATAATAATTTGAGCTACAAGAAATTTCTTCCTGTTTGTTTTCACAATGCAAGCCGATTTGATTTTAGGGAGTTAGCACAGACGTTTACTTTTAAGAATAATAATGATGTCAAAGTGATTGCAAAAATTCAGAGACATTTGTTACCATAACACTTAACAAAATTTTAAAGTTTTACGATACCTTAATGTTTTTAGGAGGGTCACTTGATTCTATTGTAGACACTGCCCGCAAGGACGGTCTGGAAAGTTTTTTCTACACAAGAAAACATTTTTCTCGTTATTTTGATGTGCTAATAAGAAAGCAATACTTTTGTTATGACTATTTGTCGTCTTTTTCTGTTTTGCGTGAAAACAAATTGCCTGATATACCAAAATTTTACAACAGTTTGACTGACTCAGATTTAAAAGACGAAGAATATCAGCATATTCTAAAAATGAATAAATTATTTAATTGCTAGAATATTGGAGATTATTTACGATGGTATAATTGTCTAGACACTTTTCTGTTAACAGATATATTCTTGAATTTTAGAAAATCCAGTTATGATATCTTTGGATTAGACTGTATGCACTTTGTGTCTCTTCCTAGTTATAGTTTCTCCTGTGCATTGAAATATACTGACATACAACTTGAAAGTATTCATTGCAATAAATTTTTAAGAACTTTAATTGATAACTTAAAACGAGGTATAGTTTATGTTAATCGTAGGTATGCAGAAGCAAATATTCCCGGAAAATCAAATTATAAACCTCATAAAAAACCACAGGTACTACATATGCTTGATTTTACGTCACTTTATGGTTCCATATTAAGAGAACCATTGCCCGTAAAAAACTTTCGTGAAATAACTTCTGCAGAAATTGAAATTATTTCAGCAAATTTTTATGAAATCTTAGCATTTATTTGACTTTAGTAATTTACCTCTTGAGCATGCACTATATGATGCAACTAATGCAAATGTTCCAGGGCTCCTAAAATTTGATTTTAAAGACAAAACCATTCATTCATTTATTTGTATAGCTCCCAAGTGTTACAGTTTTAAATTATATGAGTCTGACATTGATGGTAATAGTATTGAAAAGTGCAGGTTAAAAGGAATAAAGAAGTACCAGCTAACGCGCCTTTTATTTGATAATTACTTTAAAACCTTAGCTACTCAAAGTGTAAGCTATTCACAGGTTAATTTAATACAATCTAGAATGCATTAGATGTATATAGTTTCGATGAATAAGAAAACACTTCATTGTCTTACTACAAAGAATTTTTTGTTTGGTAAATATGGAATTCGCAGCAAGCCTTTCGGGCATTACATGATAAGAGATGTAACCTTAAGTGAAAAACTAGAAATACCAATGTAAATTTTAGAATTGATTTATTAAATGTTATTAAATGTTATTAATAAAACCAATTACATGTTCAAATTATTCCTTTGCCAATTCGTTATTTCTAATTCATATAATACGAAAACGTCAATATGTTACGAAATGGTTTAAATCTATTTCATCTTATATTTATCCTGAAACTTAATCCATTTAAAATCAGGAGCGGTTTCCTTAACTTTTACATGTCCTTCAGTTAAACTAACAAATTGTTAGGGAAATATATACAAAGGAGCGTTTACCGCATGTAATGCATCTATGTATTTATTTATTCCTGGGATGTTAAATCTCTTTCGCCTAAATTGGCTTAAACTTATAACATCTATAATGTGTGAAAAAGGAATTATGTTATTGCTAAAACTACTTAAATTTTAATTTTAATTAAAAAAAATTAATTAAAAATTAAAATACTTAAAATTTTTACTTAATTTCAGTAAGCGCAGAATTTGTTCTGCCTTAGGTTTCATTTGGTCAGGCAGTAGTTTTAGTAGGTTCTCGTCAAAATTAATTTCTGTGGGCTCTTTCTTTTTTCTCTTCATAAGAAGCTCCCACTGTTGCAGAGGGACCACTTTCCACTGCTTCGCCATCACAAGTATATGGTTATTTGCAATTTTTGCCAATACACTGGCAATCACCTTAGACGTCACTTTTAAATATTTTATCAAAAACTTTTTTGTTTGTCGAATATTAATTATATTTTTGTCAAAGAATCTAAAGAAATACTTTTGTTTATACACGCACTGTTTTTCCTTTTTATTAAATTTGCTAAACTTGTTCATCTGTTGCTTCCAAAATCAATAATTTCTGAAGATTCTTTGAAGAACTAATCAACAGGTTTAGAAAGGCGGTGTGACGATCTATGCAACTCATGATGAACTGAATACTGTAAAATCTACACTGTCGGGGTATATGTCATTTCGTAGTTTAAATTTTGTCGAAGTTTCTGGACTGAAGTCTATAAACAGAAAGCTCCAGGGGCTTTTAGTACTTAATTTATAAGCTTCTTTTATGTACAACACATTACCTGGAGACATGTCGCGTGCAATTATATTAATGCTACTCTGATTTTTTACCATATTAAATAAAACTAAGTACGTTGAATTCCTTAACATAGTAACCGTATTGTCATAGAAAACGTTTTGTACAGTCTTTGACTAACTCGAATCGAAAGCCAGTTATGGGAATCCATGTCAGTTTACAATATGCACAACTCAAAAGTTTTAACGGGAATCTAAATTTCGGAGGAAAGGAGGGGGAGTCTTGGGGACTCGCCTTGGCCTCGTTCTTCGGACATCTCCCAACTCGACACAAACGGTTTCTGCAATTTAAAGGATCTAAAAATTCAGGCTCTCTCTCACGAATAACTCTAGTACAAAACACACAATTTCTGTGACGTTCTAATCCCAGATAAACCCATATTGGTATCTTTCCATTGTACTCATCTCATAAACCATGGCGAACTGAGACGTTTTCACAGTTACAGCAGTAAAATTCCTCTTTCAAAAAATATCGAATCATCCATGCAAACCTATTATATGGCACAATAACTTCGGTCTTAAGTCTTTCTGCTCTTATCTCCTCTTCGAGAGCGCACTCCATACAGAATGTCGAGTCTTTAAAGTTATACAATTCAACGTAGTCAGCTGAACTAACCCAACGGAAAGCACAGTACTGACATTTGTATGCATGCTCGGTGGCATTTCGCTTTGTAAAATCTATGGGTATTAATGTTTGCGGGCACTTGCTTTTCATATTAATTGGAAATAATTTTAACGACAGCTCCTATATTTCCGCGGCAGTGGGGGCAAAATTTTAACTGGAACATACAACTGTTGCAATAATTGGCATGACCACATGGAAGAATGGCCATTAAAAATGGTTTGTCACCAAGACAAATGCAACAGTTTTTGTCGCTGTTGTGCTTTTCATCACTGTGTATCTCTTTCTGGAGTAGATAATACGCGGAATTATTTTTCTTATGATATTCGATTGCTCGGGTTGCACGGTCAAACTTTGCGGAACAATCACAATAGAAGCACATCAATGTGCAAGAACAACCTAGAGGATAAAACCCAGCCTCTGAGAGTTCTTTCACTGGAAAAAGGCTATCAAACCGACAATTTCTAAAGCTGTCCTCTCTTTCGGAAAGTGAAAAACAAAAATTAACTGTGTAGCGTCTTTGCGAAATATTAGTTCAAGTTTATTCAACAGGGTTTCAACACCTTTGCAAGTTGCTTTCTTTGAATTGCCCGCACATAGCACGTACGGTTCCATTTCTGAAATGGAATCTGAATTCAATCTCCATTGATTGTATACCAACCCCCAAAAGATTTTTAAGCAACCCCGAAATTAAGGGAGATCCTAAGCAGCTGGTGAAAAAACTTCAGGCTCTTGATACATATTCATTGTTAAGACCAACACGGAAACGATTTCTACGTCGAAAAATATTAACATATTGTATTGACCACATCTGGCAAATGAAGCTCATACAATTATCCAAGTACAAACGGAATAACCGGAACTATGCATGGATACTGGTTTGCATTGACGGGTTTTCAAAATTTCTTTGGGTGCGGAAGCTTAAAAGAAAACTGGAATACAAATGGAGGAAGCTCTACGTAACATTTTGGAAACATCTGGACGGCATCCGCTTTATATACTTCATGATGAGGGTGAGTAATACGTTCTGTGTAACTGTGTAACTATTAAATCATGTTGGAACTTGCAGGGAAAGAGTTTAACAACTCAAACGTTTCCAAACTGATGACGTCATACGGAGTTGAGCAGTATAACACAGCCACTCAAATTCAAGCCGCGGGAGTTGAACGAGGTACGACTATCAAACTAACAATTTAAACGTTTCACTGAAATAATACGTATACTTGTAGTTATCAGGACAATTATGACAAAAATGTCACGTTATATGCACGAAAACAAGACGAAGAATTGGATACAGGCTTTGGATGACATCTGTCTAAGCTACAATAACACATACCACTCAGTTTTGGGTATGCCACCAGCTGAAGTTAACGAAACAAATTCAGCTGAAGTATTTCAGCGTATGTATCACAAGCTTATTACAACTACATATCCTGAGCCTTAGTATAAGGTTGGAGACAAAGTGCGCGTTAGCCAAAGAAAGCTTGGAGTGTTTCATAAAGGTTACTTGCAAGGTGTTGGGGACGAGATTTTAAGAATTTAAGAAATCAACGACACAAAACCTGTATCATATACCCTGGTTGACCTTCAAGACAATTCCATCCAATCTTCATTTTACCACGAAGAAATTTTCCCAGCCGTTGAAAATGGAAATAGCATTTAGTGGAGACTTTAACCTCTACCTAAGTAGCAAGGAGTCACGGGAATTTTTCCCGTCGAACACATCCTCAAGGTTCACTAATCGATTAAGATATCAAATTTCGTTGCCACCAAATGAATACGAAGTTGGGGTTGCTGAGGTGATTATAACTGTCTCGCAGCCAACAGGTCGTTTTTTCAACTCAGCCGAAGAGCGAAATATAATTGTCACACAGATTGAACATCCTCGGACA
Source organism: Allacma fusca (assembly GCA_947179485.1). NCBI lineage: Eukaryota > Metazoa > Arthropoda > Collembola > Symphypleona > Sminthuridae > Allacma > Allacma fusca. The sequence continues at coordinate 15,218,023 of OX359247.1, forward strand.
ATAACGATTGGGAAAAATTCGGACGAATCGTACATTTGGTGTTCATATGCCAATACCGTTTTTTATCTTTCGATTTTCCAGTTATAATATTACAAGCAGATGAAAGTGATTCTACGAAAGAAAGGAGAATTAGCATATTGAACGAAGCAAACGAAGTGTTGTATATTCCAGCTGAATTGGCAGATGTACTTGGATTTAGCGAGTCATCACTTCCTCCAGGACTAACAACAAGTACTGTGCTTGCCACTCGCAACAAATTCGTTAAACTCCCAAACGACCATGAATTTCCCTTTAGCTTGGAGGCTGGAACAACAGTTCACATTGTCAACGTTATTGAGCCCCCGGTATACGCCATAAATCAATTAGTGCAGGCCATCAATAATGCTTTCAAAGCAAATGCACTGGGTATCACACTGACTGTAATAAATACACAAACAACTATAAATACTCAGATGAATGAAATTCAAGTGCAATTTTCATCTGCCATGCATTCTGTTTTTGAACTACCCTCAAAAATAGAAATCACAAAGGATAAAAGCTACCAACAAACTACAAAATTACAACTGAGAAATCCAAGAAATGTAATTTGCATTTCCTGCGATTTTCTCCAAGAAATACAGATGGGATCAAATACTGTATGATGGATACGAACGTTTACTGTTCCTCAAAACGTTAATCCACAGCAAGCAATAACGTTTCCACAGATTTGTTACCATGCTGTATCTCAACCCTATCTTGATTTACTTACAACTAGTATTACCGACGATTATGGTAATCAGTTGCAGCTGAGAGACACAACAATACACATATTACTGAAGTTTCGTCATAGACGAAATGCGTAAAATAACGTGTGATAAGCAAAAGTGTACATTGAGCAAAAAATCATCTCCTGTTCCATGTTTATTTGGTTTTTTGTCCGAAGACCCAAATTATAATCTACCTTTAAAACGGGGTGAGAGTAGCAGCTCAAAAAGAATTAGTAAGCGACGCAAAACGCAACGAAAACGTTCAGTTCAGTCTGAAAAGGGAAAGAAGGTGAGCCGGAAGCCTGGACAACTCGAAAAAGGCAAGCGTAAGAAGGCGAGCCGGAAGAGTAATCAAGTTGGAAAGGGCAAACACAAGGTAATCCGGAAGTGCAATCAGCTTGGAAAGGGGAAACATGGAAAGCGAAATTCAAAAAAGAAGTAATCCTGTTTACTCAAACAGAGTAGCATACTTTGAAGACGCTGGCGAGACTGACATTTCCGTTATTTCCCAAGAGTACATTAATTATCGTCCACTATCTGCAACTGATAACGATGCCCCGATTCTTTTTAACCTACCGGCTCAGGAAACGTGCTTTTACGATTTAAAAAACTCGCATTTGTACGTTCGATTCAAGGTTGTTGGCCCTAATGCTGCGACGATACTGGCAGCTGACGCAATTGCTAATACCCAGTGTATGTTGCATAGTCTTTTTAGAAATGCAACCGTACTTTTTAAACAGCGACTGGTGTATAGTTCCGATCAGTTATACTCGTACAGAGCCGCCATTCAGACTTTGTTATCAGAAGAGCATAATAATTTAAACATCTGGTATACCAAGGAAACTACGGACGGTTCCCCTGGCTCAACTGACTTTAAGAGTCGTAAGACCTGGCTAGTAGGAAGTCGCGTAATTGAACTTTCCGGACCTCTCTTGACAGATGCAACTACATTGAATAAGCTAATCCCAAACAGGGTTTCCGTTGATATTAAGTTGGAAAGAAATCCATCTGCCTTTTCATTGCTGTGTGCTAGCGACACCAAGATATACAGCATCGTACTTGAAGACATTTATTACTCTGTTCTGAAAGTAAACCTCTCTGTACCTGTTTTTCAAACCATCAAATCCAACTTTGACCGGAACTTGTCTGCTCGCATTCCTTTCAACCCTATTGTTCTACGTACTGTTGGAGCTCCAGCTGGATCTTATAGTTTGCAGAGCGAAAGAGTTTTTTCAGGGGCTGTCCCAAAAATTGTGATTGCCTACTTTGTTGATGCAGATGGTTTTGTAGGAAAGCTGTCACAAAACCCATACAAGTTTGATACAATGAATGTATCGAAGATTAACATCTATATCGATTTAGACCAACAAAGATTTTTGGCTCAGGAGTTAAACTACTAAAAGAATACCTCAATAGCTACCTTAGACTGAGTAAAGTCATTGGTAGCAAACAGCAACGAATTATTAACCGGAACACGTACCTAACGGGGCGCTGCTTCTATGTTCTAACTCCAACATTCAATAAGCAAGGCTTGACACCATTGAAAACAGGAAACGTAAAAATTGATGTTACAATTTCCACCCCATTAACGAAAGCAGCAGTCTGCATCTTATACGGAGTTTTTGAGTCCACATTATTCATTAATAAAGACCGGGACATTGGTTTTTTAGAATGAATACATCCCAGCTACAAAGAATTTTAAATGACCTAACCAGGAACACCAGAACAAAGCATCATGTTTTATCTAAGGACCAGTTTCAAGCCTTTAAAATTTATTCTTACCCTATGGGTTTTATTGTAAATACTCAGAATTTAAAATATAGTGGTAGTCACTGGCTAGGATTCTATTATAATTACAGAAAGGAATTGTTTTATTATACTCTTTTGGAAAAAATCCTCGCGAATACGGGTTCAATGTAGTTCCTTACAGGCGTAATTATTTAGAGCTACAGGCAAAAAATAAAAATGTGTGTGGAATGTATGCCTTATTTTTTCTCCTTAGAATGTCATGCAATATGAAGTATGACGCATTTTTAAATCTGTTTACCGCTAATAAACACAACAATGATAAAATTGTCCGAAATTTTTTTATAAGGTAAAAAAATGTAGAATTTATTTTATAAAATGTGATAAAAATCAGTCTTGTGTTAGAAGAGGGAATCCAAATATGTATTACAGAAAGTAATTTTGTGGATATAAATAAATGTTTTAAAAAATTCATTCTAGTTCTTGGAAGAGTCACTGTAGCACAACAAATATGATTTATGTATTAATTATCTGCAAATGCTAACATTATATATGTATGCAACGTAATAAATTGGAATGATCAAAACGAAGTATTGGTGTATCATCCTGATTAAATGATAGGAAAATGGCACATAGAAACCAGATGTTTTTCGTAAAAGAGTTGTAAAATTTTTAGCTTGAGCTCCTGACCTTACGCTCTGATTATTTTCAATTTTCGGAGCATGACAACCGGTTTCATCTGCAACTTTGGACAAAGTTTGAGATCTTTGATATCCAAACTGTTTTCAGCATCAGTGTGTGGCCGAAAGTTTGGGGCAATCTGTCAAATAGGAAAAGAAATGAAGTCAAGTTTGAAATTACGTTTTTTATAGATATTTATTTAGCTCGATTTTTGGCCTTGGTCCTTACAACCTTTTTGGACTTTTACATAAATTAGTTAATTGCAGGGAAACTATTTCCCTTCATTTGTTTTATATAAACTCACATTATTGCAGCCCATGCATATACCGTTTCTGATAATGGTATAATGTCCTTCTTGACTGCACCATCCAAATAGAAAATCTTACGTATAAAAATGTATACATACAATTAAAATCGGCAACATTTGATTTTAAACATAATGGCAATTCTACATGAAGTGATAATAATTCATTTAATTTTCATAGATTAGTAAAAAGTACAGGCCTCCGTTACTGATTTTTGAAAAGCAAATTAACCACAGATTTTACCAATTGCAATAACGGGTTTTATGGTGTGTATAAAATAACCCTAATTTAACAAGTTAATTTAAATATCTAGAGAGATAAACAAGTATATGACTTGTAGAATAACAATCATTTTAATTGCAAATAGCACAATTGTAAGTGCAATGTTGACACGAGTCGGACAAGTAGTGTTTACGTAGTTTATTGTGTCGAAAATAGTGATAGTTAATAATAATAGTGTGATAATCCTGTTTTTCAGTTTCTCACTTGTTGCTATGGAATTAGGGGTGAGTATAACGAGACAACGAGACGAGAATCTCGTTTATCTCGCTCTTTATTCATCAACGAGACAGTACGAGACATCTCGCTTTATTCAACGAGAATATCGTTTGCAATTAAATCTTGTTGAAGCTCATATCAAACTGAAAAATGTGGTGTTTTGTAATACCATTTCGTCAATTGAGATATTTTGCAGTTCTTGGTGATAGCTTTTATTACGGTGGGTCTTCCTTAATTCTTTTCCATGTTTTCACATTTTATGGTCCAAAACCAAAAATTAATATTTCGCTCCTTGGGGTTGTTCCGATTTGTGAAATTAAATACATTTGTATGTTCATTCACCAGAATTTGTGCAGCAACAATTAAATTGCATTTATTTCAACACAAAAACCGATTCAATGTTTTTGCCCTGTCTCGTTTGTCTCGTACGTTGCTTACTCTCGCTACTCTCGTTCTCAAAATATCTCGTTCTCGTATTTTTTTGAGAAACGAGAACGAGACAAACGAGAATTTTAAAACCAACGAGATACTCAACCCTATATGGAATGTTCATTCATTGTATGAAAATATATCTATTCTCCTATTACTGGAAGCCTCTCCTTTCCACTTTGTTTTTCATTCAACATTTCACTTGGCCAGTAGCGTGTCTCTTACTGTTGGCAGCACTTATTATTTGATTTGCACAAAATAAAATAATCACTAATCTAGAATCTAAACTAGGGAATCCATCTAATAACGAGAGCTAATTTACTGAGCCGTTACTTAATTTTAAATTTTATTTCTACATCACATTAAGTTTTACATGAAATGCATTTTGTTTTTAATCAGGCCAGTGATATAATTTTGTTTTCAAATATTCATTGTTGTAAATAATCAACTTTTCCCAAAATCATCAAAAGTTTCGACATCCTTACGATTAAAAACTGTATCGTGTGTAGTACTTATATCTTTACCTAACGAATACATATATAAGCAAAATATTTCTGCATTGTATATAGATACATGATATGCAAAGCAGTTGAAGATATCTAAATTTTACAAGATTGGGAAAATACTTATTTACAGCTGATAGCATGATATCTATATAAAAGCTTCATATCGGATTTAAGTTGGAAAACGAATAATGTACCTAATGAAATAAGATTTTCAAAAATTGTGCACGAATTTCCGAGATAATATTCTAAAGAATTTTTATCTAATTTTGACATTTTTCAGCGTTTCCAAAATGTTATTTTTATGAACATCCGTTTGTTAACTTGGACTTAGTTCACCAGCACGTATTTTAAAAATACCTTGTAAGGAGAAATAAAAAATTGTTACCCTGACTTTTTGTGCACACTGTAAAAAATGCGGTCAGTCCATATGCAGACTTAAATGTAAATAAACTTGGATGTACTTGATTTCATCCGGTTACCCGGAAACTATAGATTTAATTTAAGTTTGCACAGCGGGATAACTTTCCACCTGCAGTTTTTAATGCCAGCCGGAAAGTTCTTTCGTTAACATGAATGCCGGAACAAAGGAAGTACGGAATGGGTTAATCTAAGTAACACATCCATGCATAAAATGATGGACCGTTAATATTTAGGCGGTTTAGCATGACAATAGAAGCCGCCATTTGTTGAGAAGTTACTCAAGTGCAGGGTAACTTAGTATTTGTCATTTATCTGTGCTATCAAAATAACTTGAGGAATTTTCTAATCCCAATATAATGAGTTATACAATTGTGAATAAGATTTTTGAAGATTTGAAATTTACAGATCTCTACCAACTAAAGTTCCAAGGTAAGTACTAGTGTTGGCAGATAGTATTTAAATGATATAGGACATACATATAAACTCCACAAAAAGGTAACTATACAGACTAACTGTTATTTTAAACTGAGATGCATGTGGTTAACTTTTTGCAGATCAACATCTTTCTGACGAGGTTATGTCAATCATTTGCGATGATGAAAAATTAAAGGAAGAAATGCGACAAATCGTTCCAAGCCTTGGCCATCGCGTCAGCATTATAAATGCGTTCAAAGTCAAAACGCAGGTCACCAAGCAGGTAACTGAATGTTCTTTATGTCCATTAAAAATTGAACTAAACTGGGTCTCATTATGGACACATCTAAAACGATCACATCAAGTTAATTCCAAATGCCGTAAGTTTGTTTGCCAACAACAGGAGCTGTATGTATTATTTGTTCATTTTGTGTACAATTATTTCCTACTTCAAAAATTAGCATAACTTAATTAAATATCAATTAATTATACTTTTCTTGTACCCTTCAGATCCAATTTGATTTCAACTTATGTTATCCACTTGTATCGGACAATCTTTCTACAAAATGGAACGAGATGGCTGTGAAGATTTACGAATACTTTAATTCAGCAAAGAAATCTCTGCTCGTATTTGGAGTTACTGCGGATGCTACAGGTTGTATGATTTTTTGCTACTTAAGTATTGTCAATGTTATTTTAGTTGACATAATTTCTTGGACTACAACCAATGCTTTATTTCTCTCTCAGGTTTGGATATTTCAAAGGCTGCCTTTTTATGTTAGCAGCGCTAAATCGGTCGAAAACTAAGAAAGTCACTCAGGTGGCCAGCGTCAAATCGTTTATTGAAGTAGTTAATGTGAGTATTATATTTATTCGATATGCAATTATGAATAGTTTTTGAACCTGAACAAGTTCTAAAATCCACGAATTAATTTCTTACAGCCATTGGTGGATGTCGATGCATTAGCTCATGATTGTTGCTCAAAATCTGCAAGGGTAATTTGCAAGGGTCACCTGCAGATTTGAATCTCCAGGAATATTTTGTAATATTCGAAAACCGAGCTTTAAAAGAGGACACTTTATTGTCGGCTGTCGACCTGGCATTCAAAACTTACTACGTGTTCAACATCCCTTTTCCCCAAACCTGCGCAGGAACTTGGCAGTTTATAGATTATTGCGTTTACGAAATGTGTCAGAAAGGACCATTACCCTCCATTGTGTCTGAACTTTCGGCATTTATGACTTCTTAATATTTGATTCATTTTTCATTATTAATAAAAACTAACAACTGAAAACAACATTTTTCATCCTTTCAATATTCGTCATGAACGGGGCTTTTGACCTTTTTAATTAAGTATCCATGGCCAGGATCGTTTTAGACCTGGAGGCATCCATAAATTCGCACATATTTGAAGGTGGAGCATACCTATCTGGTATATATTCCTGCATGGATCCATACTGATTAGATAGCCTATATGTCCTTGTTTTATTCATATTACAGAAATACTCAATACTATCCCGGCTATGCAGAAACAATCCGGGTATAACTTGTACTCATCCGGACTTATTACTGCTTGATCCGCATTGCCGGATGAAATTCATCCTGGCCATTATATGTGCTCCCTGCCTTCTTGTCCATACATAAATTTTTTACCGAACATGAAGAAACTCAGCCTGGATTTTTAAGAGTGCATAATGGTTATCAAAATATACGCATTAGTTCAGTATTGAAATAGGAATGAGGACTAGAAGAAATTTTACAAAATAATTACATTGTCGTGACTGACTCATTGTTCTGTAGCTATCCAATAAATACCTTTAATACCCGTTGAAGGTTGCGTATTGTATTCAATAGTTAAAATTGTTTCAACGGTTCTTGAAAACTTGTTGAAATCAACTGTATCCATTTTACATCATCATTCTTCGTAAACTGTTTTCTTGTAACCATTAATACTTTATAGGATAATATGCAATTACTACATCAAATTGAGATTAACTAGAAACTAGATACCTATCCGCGTATGTACACAGTATTTCTACTTGTTTTGCAACCAGACTCGTCAAATCTCGCATTATTTACAACTTTCTATCCGCACACGTCAACCTCATTGCTTTCATAAAATAATATTATGAAGCTCACTTACACTCTCATTTTAGTAAAAGGCTGAATACATATATAAATTTCATTACTGGCTCTGTGTAATACTTGTCTGATTTTTTACAGTGAAATATGATAGCAGTGCCTATGAATATAAATGGATTTTATTGCTCCTTATTGTCACTAAGTATTAAGTGTCCTAAGTATTAACAATTATCTATACTGTGTTTATACCCACAACAGTTATTAGTCAGCCTGCTTTAGACATGATAAGTATCAACAGATATTTCCCTCAAGCATGAGCAATACGCCATTTTTTACTGTTGTTCCCAGTTGCTTACGTCTAGGAAGAGTATATAAGTTCCTGTATACTATGTACAAAACTGATTGTGAGTTTGAACTCCAGCAAGATAATTCACAGCAATAGAAAGAACGACTTGATCTCAAATTCTTGAAAGCATTAAGACGGATACAATTTCACCATATTAACTATTACTAGTTACAATTTCATACTTATACTGTGTATATAATTGCCAAACTTGTACATGCAAATTTAGTATAAAGTCAGTTCTGAACATATGCTTTAATTTACATGTTACCAAAAAACACTGCACTGACGAACGTAAAGATCTTTCCAGACGCTACTTATTCTTTAAAGCAGCCAAAACAAATTTCAATTATGATTTTCATGAAAGTTGATAATTATAGCGATAACCATTGAAATAGTATTCAGTCCTCACAGCTTCCTAAAGCCTCATCATGCTCAAACTTCTGATTTTTGCTCTGCTTTTGACTTCGGTCTATTGTAATTATCTTTGTCAACAATGTGTCAGCACGGGTAAAAGGTTATCAATAAATTCGGGAAAATTGTCATTTTGTTCAGAAATCGGTACAGCAACTCCTGGATTTTTACGTTTTTTTCAACAAGTACAAAGGAGTGTGAGAGTTTGAATTCCATAATTCAACGTTACAAAAGTAGGAGAAATATCAAAAATACTTTGCTAAGTACATGGCAAAATAATTTAGAGCCGTGCTAATTTTTTAAAATAATTTTACAGTATTTTCAGTTCGAGAAATTGTCAACATTATTCCCAAAACTGTTCGTTCAGAAAATCCAGTAAGCACAGAAAAAAATGATTTATTAGTTACTCAGACTTCAATCCTGAAATTCGATGAGGCTACTAGAATTTCCATTATGCCGACTACATTTACCATAAGAACAGAATTATCCATAAAAGAATGGAAAGCAGCTTCAACTACATACGAACCCTCAACATTGCAATCTTTCAATTGGGTCAATTCTGAAACTACACAGAACACCTATTATTTGTAACCCCTGCTTCTTCTAAAACAACTCATTATCTGGCAACAACTACAGCAAAACTTGCAAAAACAAAGTAGTTCATGTCAACATCAAACTTTGTTCCAACAAAAGAATTTCCGACAAAAGGAAGGGAAGTAACAGAGTCATCCACCCCTGAAGAACTTCCATTTCATAATAAGACAGAAAGCAATGATGGCAATGAGATTTTCGGTCAAAAATTGTCTGAAGGAGAGCTTACGTTGACAGATAAGATTACAGGTACAAAATTTGACATTATTTTTTCGTGCATAATTATTACTTACTATCAGCTATAGATCGATCTATTAATACTTATTGCTTCTAGTATTTGTTTATGCAGTTAAAGAAGCAAAGCTTTGGAGAGCCCTGTATCGAGCATTTACATTGACAAATGAATTAGCTAAACAAGACCGTACGACACAAGCTATGAGGGAATTTAGTAATAGGAATACTGAAAAGAATTTCTGAATCCTAAAAAGGTTATGAAGTATTTCACTAAAAATATTTTGTAGATTTGGTTACCATTTTGATGAATAGAGCGTCCATCTGGCTGTTTTATTTTTATCCATTTACTTTGTTTTGGAATCGTATTGATAAAACCATTGCAAATATTTTTCACCCACAAAAAACTGAATACATAGATTCACTGAGAAAGGGAATATAACTAATCCAGTCAATTGTTTTAAATTCAAAACACACACACAAAAATCAACTTTTCAGTTTTGCTTAAACTCATTGAAAATAATTTTCACCCACAAAAAACTTAATACATAAATGCACTGAGAAAGTGAATATAACTAGTCCAGTCAATAGATTTAAATTCAAAACATCCTCACAAAAATCTACTTTTCCAACGAATTTTATGAAACCTGTTGAAAATTCTTGAAATGAAGCTCACAGGATGCTCACATAAAACTAAAAAACATTGTGCACGATCAGCATTTTATATAGCAGCATCTCCAGCTCAGAAATTACCGTTATTCTCAGTTCCACTTATCTCAGACCATCACGTCTCTCAAAATTAATTTTACTGGACAAGAAGGTAACCGCATCTGACAGACGTATGTTTTTGACGAGATTCTAACCTGATTTATTACTACCCTTATTTCATATTATAATGCTTATATGAATGTGTAACGAAACTTTTTTGTACTTATTTGTATCCATCCCTAAACCGGTTTGAACAATGTCATTACACCGACTGGATTGCTTGTTACAATCTTCCAGACAATTTTTTCATTAAATACTTGTTCGCTTAAAACGAATAATAGTAATACTATTTCGTAAGTATTCAATTTGAATATAATTTTAGGAATTCTTTTAATAAACTTTTTACTATTCTTATATTGTGAAACCATACGTATTTACATTATAGAAATGTATACTGATCTGTAAGAAGCATATATTTGTTTAATTTAGAGTGCAGGACTTGAAGTGATACAATCAGTCAAAAGTGCAATGGAAGTCTATAAGCGCTTAACCTCACATATCTCGCATCTCTAAATATGCCCTCCTTAACACAAAAATCTCCCAATTTATGAACCAGGTGAAATTAATGACGGATTTGAGCTTGATATTAGTGGGATAGACAGGTGGTAAACGGTTATGGTAGTAAATGTCCGGGCGGTATACACATACTGACTTAATTTAATTATTCTACCAGGTCCATCAAAACGGCAAGCATTAGCACAGTATATAGACTGTATATAAATATGTTGTTGATTTGCAGCCTCAATCAACGGGAAATCTACATTTTTGTGAATTGAAATTTTTAGAAAAATCCAGAGACATCAAATATTGTTCCAAGAATGGCGTGGAAGCCCTTTTAGTATTTTGTAAAAACTGCCCTGTCATAGTTCCTAGTCATAGACCGGACTGTTGGACTTCATTCACCCCGTCATTCCATGTCATCACAGCTGGGTTGAACTCACTAAAGACCTCACATGATTTGTACAAGTCCCCGTATTAAGTTACCAGTGCAGTCTGTATATACTGTGTACGTGCAAATGAAGCCAGGAGCACGCAGTAGTTTATTAGGGCTTGTGTACACATCCCAGATACAGGAGTTTGAGCACAGTTCCCTTAAAAACCTTCCGCATACACTCTTTACAGACTGGCTCTCGGGCTACGGCAAGTCTCACTCTGCCACTATATAGCTAAAACCCTGTGCGGATTCCACGTGGTTTGCAGATGGATCTTTAGGAAGCAGGATGAAGTAGTAGTAAAATAGGATATTAAAAAGAGAATAGCAGGATATAACCGTGTCTGAATTTTGTGGGACTTCGTGTGAGAGAGGTTTTCTTTTAAATAATAAATTATTGCCACCCTTACTCATTTATGTTAGTTGAAAGTAATTAATTTGTGCGTGTACAAGCTCAGAGTGAGTCCAACGTGGGTTCTGTCATCTACTCCGAAACACTTGTGTGTTTGTGGAGTCAGACTAAAAATTTGAGTATCTTTGAGTGTCCCGAATTGTGGTGATTGGACGTAATCAATAGGAAATTGTCACGATTTTTATGTATTTGTTGACAGTTTGTCGGGTGCCTGTACTCCTACGCAATTTCGAGAACATGTCATAACTAGGCATTGGCATATCGGTCGTTTTTTAAATATCGTTAATAGCGTTATCGTTCATCCTAAAAATGACGATAACAATATCGAAGGACGATATAACGATATTTATTTCAATTTAAAACGCATCGGTTAATAATATAATATACAAATATAATCGACCAACACTGCCGAAGTATTGATGATTAATTAAATACTCCGCTTATTACTACTGTTTATAACAGAAAGTGCCACAAAAATGCATTCTTTTTACTGATTCCATTCGGAACACCGAGACTATAGTTGGTATTAATTGAATGAGAACTGGTACTGACAATGAGGATTTACGTAAGGCAAACCAAATGTATTTTAACCCCACTGACAGCATAATTGGTATTAATTTTTCTGAAACTGCTGAGAACAATAAGTAATCAAGCAGGATCCACCAAGTGTTTTGATTACAGCATAAACAAACTTGGTATTAATTACAGAAAAACTGGTTCTGACAATGAGCAAATTCCGTAAGTTACACCTGTTTTAACGTATGTTTTGAGGAAACCTAGAATTTACATGGTATTATTATGAGCGGACTGACCTGATGCTTCGAATTAGTTAATATACATTAAAATGTTGGAAATGAATCATTATTTGGGGAATTGAACCACGTATTTACGATATGGGAAATGACCGATATATCGTTCAATTATCGTTTCGAAAAATGTACGATATGGACGATAATATCGTATGGCTATATCGGTATGCCAATGCCTAGTCATAACACCAGTATTATTTACAGAACTTCTTGGAAATCCTATAGACTTGTATAGATAGGTCTGGTGTGTACATGAGGAGTATAGGAAATATTACAGGAGGCTCGGGACATTTTGAATAATAAAAAGTGTTGATCAGGTTAGTTCCTCGAATGATGTGTCACAGAAATCAAGTGTAATTTTATTACAAGTGTTCGCAGCAGTTAACATATACCCTGTCGTAAATACATGTCTATTTTATCGTTTCTTTTCAGACTTGTTCCAATGTCTCTGAGCAATAGTAAGTGTCAAGTATCTACATGTATTATTTAAGCTTTATGTGATGACGATACAAATGTGATTAATTGCATTATTTAATTATTACAGTAAACTGTTCGATAGCATGCTGTTCCGAATGCAACCAAACTTGTATATGTATCTGGGCCCATTTATTTTGAAGTACATCCTGGGGGTCCTGTCAGGTTCCTGGATTAGACCAAGGAGTTTTTGGGCATACTGTTGTCCCTCCAACAATTGTTCCTGTACTGACTGAAACCAATTGGACAATTGTTGCCCTATGTAAAGCTTCATTTGTTAATGCATTATACATATTTGTGATTTTTTGTGAGCTTATTTTTTTATTTTTACAGTTATAGCAGTTATAGCAGTCTCGATCGCTTTTCTGTGCTTTCTTGGGTTAATGGTGTATCAGAAACTATGTAAGTGCTTGTGGTTTGAGGATTCCAAAAATACTGTTCCAACTGCATATTTAATTTAGGTACTCGACGGAGAGACAGGATGGCTTTTGGTAATCCCAATTGGGACAATGCTTACGGTGAGTTACAACATGAAGCTCATTATAATTTGCTAATGGTATTTCAGGATTTGAAATATCCCGTTATTTTTATCACAGGTACTCTCACCTCCGCTCCAACTGTTCTATCGAGTTGGGGGCACCACGTACTAGTTGCGGGATTCCCTATTGAAGCATCCGCAACTAGTGCATGGTGCCCCCAACTCGACAGAACAGTTGGAGCGGAGGGGAGAGTACTGTGGGTGGTATTACTTCTGGACCCTTGACAAACTCCGAGTTAGCTGAACCTAATCAATACGGTTGGTTTGTCCTTTCGAAGACCTGTTTTGCTCATTAGTATTCTGTATATGTGTGCCAAGTACTCATTTGTATTCTTCATGTACACAGAGGAGATTTCACTGGTTTCCTATTGGGCTCCATCAGTTACGCTCAACGACTTAGGTTAGCCATTTGTAAGTAGTAATCATATACATTTTGAGTGCATGTCAATTTTTTATTACAGCTCTCCTGTCTAATTCTCCTCGTCGTATTCCATCACCCCGTTCCGATGTTTTCAATGACGCTCAAATTTCTTTCACAGAATATAGTAAGTACTCTTAATAGTTGTATGCCTATATATACTTCACACCCTTTTTATAAATGACTGATTTTTATTCATATAATACTTGTGTTGCAGCTACAGCCTCTGAATCCGAAGATTATTACAATTGGATTCATCTGTTCAAATTACTTTTTTTATACATTTATATTAAATTACATGCATCTTTTTGAGGCAACATAAAAGTTTCATTAACTCGAACAAGGTTCTTCAACTTCTTCATTCTGTGCACTAATCGGGAAAATGTAAAAAAGTTTGCATAGTGGCACTAGGGATAGGAACACGGGTAGGGATCCTGATTAGGGAAGGAATCCTGATTACTGATACTGATAGTACCGGAAGGATTACACTTCCAGCTGGGCTCCTGATTAGCGAAGGGATCCTGATAGCACTTCCGACTGGGGAAGGGATCCTGAGTAGGGATCCTGAGCAGAGTCCTAATTAGCGAAGGGGGAAGGGATCCTGATTACGGAAGGGATCCTGACAGGGCTACACCGGAAGTCGGGTGCAAAGTAATGTATAATATACATCTACTATATATTATCAGACCAAATTATAAGTGCTACATTGTTATCTTAATTATATATATACTTGCACATTCATCGTTACCTATAACTAGAGGGACTTGACTAAACTAATGGGCAATGGAGATATATAGATATGAAACGATGTTCATGCAAAAGCAGTAAGATGCAAGTAAGAAGAAAATTGCTATGCAACTCTGCATCAGCGTAGTCTGGAACGTGCCCGTGCGTTCGTGTGTACGATATGTGAAAAGGTATTGTCAACAAACAAGAATTTAAAAATGAACATGAAAACGTACTACGCGGTGAGAGAATCTCTGTTGTAATGTGAAGATGATCAATAAGAAACCGTGTTATAGTTTCCCTCACTTTACTACCACACTTGTAGAGCTTGAGTAGAACATGCCAATTGCTAAGGCCGCAACTACTCGTGCGCTGTATGATCAGACGAGGAGTCGAAGCAAAAGAATGTTCTCGAATTCAGTTGGACGGGATGTCATGCATTCATAGCGAGAGCATGCTTTCAATTCAACTCTCTCAGTGCTCCAGTAAAACGTCGGCCTGCCTTATTGAGACAGTAATGTCGATCAGGGCGATGCCTTGGTGGGTCAGTGATGACAATGCCAGCACCACCGGAAATGGATAACAAAACAAGATTTGGCCAGACCATTGGCCGGAGATTGGGTTGAAACATTTCAATATAATTATTTAACTTGTTAATATTTTATTTTATTTCAGGTCATTGACATGTTACCATTTAGGCTCGCGGGACAAGGTGGTCAAGTAATTCAGCCGCCCATAAGAACTCCAAATATGCGGCCAATGGCGGTGTGCCGCTCTGTGTTCATTGCGGCAATCCTGTGCAGATATTCAGCGCGCTTCTGAGCTTACGTTTTTGTGAATTATTATCTGTGTTCCCATTGATGCATATCTATTTTATAAGTATTGTTTGTTTTTGGACTTTCAGAGGTTGCCAAGTTGAGTAGTCAAGATGGTTCATATGCCACCGCGTTCAGCTGGATGGACTGTCTGCCCCGATTGTAAGTGGTAGGTTATACCAGACATTTTAAAACTAGTATAATTTGTCGTTCGTGAATTTTTTGTATTTATATTTATTCATTTTGTACTGACAGTAAATTTTTTTTTATTTAGTTTACAGAATGACAACGTTTTTGTGGCCTTTTTATGTAAAGAACTCTTGCCGGAGCTAATTATCAAAGAATTCTAACGCAACTCATCAGTCAGCTGATGAATCAGGCTGAACGAATAAGGAATATGATGATTCCAGTTGCACAGCAGCTAATTCAATCAGTTGCTGTTCCATTTCCTGCACAGCTTGATGTTTATGTAGACGTTCCAGCTAGCCAGTACATCCAGCCGCAGCTCCAGTTCCGGCGGCTGTAAATGCAGATGTTTTTAATGAAATTGACATTGAGGAAATGATACTCCCAGAATTATGTCGACTTGAATCATTTTAAAATAAAATGAATTAGAACTATCTAACTGTCAATCTGTCAAATAAATTTTATTCACGAACTGTGGCTCGCTCCCTGTCAAAGTGGGAATATTGTAAGATTAAGTTCGTTTGGTCAACACTATTTAATATTGGCCAGCTCCCTGCTCGGTGGGATTAATGAAATATTAGGTTATTTTGGTCAACACTATTTAATATTGGCCAGCTCCCTGCCCTAGTGGTATTAAGTGACAACCTTTTTGTGGCCTTTGCATGTGAAGACCTCTTGCCGGTGCTAATTATCAAAGAATTCTAACGCAACTCATCAGTCAGCTGATGAATCAGGCTGAACGAATAAGGAATATGATGATTCCAGTTGCACAGCAGCTAATTCAATCAGTTGCTGTT
Organism: Allacma fusca; assembly: GCA_947179485.1. Taxonomy (NCBI): domain Eukaryota; kingdom Metazoa; phylum Arthropoda; class Collembola; order Symphypleona; family Sminthuridae; genus Allacma; species Allacma fusca. Next base: position 15,234,304 of record OX359247.1, read on the forward strand.
CCATTTCCTGCACAGCTTGATGTTTATGTAGACGTTCCAGCTAGCCAGTACATCCAGCCGCAGCTCCAGTTCCGGCGGCTGTAAATGCAGATGTTTTTAATGAAATTGACATTGAGGAAATGATACTCCCAGAATTATGTCGACTTGAATCATTTTAAAATAAAATGAATTAGAACTATCTAACTGTCAATCTGTCAAATAAATTTTATTCACGAACTGTGGCTCGCTCCCTGTCAAAGTGGGAATATTGTAAGATTAAGTTCGTTTGGTCAACACTATTTAATATTGGCCAGCTCCCTGCTCGGTGGGATTAATGAAATATTAGGTTAATTTGGTCAACACTATTTAATATTGGCCAGCTCCCTGCCCTAGTGGTATTAAGTGACAACCTTTTTGTGGCCTTTGCATGTGAAGACCTCTTGCCGGTGCTAATTATCAAAGAATTCTAACGCAACTCATCAGTCAGCTGATGAATCAGGCTGAACGAATAAGGAATATGATGATTCCAGTTGCACAGCAGCTAATTCAATCAGTTGCTGTTCCATTTCCTGCACAGCTTGATGTTTATGTAGACGTTCCAGCTAGCCAGTACATCCAGCCGCAGCTCCAGTTCCGGCGGCTGTAAATGCAGATGTTTTTAATGAAATTGACATTGAGGAAATGATACTCCCAGAATTATGTCGACTTGAATCATTTTAAAATAAAATGAATTAGAACTATCTAACTGTCAATCTGTCAAATAAATTTTATTCACGAACTGTGGCTCGCTCCCTGTCAAAGTGGGAATAATGTAAGATTAAGTTCGTTTGGTCAACACTATTTAATATTGGCCAGCTCCTAGCTCGGTGGGATTAATGAAATATTAGGTTCATTTGGTCAACACTATTTAATATTGGCCAGCTCCTTGCCCTAGTGGTATTAATGTAATATTAAGCTCATTTGGTCAGTACTAATATTGTCCAGGTCCCCGGCAAAGTAGGAATGAAGTAAAATTGAGTTCATTTTTCCAACAATTTTTAAAATTGGTCAGCTCCTTGCTGAAGTTATAATAATGTAAAATAAAGATCATTTGTCCAAATTATGTGCTATTGGCAAGTTCACTGCCGTAGTGGGTGGAATAACATTATGTATTAATTCAGGATATGGGCACATGGTATCTACTCTGAATAGCCATGGCCACTATCCAGTAGTATGTTTCGTAGTTACTAATGTAATCACGATTGCACATCCACGACTCACTCACGTTAAAAATAAATTCCACGCACATTCAGCACGCTGACATTCTTCCATTATATGTGGACACGTGCTTAATTAGGCTACCATGTCTATCTACAATACCTCTATTTTTGAAGATATATAGATTTGTCTTTTCAAGACACATCATCGGTCTTTTCCAAGACACATCATCGGTCTTTTCCAAGACACATCATCGGTTTTTTCAAGACACATCATCGGTCTTTTCCAAGACACATCATCGGTTTTTTCAAGACACATCATCGGTCTTTTCCAAGACACATCATCGGTCTTTTCCAAGACACATCATCGGTCTTTCCCAAGACACATCATCGGTTTTTTCCAAGACACATCAATGTCTTCCCCAATACACATCAATCTGTCTTTTCCGAAACATATCAACATGTCTTGTAAAAGACGCATCAATCTGTCTTAAAATACACCAATCTGTCCTTTAAAAGACGCATCCATCTGTCTTATTCAATACATACCAACCAGTCTTTTTAATAAAGCAAATTCTGTAGTTTATAAGACAACACAAACAATATTTTAGATATATTATTATGCATCTTAAAGGTTTTTTCGAAAGTCAGTTATCTGTCTTTTGTGTTAATTTAAATATCTGGTTGTTGTAGAAGGTATCTCCAGGTATCTTTAGCTGAACAAGACGACTATGAAAAACCTGCTAATGCAGACAAGCAGTTCTGTCATAGATGCACATCCTCTTCAGGACAGAGTGCAGCACTCGTACTCATTGTACTCACGAGTTTACTTTGAGGACGAGTACATGTTATTACAACCGTGTACTCATAATCATGAGTGCGGGTACATACCACAGATATTTTGCTTAATGAGTGCGAGGACGAGAACACAAAAAATACACTCGTAAAAAATGAAATACTCTGCAATCTAGTGTAAAAAATGTTATAAATTGAATAATTATTCAATTTTATACAATTACACAAAAAACGAAACGAAATCGTTCAGTGAATAACATTGAGAATTGCATCCGTGAATATTTCAGTCATAATAATCTTGTGTCAATCTTATGATTTCCAAAATGACTGAGATTGATGTAAATAAAAAAAGCGAAAAACTATTTCATCATCGAAACCTTCAGTCGTGCCTTTTCCATATTCACCTAGTAGAGAACCCCAATCTGAAAATGCGAATTAACTAGTACTGCAATGTGCCGACAAAGTATGTAATTTTCAGCAATTATACTTGCATGAACGGCTCATTTATTACTGTAACGACCTCCGAGTTTGCATAAAGTTTCATCTGAACTTTGTGCTTCGAAATGGAAATGCAAGAGTAGTATTGCTTGATGCATGTGATTTTATTACCGACTTTATGTCCCTTTTAAGTGTGCCGTCAAATCATCTACTTCTGTTTTTAGCACCAGCACTATATGCATGAATTTAATGTTGCAAAAATTTTGTTTCGCAAAAAATGCATTTCATGCACGTTTTGAATGTGCTGCCCTGATTTAAGACTGTTGAGACGAACTGTGCGTTTAATAACGGCCGACATGGCATTGGATAAAGATTTACTGTGAGCTGTGGCTGAAAAATACAACTTACCAGAATCAATACCTGAATTTAACAAAAACGTTTTCAGACTTTATATGTCAATCATGCGGACGTTTTGTATACACGCCATTGAAGGAAGCACGTAATAACGTAAAGGGTTTTGTGCATGGGTGGTACTATTTAAAAATACTGAGAAATAACATCTGTTAGGGTTGGCGTGGGAAGGAAGTTTACGTCAGCGAATTCAACTAAATTCATTGAGATCTTTATTATTAACAGATTGTATATACAATATTGACATATTGTCTTGTTTTTGTCGTTTTCCATGCACATATGCATTCATTTAAGTTTTAACTCTAAGGTCAACGCTAAAATGTGCAGACAGAATTTTAATTTTATCAAAGTTAAAAACCCTAGTAAATGTTTATTCAAGAATGAATTGGGCAGATTAACCCCCTCAAGAGACAAAATTCAAGTGCATGTAAAAGCGAAAGGGCTTTTGATTTAATTGTTGATAGACAGTTTTTGAAACTACAGTAAGTAGTATAGACAAACCACAGCCTGGCAAACAAATATTTTCTAGTATAAAAATTGTTAGTGGGGATGTTTGATTTTACTTACGTAAGCTTTTTATGTAATTTTGCTTTCAATTAAAATTGCACTAAAACCACTTGGTTTATTTGAAATTGCACTTAACCCACTTTTTTTAAATTAAAATTGCACTAAAACCACTTGGTTTAATTGAAATTGCACTAAAACCACTTGGTTTAATTGAAATTGCACTAAAACCACTTGGTTTAATTGAAATTGCACTTAAACCACTTTTTTTTAAATTAAAATTGCACTAAAACCACTTGGTTTAATTGAAATTGCACTTAAACCACTTTTTAAAAATTCAAATTGCACTTAAACCAATTTTTTATTGCATTTGCACTTAAACCAATTTTTAATTGCATTTGCACTAAACCACTTTGTTTTGATTGAAATTGCACTTAAACCACTTTGTTTTAATTGAAATTGCACTTAAACCGTTTTGTTTTACTTAAACAAATGCATACTTCACGAATGTATATAAGTTCTTTGTCAAAGAACAAAAGCATTTGACATTCATAAGGACCATGCCACAACTAACGTCTCTTTTAGTCAATCATATTGTTCGTGCAAGATTTAACATCTCCGGCATCCCTGCCACTTCCTTTTTCATAACATTTCATTTTTCTGCACCTTTAAACCAGACTCTTTGTTACTACTACATAAAATCCCGTGCGAGTTAAATGTAAGTTTAAATAACCCTTCCAGTATCCGAAATCGTCAGTACTGTCCCTAATTCACAAAGTCAGATTTACATCGATATAAGTAATAAGTATATAAGGAATATACGAGACAGAGTAACTGATTTTAGTACTTTAAAACATTACAATTCTGTCACAATTTAAGTACCGGTGAATTAAAAGTGCGATTTAACCATTTTAATTTGAAAATGATTCATTGATTCATTGTGGAATCTAAAATATAGATATAGAAAAAACATCAAATTCGTCATCTGTCTACCTATGTATAGTACATCTGTTGTTTAAATTTCCGCACAACTTAAGACTCAGCTGATCTTCTAACAAATAACGTATGTTGAATTGATTTTTTGCTGGAGGAAATCAAAATGGTTACATACAAACACATGCTAATAATTGCATCATCGAAAGATGACTCAGTCCTCATTCACCAAACCGTGCAAAAATGTACTGGTTCTTAGTTCGAACCCACAACATCATTTCCTCACGATTTCATAATTTATTTTACTCTGGATATTTGTACTTGTTACCATTGACTGGGCTTTGCAAACAGCTAGTTCGCGCGATTTGAATTACCTCTTCTAATTAGAAATGCTCTTCTAATCCAATAAATCAACCTCACGTATGCGCCCTTCTGGTTATCAAGTTACTTCTTATGCCGCACATGTTTTACCAGGAAACCTTACTTCGTCGGTTGTTATTTTGTTTATATGAAGAGGTAAGGTTCAAACAGGCGCACGTTTATTATCAAAATTTTCCAGGTGCAATTTGTTTTTGTATGTTTTTGTGAAAATCCGATCAATTGAATGGCATTTTGGGCATTTTCAATTCATGGAATTTTTGCAGCTATGGAATTTTGGGTATGTTCGGCATAATCAGCGCAGGTCAGGCATTTTGGACATATTCAGTCATTTTTCAGGATACTTCCGCCTCGACGCCATTACTTTTTCATCCTGGTTAATTCCTTATGCTAGGAATTCGATGCATATTTTGTTTGAACTAGTGCACATATCTTTATAATCGCATTCCTGATGTTTCATAAATTGAAGCGTGTTTCAATTCATTATACTAAAGTTATTATTATCATTTTTTTTAATTTTTTTAAATTTTAACCTGGGATTTAATCGCGATGGATCGATTCAATGACAATATTTACGTTCATTGGGCAAACATTGGTAAAAATAAAGTGTTGTATAATATTATTGTCATAACAAGCAGTTCGATTATACCATAAAGTGTCGAGCTCGCATGAAAGTTTAAAAGCCCCAGTGAAGGAACTTGTATTGCCCTGGAAATCGGTGTGACCAAAACTATTGATTTAAGTTCTCAGGAATCAGCGCTGGTCAAATAACTCTCAACAAATCCAGCACCGAGCTCGTCAAAGCAAATTAGACTTTGATTATAATGTGTATAAAATATTACTGAAACCCCTGAATTGCAACACAAATTGTTAATATGGCGACGAGCATTCCCGTTTTACTTTTCACGCCGAAGATGAGTTGATGTTGAAGATATTGTTGAATTAGATTAAGAATACGCAGGTGACGAAATGATGCAGGAAAATAAACAGTTTACAAATTGCGATGTATTTAATTAATTAATTCCGTAAAATGTATATTTTCGAATGAAGTTTGACATTTACAAACATCTTTAAACAAGAGTGGCAAGGATTATTTCCTAAATTCGAAAATGATCAAAATGCTGGGTATTTTGAAACTTGGTCATTTTCGCCATTTTCATTTCGCCAACCCGGGTCATGCCATTCTCATGCAAAAAGAATCACGGATCTGATCGGATATTACACTGTAAACTATCCGAACGGATCGGACGGCAATGTTTTGTTTTACGGATAATCCAACGGATATCCTGCCGTTTTCAAATTTTAAAAGCATGACGACAACTCAAATAATTGCTATCTGCTGCAATGACCGACAAGACATTAGTTCGTCTATTCCTCAAAACTTTGTGCTTTTTCGCAGTTCATGCAGCTTTTGCAGCAAAACTAGAAACGAACTTTACGAATGTCATAATGTCGTCAAGTATTTATGTTTTGGCCAGAAATTCAGATACATTTAGATACTCAACTGTTAATTCTAGTTATCGGTTTTTATAGGCTTTAAATTGTGAAGCTTTTTAGTAAGTTATTGTTTAATGATAACTTATATGAGAAAACAAATGAACGCAATTCTTAAATTGCTTATACTACATGTTTGCCAAACAAAAATATGTACACGCTTTCTTCTGTCATTAAGTAATAAGATAACAGTATATTGTATTTGAGACTAAAAGCCAAACTCTAGGAGCCATTTCAATTTCTACAATACATTCCTCTATCCGAAGACAGGATCGGATATCCGCGGTTGGCACGTATCGCATAGCTCCTTTTTTCTATCCTACTGTTTCGGATAGGATGAACATGTCATCCGAAAATTTGCGTATAAGCTTCGGATATGGTTATTTTTAATCCAGTGGAAGCGGATAGGATCGGATGCGCTCCAGTTATCAAAAATATGATCGGATAGGATACGGATAGAATAAGAGAATGATCCTATTTGTTGGCAACCTTACTGGCTACTATTTACAATGTCTGAAATGCACGTAAAAATAAATATGTTAATTAACAGAATCCATATCTTTGGTTTACGCGGTTAATTTTATTAAGTAAGCTAATTTATATCTAAGCTTTCGACATCTAACATCAGGCACGAACAAGGAAATGTTACAAAAATTCTTTATAATTGAGAAAAATACAATTTGTTTTAAATCAATTTCAATGAAATCAACAGTTTTAAAGAATTAGCTATAATTCTCTGAATTAAAGGATTACATACAACGTTTAATAACAAACCATAGTTAACGTTCATCAAATTCTTATCCGATTGTTGGATTAATAAACTTTCCTTGTCCACTTTCCCGTATTATGCCATCCTGGCCCTGAAATGTAAATGCCCAAAATTTCAGGGCATTTTGGGTGGGCAAGGTGCCCCAATTTCCAAGAAATTTCAAATCGAGGAACCGCACATACGTGCATAGTTTCATTTCTACTAGTGTAGGAACAACCGCTGTTGTTGGAGAAATTATTGCGCATACATGCTAAAGGGTCTTGCTAAACCGTACCGCAAACAGCATTTCGCACAGACAATTATTTTCCAGCGGTGTAGACGCATCCTTCTTTGTATCCAACATCCGAGTGGGAATTCGGATGCACGAGTAGAAGCATGCAGAGGAAAATTTGCCACCCATGATTGACATGTGAGTAAATTATTTTCTGAATTCCATTTACAAAATTGATATATCCATAACATTTAATGCTAACGCATTGATCATGATTCCATTATAAATACATTGTTCGCTGGTATGATACAGCAACAAAGCAATTTTTGTCTTTGTATTTATAGTATCCACGAGTACGACAGGATGAGAGAGTACGAGAAGAGTCGAGATCAGTTGGTATAAGTTAAAAGCCCACCCACCCATCTTCAAACTTGACCTTGCTAGAGAAATGAATGGCGCTACGAGGCTATGTTAAAATTGTTGACACATTTGTTAATTCTATTATTGTTTGATTATCATGTATGTAGAGAGTTTATGTAGACAGACAGAAATGACATGTGATGTGATGGGTAGCATGAACGCATACATTTGTACATATGGCCTATATTAGCTGTTCTTTACTTGTTTCCCCACAATGTTCATGTAACTACCATAATTTACAAGTTCGACGCCAATGGTCAGCTGTCTGTTGTACCTTTGTACGCCCGAAATACTAATTAAAACTTCTTGCTTTAACAGGGCAGGTGCCCATAGTATGCGGACACATGTGGATGGCTAAGAAACGAAATTAAGTGATCATAAGCCAAGATGGAAGAAAAAGTGAAGGTGTGAAACATCATGAACAAAAAGTGAGCACCATCCCTCATTACAAAGCAGATCTTCTCGTTTGCATCTTAGCGAGAGATGTAATTTGTAATTTGTAATTATTTGGAACGGGAAATTATTTTAACGAGATACGCAAAAAAGTTAGTACCTGATCTATACACGCACCCAAATTCCCGTGTAAAACCTTTTTGAATACATTAGTTGTAAATTTCAACAACAATTGTTTATAAAATAATTTTGAACGCTAGGTGATCCAACAGGTTCCTACGTTTGAATTGGGGTGTTGAAGCTTAAATAACACCATAGAAATCAACCACAGATACGCTTATGGTATTATGTTACATAGGAATACATGTATAGTATTAGCGTGTAATAGCTTCATGGATGGCGTATGTATATCGTGTACATAACATAATGTAGGCTAATTATCCGAATATGGTAATTTTAGATACCCGGGTAGTTAGACCTAATGTCCAAGTATGTATGTATATGGAATAAGTCCCTCATCATAGGACCCTTGAAGTGGAAATGCTTTGGTAATGATTTAAGTGTGAAAATTGGAAATGTATAGTATGTGACATATTGGTATAGGTTCACCTAATTGGTAACTAGGATACCCGGGTAACAGACCTAATGTCCAACCAAGTGAATACATCTAAACTGTCTTCTTATGGGTAGTAATTGATTTTAAGATACTTAAATGAAAATGTAAGTTATAGTTTCTTAGTTAATTTAGCAACACGTTTAGTTATATTAGAAGATACATGTACGTACCATGTATTTAGATAGGCAATATTACACAATGTTACCATAGCCACTTCAACTCATTTGTTTAGTTGTAAAATGAATAGTTAATTCTACAAATTGAAGAAAATAGATTTAAGCTAAAATGATTGGGTTTATGTAATGAATGCATGATATTATATGGATAACTATGAATGGGAAAATTAGGAAGTCAGATGAACGTTTGGGTGTGAATGGGAAAGACTGCGTTGAATAAAGTTAAATAATTTCAAAGGAAATTTCAGTAATTTTATAAGTCCTTCTCGTCCCATTCATACTGGACAGCAAAGGCTGTCACTTCGTGAGAAGGTGAAAACACATTATTCGATACAAGTTACCAGGTGCACTGGTCCTTCGAAAGAACAAGTCAAGTTCCAGAATTATCGTTACAGTCGAATTGTGGCTGTAACAGGGGGTAGGTGCAGTAAGAACTGAGAGCAAGGTTGGGTAAATATTGCTTAAGGAGCGAAACAGTCTGATGAGGAAAAGACTTGATAAATACATAAAATGAAACTCTTGTTTTATTTTTAATGTATTTTATTAATTAAAGTACCCTTAATGTATTTCAAAATTTCCAGGTAGAGTGACAGCTGGCCAAAACTCAGATAATTGTTTCTTCGCGCAAACAAATGCGCAAAAAAATTCGAGGGATGAAATTTTGGTCGAAATTTTGAAAAAGATTTTGAAATTTGGGCATTATTTCAGCTCATAGCGCATATCAGTTGCTTTTAAACTAATATCAGTGAAAGAGAGCATCTGAGTCAAAATCTTTTGTGATTTCTTGATATTCTCCAGTAGCCCAAAAATCTGTTTTTTCCCAACTTACCACCACCAGTGGACAGGGATTTTAAATTTTTATAATTATTCAAAAATTTCATGACAATTTTTCTTTTCTTTACAAAAATGTGTATTTTCTAGTCCAAATTTCGGCGGAATACTCAAATTCATAGATATATTCATAAAATACCAAAAGCTTCATTTATTTCGCTAATTGTAAGAAGGAATCAAATGAGAATAGACACTCCAAACTCACAACAAATTGTCTTTAAATCTTCTGAATAAATATTTAAAAATTATATTCATGTTTAATTGTCTTCAAAATTTCGAAAAAGCACATTTTGTGAGCCATTTTAAAATTTGAAAAACTATGCATTTGACTTGGATGTCGCACCTAGGTGAATAATATCCGATTAAAAAGTTGTGTTAAAATGCATCAATTTCAATGAAAAATATCATAATGAAAACAAATTACAGAATGCCAAAAATTTGGTAGATGCATTCAAATTCAAGGATTTTTTACAAAACTTTCGTATTTTTGGGTCCGGAAGAAATTATCTGAAAATTGGCCACCCTAATGCAGCATATTAAATTAACCCCAAATTTTACATTGATTTGAATAAAAATTTAATCCAAATTTTAAATTCTGCTGTATAAACATCTATCAAAATTTTAAATTCTGCTGTATACACATTTATCCAAAAACTAAAATTCTGCTGTATAAACATTTATCCAAATTTTAAATTCTGCTGTATAAACATTTATCCAAAAACTAAAATTCTGCTGAATAAACATTTATCCAAATTTTAAACTCTGCTATATAAACATTTATCCAAAAATTAAAATTCTGCTGTATAAACATTTATCCAAATTTTAAATTCTGCTTTATTAACATTTATCCAAAAACTAAAATTCTGCTGTATAAACATTTATCCAAATTTTAAATTCTGCTATATAAACATTTATCCAAAAATTAAAATTCTGCTGTATAAACAGTTGTCCAAAAATTAAAATTCTGCTGTATAAACATTTATCCAAATTTTAAATTCTCCTATTTAAACATTTATCCAAGAATTAAAATTCTGCTGTATAAACAGTTATCCAAAAATTAAAATTGCACTGTGTATGAATTGATCGCAAAATCAACATTTAGGAATTAGTATCAAAGAAACATTGTATTGGGTATAAATACCCCAAAATTGACACCGCGCTGCGTCAATGGAATAGCTAGAAACAGACCCCTCTTGACACTCTGAAGCTCTTCTACAACCCGTTGTCACTGCAGTTTATTGTAAGTTGTTATTTGATCTTCCAGGTTATCATGAACGTATATAGTCACAATCCTCTAAACCATTAGCTTACAAACTATTTTATTGAATCAAATTTCATTTAAAAATCATATCCATCAATTCATAATTCAAACGTTTGTATTTGTGTCTGTAAGTATAAGATCGATAAATGAGACGGTGAAAAATATTATTTCATTTTGAAATTTAAGCAAGTGACCGATTTATGGAGAAAACTGAGGCTAGGAAACCAGTCAAATTTTCAATGGTTCGTGAAGCTGAACTCTATGCACATGATGGATATGAAAAATCAAAATATAATCAACCATAATTCCTGGGGAAATGACTGGAATAAAAGAAAAGTTTCCTAATCAAGAATCTAAGACACAGCCCACTATAATGAGAGTTTACCCAGGTTTTTTTGAATACGCAAATGACAGCACGCACCTCCGTAGCCGCTGAAATTTTGAAATGCGAGGGTGGACTGGGGGTATTTTGGAGTCATTCGATTCATGATCCTGACTCCTATGATCTCAAAACTTGCCCTAGGTCAAGAATGCAAATTTCAGGAATACCGGAAGTAAATTCCCTTCAGACAGGGCGAATCAAACTTTTTAAGAATCACTTCCTTATGTGGGCTAGAGGGGAGGGAGGAACTGTAAATGAGCAAATTTAGAAAAAATATAAACATGAAAAATTACTTTTGTTGTAATATAATAAAATAAGCATTAAAACTGTCCGTCTAATATATTAAAATGTACTAGCATTGACGCCACATAAAGTATGTTGAGTTAAAAAACCATGTCAGCATGGTTTAAAATTAATGTATTAAAAATTTTCTATTCACACTTGCTGAGTGATTACAAATCAAATGTGTATTTGAAATTTGTTCCTGATATAGAATGGAAGTGTCGCTTACATTCAGAAAATCGAAAGAATATCGACGAGTACTAGTTACTAATATTAACAAAGAGCAGAAGTACTTGCCAATAATCAATACTAGGACGTAAAAACAGCATCTGGATGCTCGAAAGGTAGCTCGGACTTATAATATTTCTCCTCTCCTCTGCTCTGCACTTTACCAAGCAACTACTCATTACAATGGTGCTTACTATACTCTATGGCAACACATCCCATCTCTCACTCACAACTCATGCATGTGTACTTGGCTATTTCTACCCTTAAGTACTAATTCCAGGACTCAGCTAACCCTCACCGTTGCTTCATAGTATAATCTGAATATTCCATGAAATATAGTATAGACCCAAGGAATGACAATCGTCTCAGCAGACAGATTTAATCGAAGTTCATCCCCATGTAATGTTATGCTATGTCACCCACGCTTGAATTGGCAATTGAAAATAAACAGCGGATAATTTAGCCGCCTCATATGAATGTCGCGATTTCTTTCACTTTCGGATTCTAATAATCTTTCATCGAGAGAATATTATAATTTTCAAGCGAAAAGGTAACATAAAACATATAAATGAATTGTAATTTGTCATTTGATTATTTTAGTAATGTTTTCTGTTTGCTTATAACTTACGTTTGCTTAATAATTTATAGCTTCTGGCTACAGAGTTGTTAATCTTGGACTCTTGGTTCCTTCACTTTGGATTGTCTACTACAGTGATCATTGTAAGTTACCAAGCCATGCGCATTAGAGTGTAGTTAGTTAAAATATGATTAAGAATATATTTTAAAAATGTGACCGGGCGACTCTGTCGGTACGGCGGCTTAAAATTTTGATGTAGGAATCAGTATAGTAGACCCACGCTCATTTTTTTCTTCAGGGGGCCATTCAAACATTTGGCTGGTATTGTACTAGGTTTTAGGCATACATAATATTAGCAAAGACAATTTTCTATGGCCCCTGGTGTCAACCCGTATACCTATGGGTTAAACGTTAAAGAAAAAGTAACATTACGAAATGGTTCACAAAGAGGCGAAGCACTGCAATCACTACAATGTGATGTTATTGCGAAATGTCGTAATATATATTATTACGACACATTGTAATTCACTAAGAGGCGAAGCGCGATACTGTGAATTAAAATGGGAAGTTACCAGTAAAACTAATTTAGAAGTAATGTAATACGTGCTAAAGCACTTCACTCGCTCGAATATATCTGCATTCAGAGCTAGTTCAATAAGGGGCGAAGCGCTATAATTGGAATTAAAATGGGAAGTTACCAGTAAAACTAATTTAGAAGTAATGTAATACGTGCTAAAGCACTTCACTCGTTCGAATATATCTGCATTCAGAGCTAGTTCAATAAGGGGCGAAGCGCTATAATTGGAATTAAAATAGGCAGTTACCAGTAAAACTAATTTAGAAATAATGTAATACGTGCTAAAGCACTTCACTCGTTCGAATATATCTGCATTCAGAGCTAGTTCAATAAGGGGCGAAGCGCCGTAATAAGGATACATAATGTTCAATCAGCAATCAGTCGCAAATAAATTATTGTTTCTCACCACTTGGTATGACTATAAACGTAATAAAAACGAAATTAGAAATTCCTCGAGCATTATAGAGACAAATAATAGTAAATTAGAAAATCAAAATAGGTATCAATTCCTTTTGACGGTAATTTGGTTAGGGGCTTCGGCTTTATTTTAATTGCAGTCATGTAGATAGTTTAGTTTATCAAGAACTAAATCATTTTTGAATGAATGTTACATTATAGAAACAAATTGCATCAGCAAGTTGAGGTCATTATGGAAACTTCTAGAAATTCCGTCAAATCAGAATTGAATAATGTAAGAGCAAGTTTAGAAACAGATTCGTCTGATGATGAAGATTTCAAGATTCCATATGTTAAAACATCAAATAACGTTCCCCGTGCGGTAAATGATCCTTCCACTTCCACGTCAGACAAAATCATGAAGTACAGTTGCAATACGTGCACATACAAGTCCAACAAGAGTTTCAATTTGAAGAAGCACATGCAGAAACATGATAAAGTGCCGAAACAAAAGGGCAGATCTTTTACATGCATGTCTTGCAAATACTCCACGACTAAAGTCAGCTGTTGGACAAAACATCAGAAGTCGAAACAGCATCAACAACTTAGCGTTATGGATCAGTCAATTGAGGGGAAGTTAATTCAATGCACAGAGCCGCAATGCAGCTTTGCAGGTTCTCGCATGGAAGGCTTACGGGTGCATCTTGAAAATGAACATTGCAAGATATTTGAAAAGGAGGAGCTCTCATTTGAGAATTTTGAAGCATTTAAAGCATGGAAAAACGAATTACAAGACCGAGATTTCGTCAAATTCATAAAACAGCGTGGTTCTGCAGTTAGTTCAACAGCGTACTACTGTCATCGTAGTGGAAGCTACACAGCTAGGGGACAGGGTTTGAGAGAGTTGAAAAAACGTGGCAGTGTAAAATGCGGTACTACTTGCCTGGCACGAATCGTAGTGAAATCGACTGAATCAGGTTGTAGTGTAGACTACTGGAAGACTCATACAGGGCACTCAAACGAACCTGGTAAAGTTGGAATTACATCACCTCAGAAGAGAGCCTTAGCAGCTTCGCTAAAAGAAGGAGTTCCCAAACATAAAATCTTGCAAAACGTACAGGCTGCACATATAAATGTAATTTCCCCAATGTCCTTGATAAACAACCAAGATTTATTGAATATTGCGAAGAAGCACGGCGTGTCTAGTGACTTCATACTGCATCAAAATGATGCCGAAAGTATACATCGAAAGTATTTGCAACTGAAGAACTCAGGGGACAATGGCATATTCATGTATAAACCATATGGAGAAATCTCTCAGGAATATCCAACTTTGAAAAAGGACGAATTCATACTGGCATATATGAATCATGGACAGGAGCATTTGCTGAAAACGCAAGGAAAAGAAATTATTTGCATTGATTCGACACATGGTACCAATGCCTATAATTTCGAAATGACAACAATCATGACAATCGATGACGAGTTTCAAGGTTTCCCAGTGGCTTTTTTCTTTCACTCGTCAAAGACACAAGAAACTTATACGAACTTTTTCGTTGCTCTTAAAAGTCGCGTAGGTGCAATAAATACGTCGATATTTATGAGTGATGACGAACCGGCTTTCTACAATGCCTGGAGAAGTTCAATGGGACGTGCGCAAAGAAAACTTCTATGTTCTTGGCATGTTCTTAAAAACTGGAACAAAAAGTTGGTAACACTCGACAAGGATAATAGATCTCTGCTAAATGAAAAACTTCATGTTGTACTTTACGAACTGAATTCCCAGGACTTCGAGATTGCGTTCCAGAATCTGCTTCAAGAAATTCGACAAAACGAAGTCTTGAACAAACTGCATTCATATTTCACAAGCTATTGGAATCGCAAAGATGAATGGGCGTACTGTTATCGTAACCATGCAGGTATAAACACTAACATGAGATTGGAAAGGATGCATCAAGAGATCAAACTGAAATACTTGAAAGGAAAAAAAGTGAAGCGATTAGATGTTGGATTTAATGGTGTCCTGGAATACTTGAAACAACGCCAGTATGATCGAATTATCTCAGATTATCGTGGAAAGGTCTCAACAAAAGATCATTTACTCAGGGCAGCTCATAGAAAAAGTTTTGCAGGACATTTCAGTTACATCACCCCGTCTACTAGTGCACCAGAAAATAGTTATGTAATTCAGTCCTTCACAGAGCAGACCAATTTTTACACTGTTCAGAAAGTTGTTGCAGATTGTGCTTGCGAAACCAGATGCTTGAAATGTGCATCTTGCATTCATGCATTCACATGTAGCTGCATAGAAAACAGTATTCGGTCGAACATGTGCAAGCACATTGACCTTCTCTGCCGTTTCTTACAAGAATCATCAGAACAACAAGAACATAGTGATGACGATCTTGTAGTAGATACAAGTGAGTTTGCTGAGCGTCGCCAAGACGAGATAGAAAGCCACCTCTTAGACTTACGATCAACTCAGTCCAATTCAATCAATGCAATGTACACCACTGAATCCTGCAAAGCAGCATTTGAAGAAGTAGAAAGCATTGCAGCAGATTCACAGGACTTCAAAATCATTCAAGATTGCCTAAAGCAAGCTTTGGAAAAGATTAATGCAAAAAGGTCAGCCATCGAAGCATTTCCCATGAGTTCCACCGAACGAGTAAAACCGAGCAACACAAACGCAGAAAAACAACAAAGGTATTTTCCAAGGAAGAAGAAACAGAAATCCAAGCACACAACATCTGAAAGGTCTCAAGTTATGAAGTCTCTTCTACCACTGCGATTACACCCAGCACCCTGTGAACCTACGAAACTCTCAACAGCACCCAACAATCAAATCATTGATTGTATTTTCTTTTCTTCGGATGATGTGCCAATCGCCTAGGAAATAGACGTAGAGATTTAATAGGCCCGGAAATTTGTATGCTTCTTATTCATGCTATACACACTTTAATTAATGGTTACATTATTTCTAAGCTTGCAAGATGTAACAAGTTTACTTTAAAACTAGCTCTTAACCATTTCAAAAACAAACTCAAACAAACCATAATAAACTTACAGGTATTAATTATTATAGATATTAATAAACTTTCTCACACAAACGATACAATGAGTTACTAGGTTGGTTATTCCTTTGAACCAGTTTATCTTGTAATGTCTTATTTAACCGTACTGAATTAATTCTACAGTAACGTAGTCATCACAATTCGACTAACTTTATAATCGTGATTTTAATTGTCAATGAACCTAATTTCATTTTATATGATAATTTTGAAGTTTAAAGTACTGTTCATAATTTTGAATTAAGAGAGGCACTTTAGGGTTCGCATTCATTTATTTGCTGCTTGTTTTTGCATAAAACTATTTTATTAACCAATTATATTTAGTTTTATTTTATTCAATTACCATTTTAAAGATGTAATTACTAATTATACGATTGTTTTCATTCCTTTCGTAAACATTTACATCGTCTTTTCGGTTTTGATTTAACACATGTTCTACATGTAGATGCCAAAGTACGTATGGCGCCCTAAAATTTTACCGGTTGAGCATGCTAACTTCGTCCCTCCTGTCTATCGTCCATTACCTGCTGGAATTCACTTTGTAAGTCGAAACATTTCCAATGTGGATAAGGATACAATTCAAGTCAATAAATGTATTTGCAGAAAAAGAAAGACGTTGTACACGTGAGGACGCTTAATTGGTGGGCTAGTAATGCTCCACCTTACGTAGACCCTCGTGAAGGCCGCCCGCATCGACGGTTTAAGTACGAACCTTCCACTGGTCCAGTAGACTCGGAAATTTCTCGTGGACTTGATAATTTAAATAACGAAGTATCTAGACGTCTTTTCATTAGCAGTCATTAATGTTTAACATATTTCTTTCCCCTGGTATATGTATTTCATGATGTTTATAATATTTATCATTATTACGCTAGGCTGAGTCTTCAGAAGTAGTCGTGGGACATGAAGTACTGCAAGAAACATCCGATGTTGTCGAGCAAGTTCCTGAACAGGTATAATTCTTGATGTACATACGTATCATAAATGAAGCAATTACACTTCATCTTTTTCGGCTTTTCAAGTGCAATTTTGCTCAATGGTTTCGTTGAACTAATCCCAAAATTTGCGAAAATGGGGTGAAAATTCAAGGGGTCGTAAAGCTGGAGAATGTCATGAATGTCATGAATGTCATGAATGTCATGAATCATTCTGGCTGGGCAGTCAAATTACCGACTGGTAGCAGTAACGTTTTGGGAGCGTCGATTATTTGTTTGTTCCATAGTGACAAGATTTTCCAAACCATTACATCTTTACAATTTTTCCAATATTTCAGGAAACTGAAATATGCGATCGGAAGAAGCTTGGACAAAGGGCATGGCGTAACACACCGTTAGGTCGGGCAGTTCAGCGTCGAAGGCGCAACCAACAGCGATTCAACGCCACCATGGAAAAAATTTACGGAAAAAATTCCAAACCTACACGACGCTATGAAACTCCTCAAATTTAACTATTGCTAGCAATTCCAGCATTGAACCGAATCATTTAATTACATCCTTGTATAGTAAAAAATTGGTCAAAAACTGCAATTAAAGGAACTTAAATACTACTGTACATATATTTCCAAACTCCTTTCAACTTATGAGAAAAACAAGATAATGTTTTCCAATTATTATAAACGTCAAATAATTTCAAATACTTTATTTACAATCTACAGCAACTTTTCGCTATCAGTGAAGACAAATGTTCCCAGTTTTAAGTTTTTGGTACTTAATTACAGATTGTAACTTCTGCCTAAATTTATCTAAAAGGGGACTTCATTTCACTTTGCCACTACAATTACTAACTCAATTCCGACCCTCGAGGAAATAATATCTAATAGTTGACTTCATTTCACTTTGCCATTAAAATTACTAAAGCAATTCCGACCTGCAAAGGAAATAATATCTAATAGGGGACTTCATTTCACTTTGCCACTAAAATTACTAAAGCAATTCCGACCTGCAAAGGAAATAATATCTACTAGGGGAGTTCATTTCACTTTGCCGCTAAAATTACTTATTCAATTCCGACCCTCGAGGAAACAATATCTAATAGTTGACTTCATTTCATTTTGCCGCTAAAATTACTAATTCAATTCCGACCCTCGAGGAAATAATATCTAATAGTTGACTTCATTTCACTTTGCCGCTAAAATTACTAAAGCAATTCCGACCTGCAAAGGAAATAATATCTACTAGGGGAGTTCATTTCACTTTGCCGCTAAAATTACTTATTCAATTCCGACCCTCGAGGAAATAATATCTAATAGTTGACTTCATTTCACTTTGCCGCTAAAATTACTAATTCAATTCCGACCCTCGAGGAAATAATATCTAATAGTTGACTTCATTTCACTTTGCCACTAAAATTACTAAAGCAATTCCGACCTGCAAAGGAAATAATATCTACTAGGGGAGTTCATTTCACTTTGCCGCTAAAATTACTTATTCAATTCCGACCCTCGAGGAAATAATATCTAATAGTTGACTTCATTTCACTTTGCCGCTAAAATTACTAATTCAATTCCGACCTGCAAAGGAAATAATATCTACTAGGGGAGTTCATTTCACTTTGCCGCTAAAATTACTTATTCAAGTCCGACCCTCGAGGAAATAATATCTAATAGGGGACTTCATTTCACTTTGCCGCTAAAATTACTAATTCAATTCCGACCCTCGAGGAAATAATATCTAATAGTTGACTTCATTTCACTTTGCCACTAAATTACTAACGCAATTCCGACTCGCGAGGAAATAATGTCTATACTATATTTCATGGAATATTCAGATTATACTATGAAGCAACGGTGAGGGTTAGCTGAGTCCTGGAATTAGTACTTAAGGGTAGAAATAGCCAAGTACACATGCATGAGTTGTGAGTGAGAGATGGGATGTGTTGCCATAGAGTATAGTAAGCACCATTGTAATGAGTAGTTGCTTGGTAAAGTGCAGAGCAGAGGAGAGGAGAAATATTATAAGTCCGAGCTACCTTTCGAGCATCCAGATGCTGTTTTTACGTCCTAGTATAATCAATATACCGTAGTATTGTTTCAGAGAATGGATAAATCATTTGAAGGAAATCCTAACGGTAGAATAGATGTCAAAATTGCACGTGCACTATAAGAAACGATTGTCATTTGGAGTCAGGTTTCGGTCAATTGCAGTTGGATTTTTTATCAATGACTTCACCATAATGACTCTTTCATTACGGGACAACTCACAGAAGCAATAAATCCCAAGTGCTGTAAGGATAGCCTGGCAACCGATGGTGTCATATATCACGCCAAACTATCCTTCTCCTAATTTTCCAGACTACTTGTCGTCACTCGTTGTAACAGTTACTTTTTTTCCACTAAAAGAGAATTCTGTCTTCCTCGAAACCTTTCACGGTAAGTGAGAATTTGCGTTATTCAAAATTATGATTGAAATGATAAATGTCCAAATAATTTGGGGTGGGAATAGATTTAGAGCTAAAGTTAACCATTTTCTTTAATTTCAAACTATAAATCTTTTAAGTAATTGATTTTCCTTATTGAACATTTAGGCCCTATGGAGCAATTAAAACCAATACAATTTCGAACGGCTTGTCAAATTTAAAAATTTTGAAATTTTACAAAAAATGTTTTGTGACTTGAAATATTAATATAATTGATTGGCAGTTGTGCCTTGAAAGAAAATGTGGAATTTAAAATAAAACAATTTCCTGAACCCCTCCCGTTATTCCTGTTGATGACCCGCCATCATCGTCTTCATAATCTTTCCTCCCCATCCACGACCTCTGCTGCTCCAGCGCGCGCGACGTTTGCTCTGCATAATACATTTCTTCGTCTTCTTCCTCTTCCTCTTCTTCTACTTCCGAAGATGTTATGGCGAGGTCACCCTCAACGTCAGCCATTTCTGAAGACCTCTCATTGCGCCACAATCGTTTCTTCGGCAAAGTAACTTTCATGGCCGAATATTGGCGCTTATACGGCTCGCTGGGACTCCTTGGTCTTTCCGGGGCCGTTGCCTGTTCTTCAATAGCCTTGACGGGCTCATACCTCAGTGGCACAGGCGCCCGATAATTTCCAGGCCCCAAGGAGTCTTACGCGAAGGTCCGGTCATTCCCCTGGTGTTGTTAACGGGGCTTCCGTAACTTGCCGCCCGGGCAGCGCTGCCACTTCTCTTTGTGGCATATAGCCTACATAAAACTTTTTAGTGGGCTGCGTAAAGCGTATTTGAATCTGAATATAAAAGCAATGTCAAGTTAAAGTACTAGCAATTTGTTATTGTTCAGAGGATAAATCAAGTGAAAGGCTACGCGACTGTATATAGAGTAAAATAAGACGCCTCGGTGGGGCCAGCAACAACATCCACTTTCCGTGCTACCTTTTTCGGTGGGTTCGGGGGTTGGATCGGTATCCACCTGCGGGATGGGCCCGCCACCGGTTCTTCATTGGGGCCAGGAACCAACTTGTTTGGAACCTGGAACTATAAGTGCAAAAGTAAAATGATCAACATCAAATTGGTACAACTGGATTTTGAAAACGATAAAAGCTGTAAATGGGAAACGTTATACAGCAAAAACTGAAACGCCAGAAGAATTCGAACGTTAATAAAAACATAACTTACCTGTCCCTGTTCGGCCATTTTGGGGGCGCCAAAACAAAAGGACACTCTGTGTTTCCAGAACTTGGGATTCAGAGCACGATCCCAATAAGCAAGTTGGGCCATCAGGTATGCCTTTTCTTCCTTTAAAAGCTGTTAACAAATATTAATGTAAAGAACAAGAACAATGAAGTACTAAGACAATGATAAACTGTGGTGGGAAAACGGAACAAGTAAAAAACGTTACTTTCTGAAAGAGCATGTTGAACACCACAACATAGCCGGGAGGCAATGCCTCGAAGTTCCGCATGTCTATCCCCTTCCGAAACCTTCGCGTACGTTCACGGAACGTTTTCTTTGCGGCCTTGTCACCGCCGACATTCGCTGCAACCTCAACTTTATGCAGTTTCTGCTCATTCTGCAACTGCCAGAACCTCTGAAACTGGTCGATTGACCAACCACTACGGTCCTCGTACCCCGCGTTGTCCTCGAGGCACTGATCGACAAAATCCCGGATTTTGTCAGGCGTAAGACCCGCCAGAGCTTCATCTCCCCCGGACCAATTCTGCAAGAACAATTTTAGTGATACAACAGAAACGTCAAGGTGACATATAATACAAGAATGTTACACGAGAAAAAAATAAAATAGGTTATAACGGAACTTAAAACTTAATATTCTCGATGCCAAAGTCACCCTGGGAAATCAAACCTGGAAAACCAAGCGAGTTACTTTGTTCTAAATTTGAAATAAACTAACAATTTCGATTATAACTAAAGAAATTTAAAAATGACATACAACCCTGAAATAATATTAAAAATGAATTATTACACAAATATCACAGAACTAAGTTAACGTATAAACCAATATAATACTACATATACACAAATCGTATGACGTAAGACTTATCAAAGCGATTGATAAGCTGTAGCACGACCTACACCAAGAAAAAAAAAACTCACCAAAGCGATTGATAAGCTGTAGCACGAGCTACGCCGAGAAAATAAACCTTACCAAAGCGATTGATAAGCTGTAGCACGAGCTACACCGAAACAATAAAACTTACCAAAGCGACTGATAAGCTGTAGCACGAGCTACACCGAGAAAAAAAACTTACAAAAGCGACTGATAAGCTGTAGCACGAGCTAAACCGAGAAAACCAATGAAGCCTGGATACAGATAACAGCATTGAAACCCAGCCCCATTTATTTAATTAAATTAAAAATAAATGGACCTACCACCTGAGAAGTCCGCTGCCTAGTGCAGCATAAATGGAGCCGGGATACAGAGCACAGCCCTGAAACCCAGCTCCATTTATTTTAAATAAATTCAATAAAATATGGACTTACCGCGTGGCAAGTCCGCTGCCTAGTGCAGCATGAAGGAAGCCGGGATACAGACCACAGCCCTGACACCCAGCCCCATTTATTTTAATTAAATTATAAACATGGACTTACCACCTGGGAAGTCCGCTGCCTAGTGCAGCATCTGTGCTCTGTGGATTCATTTCATTGCAGCAGCCTCCCCAAGCGTCCATTCAAATCCTTCAGGGCAATGCTCTGTGGATTTATTTAATTGCAGCAGTCTCCACAAGCGTCCATTATAATCCTACAGGGCTATGATCTGTGGATTTATTTAATTGCAGCAGCCTCCCAAAGCGTCCATTTTAATCCTTCAGGGCTGTGCTCTGTGGATTAATTTGATTGCAGTAAGGCTCCGTAGAGCGCAAGGCATAATCCTTCAGGGCAGTGCTCTGTGGATTAGGACGAGAAGCGGAGGAAGCATTCTACAAAGGCTGTTATAATTACATCAGGAGGTGTAATTGTGTAATTGCGGGAGAGGTAAAGCCAGTGCAAAATATAATCCTTCAGTTCTCTGTGGATTTATTTATTTGCAGCAGCCTCCCCAAGCGTCCATTATAATCCTTCAGGGCAGTGCTCTGTGGATTTGAGCGACAAGTGTGACTGTCCCCTCCCAGCGGAACTAACATTCCTTCAGGGCTGTGCTCTGTGGAACTGTGTAGTTGGAATTTCTTGTTTATTTTTGTCAAGTCCTTTATAAGGCATTTTTGTTAAGACCTCTAAGGCATTTCGTGCTAAGTCCTTTTGAGGCATTTTGTTTAGTTTTATTCTTGTGGTAAGGCATTCCTTGTTAAGTCCTTTATAAGTTTAAATATAGTTGTTGTTTTTAAAGTGCTTGAAAGGCATTTATTGTCAAGTCCTTTAAGGCATTGTTTATTTGTTGTTTTGTTTCTGCATTCCTGTTAGTTACTGTTGAGCAGGAAAAATGCCACCCACGAAGCCGTTATCTAGTAAGTGTTTTGTTAGGCCAGAAGCGATTGCAGACGCGAAGCGTCGTGCCCGTGCCTGGACCGCAAGCAACGGTCGAGTCTGCGGTTGGCAGAGGCGAAAGCCATGGAATCGTTCCGGGAACGAGCTGGAAGCTGTCACAACTTGGTGTGCACAATATGCGGGCAGCTTGTGGCCAAGAGCAACACCGTAAAGTTTGCGGCTAGCTCGTATGTGGATAGGCAGGGAGAGGTGCTGCCAATGGATGTTTTCCACAAGGAGCGGATATGTACCAAGTGTCATCGGTACGCGAGGAAGCACAGGGCTGTTCCTCAGGTGGATGTCGTGTCCAATATCGTTGAGGACAGTCATCAGGAGGAGGAGGAGGGGGAAGATGTGAGAAGTGACGGAAGTATTGGTTTCCGATCACGACAGACCAGTGTTGGCTCAGAGCATGGAGTAGTAGGTGGAGAGCGCTCTCATCATCCACATAATAGATCTCGTGAGGGAAGTGCGGATAGTCTGGAGGACTTGGTGGACGTGGTGGTGGCGGTGGCAGGTCCTAGTAGAGCAGGTTGCTCAAATCGTCGTCGTAGTAGTCGTCATGCTGATAATAGCAGTTCAGTAAGCAGTGACGGAGGCTTCAGTAGAACTAGTTGTAGTAGTAGTAGTAGTACGACAAAGGGGAATGGAGCAAGACGACGGGCCTCAGTCGCACGGAATAAAGATAATGGTGATGATGATAGTGGTGGATTCCGTGACAATTCCTGTGTCTAGTAGTGGGGCTGGATTTGGTGAGCAGGGAGGTGACAACAACAACGATGACACCCCTGATGATGACAGTGGTCAAGAGCTGCAGGAGTCAGCTAGTCGATTTATTCCGGCACCATATGAGCAACTCATGTTGTCGCCATTTGTTGTTTGACACGATAGTAACTGGTCATGTGGGCACATTGTCGTACGTGCTTGATGATGTGATTTTGTTTGCTAGGGAGCGAAACAATGAGTTTGACATGAGCCATGTCATCCCGGAACTCCCCACGAACTGAGAAGTCACGCAGTTAATGTTCCCCAATAGGGTTCTGTCGGCCAGTCATTCGACCAGACGTGCCGAAGGCTGTAAGTCAGGAGATATTGACTTACATGTACTACAACGATGGGGATGAGCAGCACGTGCTGCGAAGGCGGCCCAACATTCTCCACCACCCCGACATTTGGCGAGGCCAGTTTGTGGTTACCAACGAACCACTTGGCATTGATGGTGATGATGACCATGATCCTGTCATCTCACCCGCTAGCACGGTAACTTTACCAAAGGTCAGCCTCCCGGTGCGAATCTGTGTCCATCCTATCCACGAGAAGTTGGACATGGAGGGTGCGGACATTGTGCGTTGCTTTCCCAGTGTTCCGAAATCTGGCCGAGATGCCCACATGTACGCTCAAACAGGTGTTTAGGTTTGAGCTGATGAGCGGTGTAAAGAACCGAACTGCCGCCACCAACCTGCACTTTCTTTTCCTTGCGTTCAAGATGACGCTGACGGAGGAAATAGATGATGCCCTCGACAAGTTAAAGAGGAAAGGGCCCGTGACGACTAAGCGCATTGCATTAAGGGATTACGACCGGGAGTTCCCTCGAACGCAAGTGTACATCAACACACACTTGTCGATTCGCAATGGCACGCTATACAGGAGTCGATTACAGGGCAAGGTAAACATGATGGCCAAAGAGTTTGGTCAGCCCCACGTGTACATGACTTTCTTGTTGAATTGGCGGAATCTGGAGGAGTGTGCCCGACAGATTTATGGACAACTGAAAGACCACTGCTATTTTGAGTTTTTCGGCCGATCCTTCCAAGACCTTGATTGGAAGCATAAGACGGCATTGCTTAGCTCTGAGCCAGTTCTCATGGCCAAATATTTTGAGACCCGGTGCAAGGCTATGATGAGCTTGATGAAGACTCCGTGATAAAACACCGTGGGGCCCGAACAACGAGATTGTTCATTTTGTGTCGAGAACGGAGCAGACCCCCACATGCAAATGCTCGCCTGGATAAAGTCTATTCCAAGGCAGACGGCTAACCACCACCCTGACAACCACCGTCGTCAACACCGTCGTCAAATGGGTGAATTAGTGCGACTCTGTGCCGAGTTTATAACCACAGAGCACACAGCCTTTCAAGTACATTCCCATAACGTTCATTGTGGTTGGGCAGCCGATGAGGGATTTATGTCATGTGTAAAGGGATTCCCTAGATTACCTGTCCGCCGAGCAATGTATGTCCGCCCATTTGCTCAAAATATTGTTAATAGTATTCCACTAACTGCATCTCCTCCACAGGATGCAGATGCTGCTGCTGCTGGTGGTGGAAATTCCCAACCACCACCACCAACTCCTCCTCCTGTTGTTGGAGAAAACACTCAGCCACCGGAAAATATTGATCATTTCCGGAAAGTCTTAAGCCAAATGAAATCATGGCTAGCAATACATCACCGTACTCGGGTCGGAGCCACAACGACCTTTGACGCGTTCCTTGAGCTGTTTTGTGTAAGCGAGGACGAGTACGAGAATGTGATTCTGAGACTGAGTGTTCTGGACTTTGGGCGAGTTCTGCCTGTGAGACTCGTGATCAATGCCATGGTCAATGACTATAACGAGATACTGGCCGATGCATGGAAGGGGTACATGGACATGCAGATTGTCGTAGATTCGAGCCGCCTCATTGACTAAGTTGGTAAAATGCCGAACCACGTAGCGTCCAAGCAACTACTGCCAGTTGCGCAGGCCCAGGGGCGAACGTTCCCACCCCTGAGGAACTTTGTGGACCCCGTTCTCAATGAAATGAGAGATACGGAGACGGTGAGTGCCGTTAAGGCAGCTTTTATAGCGTTGTCCATGCCATTATACAAGACCAGTATTTGCGATGTGTTCCTTTCCGAGCAAGGAATTTAGACGGGGATTCCGCAAGTCCAAGGCAGAGTTGGAGCAACTGCCGGAAGACTCGAGGCAAGTGTTGGTCCAGTCATCCTATGACCATTATGCGCGAAGACCTGCGCTTTTAGAGGACACTTGTCTAGGCGTGTTTGTGTCAAGGTATACGGTCATGTCACGGTCTGCAGATGCGCTGCTCAGACCTGGGGTACTCGATCTCCCCCAAAGTGACAGAATGTTGAAGCCATGTTAGGCTAAAATGGTCCTGTCCGAGTCATTCCAGCGTGGCTCGGAATCCTACATTCGACAGCAGGCATAGCTATACAAGCCTTGGCGTTTGCAGGAAGCACAAGTCAAAGTAGAGGTAGAACGTGACGCACTGGCATTCTACGAAGCGCAACGGCAAGTCATCCGAATTAGTAGATATCTGCCGAGTTTTATTATTTGTATAAAATATTATTGTTGCAATTAATTTATTGTCACAATTAAAATTAATTTCTGGCAGACATCCCATCCGCCTCGGCGGTTGGCTTGATTACTAGCACATTTTAATTTTGGTGGGTGCAATATTGTTGCAAATATATTTTATCGGAGGTACAAAATTAATTTCGCGAAATATTTGAGTACTTTAAAATTCGCTGCAATATTTTAAAAAAGTGCAAAGGACACCGCACAATCCTTACGAGAACATGCCCCCTGTTCGAGAAGAAAATTCCTGGAGGGTGCGCCTTGAAGAGTAGATCATTTTTGATAATTGGCCCAAAGAAATTGTAATGCAGGATTCGGAGATATCCCGGGTTAAAGTTACCAAAAAATGAGGGGGAGGCTCATGGGGTACCAAAATATTAAAATCATGAAAATTAGCAATATAACTTCAAAAATGGCAAAAATAAAAATTAAATAACGTGCCAAAAAATTTTCAGCGAGATATGACCTAAGATTTCCAAGATACTGACCTCAAGAGGTCAAAGAACGTCGATACCGATTTCACAATCTAAACGATGATGAAACTGGCCCAGATTAGAACTAGGGCTTTCATTAGACATATACTAAACGTGTGCCGGGTTTGGTTCGAGTTGGCGACACGATGACCCAGCTGTGACCTCCGAGGTCAATACCTTACCCATACCGGATTTGGTGCCTTAAAATCATTCGAATGGCCCGCAAATAGACTAGAGTTTTTAGTTTAAGCCCAGATAAGTTGCTTGTCAAGTTTGGTTCCATTTGGTAACACGATGTTCAAGCAGTGACCTGATCTGATCCACGCGAACCATACGGCTACCAAGCCGGTGGGAACAGTAAAATATTTTGCAGTTATGCAGTTCGGTCAAGTGGCGCCGTGGTTGGAACGCCTGCATTATAGTGCAGAGGCGGGATCGAATCCTGGTTGCGGTAATTTATTTTACAATTATTTTTAGGCACTTTGGGGACAATTTGCATGCACATGGTTCCCTTTAACTTGTAAACGTTAGTCAAGGCAATTCAAACGCTTATTACTCATACATGTGAGTCATATTGAGACGGCATCATTGTACATTTTGGTTGCATGAATAAGAAATCTTGCGTGTTTCATCCAATTAGTTTGGATTATATCTTGCAATTTGTGCAGTGCTAAAATTTCCAAAAAAAAACTAAAGAGTTTAAATTCAGAAGAAAAAGCTTCTATTATTTTTGAAATTCAAAGAAGAATGTATCAAGCTCAAGTATGCAAAGATCGTGCTCTATCATCATCCACAGCGAATAATATTTGAAAGCAAATGCTTATGTGACCATCCAAAAATTAACCGAATTACTAAAAGAGTACGGTTATGTGTATTTCCAACACTTGACGAACTTTACGCTGGTTCAACAACCATTCAATAATTATAAGTTTCTGTGTATCGAAGTACAGCAAATTAATATCTATATTTCATCAATTCGATGTTTCTACAGTCGATTAATTATTATATTATTATCTAGTTTGGATTTTGCATGTTGTATTTGGACGAAATTAAGTCATTATGATTTATCACCCTTCTTTGTCATTTTGAAAATTCTATGAAGGATTTTACACATTATATACTTACAAAGGATTTTTTTATAACGGACAATTTTTACCGGTCCACTGGGCTATATCGAATTTCTCCTGAATTCAGATATATTGAGGAACCTCTGCTACAAATTACCTGGCTAAAAACGTTACAAATTTATTACGGAGCCTAAACATACACTCCAAAGTGAACTCAAGATGAGTCAATTATGGTTAAAATACTTGGTAATGTCAAGGGATAAACGTGAAAAAGTGCAGAGCAAGTTGTAAGAGAATTTGGAGAAAATATTCGACGAAATTGAGGTCCCTGTAGTGGGAAGGCTGGAAAAGAAGTGCTCCCCAGATTGCAATCTCGGAGCACTTTGGTATGTTGAGGTTTCTCTCGTCTTTTGGAGAAAAACGTGTTATAATCAAATATTTATGGATAAAGTGTAATTCGTATACAATGGTATAGTGCTTAAACTAGGTCAAAATACATATTAGAGAATTTATATAAAAAGGTACATACAGAGATGAAAGAAATTATTGTACATTAAGAGTTGAGCTTGACCGGATGTTCAACTCACTCACTATATTGTAGGGTTAAAGGAAAAGTTGATTCGAATAATGTTCATGTATTTTAGAAACGTTAGGAAAAGGTATTGCTATTGAATGTTACGTTAAGTAGCCTCCGGTGAGCTACTCAATGTTGACATTACAAACAAATGCAAGTGTAAACAATACGAAAATGAGTTAACAACGTAAGACCTGGACTCCAGCTAAAAATACAAATGTAGTTTAGGTTAATGCAGCCTGAACAATCAATTATACATAAATTATTAACAAGTATGATTTGTTTTGTATCATTTCAAGCGATTGAATACAGGGAATTGTTTATATATGTACTGTAACATAATAATGTTACTATGACCTTAGTTATTTTAGGATAAGAAGTGTTGTTAATTTAATTTAACTGCTGTTACATTATAGTTTAATTTTAAGATGTATTGTTGGTTGAAATTAATTCAACCAATGAATTGAAGATCAGAAACCTATAAAAACGGGGAGCTCAAGGAATGAGAGCTCAGACTGACTTGAGAGTCGGGGTAATCTCAGACTCTTAGGGAATGCTAAATAAAGCAGGGAAGCTCTGCTTAAAATTAATAAGTGTTGTAATTAATATTGTGTTTACGAAACAGAATAAAGTCTGCTATTTGCATAACAGGATCATTAATGAGCCATATTGATTGCTGTTATAAAGCTCAACCGTAAAGAACTTTCAAATTATGTTTTTGGAAAAGAATGATATATTAATTTAAAGTGAATTTTTTGGTGAATTGAAAAAATCTATGCTGATTTGTTTTTGAAATTATAAACCAATCCACGTCAAAATTTTTAAATTGAACAAATCTATGCCAATTGTTTTGAAATTACAAACAAATCCACGCCAAAATTTTTAAATTGAATAAATCAATGTATAATTAAATTTTAAATTTTAAAATTCTTAATTATCTGATTTTATTATACAATTTATATCAAAGTGAGTTTATTTAATATATTCAAGTATTGAAATATACCAATGCAAACTAGACGTGGTAGTGCAGCTGCAATAGCTAGCAATAGACATGAAGTTGAAGGTATATCAATTAATGATAATTCATCCAGTCCTATTAATAGGAGCACTCAATCAGATTTGATGGAACAAATAGCTTCTCTTTTGAATGCTAAGTTAGCTAATATTGATAATCGATTATCACAGTTTGAAAATAAATTGTGACAGATAATGTCAGCTCAGGAGAGAGAACAGAATAGATCTTATAATGTTCATGAGGAAGATTTATTTGCAGGAACTTTGGATCAGAGTCTAGGGTTTGATAGATCTCATAACGATTTCAATAATGGACAGAATAACAGCAGGTTTACAATTTGATGGATTATTTGGTCATGGAAGTGGTAATAGGGTGGAAGGAATTTGTTTCATGCGGATCAACCAAAGACGTTAAAAGCTAAATATGTTCTTATTCCAAAGTATGCAGGATCACATGAACAAAAGACTCCGTACGATTTTTTATTGGAATTGGAAAAATATCAGGTAGCTACTGGACAAAGTGATGAGGATATGCTTAGATTAGTTATCCCATACGCATTAGTGGAAGATGCATTTCTGTGGTTTCGAAGAGTGAGGAAAAATGATTGCTTTCGAATCTTTTGATGAATTCAAGGTGTATTTTCGAAAAGAATTTCAAGCTGGAAAATATAAGAAGAAAATGTTTGGATTATAGATATCAGGGTATAGAGGAACCATTATCGAAGTTTATTTGTGTGATTGATGACTATTATGAAAGAATTGATGCTTCAATTCCAGAATCAGAAAATATTGATAAAATCATTGAATTAATGCATCCAAAATATCGAGCTAAAGTTCTTTTGTTTAGAAGAAAATATCGAAGCATCAGGGAATTAATGGAAATTTCTTACGAAGCTCAGAATAGTGTTGCATTAGATAGAGAGTACAGAATTCCAGTTCCAAATCAAGGATTAGAACCGGCGTTGGCTTATAAGGAGAGTAAATCATCACATGAGAATAATAAGTACAATAAGCATGTACAGGATATTCAGAAAAGTTCGTTTGATCAATTTAGTGCTTTTCATCCCAGGCCATTAAATAAGAGTAGGTTTGTTAATAATGAAGCAGATAGTTCGAATAATAGGATAAATAAGGATGGTAGTAATTATTATAACTCCAACCATGGTAATCAATCTCGGAGCCATAGTCCATCGAATAAGCAGAAACATTATTCAAGTAATGGTCAGAATCAATCAAATGGAGGATTTCCAAGAAGTTATAGTCCATATCCAAGAAATGATAACAGCAATAATAATAAATATGATAATAATCAACCAAAATATAACCAGGCAGATCGGGGTCGTGGAGGATATAATAAACCCAGCGGTAATGAGCAGAATACTAATACAGTCACCCAGAATAAATCAAACAGTCGTGAGCCATCAGCAGAGAGGAATCGACCTAATAGTCAGGGAAATGCGAATCATCTGAGCAACTAGTGAGGGAAGTTCAGATGGATAATCTACAGACTCACGAAAATTCAGATTTTAATATGTGTCCACCTGTGTATATGACTGTTGAAATTTTAGGGGAGAAAGTATTAGCGTTATTAGATTCTGTATCGAGTATATCTATTCTAGGAAATAACTTTGTAGTTTTATTTAAAGCTAAAGGAGAAAAAATTGTTCATGAAATAGCTAAATTGAGAACTGCTAGTGGGACAGGAACGACAGATGGTTTCATAAATACCCGTATAATGTGTCCATTTGGTAATGTTTCACAAAGATTTGAATTAATTTCCACATGTATGCGTGATGTTATATTAGGAAGAGATTTCTTAGGGGATAATAAGATTTCGGTGCATGTAAATCTAGGAACTTGGACACAACAAAATGATACAGTCAGGGATATTGAATGTAACGAAATAATGACGGAATTTAATGACGATAACTTAAATTTGATTTCAATAGATAAATTAATAGAGGACATTCAGCATGAGACACTAACAGCTCAAAAAGATGGAAATACAGAAAATATGTACATAACTAATTACATGATTGATAGCAACGACGACTTGATTGATGAATATAAAATTGAAATGAAGAAATTATTTTATAATTTTCGACAAATGTTTTCTAAACAACCAGGACGATGCACATTAGTTAAGCATAGAATTGAGACAGGTAATGCTAATCCAA
The DNA here is from genome assembly GCA_947179485.1 of Allacma fusca. Taxonomy (NCBI): domain Eukaryota; kingdom Metazoa; phylum Arthropoda; class Collembola; order Symphypleona; family Sminthuridae; genus Allacma; species Allacma fusca. The sequence continues at coordinate 15,266,175 of OX359247.1, forward strand.
TAGCTATAGTAAAGCTAGGCCAATGCCACCAGCTAAACGTCAGGTTTTTCAAAATGCGATAGTTGAATTATTGGAACTTGATTTATTTGAACGATGTGAAAGTCCATGGTCTTGAGAAGCAGTTATAGTGCCCAAGAAGAATAGTGATGGTGCGAGTGGATATAGAGTGACTTTTGATTATAGAAGATTGAATGATGTAACTGTCGCCAATAAGAATTGTGCACCTCGATTGCAAGATGTAATTGTAGCCTTATCAGGTGGATCATGGTTTACAGTTTTAGATCAACCTATGGGTTATTATCATATTGAAGTAGAAGAAGCTGATCGGAATAAAACTGCATATAGAGGACCTCGAGGATTATTTAGGTTCAAAGTTGTTCCATTTGGTTTAAAGAATTCCGGAGCTACATTCCAAGATGCTGTTGAGATTGCTATGGGAGATGGATTATGGTCATATGTTATTGTATATGTTGATGATACTATATGTTGGAGTAATTATATAGAGGATCATTTATTGCATTTGGAATTAGTTCTTACAGCTTTGAATAATAATGGATTTCATATTAGTCCAAAAAAAGCCCAAATTGCCAGAAAATCAGTAACATTCTTGGGATATTTAATTGGAAAAGGAAAATATAGACCATTACAAGAAAAATGTCAAGCATTACAAAATTATCCAATACCTACTAATGTTAAAGGGGTACAAAGATTTTTAGGATTCGTGGGATTCTATAGACATTTTTTTGAGAAATTTGATTATCAAGTAAGACCATTATAAAGGTTATTAATGAAGAATGCAAAATTTGTATGGACTGAGGATTGTTAAGGGGCTTTTGAAGTTATGAAGAAAGGATTGAACGAAGCAACATGTTTGTATATGCCTAATCTAAATGAACCGTTTATTATAATTACAGATGCTTGTGACACTGGAACTGCAGGAATATTGATGCAGGAGAGGGAAGGAGTAAGATATACTATTTGGTTTGCTAGTAGAAGCTTACGAACGTCTGAAAGGAATTATTCGACCATAGAGAAGGAAGCATTAGCGATTATTTTTGGAATTAGAAAGCTTAGAGGGTTCATTGAATTAACTTAATTTACAGTAGAAACAGATCATAAACCTCTTACATTTTTAAAGACTATCAAAGACCCAACAGGACGTATAGCAAGATGGATGCTTGAATTACAAGGTTATGCATTTAATGTAATTTATAGAAAGGGAATTAATAATGAAGCTGCTGGCGCATTGTCTAGTTTGCATGATGTAAATTTAATTCGTGAAGCAAATTACCCTGACAGAAAATATTTGATTAATTGTCAAGCAGAAGACAGAATTCTAGCAAAGGTAATTGATTATTGTAATCATCCTGATATTAATGCTGATAATTTTATAATTAAATTGTCTCGAGATGCTGTAATAGCTAATGATGGTTGTTTATATAAGTATGTGGGAGCTCTTCACAAACCATGGGAAAATGAGTGCAAATTTTATAAAATATGGATGCCACAAAATTTGGTGTATAATATTATTGACTATTTTCATAATAATAATTTTTCAGGGCATATGGGAATTAATAAGACGTATAAGAGAATAGAGCAAAGATTTTATTGGAATGGTATGAATAAAGATGTTGTTAGATTTGTGAATAATTGTGAAATTTGTAAAAAATCGAAATCAGCTAGAACCCACAATGTGGAAATAGGTACTTCTCCTGATGTTGGTGAACCATGTGATATATGTGGGCCATACATAAAAGGAAAAAACGGTAATAAATATCTGTTAGTAGTAATAAGTCATACTACGAAATATGTGGAGTTGTTCGGATTGCGAGCAGCTACAGCAGCAACCATTATTCGCCGACTATGGGTAGTATTTTTGAAATGGGGTTTTCCAAATTCTATTATTACTGATAATGCCAAACAATTTGTAAGTAAAAAGTTTATGCAGTGGTGTGATTCTATTGGTACTAACTCATGGAAAATTGCTTCATATCATCCTCAGAGTAATCCTTGTGAAAGGTATAATAGAACAGTAAAAGACAGAATAATCACTCAAATTGAACCATGTGTTGAGTGGGATTGTAAATTGGATGAAATTGCATTTGCTATTAATTCTTCAGTTAATGGTTCTACTCATTTTTCACCTGCATACTTGAATTTTGGCAGAGAATTAAAAACTCCTTGTGATTCCAAATTGAAAGTTGATTTACCAAGTATTGATCGTAATGATGATGTCAACGAGCGTATTCAATCTATATTAAACTTGGCAAAGTCATACACACAAGCAAGTCAGGAAAAGTATTTAAAAATTTATGACAAAAGCAAAATCGCAGCAAATTTTAAACGGTGATTTAGTTTATACGATGGCATTAAATATTTCTAATGCAGCAAAGGGTATCACCAGTTCTTTGTGTAAAAAGTATTGCGGCCCATTTGTAATAAATAAAATGTGCTCAAATAGTATTTGTGAACTTAAATGCCAAGAATCATACAAAAGTATTGGAAGAGTTCATGTATCTCGTCTCAAGTTAGCTATCAGTAATGTTCAATTTGCTTCAAAACTTATACACACGACTAACCAAGAAGTCAGCGGCAAATGAGAACAAAATGTAGGAGTGAAAGGAGCAGAGAGAGTACATGAGAATAATTGTGTTGTGTGAATGAGTTGTTTGAATGGAAGCTGAAACTTCCGTCAATGATGTTAAAAGAAGTAGAACATACATGATTTATAATGGGAGAGTATATGATATGGCATTATATATTGTATAATGTGAAATATAAATTAATTGGCTATACATCGCAATAATTAACACAAAGAAAGGATGATATTCCAAATATTTTAAAATTTAGGAAGGGTATAACACAAATGTTAAATTTGTTTTTACATTCATTATAATTTTTTCATTATAATAATGAACAGAAATTCATTCTAGACAAGTTGACATGGTTACTACGATAATGATATATGATTGGGAAACACAATTGTACTTGCTAATATTTCAATGTGACAATTGTGCCAGTTGATAATCAAGATCATCCGTAATTCAGTTGGTAACAAATCACTGTGACAGCAACTAGTATTTATAGTAGTGTGTATAAGTGTTGCTGGTAAAATATTTTAAATAATTCAGTGAAATAATGTTATGTTGTGGCATTTTCAGTTACATAATATCATTTAGCTCAGAAATTGATAATATAAATGTTTATAGACAAGCAAGTGATTAAGAGCCGAGCTTCAATCCTCCGTACCAGTACTTGCATTCCATTACTTACCGAAGCTAGCAAATCTACCAAGCATAAGAGGCCGTCTAAATTGAGGAGAGAATATGCTAAAGCAATGGCCCATCATGAGTTCGTTAGAAAGGCTGCTTGGAAAAAATAGTGTGAAGAGGCTAATGCTGAACGTGAGGATAATAAGGAGAAAGAGCAGCTCAAAGTAACAAAAACTTTCAGCGCGTTTGTAAAGACTGAAGATGAAGAGAAAATGATGGAATTGAAGTATTGTGTTCCAAGGAAGAGAATTCAAACACCTGCAGTAAGAGTGTCTAAGTATTTGCCTGTGGTACCACAACACAAAAAGCCGAAGTCGAAGGTGGGCCGAGATAGACATGTTTCGATTTCTATGACAACAGTGCAAAATAATCCAAAATCAGCTGAAAAAGTCATCCCTGAGACGATAAAGATAAATGCGTTGCAATTGGCGAATATGATGTCTGATTTCCCGAATATTAAGTTCCAAATCAAAAATGTTAATGAATATAAATTAATTAAGTTTTATTTTCATAAACAAGGCAATGAGACTCGGTATGATGTGTGCAATGGATTTGGGAAAGATGTGTTATTACTGCATAAGCTGCATTTAATGCAGGAATGATTCCTGAGTTTGTATGAAATACTTGTGAGACTTTGGTCTTATATAGATTTATTGGCGTTCATTAGGGAGATAAATGTGTAACATAATAATGTTACTATGACCTTAGTTATTTAAGGATAAGAAGTGTTGTTAATTTAATTTAACTGTTGTTACATTATAGTTTAATTTTAAGATGTATTATTGGTTGAAATTAATTTAACCAATGAATTGAAGATCAGAAACCTATAAAAAGGGGGAGCTCAAGGAATGAGAGCTCAGACTGACTTGAGAGTCGGGGTAATCTCTGACTCTTATGGAATGCTAAATAAAGCAGGGAAGCTCTGCTTAAAATTAATAAGTGTTGTAATTAATATTGTGTTTATGAAACAGAATAAAGTCTGCTATTTGCATAACAGGATCATTAATGAGCCATATTGATTATAGTACATATATTTCAATGACAGGAAATTTGTACAGTAAAACATTATTAGTCAACTATTATAGTCACATCACGGGGGACTAAATATACAGGTTGACTATATAGATCGTTGGCTACTCAAAATATGTACAAATATTTGCTTATTTACGTAACTTGGCTATGAAATTTTTTTAAAATGCTACATAAGTAATAATTAAATCAATCAGTAGTTGAAGAATCAAGAAATCTGTCAGAACAGTTTGTTCCATAGCTTGAATCTTACCTTGTCCTACGTCTTCTAAAGCTCCTAAGCTTGGTATAACGTTTTTCACAACTCAAGTTATCAAGTTATTTGAACTTATAAACGAATAAAAATATTATGGTTTATAACATGCTTGTTTATTTATTTTAACGCGTAAAGTTACAAGAAGCTGCACTTAATACCATTAACGTAAAACTAAGGTTCCCCCGGGAGCTTTTTAGAAACAGCAATTTATATATGCTTCAAAAACTCCAAAATGGGTTTCAAATTTCAGACCACTCTAAACTCCGTCGGTGCTTGTTTATGTAAAATGATTTCTTTTTAGTTGACGGTTGAACCATCTTTTGAGTTTCGAGTCTCCACTACCAACTAAATCAACGATTTTCTCCCTTTCCTCTCATATTAATAACGTTGATTAAACCCATCAATTATTTTAATGTCATTACAGATTATGTATGAACGAGATTTCAGGAGCTTTGAGTTGCAACAGCAATTTATTACAAAGCTTTTTCCATCGCGCATATTTAATCCGTATAGAAATGATCAATTAATCATCTTCAACTGTCAACTATTTGTACTTCATCAAATTGTTGTATGTTGTATTGTAAGTTGCAACTACTTGAAGTTGTACCCCAGAATGGTAGCATATTGCTTATATCAACTTGAAATTGTTTCTTCCCGATTTCGATATTCAAAATAACCTCTTGTTATTGGCTTAAGGATATGATCTTCCTGATCGGAGCAATTATGTTATGACTATAGAGAGAAGTTGCTTATCGCGGTAGTAGGTTTGGCTGGATATCTAAATTGTCCTCAAAAGGCGTCAAATAATTGTTAATTAATCAAAAAAATCAGAAGTCTAAAATCGAAAGTAGATTATTTTTAGATGTAGACTGAAGGCGAGTTTGCGTTTATCCTGTATGAAAGGAAGGCTAAGAAAATGACAAATATTTTAAGGGCTGCTTGGAAAGACATTATTGATGAAATTTTACAATATTTATGGCTTCGAAGATTTGAAGGAACGCTATTTTTATTTGTGTATCCGTTTAATTATGCATCGCATCACCATCGAGTTGAGAATTTATTTACATTATAAATATATATTAATTAAATTATTTCATATTTTAGTGTCGCCTCAGCCAGGAATTGAGAAATAGACACTCCATGATGACACTCTCGTAGATATTTGAGGTGCTGGTGATGACGATGATGCTAGTGCTGACACACGTTTCGTTAAATTACTTTTGAATACTGAAATATCGGCTCAATGAGTTTAGTGTTCTATCTACAATGAAAATGGTATTAGGTAAGAATGTGTATAGGTTTATTAATTTACTAAAATACTCGTTAATATTGTTGGAGATTACCGACTGTGCATTCTTCCTTTATTATTGTCTCCTAACACGTACTTGATTATTAGAATTTTACCCTGGCTCTAAGCCTCAAAATAGAACCTCGGGACTATGATAACAAACCTAATGAAAATAATTCATTAAAAGAGTTTGAAAAACCAAAACGAAGATGCTTGTACCACTTTAAAGGTAGGACTCTAGCATTAGATATGTGAGCAATTAGAGCCACAATGAACAGTAACAAAATATTTCGGGGTTGAGTGAATATTAAATCTTCAGTAATTATTATTCATTTATGGGTAATCACGGTCAGCGGACACCAGGCTTTCTGAGGCTTCTAAATTTTTGAAAACCTTCACTTCTTGTACCCATAATACGGTAGCCTTTGCAGCTTTGTGTATGCACCCGAGATACTTGATAAGTTCATTATTACTACACTTTGTCCCATGCCAAGTAAAATCAAATGCAAGTTTTTTTAATTTTAGAGACGTATTAGCATTTTATCGTTTGAACCTAGTTTTGCTCGAAAGCTTGTAAAGTATGATACGGCTTTAAGACCATAATTATCAGCATACGACCTGCATTTATGTATTATATTCGGTCTTGACTTGAACTTATTTGACACCGAAGGTTCTCGTTGTAAGATTCGCAGAAAAATGGCGTAGCACAGTCACTTAATTAAATTGATATTAGTGTGCATACACTCATGGTTAATATATAGATTGAATTTCAGTGATTGCTATAAAGCATTTGTGCATACACTCATTCTTCTCTCAGTTTATGTAACGTAAAGTTCTTGTTAAAGGGATTTAATTCTTGTAGTGCATATTTTTTAAAAACTTTAAAACTAATGTTTGCATTGAGGTATAGTTATTTATTTATATCATAAACGTGCTTGTAAAGAGGGTTAATTGAAGAACAGACAACCCGCTGGACGTCATCCTCATACCCGGATTCGTTAAATGCAAAAAGTATTTTAGCAATATTAGCATACAGAGTATAAGGACATTGTTGTGTGAATATATATTGAAAGCCATATTTTGTCAACATATCCTCGATAGATTTTAACCAGTTGTACTTTGGATGTAAGGGGTTTTGACAATTCAGTTGGAGGAGCCTATTATAACAAATTTTAGGGACACGGGAGTCCTCCATTAAAAGGATTCTAAACCAAAATCTTAGTGAATCTGAAACTACTCGCTGTCTCATCTGACGCCGACCAGTTTCAATTCTAATTACATAATTTGGAGTGTGACGACGAAGTCTTAAAACTCGCTTAAGGTGGTACAATTGTATACGCTCAATGTAATTTGTATTTATATAATTGGCACACCATATAGGGGATGCATATAATAATGTTGAGGTACATATAGTGTCACAGCTTACACCTTCCCACCCAAGAGTACATGTTACTCCTTTGACCCAGTTCATGGACAGTTGACATTGCTGATCTAGCTTTTGAGATCCTATCCTTAAGTGTTTCATAAAATAAACCGGAAGAGGGAAAAAAGAAATATGAAAAAAGGAAATAGAACAGAAGAGGGAAATAAAGAAACTATAAAGTATGTGTAACGTTTTACAATTTCAACCGGGTTATTGTTAAGAAACCACCTATGAGAATTACACAATATACCTCCCTTCCTGAAGACAATTATTTTTGTTTTACCTAAGTTAATGACAAGATCATTTAGAAGGCAATATCGGGAAATAACATCAATTTTGTTTTGTAATGAAATTTTGCTATCGGGTAAAGTCACCGTATCATCCGCTAAAAGCAAATATGGCTTGTTTTCCGCCGAAGCTCACAGGTGCGCAACCTTTGTTATACATAAAAGAATCGAGATCACTAATATACAAGGCAACTAGTAAGGGACTAAATATTTCGCCTTGCAGCACACCCTGGGTTACATCAAAGAATTTAGTATGTCCCTCAATAGTTCTAACGCGCATTCTTGCTTTACAATAAATTGAGCGCATAATATTTAATACCCTGGCACTTACCCCTAGAACATGTAACTTGTGCCATAATTTATCATGTGAAATACTGCGAAATACAACGATTAGATCAAGTTCATAAATTAGATTTATCAAGTAATTGCCATTCACAGTAGGATTACAATCATTACTTACTCTATTGTAACTTAAATTAGAATTATCAAGAATGTGAGTAGTTACAGAGATCTGGTTCTTATTACCTATTCTACAATTTAAGTCGCCGAATAACAAACACTCATCACCTACGTAGCCAGGTAAACATTCAAAAAGATCATCAAATAGGGACTTATCACAGAGTGGTGGGAAGTAGCAAAAGATGACGAAGAACTGTGTTGTCGATTTCTGATTAGTCACTTTAGTCACTGTGAAGCATCGGCTTGAGGTGATGAGAGTTGTTTTAAATTCGGTTTTGCTAAAGAACAGAGACACTCCTCCACTGGGTCTTCCAACAGTAACTGATCTGTGAGCAATAACAGTAAAATAATCATAATTAGCAAGAACACTCGGATATGTATGATTTAAGTTATCAATGAATGTTTAATTTTGTCATTAGACAAAAAACTATTAAGATCCTTATCATTTAAATTGAATAGAAGTTCCAAAAAAGCAATTTGATGGTGCCGCCGTCTCAAGTCCCACGCTGAGATCCGGATTGCGGAGCTGGCAGTCGGCCTTGTTGTGGACGATGGTATGATTTTCGGATTCGGTTTGTTAGGAATCACCACAGCTTTCCATCCAATTCTTAAAAGTTCTTTATTCCCAGATTTTACAACCCGATACCTCCAGGACTTCATTTGGAAAGAATAACCGGCCTTGTCAGTGCAAATCTCCTTCGCGAAGGTCAAGAGGAGCTTTCTCACGCACCGTTGCTCATGTGACAAATCAGGCTGTACCCGGGAGTTACTTCCCTTCAGCTTGTATGAGTTTTTGAGTAGCTTTTCGACCAGTCCAGGAGTTGCAAGTTTACATCTAACTGCTGTCTCCGACCCGAGGGCCAGAGCATAGATGCACATTTTCTTTCGCACTCGCACTCCACTCGCACTCAGTACAAATTGAATGAACTGCACTCATCCTCATACTGATATGTTAAACATTGTCTAGTCTGCACTCACACTCGTCCTCATGAGGACAGAAGACTAGAATTTGATCCTCGCACTCGCACTCATGAGTGCATTTGATATGTATATATGTATGCATACCTGACTTATCCATTTGCAATTACATTCAAATAATTTTGTTCCGTATTTATTTTTACATGTAATTTTATTATATTAATAAGCAAATAAAACTACATGTGTCACTTTCCAAATGCTTTTTCAAGTTGGAATATTTTTACGATGAGAAAATGATCAGTTTGAAATGATTAACACACATGAGTAAATAACAAATTCGTGCAATGTGTACGAAGACGCTAAAGGCTAAATGCTGCAAATAGTTATTTGTAAAGGTTTAGTTCAGCCATGCGAAAATCACGGTAACACAAAATATTTTCAATTACAGACCTTTTAAGCCTAGATGGTTTTTATTTGAAGAAGTCTCCATGGTTTTAAAAATATATTTTCGCTTTTTTGCTTGATATTGTTCTCTCATTTTGGAGATTGACGCACGATTATTATGACTGAAATGTTAACGGATGCGATTCTCAATCATATTCACTGAACGATTTTGTTTCGTTTCTATTTTGCGTAATTGTACAAAATTGTATAAATTATACGATATATACAAACCCAACATTAAATTCCATTTTTATACTAGAATGCAGAGTATCGCATTTTTTTGAAAATGAGTATATTTTTGTTCTCTCGTCCTCGCACTCATTAATAAACATATCTGTGGTATGTACTCGCACTCATGATTATGAGTGCACGGTTGTAATAACATACACTCGTCCTCAAAGTAAACTCGTGAGTACACTGAGTGCGAGGTGAGTGCGAGTGCTGCACTCTGTCCTCATGAGGATGTGCATCTATGGGCCAGAGTACTTAAATCATCAATATGTGTGGAGACTCAGAACCAGTCAAATTAAGAAGAATTTGTATGAAAGAAAGAACAATATCTCTACCCGCGTCCTTGTGGATGTTTAGGGGCTGTTCATTTAATACGTAACGTTAGCTGGGGTTGGTGTTGGTAACTGATAATGTTACAAATCGTCACAAGGGGTGGGGCGTGGTACACTGATTTGTAACGTACCCATTATATCTTAAAGTGCAACAACACTTTTTTCCGAATAACCTTTATGCCACCTGTCGTTGTATTTTTGAATGTAAACTTTGCACACAAATGTAACCTCCCTATCATACTTGATTCACTCATATACTTAATTATTTAATTTTACTTAAGAGGAATTCCGAATTTCTCAACTCCCGTCAGAAATATTCCAAAATAGCAAAAGGCTAAAATTTGTTGCGCAGGTGTATACAACCATAAACAACATTCTGACGAAATATTTTAAAGGAATAAATTAAGCCTGCGTTACAGGGGTGGGGAGTCATATATGCATACATTACGGTTGCGTTACGCGGGATGGGGTACCATAGAATGTGCCATTTCTAGCGTTGACGGCCTCCCCCTGATACAGGAGCTCGAGTTGGGACCAATTTTAAGTTGCATCAGGTCGTTTTTAAGGTGAATGATTTCCGCACCCTGTCTTGATTGGGTGACGTCTGATTTTTCCGCTTTCTTCTTCAGGCTGTCAATCCTTGTAGCATGGTTCCCAATTGTGTCCCGGGTAGCCTACACGTCCTTGAATAAATTGTCCAGGGTGAGTTTTGAGGACTTAATAGTGCCCTCCGTTAACATCACCCTTAGTATTTCGCGACATTATCCGGACTATATCAGGTGAGAAATAAATCTATTAGAAAAAGAAACTCGCCTGATGTTGGTCCCGGGACACACCTCAAGCGATTGCACTTTAAAGAAATGCAATTTGCCAACTTAATGACCTGGTGTACCCGGGTTATGTTGCGGTTTGTTTCCCACAAAATTCAGACGACCAAGAGGTGTACTTTTTTTCTAGAATTTACTCGAGTGGCGACGAGATCGACGAGGAACATCTACTTTACTTTAGAGTCAATTGCTTTACCACTTCCATGGAGTAGTTGAGTCTCAATCAAGGGTCAATTCACGTTCGCAGATCACAATTTACAGGGGTATAGAACAATGCGACCTCTTAGCATAAGCCAAGCAAATTCACTTGATTTCCCGTCAGTAGTACTACTTTGAAAAAATATTATAAATTTTCGGAAACTTCAGAAAAGCCACAGGAAGCAGCATGGACAAAATAACGGAACTGGAAAGCTACGAGGAACTTGTATGTCGCCGAAAGGCACATGTGAGTGATAATTGTGGATATTTGTATTGTATTTTGTTTCTTAACTTAGTTACTCATAGTATCTGTATTTCACATTTTTATTTTAACGTTTTTTTAAATGTACTTGTATGTTGTATTTTAATAATAAATTTCAAGTATTTTCCACACCTCTGCACTTCATATCAAACATAATACAAGTTTTAAAGTATTCACATAGTTACTATTACTCCGATGGTAGAAGTAGATGTAGCATATAATGTACGTGTAGATTCATGCATGCACACCAGTGCTCTCAATTTTACTCACTACTCTAATTTTTCATAAAATGAGCAAGTGAGTATTGTACTTACTCGTACTAACTTCCGCGAGTATGAGTAAGTAATTTTAAAGATGTATGATGTTTAAGTAAGTAATGAGTAAGTACGCAGGCTCATTCCCTAATATAATTCAAGTAATGAGTAAGTATGGCGAACTTTAAGGTATCAAAAAGTAAGTATTGAGTAAGTAATCACTTCGTAACTAATAGAGAAAAAGGTTCTGTGGCTATATCCATGACTTAGTATGGTCATAGAGGTAGATAACACAGGCAAACAATTTTAACATTACATGGGACGATGCAACTCGTTAAACTTGAATCGTTGAAAACACTACCAAATATGTGTGATCGTAATTTTAATAAAAAGCATATAAATATCCCATATAAATTGTATTAAGCCTAAACAAGAACAGTGAAGTAACTAATTAATGGTCTGCAAAAGAGAATATTACTGTGGAAGAACTAGATAGGAAGGAAAGTGTTCCAGCTCAAGATGTTTGAGAGAGGGAAAACCAAGTTTGTCTCAAGAGGGAAAACCAAGTTCAGCATCAGCTGGAACGTCTATTTTCCAAATTGATTAATAAAGGACGTGGTGGTAGAATGATTTAAAATGTGTTAGACTTGAAGGACTGATTTTTTTAAAAAAAGGTGCATTTGTGTGAAATAATGTGTTAGAACCCTGGAATAATAAATGCACTATGCCGATTATATTTGAACATGAATAAGTATTACTTGAGTAATATGCAGAGCTATGTAAAATACTTTGTCTTCAATGATAAAATACAAAATTAAATACCCGAAATAAAATATGGAAAATACAAAATACAAAGTAAAACATCTCAGGTTACATTATTAAAATACAAATAAAAATACAACACATTGTAGTTAATTAAAAATATTCAAATACAAAATACTGTATTTTAACTACAATACTTTTTTAAAGTACCCAAATAATGTTCACTCTTTTTAGTTTCTAGAACATAGACAGATTTAACAAGCAACATTTTAAAACAAAAACAGATAGCTGATAACTAAGTACTCCATACAAAACATTTGTAGCAACAAATTGTTCAACTATTGTGGAATAGGTCAGTGATTCGAATTACATTTCAAGTTGTTTGACTACCGATTATCAGGCATTTTGACTGTAGGAAATAATATAGAATAATATATTTTTCTTTATTGACAATTAAATGTATTTTTGGCATCATAATCATAAAAAGGAGTCTTAAATATCGCTGTTGAAGAGGCCAAATGGTCTAAGTGCTGTAAAAAAGCATGCACGCGTAGACCATTTTTCCTATCCAACAAGCATATGTAAAATCCAGAACCTGAACATGTTTGATGCATTAAAAACGATTTATACCAACTTGTGTTAACCCACTGCTAAATTGGAATTCTCACAAATAATGCACATTACACAAGCTGCATACAATGTTAGTCATAATGATACTGGTGAAAAGTATTTTGAGCCAAATACTTTATTTAAAAGACATTTTACAAATCATTGAGAGTAAGTAAATACTAAATACTTTTGTATTTAAATTCCCTTAAAATACTAAATACAAAATACTTGCCAACATTGAAATACAAAATCCAAAATACTTTGTGGTCTGAAACTACGTATTTTAAAATACTATATTTGAAAATACTGCATAGCTCTGGTGATATGCAAACCAAATTAAGTAAACAGAAAATAAAATCAGCTTATTTTTGTGAATAAGTAAGTAAAGAGTAAGTAAAATCAGACTATCTTTGCGAATAAGTAAGTAAAGAGTATGTTAAATCAGCTTATTTTTGCGAGTAGTATTACGCTCCGAGTCGAAATTTTGAGAGAGTAGTGAGTAAGGAAGATGGTTACCATGAAGCCTGAGTAAATAAAAAGTAAGTACTGAACATCATGAGAGACAACATTATGAGTAAAGAGGAAGTAATGATGTCTAACTGAGAGCACTGATGCATACTATAACGCGAACATCTGTAATATTCCTAGAATCTAGGATTCAAGGATGGGAATCGGAATCGGTATTGAAATCGGAATCGGAATTATATTCGACAATTTGAGGATTTTAATTCATATTGGAATTCAAAATAATTCCCAGGAAGTATTTTAATTCAAAATCGCTTTAAAAAAAATTTTTGGAATCGGAATTGGTATTCAAATATTTTTTAATGAATTCCGATTAAAATAAAGTATTGTTTTCAATGGTATATTTCATCAAGTGTACATACTTAAATATAAATTTAAAATTGTCGTAATTTTTTACTTACAACGTAAAGTTATTCAAAGATCATTGGCGAACGTTTTCTTCATTCGAAATGAACATTCTACGTAAAATAGAGTCGATTTATTAGCACTTGTCAGAGGTTTTTAACGGTTGTGCTCAAAACTATTGTTTGTCCTACAAGTTAATTACTAAAGTAATTTAAATCGTTAATACAATTTCGTAAAACAACAGTACAATCGTAAAATTTTTATAGGTAACTAAAAATGGGCCGAAAGAAAATTAGTAATGTTGGAGTTCAAATATCAGTTGAATGTGTTTTTTCAGCTCTTAAAATTATACTCAATGACCTGCGGGGGAAACTAGCTTCCGAAAACATTGATTATGAACATATTATTATCTAAGGTTGAACTTTTTCCGTAATTAAATTCTTTGTATTTTCAGTATACTAGCAGTATTCAAATAAATATTCAAATCGGAATTCATAATGAACGAATACTCGAGGATATTTAAATCCGTATTAGAATTCATAATTTTCAGTATTGCTATAGGTATTTTAAATCGGAATTCTTCATCTTGAATATTTTAATTCGAATTAGAATTCATATTTTTCGGATTTCCCATCCTTGCTAGGATTACGTGGTTAACCACATCACACTTGAGCATGGTAAATTACCATGCAAACTTGTGCATGGTGCGCAACCTTGGCAAGAGACAATACAAACACATTCGCGTTTACCTAAATGTTCCATCATAATTACAGTAAAATATCCCTATAAATGATCAGCCTAAAAGAGATAAGAGGAATAGGCTCAAGATAGAGGTAAGTGCTCAAAAACAATTCTAACAAGGGACTTACTTATTGAGAAAATGCGCTATAATGGATAATACAGTACACACTATGTAATCACTATAATTTCGGCGTAAACGTAGTAATTAATTAATTATTATTTATCGCGTGAAATGCGAAGGAAGTGACGAAAAATGACGCGACTCGAAATCAGGCATTGATTGTCTCTCGCTCGACACCCTATCGGTTTAAAGTAACAATCTAGAAGCCAATAAGACCTAATAAACTTAAATGACCTTAAACCTAAAATTAGTATTTCTTCCTTCTGAGCCTCCAACTGCAGTCAGATCTCGTTAAAACGTAAGATGAGGGGAGGGCCTGTTTTTTGTTCTTACAAAAACTATGCATTATATCCACTATCTTTTTTCATTATGTATTCTGCATTGGGAGACCGAAAACTGTACGTTACATCCTATATTCCGTTATATAGCCATCCGTTCGTGTAACAATAAACCATTCCCGTAGATAATTGTCGCTTCGGGAACAAACTTTCATGTTCATGACTTTATAGATAGTGTTTCTATATCTGAATGGAATCCTATAGAGTAATGTGGAGCAAATCTTTAACTAAATTATGGCACAACTGTACACATGCACTTGCACATTGTAAATACCGGATGCGAGTCTCGTTACACACTAAAAATTCCTGAAAGGTCTGCGTAAGTTGGCCATATAGTTTATAAACTGATTTCTCAGTGTTGCTCAACTTATTTGAAAATTGACATTCAAATTATTTTCCAAAAAACTGACTTCACTCAAGTGATTTTGCGACAGGGTTTTTCAAACGAGGAGGAACGTGTCTTGCCAGGACAAGCTGCGAAATGCAAACTGAAAAAGAAATGGAAAATGAAGGGGCTATATAAACTCCAAGAAGAAACACGAAGACTTGTTCAAGACAAGAAGTATGTTGAAGAACAAATGCAAAATGAAGATTTTGGCAAATAAAAGACAAGTAACCGCACCAGTACAGCTTGGGGAAATTGTCATGAAAAATCTGTCGAAATTACCTCTTGGAAAAAAATCATATTCCTTCCGTGAATTGTTATACAGTCGATCAAATTCATACTCTTCCTTCAACAACATTACTTAGTATGTCATCAGTCAATTTCGATCCGGCATAACGTGCAGCGTATAATACAATAATAAGTAACATGTCCGTGGTTTCGTAAGGCCAACGAAGCATTTGCCAAATGGTATTATGTAAAGGAAAGAATTGAAACTGAAAAAGAAGCGGAATATGTATTAAAACGACAGAATAAAAGGGAAGAGAAACGGCGCCTAAAATAAATGAAAAAGCAGCATCGAAAACTGGAAAAGCAGCTACAAAAATGGAAACGAAGCAGCAGAAAATCCAAGAAAAAGAAAAACCTACCAGGGCAACCAAGTGGGGTTAAAACTTTTCCGCGAGATCAACAGCATTTTTTCACCGCTTGGTAAAGGAATTCAACTCGGAGCGAGTTATTGCTGACAATGAGACCCGCTGGGGAAATGGAACAAAAACAATCACTCAATAATAATTCTAAACAATCAACTTTATCAGAAACCAATGAAATTTCTGAAGTGAATGGCTCAAATTCCGACATAATTGTCACCGCCAGCAGCGACAAGTCACAAAAACGCACTGCCAACAATTCTTGTTAACATCCAAAGTCACAAGATCCTGCTTTTCAAACTCGTTTTAAAGAAAAATTCTCCGTCCAAGATAGCTCAAAGAACCCTTCCACGAAGAATTGTACGCAAAAACCAACTAAAGTTAACAGTTTTTCTAATTTTAAGTCAGTAGACCCTGCTGCTCATCCTCCTTTGAATTACAAAACCTCCAACCAAGATACCTCATCAAACACAAGAATTCGAAGACCGCCAGTTAAGCAGTGTGAACAAAACCCAGCTATTACCTACGTTTTTTCCCAATGGTAAGTCACAAGACTGTTGTTAAACTCCTTTGAAAGATAACCTTGCCAAAGAAAATTTCCCCGCGAAAACAAACATTAAAAGGCCGTCAGCTGAGCGGTATGTACAAAATCCAACTATTGCCAAACGTTTTTCTAATTGTAAGTTACAAAACCCTGCTGATCCTCCTCTCAAAGAAACCCCCGTAAGTAAGATAGTTCGAAACAAAACAATTAAAAACAATCCGCTGAAAAGCTTTCACAAAAATGTACTTCAACTTCCGAATCTGAAAAGGCAAGAACAAAGGTTTCTAGTGGTTCTGGTGGTAAGCAAGTACGTGGAACAGTAAAGTCTGACCTCGAAGCAATTGATTCATACCATAAAAACTATACACTGGGCATCAAAAGCTTTGAAAGTGGAAAGCAACTGTGGGATGGCGACATTGAGTATTATATGGAAGTGCTTTGTGGGCGATACAAAGGTGAAGCAAAAGCATTGGATTTGTCGTTTTTTAAACACGGACTTGTTGGAAAACAAGACGGTAAATGGCACTTCAACAAAGAATTGTTATACACTTGGTTATGGATCCCTAATGTAGTCAACATTTCGGAGTTTTAGCAAACGGAGAACATTTTACCGGTTATTTGTAACGACCGAGAGTAAGTTTATTTTGAATTAGTGAACATTAGCTGTTGCAATAAATTATTTAATAATCAATAAGCAGTTTAATAACTTTTAGTTATTTCTATTTCTAGAGGAAGAACGCTGACCAGTTGGAGCAATGATGGAAAATCATCCAACTACAGGGACACGGAAGCGGGTATAATTTGTTTGTCACAGCACTTGTCTGATGAATCACAAATGCCGAAACGTTGTTAATTTCATCCGATCATTTTTTTACATGACGGTGAGCAAGTGATATCAAAATATTTCATTAGCGACAAAACAAAGCCTACATGTAGTGGACTGTGTAGCTAACAAATACTGATATTTATTTAGCTTACAACTGCGGAATGGCCGTTTTGCTGCAGTTTGAAAAACTTTTGACTGGCAGAACTGCAGCCAGTAGTCTGGACGAGTACAGGACCAAAGTGCTAGGAGACATACGACAACATCTTGCTCATCAACATGAAAGTTGCCCTTCTGAACAATCCAACGTTATTCCTAGTTTTAATAACTCGCTATTTGGAAAAGTGCTGACTGGCAAATGTATAGTACATTGCTATGGTGATCAAATTGAAAAGCAATTAGATCATCCAGTAGCGCAACTACAAGAGTTCACTACTGCTGAAGGATCCAGATCAGTTAATGCGTCTCCCTCGGGACAATCAAGACATAAGCAATCTCTTAAACCCAGAGATAATGTGTGTATTGAGTCAAAACAACTCCTGAATTCAAGCAACTTGGCTGGTCCGGTCCCAAAAAACGATTTGACACAATGGACAAGCTTGTAAATGATTACCACGGAACTTTCAAAGACACTGCAGACGGTTTAGAATGTCTTCCTTGCAGAAACACAGGCACAAAGAAAGGAAAATGATTTCAGCTTGTGAACCAATTTCACAATGTCCATCCCTAAAGACTTCCACAACTTAAGACAAACACTTCAAGATCATGTGAAAACGTTCGCACAAATAAATTCCACTTCATTTATGAATCCAAATGACCTTTCGTTTACTTTAGATGAAACCGCAGTAAGAGCTGGGCTCGTGATGGCAAGAAATGCGTACCAATGCTTCAGTGATAGAAAGAATTATTCGTTATACACAAAAAGTATCCCAGTTGATTCATGCAAACACGATTGGATGTCGGAGATATCAACCATTCTCCTTCGTTTCCAACAAAACTTGGCTATTCGTGAGCTATAGCGCTTAAAGCTAGGGTAAAAGAAGTTTTAGACACTCCACTGCCTAACACGAAATTTTAAAAACGAGTAGTTACAATACTGGCATGGGGGTGAAACATAACCCCAGATATTGGTAGAATCCAAGAATGAAAAAAAATTGCGAAAAATGCGAAATGCGAAGGTTAACTGCGAAATAATAAATATCATTACAAAATCCTGAATCTTGAAATATTTTACATAAAATAATAAAGTTTTGAAATTTTTACCATTCAATTTGGTGGTAAGTGTATTCAGCGTACTGTTGACACTCATGCTGTAGATATGTCGCAAAGTGCCCCGTCATTTCTTTCATTCTTGCATTTCTTCACCTATTTAAATCCTATGATTTATCGCATGCGTTTGCTCAATGATTTTCATTGAGCCAACTTTTAAAGCAGCAATGCTTTAAATAACGTTTCAGATTTAAGTGCTACATTTCTTTCAGCTTGCAATAAAATTGAACAGTAAAAATAAATCAGCAAAATGAAACGCAAACAGATTAAAAACTCAAATTACACAGCTTTGAATTGATTGTTGAAAAGGTTACACCAAAGCTTTTCACAGCTGCGCAGTGAAAAGCTTTGGTGCCCAAAATGCAGAGCTATGCAAAATACTTGGTCTTCAATGACAAAATACAAAATAAAATACATGAAATAAAATATTTAAAATACAAAATACAAAGTAAAATACCTCAGGTTACATTGCTAAAATACAAATGAAAATACAATACATCGTAGATAATTGAAAATACTCAAATACAAAATACTGTATTTTAAATACAATACTTTCCTTTAAATACCTCTTCGTAAAATCCCTCTTTTCGGTTTGTAGAACACAAACAGCTTGAAGAAACAACTTTGTAAAACATAATCGGATAACTAATCACTTCAAAGACCGCATATAAGACATGAGTAACAAATTGTTCAACTGTTGCCGAATATGTCAGTTCATTATAAGTATAACTAAAATCGCTTTTTGACTCTTAATGAAGTTCATAATGTAGATTAATATGAAATTTATATTTATTAGCAATTAAATGTATTTTCGAAATAATTATTATAAAAAAGAGCTAGTATCTGAAGATTAAATCAAGTCGATCTTCGGCGTACTTTAAATATCGTTGGTGAAGAGACAAAATGGTTTGTGCTTTTACAAAAGCATTCGCGCGTAGACCATTTTGCCACTTCAGTGACGACATGTAATATCGAGAACCTGAACGTGTTTGAACTAGTACACGGATTTATTCCAACTTGTTATTCCAATGCTAAAATGGAATTCTCACATATATTGCACATCATACAAGCTACATACAATGTCAAAGTCAGAAATCATACAGGTGAAAAGTATTTTGAGCCAAATACTTTATTTGAAATACATTTCACATGTCATTGAGAGTAAGTAAATACCAAATACTTTTGTACTTACTGGCTCTTAAAATACTAAGTACAAAATACTTGCCCACTGCTTGCCAATGTTGAAATACAAAATACTTTGTGGTCTGAAAATACGTATTTGAAAATACTGCATAGCTCTGCCAAAGTGCCATGAGTTTGTTTCTCACGAAAAGAAAGATACGGTATCCAAGCATTTATACCAGGCAAAAAAGCACATCGGATGGATTGGTACGTACATAAATCACAATAGTTATCTCCGAAATATTTGAAGTATGTTATATTCAGCTGCTACAAAAATCCATATCCAAAAATTAACTTATTTTAAATTCAGAAGGAACATCATCAAATTCAACTCTGAATCCAGATGGTAGTCTACATAAGCTTTCAACCCAGTGGGAGGAACTAGCTCACGCTGCTGTGAAATCAGGAATTCCACTCAATGTTTTTGAAAACGAGACTATGCGGACGTGGATGAACAAATATGTGAAAAATGGTCAGCGTCTGCCTTGTCAGACAACTCTTAGAACCAAACTTCAAGGATTAGGAAATATCGATCTGATTGAAACAAAGGAAATTTGCAAAAAAATGTTACTTTCATAATTTATATTTTTTTAATTAAAAATAGTTCCTTTAATCCATGTTTTAAAAACCTTCTGGCTTACGAGGCAGATCAAAATTCAGAAATTAATTCTTTGCGCAGCGCGACAGGCTTCGTAATTTAATAATCAATTGTATTAGTAATTAATATTTTGAATTGTACAGAAATAAGTACATATGCATGGTCATTGACGAGACCACGGATGCAATGGCCGGGAAGGTGCTGAATATATTGGTCCGACCTTTGGACCTTAAAACAAGGTTTAGGCTTCTGTCCACCACATTTCTAGACAAAGTTGATTCCTCTGTCATAGCACAGGAAGCTATCGGGGCTATGCAAAAACTGGAGCTACCTCTCGATAATCTAGTCGTTTTTATATCCGACAATGCCCCGTATATGATTTCTGCAGCACAAAACTTGTCTGGTATTTGCTCAAGGTATGTATGTAGGTGTGTATATATATATTCCAATAATTAATTAATTCAATTAATTTATACTAAACTGTACCAAGTGGTTATGTTCTGTAATTTCTGAATCGTTTAAAATATTTTTATTTAAGACTACTGCACTCGACTTGCTGGAGCCATGTTCTGCATCTAGTTTCTGAATAATTGAGGAACACAATGGAATTAGCGGATAGTCTAATATCCCTAATGAAAAAAGCCCTGCTTAATGCCCAGGCCGCAAGGCAGAATATTTAGCTTGCATGGAATCATTGGGCAAACAGGCACGACTTCCTACTTCACCCGCCCACAAGATGGACCACTTGGCTTGAGGCCGGCGATTTCAATTGGAGACATTTTGATGTTTTGAAAACCTGGATTGCAACTTCTAGTGACAAAGTACCTGTCATTTTAAAGCTTAAACTACTACTACAAGATCATGGGGAAGAGATGGCTCAACAGTTGGAGAGGGTGAGTCCTGTGTATCCCGGGCTGTCAAAAACTTTAAAACATCTAGAAGGGAATTATGTTCCCGCATGCTCAGTGTGGAATACGTTGCAACAGATCAAAAATTTAATGAAGAACTTAGGAGTGCCGTCTGATAAATTATCGCTTTATCTCAACCAAAAACACCCAGCGAATAAATTCTGGGAAGACGCTCAAATTCTGGATCCTAGGTTTTGCCCGGAAAATATTTGCGAGGGCATTCCCTCGTCGCTTTTAACATTTTCCAGCAAACCAATTCCATTAGAAGATTTGGTTCAATACCGTACGCTGAGTGAACTGGAGAATTCGCGTCAAACAGCGAATGTAGACGTTTTGGCATTCTGGCTGAAAATTTCTCGAGAAATGCCGATTTTGTCGGAGGTGGCACTGAAAGTCATTTCCGTACCTAGCAGTAGCGCTCCAGTTGAGAGAAGCTTTTCTTATTTAAAAAAGCTTCTTGCTCCCCCGCGGCTAAAACTTACCGAAGAAAATGTTGACATTCACATGCGTGTGGTATTTAACGATTCGACAGTTCTACCAGACTGTTTGGATGACAAGAATGATTAATGATTAAGTAATTATAATTTCAGTGATTCGATGTATCGGAATTTCCAATAATATGTTAGCTACTTCTTTTAAGCTGTCACTCAATAAAAACTAAAGACTGCGAAATTTGCGAAAAATAATTTATATTTTGCGAAATTTCAACGCAAAATTTAGCGAAATATTCCCAAGCCTACACATGTTTAAACCTACCACAATTTAATTTAATTTTTGTTACAAATCGTCTTCCCTCTGCAGCATAGAAGAAACGACGACAAAAATGGTGAATTCCACCATTATCTAGCTTGTGCCAGAAACTTTTATTGGCGAACCATAACAGTGTTCAATTGATTTATTTTATATGTGAAGCTGATGAATCATTTGTGACTAAACTTTGCCTCTTTTGTCTAAATTAGTTAAGTGTTCTTTGGCATTCTAGAAGTTCATTAAATTTCCATAAAAACCAGGGGGAAATTTTTAAATTCTGAGATTTTTAATTTTAAGTGAAAAGAATTTCTCCAAAATAATCTCTGCTCCACTCCCTTTTATGTGGATTCCCAAGTTTTTGAGATGATGTGATGAAGTAATTTAAAATTAGCTTGAAATTATTTATAGGAATAGACTTTTCCTCTCCGCGCAATCTATCGAATAGAAGGGGAAAGAGCTTTGCGGGCCACCTAAACAATTTTTTTCTCTACTCCAAGATTTTATAAACTTGATTAGCACGGCATCCTTTAACCTGCTCCAGATAATTAATCTTTAATGGGAAGTAACCTGGTACATTGTTCCACCTGTTCCATCTGCTCCGGCGCTACTGTGCCATACCATGTTTGTCTCGTCTCTTGGCAAGTCGGCGCACCATGCCCAAGTTTGCATGGTAATTTACCATGTTCAGGTGTGGTGTTGTTAACCACGTGCTCTGTAGGCGGCAAGCAAAAAATCCTAGATTCTAGGAATATTACGCATAGATGGGCGTTTTTCTCCCCCTCTGCCTCTTTGTGCGAGGGATGGAATATAGCCTGCTCGCACTCTCCCTCGTCATCGATCGAGCTTCACGTTACGGGTTGTCCTCGTCCTCGCCCTCGGGTCTACTTTTAAAATACACCCCTCTCCCTCGCACTCATGAGGGCCCTCGTTATTTTATATTACACTTAAATAACCCCCCTACAATTTCCTACAATACCTGTACCTTCAAATAACTTTTTCGCGGACACTTGGTTAAAATATGACAACTTCAATATGTGTCGACATTCCCCCTAGTTCTGAACGTACGGAACTTTTGGTTAGCTTAGAAAGTTTATAAAATTTCCTACAACCTAGCGTTCAAAACAATTTTTTTTTAAATTGTTGTTTAAATAAACTACTGTATTCAAAATAGTGCCCTTTATTGGTGAAGGTTTTACCCAGGTATTTGGGTACAGGTACATATTAGGTTTCGTGGTTGACATAATTGTAAAACGTAAAAAAATGAATATAACGTAAAAAACAAGTTTAAAATTCTAATTCATCGATAAAAGGTGCTTATCTTCCTTATATTTTAATTGTCAGCAAAATGGAAAACATTCAGTAGTCAAACTACAATATTTTGTTATAAAAGACATTTTTGTTGGTCTTTGACAATAATTCTTCATTATAATCGATTCAGTAGTTCAGAAAATTACTATTATTGATCAAAGCTGTTTTCTACGTCTCCGGTTAATAAATATTAGTAACAAATAGGTTCCATAACCTCAGACCAGTAATATTCAATAGTAGCAGGCGCGTAGCCAGGAATTGGCCAAGGGGGGCAACATTAATTAGAACGTACATATGTAAACTGACACATTCTACGGGAAATCCAATTCACGAACGTAAAACGCATCAAATTTTGCAAACTGAATTTCAGATTTTAAAATTCTCCACGTTTTACGATTCCATCAAATTTGAATAATTTTGGACCAGATTTTTAATTGGGCTTGATCAGATTTCGGAGAATTTCGAGACCTGGGTTCGCTTCTATCGTTTCAGCTGGTGCTTAACCTACTGTTCCTGTGACACACGTCTTTGCTTCGAAAAGAAACTGCGGATATCAGGCGTGCTTGACCTTTTCATAATGAAGAATTAAATACAATTCACTAATTTAATAATTCTATCCAGCTTAAAAATTCCCTCGAAGCGATGCGTGTAAGTTACAGAAGCTAAAAGCTTTTAATATGAAAATATTTAAAGCTGCTGTTACCATACTTTTGTTGCCGTTGAAGGTTGAAGTCAAATCGACTAGGCAAAGGTCAAAGTGAAATCGGGATTTCACAATGCATTCAAATCACCCGCTAAGCAAGGATGAACACAATAAAAATATACTCTAGAATCACCCAAAACGTCTCTTTATTGAATGGTTTATTACCCACGGCTTCTTCCCGTCAAAAGTTGACCCATCCATACTCGCGAAAATCGTATCGAAATGCTTTTCCGTTTCGATAGAAATTTATTGATCTAGAAATCCTTTGCTCTCGCAATGGACAAACATTGCGATACGATTTTCGCGCGTATGGATGGGTCAATTAATGACGGGAGGAGCGGTGGGTAATAAATCATTCACACGAAACATGCAAATTTCATGGGTGATTCTAGAGTTATGCTGTTTATACACAGATATTTACATGGAATACTGCATATGTTGAGTTTCGAAGTGATTCTTTTTTACAAATAAAAAAAATTGTACTGTCAAATCACTAAAAATGTTTGCATGTCTCCGTATGGACTGATTTATTTTTAACTTTTTGAGGGATTTGAGAGTATTTTATTTTGAATGGGGGGGGGCAATTGCCCCCCTTGCCCCCCTTGGCTACGCGCCTGAATAGTAGGGTCTGAAAACAGCATTAATCAAATATAAAGTCCAGGTGCCCTTGTTTACAAACGAGCATCTCCCCGACATCCTAAAATGAAATTTTTTTCTGGAGTTTAATATGAGAAATTTTAACCTAAACAATAGGACCTTTTACTTTTAAAAATTAAAACTGGGATTTTTGCACAGGGCCATAAACCATGTACCTAAGACGTTGTGAAGTTAGTCTTTCTACAGAACAATATATATATATATAAATGATTTTCGCATAACGATTAAGGTAAGACAAGGTCATCAGGGCTTACATGTGTACTCTGCCTCCCCCTCTTTCATTCGCATCCTATTCATAGGTCCTCTCTCTCATGTTCATGAGGGCGCCTAAAATCAACGTGTACTCGCCATCACCCTCGCAGTTTGTGAGGGCGAGGACGAGGCATCCCTCAATCTCTCGTGAGGGTGCCCATGTATGTATTACAGACGTTCGCTATAACGTATCATTTGAATCATTACAATGATACATCCTGTGAATGCAAGAAGAACTATACTAAGGTAATAAAATATAATAACTACTATTGTGTGTACAATGTACATTCCAAACGTACGAAGAGCTTAAATTTTATTTCAAATACGTTTTAGAATCCGGGAATTAAGCATTACTTTGTACTTAATAGAATTAGCGATGGGTAACATTATTGTTGCATTCTAACTGGATAGAGTAGAAGTAGCATAGTTAGTACTACGGCAGGAAATCTAGAAATAGAATAGAAAGTATTAGTAAAGGCGTAGAAGTAGAATAGAGGGAAACGAAAAATTCTGGAAAGTAGAATAGAATTAATAGAAGCCGGATGATCGCAATTTAAGGATAGAGTAGAATAGCTTAGCTTGGATACAAACGCCCAGCACTGAAGTAGAACATGCTTCTTACAAGCAAAGTCTTCCGATGTGACCTTCACAATTAAATGAAAATTGGTGGAATTGTAGGCACTACTAATAGTGTTCATACAAACCACAAACTTAATGCCATCTCCTCTGGGTTCGGGCAGTAGGACATTTGAAAGTTTGATTTTTTTTGAAAGTTTGACAGGGAGGACCCTTCCTCGCTTGAATTTTTGCATGTTAAATCCCATAAGAAAAATCCATTTTCGCAACACGAACAAAATCCAAACCAATGTTCACACATGTTCTGAACATGTTCATACATAAAAGTACTCTAGTCCCCTATTCGGGGGTACACAATTTGAGCAGAAATAAGCCAAATCTCAACATTATAGAAATTATTTTATTCAATTCGTCTATAATTTGTTTGGATTTTGTTCGAGTTGCGAAAATGGATTTTTCTTATGGGATTTAACATGCAAAAATTCAAGCGAGGAAGGGTCCCTCCCCCCTGTCAAACTTTCAAAAAAAATCAAACTTTCAAATGTCCTACTGCCCGAACCCAGAGGAGATGGCATCAAGTTTGTGGTTTGTATGAACACTATTAGTAGTGCCTACAATTCCACCAATTTTCATTTAATTGTGAAGGTCACATCGGAAGACTTTGCTTGTTAGCTTCTTCCTTTTGCTGTGCAAATTCCAACACATGCTACATTTCCTATTGAGCTCCTTGTAACATTTTGAACCATTTCCTATGCCGCGTGATGCTAAATTTCTGGCGGCTACTATTTTGTACTACACTACCATATACCGTGCTAAATTAACGAGGTATAGCAAAAACTAGCACTGCACAGCCAGCAATAGCTGGCTTTGAAAGGCTTCATAGTTTGTTGGTTCAGTCAAATAGCACATGATTCAGAAATACACCCCAGTTGTAAATACATTCATATTACATACTACAAATAAGCCGGGTAGTTAGCCTTTAAGGTAATTTGTAATCACAATCGCAAACCAATAGGAGATGTTATCCGATAGCGGATCAAGCCACCACAGGACGGCAGGTGGTGGATAACCCCATTTCCCAAGTGCAACACCGACGAAGTCTAGTGGTTTGATCCGCCAGTATTAAAATTCCATTGCCGAAATAGTTTTTTTTCTAATAGAATATTTTTTAAATGACCTTTGCTCCTGAAATACAACTCCGTATGATTATAATCTAACATTACAGAACTTTTTTAAATATCCAATTTGCAATTTGTACTCGCAAAACTATAAAGCGTACGTCTCTAGGAGAGAGAGTGAAGATTTAAAAATGTCCCCTCATCGTCAAATCCTAGTATTAAGAAAGCCAGTAGCCTTATTAAAGCCTTTTTAATTGCAACAATTTACAAAACTTCTTTAAAACACAATTACTTTTGTATGTACCTTTACCGACCTTGATATTTTCTTTAGACTTATCCCTCGAAAAGCAACATACAGTTGTCTATGTGAAAATTAACGCCAACTTTACCAAAACTTTGTCCCCGACATTTATTAAGTTACTGTCTTTGCAAAGCGTACTCTAAAATGTCTCTTCTCTTTAATATAAATGGGTAGCCACCGTTTATGGCACTATAAATGTAGCCCGTGACAGTATCACTGCCCTTGCTACTACTTGCTAAGCCATATATGTAACCTTTATGGTAATTTGTATCCGCGAACCTATAAAGCGCGTTTAGGAGAGGGAGGGAAGTTTTAAAATAGTCGCTTCATCACGCGCGTTTTATATTTTAGAGATTGGCTTTCCGTAACGATTAACGATACCTTTTTAAATCAAATCGCTCCGATTGCTTGCGCTTCTCGTACTGGAAGTGAAGTGTTATTTTAATTGGGAAATGGAAGCCCAGTTATTACGAGCTAACACCAACTTGAAGAACAGAAAGCACATAGTGACATACGTGTATGATGACAAGCTAGCATCCAGCACTAATAAAATTCCTAATATTCGAGACAGGGTATTTACCTGCTGATTTTACGTGAATAATAAAAATTAAAGTATCCCTGTGCGAGTTGCAATTTATATTACTGTGTTCCACTTCCATAGATAATAATGTTTGTGATCCGTACACTAAACTCAGTGATGATCAAGTTGCTTCACTTACACTCGAGTCCATGCGTGTGTACACTCAGAAATCTTGGAGTGAGAGTGACCACTGCTATTTATTTTGAAATACCAAAACGTCACTCGTACTCAAAAAATTAAATGAGAGTTTGGAATTGAGTGCGAGTGAAGCAACTTCAATATATAACACACACAATCACTGATGAGTTAACCATTCACAAAACTCAAGCAGTTTGTACCACCCATCCTCACTATCCGTACACAAGGATGTCAAAGAATATGTCAATAAAATAATATATGAAACGGGATAACATAGCTGTGAGACAAGCAGTTTGTACCTGAATTATACAAGTGTCTGGATTTTCGGGCATGAAACGGGGGTGGCGGGTTAAATGGTTAACATGGGGACAATGACGGACGATTTTAAAGTAACGGACGGGACAATTCTTACGGGACTGGATGGGACATCATCTCTAGGGTTAGGGGACGGGACACTGCTTCAAGGGTAACGGGCAATTCCTCACGGGACGGGACACTGCCTCAACATTCACGGGACAATTTCTAACTGGACACTGTCAACTGCAGCACTGCAGGATAATCCGTCCCGCAATTTGTTGTCTCATCTTGACATAACGCATTTCTTTCTCTCCGTTTGTACTGGTTGATCGTTTTGTACGGATAGTTAAGGAAGTAGTGTAAAGATATCGAACATGTCCCCTGATCCATAATTTTTATGAATTATTGTAATTATTCAAAAGGCTCTTCTCAAAGTTTCCGTTTGTCTTGCCATTATGCATTATGCCACTAGGATGTTTTGCTTTAAAATTATTAGCACTGGATTTTTTATGCAGGCACGGATTACCCATGAGCTTATCAGATCTTACGGACTCACAGATCAAATGAACTGGATATCGTCCGAAGCTGCAACCTTCGAAGATCTAAAAGTCTTTCATTCCTCCAGCTACGTGGACTTTTTAGCTGCATGCAATACTTCAGAAGGGCATCAAAATCATGGAGACGAATCTGATTCTGGAAGTGATAGAACGGATGATGAAATTAATGTCGATTCGCAGGAATTTCAGAATGAGCACAAATTAACAGACGAAGATTTTGGATTAGGTAAAAACGTTTTTTATTTGGAGCTTTTTGCATAAACAAAATGCCTGTTTCTATGATCAACGATGTGTAAGGATAGCCTGAAGCTTCAACAGTTTACAGGAAGTTGAATTTGTTATGTTACACTGTAAATTTAGGTTATGACTGTCCTATTTTTAAAAACATGGGAGACTTTGCACGAGTGATAGCTGGTGGAACCTTGACAGCTTGCCGAGAAATTTTAAATGGGAATCTGATAGCAATAAATTGGTGTGGAGGCTGGCACCACGCTCAGAGGTGCTTCATTTTAGTTTTAATTGTTTTCATACAAGTTTGAATCCGAACAACGGAAGACCTCCTTCCCTAAAATAACTTTGAAGCTGAACTTGTTATTTGTAATGTTTTAGAGATCAAGCCGGGGGATTTTGTACTGTGAATGACATTGTTCTAGGGTGTCATTTACTTCAGAAGAAATTTCCTAAAATTCTTTACATTGATTTGGATGCTCATCATGGTAGATAGAATCTGATTTTTAGTATACACTGTTGGGTGTGGAGGAGTACGTGAAGAAAGAAACTTTAATGATCCACAGGAGACGGTGTTGAAAATGCTTTCAGTCTGACACGAAACATACTGACTTTCTCCATGCATATTCGCGAACCCGGATATTACCCAGGAACTGGCAGTATTGACGACATCGGAATTGGTCGGGGGAAGTATCATGTAGTAAATGTTCCCTTGAAGAGCTATGTATCCGATTATCAATTTTTTAATACATTCGATAGGTAGGAAGCTCTTAATTGTTAATGCTGCATTATTTCCGTGTTAAAGATTATAATTTCAATTATAAAAAATAATTTTTACGAATTCGCTTTTTCAAGAGTTTTATCCTCAATAGTGGACGTGTTCCATGCTGATGCCGTTATAGTTCAGTGTGGTGTTGACTTTATCAGTGGTGATCCTGTTGGAAAGGGAAATTTGACAGAAAAAGGATTGGGTCAGTGCGTTGCTCGGGTGATGGAATTGAAACTACCGACTTTGTTCCTTGGTGGAGGTTAATAATTGAGATCGATAACGTTCATGGACTATTTGTGTACTCAATATTTTTAATTAATTCACTTGCTTGATTTTAGGGGGTTACAATCAAAGGAATTCCGCGAAGTGCTGGGCATATTTGACTTCACTTATTACAGGCGTGTCTATCAGTTCTGACATTCCGGAGCATGATGTAAGTTCTAATTTCACTTTTCAAGTTTGGGCAGAATACATCTTTAAATCCATGATATGGGTTTTACTTTACGCTTCGTTAGTAAAATAAATTAACTTTCTCCGTTTACCAGAACTTCTTACTATTTGGACCTGATTTTGACCTTGGCATTACTGCCTCTCCTGTCAAAAGTCAGAACACAAACGAATATCTGGATTCAGTTGTTTCACAAATCAAAGGTAGTATTTTCTTTGTTTAAACATTACTGATACAATTATTCATTATTACGATTGTTCCTGCTCCACCATTTAAAAATTTTCACAAACTATTCTAATATTTAGGTAACCTCAAGAATCTAAAGGACATCTAGACCGGATTAGTATTTCAGAATGGAATGACTTACAAATATGTGTTGAAATTGAGTGAGATGTGAGACTGAAAAGGCTTCTTGTGTACCACATTTATTTTCTTTCATTAAAAGTATAATCCAATAAATAGCCACAGATGCTATTTGCACGCACAAGTTGCACTAAAATAACATAATATTCGTTTACTCGTTGGTCTATCCCACACATACTACTCATTTAGGCAATCCAAGTTTTGCTCTGACTACATGAACATACTCGTCCCATTTTGTCTGAAAAAAATTTCCACTTAAGGGTTCACCGAGACCTTGCTTCTTGGCAAAATTCCTAATGGAAAAGTTTCGTCGGAGTGCTCGATGCTCAACAGATAAGTTCAATCGTGGCTCTCCGCTCACGTCAATTTTTCCTGGCTGCTCATACACCATAAAAGTATACCTGTGAAGTCCAGTATTTTCACCGGGACAAGATGGAACAAATTCTGTTAATACTTCTCCAGCCTCAATATTACTTCCCGGAATATTACACACTAACCAGTGCTGCCATTCACGAACGGTTGGTTCAACTCGGCTTGGAGCATCTGGATCTGCTCGGGAAATAAATATTATCACAATGCGTCTGCTGGGGTTAACATACTGAAATTACAAGTGGAACAAATATTTTCGTACCTGTAAAACATAGTGTGTAAAGCTTGCTTTCATCAGCGTTCCAAGACACAAGGGTTGGCTTCTCTGAGACATCTTCAATCGTCAAATAATTGCCAAGGTTCAGTTCCTTCTCTCCAAAGCGAACAGTAAGCACTGATTTTGGAACAGTATCGACCACGTCAGGAACAATTTGATGTTTTTCCATTCTTCCCCCTTTTTTGTGCACAAAAATGCTGGATTATTCTTTGAGTGGATATGATCAAATACGTTGTGGTAATGAAGCACAAATTGTAACTTCAGATTGCCGAAAAATACTTATTTTATTTCTATACCTATTTGTATCTCTATGCTGTAAGGAGTACCACTTGAAAAGCTAGGTTTTGAGTTGTAATATATCATCAAGTCTAACTTATTTAGATGACATGTGTAATTATTATATTATTCTCTAGCTGTATGAAAGCATTATCTTTACTCGTCCTTTTTCCAAATGAAATAATCTGATTGCGTCAACAGCAATGATAACTTCCAAGGACACCGCTTATGCTATAGTAAAATTTATTTGGTGTTTACATGAATTAAAACGTCATTCATAATCGTCGTATGCAGCCATGCATGCTATGGATTGACCAAAATGAACCACGTATCAACGTAATATGTATACTTACGTATATATTTAGACTGAATCTAAAGATAAAATATTTGTAGTCTGGCAATGAGTCTGGTCTAGACACGCGACTACGTTCATGCAATTGTCAGATTGTAATAATTAGAAATGTATAAAGCGATCCAGTCTGGTCAATATTGATTGATACTTCCTGAATTTATGAATTTGAATGGATGAACCCGAAGAGAGAATATTTCATGCATTAATAACTAATACTAACAATAAGACTGGATGCACCATTGATCCAATAATCATGTGAGAAATGAATTACAATCAATCAGCTGGATTTAATTTTTAAAACGGAGAATATACGAACCTTGCATCCAGCATAAATTGAGCAAGGATAAAATCACAGGTATTATAGTAATTAGCTTGCTTAAAAGGGTTCGAGGTGCTTCTTCGTGCTAACTAAATTTTTTACAAAGATTATTTCAATACTCGTACGTTTCACAGTACCCCAAGAAATGTTAGGAAAAAACAGTTTCTACGATAAGGGGAACAAATAGAATATCGCATAATCATGACTGTAAATATAAATTCAAGATTGTAATAAAATTATTACATGCAATTTACGTTGAATGATTGTATTATAACGCATCGTAGGTCAAATACCGTTGAGGTAGACGTTTATAAATGAAATAAACTGCCTTTCTCTCAAAACAAAAGTTATCTTGTGTACATATTTAAAATTGTAATAATTAGTGGTCTTTAAATGGAATTTTATCGTTTACCTGGAGCACCGCAAGCAAATAAATAAATACCTTACTGAATGGGTGGATCGACAAAATGAGTAATACAAATCACACAAAGGTTTGACGAATCTCTTGTGATTATTTTCCTTTTATGTAAATATTGGTATTTCGTGAAAATGAAGTAAACAAGATGAAAACACATACGTAAATGTCTAAACCATTTTGATTGCATAACAACTCGTTATATTACACCTATATTGTATATGCGTATAGGATAACATTACTGCATATAGATGTAATTATAAGGCTAAACTGGGCTTACAACTTACAAGTGCGATCGGAAATTTGAAGCCTGACGAAGCATATTCAAAGTTCAAACCAATATACGTAGTGGTACTAATATTGCTTTTTACGCTTAAAAAGTGAGCTCATTGAATGCACAGTTTTTTATTGTTTTAACTAAACATCAAATGAATTTCTGCTTTCTGAAAATAAACGCCCCATTAATTACATTCTGCAATATGTGATGCAGGAAATACTTCGCTAATATTGTACACAGTTAATATATGAACACCTTCAAAGACCTAATCTGCTAATTACTTGATGCTATTTAATAACATTTAATAAAACTAATGCCAAATGTACTGAGATTCTTTTTCAGTAAATGACATTTGCATTTGAATTGTCCGATATGTGAGGGTTCAAAAGGAAATAGCAGATTATTTTTTCCTTCCGTCGAATAGATACATATGACAATTATTAAAACTAATTACTCAATATGAATCATATACTCAAAATTTCCTCTCGTCCTTCCGTAATATTTATTATGGTTGTGCTTACTAGCATAAACACTAGTAAGCATACATATTATCGCTATCGTAAATTTTGCCAGTAAGTTTCACCGCATCATCAGTTCAATATAGTTTAATTTAGTAAGGACAAAATTTAAAGGTACAAAACCCTGTCCTCTCAGTCACTCATCTCGTATCCGGTTATAGTCGTTTTTATAACCAAAATGAAAAGTTTCATCTTTACAAAAAAAGTAATAATCTTAATAATTATTCTTGGGCTCTATCACGGTAAGAAATGGATACCTAGGACAGTGAGCAAACTTACAAACTCTTAACTTTATACATCTAACCTGCTTTCACATTTAAAAAAAATAAACATTTTAGCATCTCAAGTTGTGGACCCTTTGATCACCCATGAGGACATAATACGGCGGAACGCAATAGCAGAGGAAGAAAATGTGTGGACGGACATTAACGAAAAAGCTTCTATTTTATGCAAGACCCATAATTCTCAAAAAATAAGATATTGCTTTTGGAGAAAGGACCCTCAGCACAACAATTTGGAGGTATTTCCACACGAAGGTCAGATAATCCCCGGGTATGTTCATTATGGAGATGGATTTGACCGTGGAGACTGCGGAATAACAATAGAGAAAGTACAGGAGGAAGATTTTGGAAACTGGATGTGCGATTTAATAACGGAAACTGAAACTTTACTTGGGCAGGTGGCTTTAACTCGCTGGGGTAAACTGAGTCTTGTCTTTGGGTAACCCGAAATTACATTTTTGCACACGTAAATAACTTGCTCAACTTCTTTTAAAAACAGAAATCCCCCCTCTTTCACTCAAACCGGAGATACTCCGCAAGGAGGAATTTAAAAGCCTCCGAGACTCAGAATCAGTTGCAGATACTCCAAGGGCATCACAAAACATTCGGAACATTACTTGCTGCATTGAACCGCTTGGCAAACCTCCTCCAAGTGTACATTTTAAAATTGGTAAAGTTTTGAGTAGTTGCTTTTGTGTCTATTTATTTTGAATCAAGAGCAGTTAATTTTGCACAGTTAATCATTTTAGGATCGATAATAATAGCAAGATCCACACTGGTACACTTCACTGATGAGAGCAAACGTGAGTGTGTGGTATGGAATGACGCCGTTTTTACACACCGGGATAATGGACACACTCTGCGATGTGAAATGACCCACATCTCTTTCAAAAAAAACTCCTCTGATATTTATGACTCTGTCCGACTTAATGTAGAGTGTAAGTTCCAAATGTCTTGATACAACAGTATTGGACAATCATTTTCTTTTCAAATGAGCCATTCAATAATCTTTTACTCTAATGTACAGTTCCCCCGAACCTTGAAAATTTGCTTGAAGACAACACAATTGTGATTGGCAACCTTGAAGGAGGATTTGATATTTTAGTCAACGTTCACGCAAATCCGTATCCTCATTTGAATCTAACACTAGAATCCAAGGGTGATAATAAAGGCCCAGCCGAAATTATGGAGTCCGCCAGGAGCCACAACATTCATACTTATAGAACCAATACTTCCGTAATGAAGCATGCTTTCTCCATGTTTTTGGAATTAGAATGCATTGTAATTGATCTTGAATTCAAACGTAATTTTATCAAGGGGTATCAATAGTATCTATTTTCATAGGATGAGAAGGTTGAAGTTCTGGTGCGACTCTTTGATGTGAAAAAGATGCAAGATGGGGACAAAATCACTTTATTTGCTAGTAATTTACTTGGAAAAGCCAACGTAACTTTCACTTTCGTCGCGGAGGAATTCAGTAGGTTTATTATCTTTTTTGCTTAAAATCAAACACAAATTTTTATTTCCATGTATTATCTCTGTAATGAGGGCTTCAAACAAATTTCTATCTTTTGCAGAAATCAATGACACACTCTCCGTAGTATTGTTTATCACGATAAGCTTATTGCTATTAGCAATCATATTTATTGTCATTGCATGGATAATTGGGGATCGGCGGAGACGATCGTCCAATCTTACCACAATAACATCTTTAAAATATGCTGCCAACAGGGTAAGCAGTGGAGATTACCGAACTGCAGATGAAATTGCTCCAGTCATCTAGTCCCATGAAGATGGCGGTGAAGACACCATTAAGTCACCATGATGTGGGTCCCTTTAGTGCTCAATCAATGACATATCTAATTGTACCTACATATAACTAGGAGTTGTTCTATAGTTGTACATAAATTCCTTTAATACTGTAATTTATTCTCGTAATATTATTTGCACATTTCACAGTTACTGCGGGTCCATATTTAAAATTTATTGTTATTTATACTATTATTTCCTGTAATATATCTTCATACTGAATTCCGATTTTTATACTATAGTAAGGTTTTGGCAAACTTGAGAAGAAGTAAAAATTACAAATTGTATGGCCTGACCATGGTAAATAGAATATACAATAAGGGGGCCTGACAATAAGAGTAATACTATAATCTGAAAGGGTAACGGATGAAGGGGTTTTTTAATCGCATAACAAAAGGGTCAGTTTCATTATGGCACATTTTTGAAAATTTTGTGACTTTGCCTATATGTTTGTACTTACAACAAATGCAGTTTGAGTAATGCTAATAGACGTGAAAACATAAACAGATTTCGCAGGTAAACATTGCATTGGTATACTAAAACATACTAAAAGCGTTCCCATTATCATTGAACCCCTCCCCTGCCCAATTACAAGGCTCTAACATAAACTGCGCTTATAAAAACTTGTGATTACGTATATAGTAGAGTATACTAAAAGCGTTCCAAATTACATTGAACCCCGCCCCTGCCCAATTACAAGGCTCTAATATAAACTGCGCTTATAAAATGTAGTGATTATATACTTATTACACTTCAACTTTTCGAAAATTATACTTTCAACCAGGACAGACCACTTTAAAGTCTCCCAGAACATACTTTTCAAGCGAAATTCTTTAAAATATCATGCGGTTCATTCAAACCATAAGATTCAACAATGGCAAAAACAATCGTTCAGCACAACTTCCCATGGCCATGGGTCACCATAGGGATCTTACAATTGGTACAATTACATAGTTGGCCACTGTCAGCCACCCTCTTGGGGAGGGCTTCAGAGCTCCGCATAGGTTTCCCACTACAAGTCCTACTGTCTCGGCAGCTCAGGACCGACTGATTCTTTTGCTAGACAGTATTACATTCTGAATTCCGAGCCCGTACACATAGGTGTAAGCTTGTTTAAAGCCGACTTTCCTATTTCGTGTTCGTATTTTATGTATGTCATGCGTAATTGACCATGCTGAAAAATGTTTGGACCGGAAATGTGTTATTTCGAAAATATGAGAGGTAAAACATGTGCTCTGTATCTATAATGTTGTACGCTAGTGCACCTAATGTTCAATGTACTTAAAGTGCTGCTTCATTCAGATTTCATGCTAACTTTAATATGATGCTTTAAAATCTGGAAGCGCATCCTGAATGTACAGCTGGTGATTTATAGATTTGTGGTAACAGGGTGTGTTAATAAATAGGGTTACACTTAATTCATACGTACTTTTTGGAAAAAATGATTTGGGGCACTCTTTGGGGTTGAGATAGATTTTTGCAAGTTTGCAACACACGATAGGTGTATTGGGTTAATTTATGTTTGCTTATCTACCTGAGTATCGACAGAAGCTGTTTATTTGCATCTTCGTGTGCACCAGTGAACGCAAACGTAGAATAGAGGAAGTAGGAAACGCAGAAATGTATGATCGTGGAATTTGTATTATTCATTAATTTAATTAATGACAAATCCGTTGGTATACATTCAAATCAATATGTAAATTGTAACTTTGATAACAAACAAAGAGATTGGCGAGAATATTCAAAAAACTTTTCACTTCTATTAATTTGGACTTTGAATAGTACACCTCTTCATGTAGTTCTGAAATCAACGTAAAAATAATACGGGATTTTTATTTCCAGTTACAATTAAAGCCTACCATGTTCTCGACATTTGCCAGTTCCCAACAATTACTCGCTGTGTTCCTTGCATTATTAGGTAAGTTTTTTGGGAATAATATTGTTAGTGTAAAAACGATTGAAAAACCTGACAATGCAACTCAATTCAGCTACTCTATCCTGATATATTATATTATCCGTGGAATGTAGATACATAATTATATATATGGGTAATGGAGCAATTGCAATAAACAATTCTGTAGTATAATGTAAAATTCTTTGTTTAACTTAGGTGCCTCCTTAGCATTTGAAGATAAATCTCGTGGAAATGATAGCCAAATTTCGGACGAAAAACTCATTTGGACAGATATTAATCTTTCAGTATCAATATTGTGCCAAACACCAGGATCTATTGAAATTTCCCAGTGCTTTATAACGCAGTCGTCATTCAAAAATCCTGGAGAAGCTATTCTGAAGATAAACCTAACCGACACACATATTCAATCCTATCCTGGCTTTACTACTCACTGGGATGATTATAAAAATGGCAAATGTGGAGTTACAATTGAAAACGTCAGTCTTAATGACTTTGGTTTCTGGAACTGTAGCTTATTTGCTGCTAATCAGCATTTTGAGGAGTCCGTTCGTTTAAATCAATGGGGTAAGTGCCAGAAGTAACAAAAAAACAATATTTAATTTTAATTGTGTTCATAGTAATACGAGCTAGCGTTTAAAAAGTTAAAACACATTTTTTCAGTACGCCCTCCGTTTATACCGATTATTGAATTTAATCCAAATGACCTACTGGATGTAACAACGCCATCAACTGCAAACAACACACGCAACTTGACTTGCTGTTCTGAAAACGGTGTCCCTGACCTGGGTTTATATTTTCAAATCGGTAAGTATATACCATATTTTAAGGTGTACGGGTTGTTGGAAAAGTTATCTCATTTTGTATTTAAATTTTAGGTTCTAGGCGAATTCAGTCTCCTGGCAATAACATTAGAAACTACACTTCTAACAGTAACCATGTCTGTATAGAATGGACGAATGCTACCTTCTTAGCGAGATACAACAGAGAGAAATTAATCTGTGGAGCGGATCACGTTTCCCTTTCCAAAGGAGAGCGTCTGACTGACTCCATCGACTTGAATATACAGTGTAAAAATCAAACAATCATTTAATTTTTTAAGGTTACTATTTGGGTTAATACGCAGTAATATCACTGTATAAAACGATACGAGTTAAGGATCTCCTGTACATGAATACATGCATGATTTTACTAGACGATCCACGCTTGAGGAATTTGAGCAACGGGACCACGGTGACTATTTTCGTCACGAAGAAAACGTCAATTTGGAATTTGACTGTTACAGCAGAAGGGAATCCTGTCCCTGAATTTGATTTCTTTTTGTTATTCCAAAATGGCTCAATTTCATCATTTGATAGATCATCATTTACACCAAATACGTTTCTTTTGGTTTCTAAACCGAGGGTATGTGTACCTTGATACTTTGACTTACTTGATGTGCTTTACATAAAGTCAGAAATGGAAATCGTTTTCAATATAATGTTGATTCATAATTTAATATAATATTTCACATCAACTGAGTTTTTATGACAATTTGAATTGCGAGCAGTAATTTGATATTTCAGATTAACAATCCGTTTGAACATGAAAGTAAGCTGCAAATTTTCAACGTCCAGCAATTGGTGGATGAGAACATTGCTTTGAGATTCCATGCCACAAATATCCACGGCAGATCATTCGTTACCTTCCGCTTTGAAATTGATAATTCATGTATGCCTGAGCATGCAATTTCATAAGTTTCATTCCAATTTTGAAAATATTTGCCATGAATTATATTTTAAGCTCAGGGTATGTCTTTTATTTGCAGGGTTTTTAATAAAACTTTTAATTGTTTTGGGACTTGCACTGGTGTTGATAGTCACTGCGACTATTTCTGTCGTAATAACTGTCAGATCAAATTCACAAGCTCTGGTTGCACCAGCTGAAAATTCCGGGAGGACGAAAAACAGATCCAAAAAGGAAAAAGCGCGATCCTCAGACGCGATACCTGAGGAGACACCTTGCATCCCTGCAGAAACAGATCGTAAAGAGGGTGACGACAGCAATAGAAATTCAAGACTTATTGAAACTCCAGTGTAATATATCTGCGATGTTCAGAATTTTGTGCTCCAAACGTTTCTAAGTACAGTTGATACCTTATCCCTAATGTAATACAAATGTGGTAAATTGAAGGAAGTTGATTTCGAACTTTTATACTAGAATTTACTGTGAATTTCATGGGAATCATTGCTTTTGATATCCAGATGATTAGGTTGTATTTTATTTATTTCTGTTTCTAAAAAAAATATTTATTTTGATAAGTAAAATATGGGTCATTTTACTAATTATTTTGGAATTTGAAAACAAGTGTTCCGATAGTTGTACATACTCATCTGTACGTTTTTATTACATGCCCTGTAGTTCTATTTGCTCTGGATTTACTGGCTATTGTTACGTTACAGAAAAACAATTTCGTATCCAAGTTAATGATTCAAAAATAGGAGAAATCAAATGCGTAAGCTTGACAATTAATGTGTGGAAGGTTATATGACAATTTTATAAAACAGATTGACAGGAGGTTTTGCTGTACTCATGCGCGATTTCAGGTACAAAAATGGATAAATTACAAATTATAAAGCAGGACCAAGAATAAATTACATTTTAACAAAAACAAGCCATTCTAAAATTTTCCATAGAATGTCATAAGTACTTACATCAAACGACAATAATAATTTATTGTTTTCCCGCTTCTGCATTTACAATGTTGCGATGAATGAGTGATGAGTAAATCGGATCAAGCAGTCCAGCTTCTCTAGCTTAAAATCTGAAATTTCCTCTCCCGACAGACTCTTGGAGGTTCTGCAGTTGGAAGAAGTTGAAGCAATCTCGTTTTAATCAGTTTCAACTTTTCTTTTGAATTGTTTACTCCAGTTTAAAAATTCGTTTCAATACATACATATATTGACACTTTTCGGTAGAAAACT
The DNA here is from genome assembly GCA_947179485.1 of Allacma fusca. Classification (NCBI taxonomy): domain Eukaryota; kingdom Metazoa; phylum Arthropoda; class Collembola; order Symphypleona; family Sminthuridae; genus Allacma; species Allacma fusca. Next base: position 15,306,265 of record OX359247.1, read on the forward strand.
TTAAGGGCTTTCCAGGGAGCTGTCACCTGTCACACATAATAGCTACGTTGAGAATGGTGGATATATGATCCGTTAAGATATGGAGCAAGTTTGGGAAATTCAGAAGCAAAGCTGCGAAGAGATTCTAATCTGGTCATTTTTCATATATCTACGGTTTGTCGCTCGTAAAAATATTTCAAAATGATGCGATAGTCTGCCAGGTCTATTTCCTTCTTACGCGATGGAAGGCCACTCAAACAGCTCACTTTTATTTGTCATCAAAATTGCTATTGTGGAAAACCTTTGAAGAAAAAAAATACTAGAAAATATTAGTTAAGTTAGGATCAAGAAACTTGCAAAGTTTTGATTACAAACGTAGTGCAACTTCATGACTCTTCTTAAAGGCACACCACTAAAATAAAATTATCTTTTGTAAACAAAATTCAAGCCAAAATCATGTCATTTGTTGAGTTTCCTCTCATGTTTTTCCTGACATGTTACTTACTTACTCAATTACTAATTGTAAGTACATAAGCTGACAAACAAACAAATTTCGTGAGGTTCATAACACCAGAAGCAAGCCTTTAGCGCTCCAGCGAGTTGGTTTCTTGAAACGCCTTTAAGCTTTAAAATAAAAATAATAGATGACTCAGGTAGTTACCAGTTGAAGCATATGGGTAGTTTAGTGGATCAATATTTCTTTTCAAGTTCTTGATATCTGCAGGAGCAACAACCAACCCCAACCCAACTACATTCTGCTACACGTACATATTTAAAGTGTATAAGTATTGACAATGAGCGTGTACAGTAGTGAGGGAAACGAAGAGTATTTTAGTACTCTGTTCTGTACTTCTAGTAAGTACTGATAAATCCGTATGATATTACGTAATTCTGGATGCTCCTTTGTATTCGTTGCGTTTTCCTGAATTTTAATGGAACCAGTACATAACCAGTCGATTTCTGTCTTGAAGATACATTAATTATTTTTTCCGCAGGCCATCTAACCTGTAGATAAAAAGAATACAAATGCCAAAAAAAACTTCCCATAGATTCCTCGAGTGGAAGGTTGTGCAGCTGGATTGCAAATTTTACTACATTTATTGCATGGGAAGTTCTAATATGCGAGTATTTAAGTTCTTGGGAGTTGGGGCCAAGTGAGTTACGTGGCAATGATTTCAGTTAGCAAAACTCCTATATAAATAATCATTACAAATGACATCCAGCCTCTGGACACTTCCCCTTCTTGCAAGTAAAACTGCACTGCAAGCCATTAGCCAATTATATTTACATAATTTTTTATACATCCTGCTGGCAATGCTTATGACTTGCAAATTATAAACTGGTCCAGCAGTCCAGCAGTGAAAGTCATGCATGATTTGTGTGGCACAAAATTATATTAACAAGAACTCATTCAAAGAGCCAAGCGTGTATGAGTATATGAAGAGTAGGATCGTTTTGTACATAATATACACATAAGTATATACGTACACAACAAATATCACCATTACTACCGGATACAGATAATGTTGTACCAGTTTTTTTTAGATATTACATACTTTGATGCGCAAAATATAGAGTAACGCAAACTTTTCACACGGTAAATCCTGCTAAATGATTACATTTGTCTGGCAAAAGTTTGCAGAAATTGTTGTACATTCCTCTGGAAGTAAGCATAATTTCTATACTGTTTAATCCCATACATATGATCTCATCGAATTTTGCTTAACAGGCAAAAAGAGAGAACAGCTGAGGAGGCACCTCTACCGATTAATCTATAAAAGAAACTCTCACGCAAAACCTTCCAATGAATAGAGACATTTCATCATTACCTGTACGCTATTCTCGTCTAATCAACTGGGAAGCAAAATTATACTGAAGTAATTTAATTAAAATTTGTTCGAGCAGGATGTAAATTCCGCCCGCATGCATGCATGCACATATAAGTACATGTCAGTTGAGGACTCTAATGTAGGCAGAATGGTGGTTCCTCAATGTGGTTGACATTACAGGGAGCAGTAGTGAAACGTATTACAGCATAGTTATCAGTTGATGATCATTTTTACCAGTAATGTCATTCGGCGACACAGTTTGGTGTAACAGTAACAGAGACATGAAAAAATGCTGATAGTTGTGGAAATGTAATAATTGTATCCTGTCTAGTGGAGAGAAGTTAAAGATGCCTTAGTTTAATTTAACCGCAGCCTATAGGGATGAAGCTAAAGACAAGAACCACGAGATGTTTAACTTTTTTTGGTCGTGTAACTGTAATGTTTTAGCAAAGTGCAAACTTATTACAACCACACATGTGGCTTTTGTGAGGTATCTCCAGTTTTTCTACCAATAAGTAATGAAAACGTTGTACTTCTCGGTATTACGCCATGTACATGTAAAAATCCTGTCCTTCATATCTGTAACTGTACAGATGTGAGTGACTGTCTTCAAATGATTCAGATTCTGCAGCTTATTACTCACACTACTACAAAAACCACATTATACACCATTCACATATGATTATCTATCCGATGGCATGCATATATATATATGCAAATAAGCATAAAAGGATAACTACATCTCGTCGATACTCAATCCAACTCGTAGCGTGCAAATACATAATGTGAAGGTGCGCTTCAGAAAGAATGTACCAGACCCATTAATTTCTATATAGACTGACAACATAATAGGATTAGCTTAAATCGGAAATGCACACGAATCTCCTGCACTTTACCTTTTATACGATGGTAGTAAATACCTATCAAGTCACATTTCCCCGTCATACCGATATTAAATTGGCATTTTATGGGCTGGTTTTCAGATGAGATTGTGCCACTTTTTTGATCGACTGACAGCCCTCTCACATCTTCCACAATACCAATCAGTAGCTCAAATAGGGAAATATTAATGCCGTATTTGCACTACAAGTTCACGGTGTTCAATTCAATAGGTCACGAGGGCCGATTGACTGGATAACGAGTTTTTATGAACCTCATGTCCCTCCTTATGCTTCCCACAGCCAGTGGTTGGTTTAATAACATTGTAATGTTTCCATTGTGGAATGTCTGCAGCTATGTAGCTATAGATATTCGTGTGCATGCCAAATTACATGCATTATACAGTACATTAGTATCGAATAAACTCAAGTTAATTCACGCTCTCAGCTTGTTGCCAACAAATGTCATCGCAGGGCTGCATCAGAGAATGAGGCTTTTCCAAAAGTAATATAAAAAGGCTACTGCCAGCATCATCTTTCCGATTAATTTCACCGAGCATAAATCTTGTCAAACAACGGGTAATCAATGATGAGTGTGTTTAATTATGCCTATCGTATTGTTCCATCTCTTTTGTTTGGTAAATTACATTGACTCAGTTACACTGTTGCTCCTCACCCTTGCTCAAAATTATGCTAATGTTTTGTTCGGAAGCTTGCTTCCCTCAAGCCCTATAGCCATATACTTATATAAAATGTACGTGACTGTGCCAATACAAGTTTGGTTACGCATGCAACAATAAGTCCTTATGTATATAATTATATATATACGCAAGAACATCCAAGTCAGAACCATTACCACTCACAAAATCATTGACAATGAGCGGTTGACAAATACTATTACTCATGCGACTGTCATTAAAGATGTATTGCCCATTGATGAGTCATTAGCACATTGGAAATCGATTCACCGCCGTTACTTTCCGTGCCAAAAACGACTTCCGTGAAATCACAGATGAATATTTCCTTGACATTGGATTTTACAAGTAGTTTCTGTTGGTAGTACAGTAATTATCAGCAAATGTATGGCCTAATGCGTTGGACCCAACGTACTAAGCGACTCTTTTTCATATTATTCTCCAAACCGGAGTCATTACGTTAACTCCCAGCCGGTGACTAACTGACTATAACACTCATCATTATTTCACATTTCCATGTACAATACTTACTGACTTGATGTCCCCATAGAATTTTAAACAGCATTTAGTTAGACTCACGCGAATAGAAGTCATCAAGTCAAAACCATATTCGGAGTGTGGCAGGACTCGTAATTCTAAATCATAGCAAAGAAACCCACTCTGATTTATGACACACATACTGTTTTGACGTTGGTAACACTTACCTAATCAGCACATACGAGTGTAGAGCATAATTATTAAATAAATTTTTTAAGAGCACTTGATTACACTTTCGGAGTGGCTGCAGACGGGCAGAGTTGCAACTATATGAATGCAGTTTGAATTAAAATATATGCAGTGCAATGGTTATATATCTATACATACATAATTACATATATGTATATATAGCTCCCAGACAGGCAGAATAAGCGTGGATATATGTTCGACGTGGGCGATCGTAAATACTCGTTCTGGATAGTTACTTCCCCCAAGATTTACTTTATATATGATTCATTGATGAATGCAATGAAGGAGCAAAGGATGATGAAAATATAATTGAAACTAATTTATAACTGTACTGTAGTACAAGTAGCTAGTTCACTGGCCGGGTTCGCTCCACATAAACCACATAGCTTTTGTGAGAAGACCATACTCTACATCTCTACTACACGTCTGAGGCGATAGCTTACAGTAATAATTTCAATCCATAAACCAAAATACAATACACAATGCAAAAGCTTATTACTAATTATTAACCGAGTGGGGCTAACTACCACCACTGGTGATACTGGTAAATAATTGCACATTGGCTTCCAAAATTCCACCGGTGGAGCGACATATGTAAATTAAAAGCCGGTCCTATATAATCCCTAAGTATATGCTTTCATAAAATTCATGTTTGAAAGAATAGTAATATTATTCATGTTAAATTCCTACCTGAACGAACAACTGGACGACTTTGAAGAATTTAACGGCTATCAGTTCCAATTTCATTGAATGATTAGTTGTTGAAATGAGCCAATGTTGCGGAATGCTTCAGAAAAAAAAACTTTTTAAGGTATTATATATATGCACACATGAGTACTACTCGGACCGTGGAAGCAAACCCTTGTTCCATTTTAAAACCCTTTGGAGATACACATAAGCCGGCGGTAGCATTACAACATCGCCCGCCATTTATCTTTCATTGACTTGCAATTGAACTGAAATTTATAGTCGGAGGAAATATAAATGGAAAGAATTGTAAATCCAAATTGAACCATGCAGCATGAATTTATTCAACACAAAACAAGGCAATCGGGTCGTAACGACCTATCCAGCCATATAGTAGTCCATAGAGCCTCAGTAACAATACAAAGTGTCTCCATTATAGTTCTGGTTCTGCTGGATGGAGTACAATACTACATGGACTCAACAATGGGCATCTCTCATTGAAATTATTGTCAACTTTATATCGTATGGAAATGGAATCCCCACACACACATGCATACATATAAGTATAACGACATATATCCTCAATCACCAAAGTGCTGATGTTTGTATGTCCTGACTTGAGGAGTGTGGAATAATGGCAGGGAAAGTTGTCCAATGATAAATGCAGTTTGTACATTCTGGAATACTTAATGAGGGTCTTATGGCATTGAAAATGTAGTTACCATCGGAGAGAATAATACTTTGAAGTATGTACATTCTGCGGAGTCACCGTTGAAAAATTCTTAAACGGAGTGATGTCATCATCATTTCGTGATGAGTGTTTCCATCCAAGGAATCCAAGCCGTTTCCTTTATTGCGCAGATATTCACATCTTAACGTGAGATTTGAGTCTATGGTATGCAAAGCAAACCAACACTAAAAGGTGGTGAGTAGTTGTTTACATTTCCAAACTTGTAGTAGGTATATCACATGCTGTAACCCTTTTTACCTAATAGTTTTCAGTATATCCGGCTCCGGTGTTCCTACAAATATTTACATCTTCAAAGGATCCATTTAGGTCTCCCTCGCATTGTCATATGAAATAGGATACAGATTTCCGTTCAGGAATCATAAGCCAGGAAAATGTTATTCACCAAGTAAGTCGTTTGTCAATCAAAACCCCAAGTATATAAAGTACGATTCTATAGAGTAAGAGTCAATCGTACAATGTTGTATGTACACACACACATACATACATACACACACGCTAAAGCTTACCTAAAGTGGTTCATGCATAATTCAAGCAGGAATGACATATCTTCATTCATATGTATGCAGATGCTCAGTGTGTACCAAAATACAAACCCTGGGTAATGGCATGTACCTACTTATGTAGGTTTCAATTCTTTACGGCTAACTGTGCTTTGTGACCATTACACAAAAGGAACAGCTGTATAATTTGCATCACATTGTCAGCTTGGTCAAAGCTCTATTGTCCATGAATCCATGTGCATCTTAACCTTTAAGAATGAATCAAGGAGAAGCTTTCGTTTGCAAAAAAAGAACAAGTAAATTTTTGCCAAAATATACACAGATAACGAATGAAAAGAACTCGCATAAACATTTCCTGTTTGAAGTATCCATTCCCGACATCCAGACGCTTAAGGCGTGCGCTATGAGATCAGCAATAACACTAAACTACTATATACTTATGTACATACAATTAGTCGCAATGAAACATATAGTCGATGCTTTGAATTCCATAAAAATAATCGAACTTGAGAAACACTACTCCTGAGACAAAGGTATTTATTTTTAGAAGTTTTCGTGCCGTTGGGAAACATTTGAAGAAATCTGTGAACATATATCTTTTCTGAGAAGAAAAGAAATTTCACCATCATGAAAACAACGGTAATCGATATATTTTTATTCCTGAAAATATTATCATCGATTCTGTCTCTGTCAGATGCTCTTGAGAATTTTCGGGAAAAAAAAACTCCTTCCTGGTTATTTTTATTGTAAAGACTCAAACTTTTAAGCGATTGGATTTTCATGCAAATATCCCTTGTACTCGATGCACCCCAGCTTTTCCACATAGGACTGGATTTTACAAAGGTATCATCACAAGAAGATGCCTTTGTGTATCTGTAGATATCTGTACATGCACGTGGAATCTCTGTACTCTGTACCCATGGAGTTTTAGTAAAAGGATAGTTTAAAATTGAAGGCAATAACCACAAACGACCACTGGCGCAAGTCTTGGATAGAAACTATTGCAGAAATCAATATCACACTCCGACGGAATGAGGAATGGACACATTATCGGAATTCCTAAGCCTTTCACTTCTCCTCTCAAGGCAGAGGTCACAAATGCATGCATGGATTACAGTCATGAATAAATGTATAACGGAAATTATTTTTTCTCACGCAGCTGTCACTTTATTGAAACCAGACGGAGGTTGCAGTATTGCACTGCTCGACTGCTCCTCCTCTCCTACTAATATTTATGCTGATGATGGGAAATGAATATAAACAATCAGGACAATTTGTAGCACTGTGCTGCTCGAAATGTATGCGTGTGCATACAAAGTAATTACATTTGTTGAACCGCAATGTTTATATCATTAAGCATTCATATATGTATGCATATAGGTACATACATACGTTCAGTTACAGAGAGAGATGCAGTGTGTAAACTGTACTCCCCCAAGTTCAACCGTTCACACAAGTTCAGCGTAACGACGTCATTTAGCCAGCGTTTTCACTCAGTGATTGAGAAAAATTGTTTATTTTCAAACTCCATAATGAATACAGTTTTTCCACTGTAATATTTGACTGGGCTAATTGATACACTTCCTATTTGTACAGTTTTAATGGAGCTTTATGAAAGTTTCGCCTCTAATGGAAACTTTTATTTCCATTCAACTGGAATGGAAACATGTCCTGGGCGTGCTCTAAATTGAATGGAAAATCAAAAACTTGAGAAATCACGTACTTTGTTTCAGCTCGAGAAAATATACTCTTTCAAACTGAACATATGCCTCTACATATTTATTTACATAATAATTTACATATCTAATTCTTTTTCTAATGTACGTTCAAGGCAAAATTGCTTTTCAATCACCCTTTCTTAATAGTCTTCTTGAGGCAGTAATGAATTTATGATTGAGCATTATCCGTATGATTATGCTATTACAGCATAATTCCCATTGATAAATCCACTACTTACAATTTGTTTTAGAGATAGAAAGCCATACATCTTGACCTTTCATCTCATTTCGTCTCAATGCAAGTTCCTTTCAGTGCAGTGTGATTAAAATTGGCATCAAAGCCCACTGTGACGATGACTCGAAACAATGTAAAACTATAGTACGCTAATGTGAATTTCTACAGGGGAAAAATTTAGAAAGGATTCTGACAGAGGTATTTACATGATTGACCTTTAATATATGTTCATAAGGAGGCCATCTCTAACCAGGGAAATCAAGGATCCGCTGATAACTTTACACGATCGATTTTAGACCAGTCAAATAAATCTTGTCAAACTGCAATAAAAATTGTTGATTCAAATCAAATAAGTGAGGAAGTGATATTATTTTATGATATCTATTTGACGAATTTCCGATTTCCCCTTTTAAAGCTCGCCCAAATTTGATACACAATAGATTCATGTAGCAAATTATTACTTACACACATGGAAACCACTATTTTACAAATTATGGATTGAGACAACAGATAAATGATTACACGGTACATATACATACATAGGAATGATCAAGTGCATTGCCTCCAGTCCATCCTCATGTAATGATCAATATTCTCATTTATTTTTCAAACTTGGCCACGTAATTGTTATTGTTGCACGGATATCGACTCATCTTCCCCTCCAGGTTAGAATATGTTCTGTTCATTTCCTAAACGATGGACATACGCATGCATACGGGAGACTCCCTCAAAGTTGCTTATTTTATACTGATTACGCTTGTAAAACACCAATTATTTCTTTTGTAGTCCACTTGTCCGTTCGTATACCCACAAGTGTATCTCACTCTAATGATCTCTCCTAACGTCTTGTATTACCATCCTCCTTGTAATTACTTCAGTATATACAGAGATGGACACTCACACATGTGAATGTAGGCGATCAAAACGTACAAATTACTGAAGTATCCTTACGGTATCATCATCATTACAAAAAACGAGGTGATAACGACCATTTATTATTGTCTCCGTCATATTTCACTTAATTACTGAAATGACACAGAAAAGGAAGGAAGGGCTGGTGAACACGAAACGAAAAACAATAAACACCGACCGGCCATCCATGTGGTAAAAAAAAAAGCATTTAGAGAGGAACTACAAGTGAAACAATGCTGATGATATTCTCCTCATTTCGTGTATACAGTATACACCCCTATAGTTACAACCACACAGATGCTGTTTCTTTTTATTATTCTCTTAAAACACTACCCATACAATAACAACATGAAATAATAATGATGCTTTCGGGAAGTAAGTCAACAGCAGTAGGTAAGTATGCATCTGTCTGTCGTTTCATATCGGGATTACAGCCACCAGACGTTCTGTCTGTCATTCTGAGTGTCTGCAATCACTCTAGAAAGCGCATTTACAGCTCAAGTTTTAGCATCTTTCCCAAGCCCTTAGATTCGTGCAGCGTGCACTCACACTAAAATGTATCCCACATCCCACTGCAGGGAGAGCATGTTCCATCCAATTCAATGGCGAAACTCAATAGCCGGATATTACCAAACCGAATTTTCCCATCGCCTATAAAAGTTTTATCTTTCAAAATTGCAGCAGAGGAGGAAATGTAGCATATACCTGCATGAGAATCCCAGGTATCACATCATCCAATTCAGCGCACGAACACTGTCGTAACTCGTAACTTGGTAGCTCTCTGGGATGGAGAGAAAAAGTTTTATATTTTATGACTCACATTATAATTATTGGTGTAGCTCAAATGCATACAGACGCACCTATGTACATACATCCGTAAAACCGCTCCTGGACCGGCAGGCTTGGGTTGTCAGATTTTTGACACCGGCTCGGGTCATTAACGGTTAACATTCATAAAAACATCTCGAGAGGAAAAAAGGTATGAGGCCAGCGTGGCAAAAGAAGAATCCTTGACAGACCACACTCACTTGTCGTCCCTTGCCTGGAGTCCCACAACTTTTTATTAACATGACATTTAATACTTGTGTTTGTGTGTGTACTGTGTCCCGTATATAAGCAATAAGCCTCACGCACAGGAGTAATAAGCTCGGAAAAAAAATCCATATATTCAGTACAATTTCCTATAGCAAGTCATGTTTACAACTAAAAGGCTCTCCCATTGAAATCCACTCATAATTTTCTCATGTATCTGTAGGGACTATCTCGAAAGCCCATACTTGTCCAATCTTCATAACATTATCTAGCCGTTAAACCATATGAGAGCATACCTGACAAAAACGCCATCATTCCTTTACTATACACTCCATGCATACTTATACCCAATCCCCCCTACTACATACATACATATCTACATCCCTATACTCCCCGTCCATTCACACCATTATAATACTTGAAGCTCACAGAGGAACTTGATAGAGCAAAAACCTTAAAGCTTCCCCATAAAAAACTACACACTCGAAAATACACTCAACATCCCCAGTTAACATTACATATTTACCTGTACACAGGTTTAACACTATACACACTCATATAATGGTCCCATCTCAAAAACGTACACACGCAAGTACAGACAACAAGCACATAAGCCCCTATAATGAAAACACCTTCAATTTAACAAGAAATACCTGTACACATTTAAAACTCATACAAGCATCATACGTTTCTCAAAGTAAGAGAAAAATTCTCCCCCAAATATCCAACTCTACACTCAACATCCAGCACTCCCGTCCCTTCATATACATACGCACATCTTCTCAGAGGAAGCTCCAGCCCCAAGGCTTTCCCAACCATGCTCCTCTACATACATATACATACATGTAGCATGAACAGCCCGATCCTGACAATGACTCTAATGCTAAAGCATAGGACATGATTCCATTCCCCTTCCATCCTCCAACTCACACCAGATACTCACAACTCCTGCCCACGCCATATACATACTAACCCTAGTCCTTCCTCACACACAGTGCCCAAATGCCCAAATCCAGAAACTATCTCCCGTGTGTAAATGAATTTTTATTAAAAAAATCCTAATTATTTCAATTCCCGGATATTCTAATACACCATCCCGAAATGAGGATTTATGCCCATATTTGACTCATATACGGCAGGGTCTCTGTCTCTGGAGCTATCTGGAGAGAGAGAGAGTATACGAGTATACGAGTATACGAGTGTACGACGGACGCTGTAAGAATTTTACGAGACGCCACTTCTGGTTAGGGGGGCCACGCCTTTACATTGAACCTCCGCATCTATGCTTTAACACACACTCTTCTACAGTCTACTCTACTCTACACATAAGGGAGGGAGACAGGGAGAGTACTTATGGATAGTATAGGATAGGGCACAGCTTGCTTGCACCAACTCCAACGTTTACATGGAGTATGAGGGGCTTTTTCCTCTATCACCATCAACGAACGTATACGAACGAATGCTCGTTTCCGACCGACGAGCTTAACCGACCCAAGAGAACCCATCTTTGCCGTTGCCGTCTCTACAAAATTTCTTCCCTTCTTCACCCTACCGTTCCACAATTTGATTTCTCTCTCTCTCTCTCTCTCTCTCTCTCGTTCCCTCACTCACTACTCGCATGTTGTAATACCTACTCCACACTCCAACTCTACAGCTTTGGATGTGTGTTCAGCGCAACTGAAATCCACAAGAGTCAGTTGCTGTTGGTAGTTTTTGCCCCTCACACATACAACCATACTCTCGCATTATTCTCTACTCTCTCAATTGAGAAGAGGTCTTTTTCCTTACTTTTTCCTACGGCGAGGAAGGAGCCGAGTCGAGTAACCGAAAAGCACACGCGTATAATAAGCACACACGAACCTCTATCGTAGTGGCTGTCAAAGTATTAACTTCTACATACTCCACGAATTCGAAGCTCAAAAGTACAAAGACTTGAAAAAGTTCCATCCGTTTTTCTCTCTCTCTGTCTCTCTCTCTCTCTCTCTCTCTCGTATAGTAGTCAATACTTAACAACAACACTCACATATTACGTGAGTTATCCCATTTGTGTGTGTGTATATGCAGGGCTTTGTGCATGGAATCAGTGTATTATTTACCTATAATAAAAAAAAGAGCCATTATTACTTCCAAACCTACGGTGCTCCAACCCTTCCTGGAGTTTGGACAACTGCTGGAGAGATAAGAGGGGGAAATATTTCGCTCAAGAATAAATATATATAGTAAATATATATATAGAGAAGGAATTTTGTGGATTTAAAAAAAAAAAAAAAGGAACAAGGGCATTAAGACTCATTTGAATCTAATAACGGGAGAAGTCACCATCCTCACTACAAGTGTTCCATACCAAGTGTACTTTTTCCCTCCATTTCTGTATTTTTAGAATTCCGTGTTCCTTTGGATGTATTAAGTAAAATATAAAGCGGGGAAGTCCAGAGGAATATTCAGGCTCTATCAACAGTATCAACAACAACCCTCTCGTGTATAGTCAATGGAACAGGATTAAAATAATTACTTCAAGCAGACACACACACAGGTCTTTTTCCCCGTATATATATAATATATGCAGAATTTTTATTGGGGCTTGCCATATAGGTTTTGTTTTTTTTTCACGAGATTTTAATATAATCTATAGAGTTCGGTCTCGCTGCGGTATAAAGGAACAGGAACAGGTTGTTCCTTTTCGTGGATCATTTGTAGACTGCCGTTATTTTGAGTAAGAATATCTTTTGGATTTGCAATTTAAGATTCCATATTAGTTCCAGAACGGAAACACAAGTGTGCGGTTTGAGTTACCATCTCCACTCCGTTGACTTCCAAGTGGATTCCTGACTTGACGGTTGACTTTTTTTGTTCATTGTGAGCCGTGATTTGACAAGGATTTCCAAGGATCCCCCAACATTTTGACAACATGTACAAATTTTGGATTCTAGCTTTAACGCTGTCAGGTAAGAAATGAATTTTAATTTACTTTTTAAATATATTTTTTTTTTACTTTTTTTTTTTGGGGAGAGGGGGTCGGTTGTAGGGGCACAGACTAGCCTCGGTTGTGTGAATGGCCGGTGGTTGTTGAGTGTATCTCTTCTAGACTTTGGTAAATTATATGTGTGATCTTTTGTGGAAGAGTAGGGTCTTTGAAGATGATATTTTTGCCACATTATACCCTTGGGAATGGTTCCCTGGAAGTTGGAATTCTCTTGTGAAATTCCCTCAAGACTGACAATGAGCATTTTTGTGGGGAATCCACAATCATAGTAATTAAGAGTAAAAGAAAAAAAGGTTTTACTTTTTTTTTTTTTTATTGGAGTTGAACTCGAAGTGTAGTGGATTAGGGTGAGGAATGTAGAGTTTTTGTGGAGGGTTTGATACATGTATATGTATGTTGGTGGGACGTGGAAGGCGGAAAAGGTTTCGGTGGGGATGAGTCGGGTAAATAATCATTTTTGCATACATAAATATTTATTAGATTAAGGTTTTGCGGTGCGGTGCCTCTCTCTGTCTTCGGCGGACATTTATCCCGTTTATGATTTCGGTATGTACTACTTCGACACAGGGGTGATGTGTTGGGATCATGATCATGGCGTTAGTTTGTCTCTCTGTAGGTAAAGGATGTAGAGCGTGCTCATATTTTATTTTGTGTAGGTTGTGGATTTGTAAGGAGCTGAGAGAGATATGGCTTTCTGCCGATTTCTTTTGGTGTATTTTCTGGGGAGCTTAGCTTGTTCCTGGCTTTGAAGTTACTCTGGAAATAAAGGGATATTTAGGAGGATTTATGTCAGGATTGTATATTTTATTAACGTCAAATTCACTTCCCATTCATTTGTTTTCCCTGTTACATGTGTGTTGGTCATATTCTGCTTGTTAATGTCGGGAATCATGCAGGCATGATGCAGCTTTTGAGATTTAATGTATTGCATCGAGTACCTTTTGCTGGCTGGCTGGCAGGTCGTATGGTCGTAATGTCTGAATGTCCTGAGAATTGCATGTTGAAATGTTTCGTCTACTTTTTTACATATTGTGTGTACTCATGTCCATAATACAGACAGTGGCCGAGTGGAAGTGAGCACAATGCATCGAGTCTTTTTGAAATGGTGGAAGCCTGTTGCGGAAATATCAAGCAAATTGCGTTTTTTGACGTTAAACTCCTAGTTTTTGAGTATGTTGGCTGTTGGCCACCTATGTATGCATACTTACATGATATTAGTAACTTGACATACAGACAGATCCCAAAGTCCTTCATTTCCAGCCGGCATTTTTTCTGGCAGTATCAGCAGTTTTTCTGTGGCTTGAATTACTTGATGTACTACGATGATGCAATATTCCGTGCAAGTTTTTCTCAGTGATGCATTTGGGATGATAAATTAATTCTAAAGAAAAAAGGTTGACATGGATTTGCTAAGGTCATCATTGTGAACTTGTTTTTTTATCTGAGTTCCTTTGATTTCAAACAGAGAAACCAGAGTATCGTAAAAGTTCGTTTATGGTGGGTTCGGTACAGCCCTTAATTAAAAGTTTGATACCTTTTCACTCACGATGGACTTTTAGGTTTGTGCTTGTATTTTTATGCAACCGCATCCTTCTCTCTGTTTTATGTTTGGGTTGGTACTTGGTACTCATTCTCTCTCATACGATATTTAAGGTATTTCAAGTTCAACGAATTTGTAAATATTTTATTTTCAGTCCGGTCCGTAGCATTAGGTAGAGTCTTTTGACTGCGAGAGATACGTTCATGTCCCCCATTAAATCCCAGCGCTGATTGACTTTTATTACGGAGGGACTCATCTTCCCAGAACAGTTTCCATGCGTACTCCATTACTAGCACTTATTAGATTTCCAGGATTTTTATGTCATGAACTGTTAGGGCCAGAGAGGGATTTCATTACAGGCATTGTTTGCTTGATATTTATATCCTCTCTACACCAGTGCATTTCAAATTATCTTGTATCACTTGTCTTTTTTGTGTATCTGATGTGGTCATGTGCGTAATCTGCTTTAAAACAAAAGAACATCAGGGACTTTGAGTGATTTACCAGTCAATGCTCTAGTGGTTGATTCTCGGAAGTTGGACTTGTCTAGGGGGGAAATGTATTTGTCTATGTTCCGATATTTTTGGGCGTGTTGTAGACGCCAACTAAGTACTTCATTGGAGAAGTTATACAGGTGGAAAATTACTGTATGACTTGGGCTGATGTGAAGGAAGCGTGTGTACAGGTTGTAAATCCTACTTATACCTTGATGAAGGATATTGGCACTGACATTGTGGATAAGAGAGAGGTGCCATACCCCCTAGTATTTTATTTGTCCGGTATGTGTGCCCAAGACTATTTATAGAAAGGGAGAATATGGTTAGTTTTCCCGACGGAAGACAGAGCAAAAATGTGTAAAGAGACATTAACTCAGTAAATTTAGAAATTACATGGAAATAATGGACATGAGAACTGAGGAAGTTCTAGCGCCAAAAACCACAGGCGGTGGTGGTCGTTCTCGTCATATTATGCTCTTATAAGGTACTACGGTGGACCCTTTCTTGAGCCTTGAGTTTTGATTAACCACAGGCCTAGACTTGAATGTCAGGAGGGCATAGGCTCAATAGCTACAGGTAAAATTATGCTTACTCCTAGTTTCCTCACATTTCCAATTCTCGGTAGAAAATTCGAATAACAAGTTTTCAACAAAGTTATTTATATGCGTAGTGCACGGTCACTCTGTGGATCTATATATGTACGTATGTATGTACTAAAACTGATTCCTATTCCTGTGTAAACTTTACACAATTATAATTCCAGTGGAGTGTAATTCCTGAACAAAGTAATTCGTACCTTGAAAGAAAATAAATGGAACTTACGTTGGAATTAAGTAGGGGAAAGCTCCTGGTAAACTTTGATTTTTATAAACGACCTCTCATTGTTAAATAGATTCAAGGGTGTGTTGTTCTCCTTAGTATGTAGTATCCCTTTTGTATGAGGGAACATCAGCTTGAATACTCCGAAGGTACAGAACTGGTTCATCGCCGTTTGTAAAATAAAAGGGTACACATATCATTAGCTCACCAACTTGCCTCACTACTACAGAGCTATCTCTCTATATGGAGGGATGCTACATAAAAACGTTCACAAAATGGTGACTTAAGTCTTGTCTTACTCTAAGACAAGAGTGGGCACCAACTTGGTTTCAAAACCGAAGCAAACCTGACGCTTTTTTTACTCGATTTTTTGGAACACTTAATTTTTTGTGCATTTGCTTTTGTTCACGGTACGTTCTATTAATATATAGGACTCCTTTATACATATCTACAGCATGAAGTATGCCTGAAGTATGTGCCTACCTGTTATTACTAGTCCTTTCGTGTACATGGACAGTTTTTCTTTCCAGTTGGTCGTCTACAAGTGGAACAGGTAGGTAGGTAGGTGGACTGGGCTAATCTGACAAGTCAAGTGTAGCTGACTGAAGGCGGGTTGAAAATAAACACATGGTAGCCACAACCAGAGAACCAGTGAAAAAGGCAATAAAGGAAGAAGCTAGAGCCCTTTCAGAATTTTATATTGTAACATGCTGAATTTATTTCTCTTGTTCCTTTTTCCACCCAGTGTTCTTGTGGTGAATTGTCCGAGTGGAAACAAAGGGTTCGTAAAAATGGAACCTCTGCAGAACCTTTCTATCCATTTTATCCACACGTCAAACTTCTCTGGTCAGCCCGTTTATCGTAGTTTCACTCGCAGTCCGGAGAGACAATGGCTCTACTGTTGGAAATCCTATTTCAAGAAGATAACCAGATGCAATTAGGATGTATAAATAAATTTTTACGGACTTTTCATTATCACTACCACCCTATTCTCAATCTTAATGTTCTCTTAGTATAAACCAGAACGGGAGAGAGAGACAGTTTATCTTGTCAGTACCTTTGTCTTCAATTGGTTTAGCAGAATCATTGGGAAATACGGGTGAATATAAATAAATATTTGACAGGCGTTGTACTATATATGTAGATATGTATAGATATAAGTATACCCAGCATGCATCTTATCCCTTCACAGTACTGGATCTCTTGTTAGTTGCCATGGGTCCTCTGTAAACTCTATCCTACTTGGAGATTCCGTGAGGCTACGACTACTAACGCTCATAAAAACACCCCTCTCTCGGTAGTTAAAATTCTTCTCCCGCTTCATTATGTTGTATCTTAATTTATTCCGAAGTTGCTATTTATTTTAAAAATTAAAATGACCGATAAGCCGTCAAGATAGAGTAGCTAGACGAGGGGGTATTTGCATTTTAATGTAAATTCATTTTTCTTTACAACAGC
Organism: Allacma fusca; assembly: GCA_947179485.1. Taxonomy (NCBI): domain Eukaryota; kingdom Metazoa; phylum Arthropoda; class Collembola; order Symphypleona; family Sminthuridae; genus Allacma; species Allacma fusca. The sequence continues at coordinate 15,323,504 of OX359247.1, forward strand.
TTTAGCTCTCGACGCGTCCGGGCTGAAGCCTCAGCTATCGAATATGATAAATTGGGCAAAAAGTCAAAAACCCCTTGAGTACGAGACAAGTTGAGTGAGGGTGTATACATATTTGTACACGTATTTGTACACAGTTCAGTTTCAGTCAGACATCCTCTCCAGACCGTAATGAGCAATGAGGTATACACACGCATGTTTCAGTTAGTTAGAACAACAGAACATCAAAGTTTGCCCTGTTACTACACTTAATATCCCTCTACCTCCACCGTCGAGATAATATTTGTTAAATAATGAAAAATGCAAAGTACAGGGTGCAAAGGAAAGGCTGTAGAGACAATCTAGTCTAGTGTACTTATAGATACTTATATTTGTAATAGTAATATATACGGTGCATCCTACCAATCCCTCCAGCCTTCCTTGTTGTATGTATATATATGACTGGAGCATGGGCCTGATGGTTGGTTGATCCATTCGGATTAGACGGAGGAATGAGGGTTGAAATTTTAGGGTAGAAAAAGAATGATGCGTTGCAATGCGAGCGAAAACGTGTGTGGACTTCACATTATTCAGGAGTAGTAGGAGATGAATTGTAGTAGTAAACTATAGCAACATTATGATACAGACACAGACTATGAGCCGGTATAGATACTGTAATGTTACAGTCCTACGTGAGGACGCATGATTCATTCGCAAAGAATTATTTATGATTTCGCTTCCATTGTGAGCAATTGTGTGAGTGAGTCAGTGTAGAGTCCCAGTAGTGCAACGAAATTTACAATTTCCTTTTAAATTACACATAGCCAATGATGCGTTCACTACTGTTCTCATGATATGACGATCATGTGTTGGCTCTTGGCTCTCGGACGACTCATCAGTCAGAGTGTTCTCAATGCGTGCAATATTTTCAGATCTCTATCTCATTTATGCCTTTTGATCGTGTTTGTTGTTTATTGTGAGCGCTCAGTGCAGTCATGTCCTCAATGCGTACTCTTCTTTTGTTCTATGAAGCTAAATTCAATTATTACATTTATATTCACATCCGTAACTTAATACACCGTTTCTTTCACTCACTCTCTTCTCTGGGTCTGGGTATAATGAGCTGGCGAGGAAGCCACACCAGATGGTTCCATGGATATGAGTTTTCTTGTATCATTTTACAAAACTGATTCCATTTACTGGCTCAAGCCTGCGAGAGACATTATTATATGACTAATTTTTGGTTTCCACGCTTGCTCTGACCTTGTCGTCTTCATCAAGTAACATTAAAAGTTCATTAAAGGTGTCCAAAAAGTTGGGGTTTAAAGACCTATACTTACATTCTTTTCTTACCTTCTTCCCCTTTACCATTCTTCTTCCAGGGAATGAGGGAATACTCGTGTACACAGATATACGATCTACATAAAACTTCTGCTGCCTGCGGAAATTGACAGAATGGCCATAAAATAAAATGATTCCCTTCGCTGCCATGTCCAAGTTATCGGACGGTCACTCTTATTGAGTTATAATTCACAAATCCTCCCACATTGATTTTTGTATCTACTAGATGCACGACAAAGTTGACATATGTATCTGTCCTTTTCTAAGTGCTTTGCATACAGCTACAACCGTTTCAAGGGGGGAGTGAATTTTTTTTTCCGAATCACGCTGTCCTTATGAATAACTACATTACAAGCTACATTTTTCTGCTCCGACCTTAATCTTTTAATCCAATAAGCGATTTCGTTATTCAACTTGTATTCTGAGCAGGAAAGAGCTCAGGTTGGGCTTGCAGAGGATTTTGTGGTTTTTAGGGGAAAAAATTCCCGTTCGTGCAAAGGAGCCTCAATGGGGTTAGGATATTCTGTTTTGAAAATAGTTTTTTTCTGTACATTTCCTATCCATCCACCTACTACTACTACTACTACTAATGGATGATTCAACAGGAAAATATAGGTTTGTGTTGAACCTTGAGGAGGATTCGTATTCACCTGGAAGTAAACAAAGGAAAATTCGAGAAGAGAATGTAATGGTTGTGGAAATTCATACCGCCTTGCTTGTGCTGTAAATGGTATGAAGGAAATTGAATTTGGTATTGGTTCGGTCGAGAAGCGGGGTTGGGATCGGAAAATGCATTTACGAACGATAGACTCACTTGTGTGCTCAACCTATTTGCTTTGAAACATTTCATCTTTTTACAACTTTCGTGAGCGTAAAAAAAGTGATGGAAGGAAGTGAAGCGGACCGCATTGTGTGTATATATTCTTTCTTGCAAGTCCATAGTATCTGTATGTGTAAGAGCAAGAGCCGACGGCTTTATGAGTTTTGCATCTTCTTCCTCCCGACCGACTGGTGTAAAAGTCATGATGGTGAGACGTGCTGCTGGTGTATACTCACGTCTGTGACCTAAAGTCATTGCAGTTAGAGACGACGTGCTGTCTTCTGCCGGACATTTATCTTCAGCTTTTCATCAATTAAATGAAAGGTTTCGTTTGTAAATTCATTTCCCTTCAATAAGCTCGTAGATAAATAAAATATTGGACTGGTCTTCTCTCTGAATGGTCTTAATATACATATATCTGTACTATTCGGGACTTCCAAAGTTCATCAGTGTTGCATCCTGCATGCTGCATTGTAGGGTAAACTTTTACTCTATACTCAAAAAAAAAAAAAGAAGTGTGATATGAAAGCACGCGGGGCCGACCAACCATTTGAAATCTCAAACTTGGACATACCAAATCAATGTTTTGAGCCTTCATGTTCATCATCGTGTTGTTCAAATAAAGCAAGACTTTGACATTATGTTTTTCTTCCCTTATAAACAAATACATAACTGTAATTTCATTTTTCTGGGTAGTTGCCTGAGCGGAATGAACTATAGGGGATAATTTATGACGTCAGCTGTAGTAAGTCAGGAGTAATCAGGATTATTCATAGATCTATTCGGACTCCTCGAACGTACTATCTATACATATACATAAGTACAAGTTGTGTTGATTAGCTGGGATTGATAAGTTCGACATTTTGAGGATCAGTAACCAAACTGGTGTTGGCGGAGCTCTCTCAGCTCAGCCTCACCGCTTGTACAAAATGTTACATACCTGCTTAACTGACATGACTCAAGTCTGTGTAAAAGGAAGACAGGTTATCCGTTGTGGTAATGGTGCGATGCAGCGCTTTTAGCAGCTGCAACATCACCATCAAATGAACCAAACAGGACAAGTTAAATAGGTTTTTCTTGACGTTTGAGAGAGGTGCATCGTAGGAACGAGTTGTACCTATTATATGTAGATATAGCATTGCATGTTAGCCCTTTTCCTCTACCTTTGTGTCTGTCCTGCCTGTCTATGCTAAAACATGCTAACCTGACTCGGACTGGGTGAGTAAGTCCAAAGTTTCAGGTCTAAATTACAGTATGGGTTACACTCTCATGAAACCATGCGTTTTTGTTGGATATCCTCACACGGAACATACCATAAGTAATTTATGTGGGCTTATACGGGAAATTAATGTGCATGTATCTATGTATGTAGGTACTAGATATACGCATACTTTTATTTCATATAGAGGTACATGAAATTCCTGTTCTCTGCCTCTAATTCACAATTCTTACGTCCCCATAACTCCAGTCAATTGAATCTCTAGGACTGGTCTGTGCTTGACAAATTCATGTGTAATTTTTCATACAAAGTATGTATGTACTTTTTGGCTCTATGGCCCATATATATTGTGTAGGTTGTATGAGAGACTGTCAAGGCATGGGCTCTACCTACAGACGGAAGTATATATGTATGTATGTGCATAGCAGTGGGGTAACATCATGCACGGTAATTGTTCTTGAACGGAGCCCAGCATTGCACTTTACATGCATGGTTTTAATTTTAATATATGGCTCCAACTTTACCCATGGTAACGTGTAACCACTCCGGAATAATTTACCGAGTGGGTCTTTTATTATAAATCCCTCCCAAGAGCTCCATTTTATTTTCATGATCAAGTTTTGCGAATTTCATGTGAAATGCACCCTCCTCCCGACTTTGTTCGCCTTTTTTTTTCTTTTCTTTTTTTTTACTTTATACCAAGTAAGAGCAAGCACCAGCCTCGTCATGAGAAATTATGCACTGACTTAACTCTTTGAGTAGATGGAAGTGGTAATCCTTCCTACACGCTAAAAATGTACCCATGGCTTTGGAGGGTTTACCTTTCCGGCACAATAGGCTTAGACGTTGACCGTTTTTAACATTTTCCCTACGTGGACTTCAAATTGTTGGTAGGCTGAGTCGAGTTATTCGTTAGTCACAAGTCACAGCGGTTGTCGGGATGTCATATATGTATATGAGTAGGGGCATGGCTTCCTTGTGCTCTAACCTTAAAGTCCCTCTTGGAAAACTATGTTTAGCTTTATTACTGAACTGATGCTAAAAAAAAATTGGCAGTATTATTCCTCCAAGTAATGCCATTTGAGCACGGGTATAAATTACCTTATATGCACACTTAAGTGTGAAATAAGGTTGTTAACTCGGGGCTTTTGGAAATACTAGGGAGTAATGTTTATTCTGTTATTCGCCATATTGCAAAAATAATACGAGCCCTACCTACCTTCCCCTCAAGTTTACATATTCCACACACACACACACACACTACACACACATACACTTAGAATTAGCCATATAGCATCCTAGCCAACTTATTTATGTGTGACTTGACTTCGTTAATGGTGTTTTCTTTCTCCCAAGCTCAAGCTCTTTTAGCCAGTAGTGTTGTTGGAGTCATTAGGAGGGCTAAGATGTTCTAACTGGGTTTTAGTAAAACGTGGTAATTTTTTTAAAAAACTAATGGCAGTTACTTAGTCATTGATATGAAGCCTGTTCGTCTGACGTTAAGGTTAAGAGACATTTGCCATATTATTATTAATATAGCCAACGTTGAGCTCTGAATGAGCATGTGTGTTAGGAATTTTTTAATGATTGCCCTTCACGTAATATTCTCATAAGTCATTAGGTAAAAAGCACTGGCAAACAGAGGAGAAAGGAAATGGGTATGAAAGGATTATACCCAGGATCATATAAGGTTGGGAGCGTAGTAAGTACACGTTATCCGTTATATTAGCAAGTCGAGCCATCATTTGGTTTGGTAGGGAGCAAGTGCACCTGTCATTTCCATGTTGGATAAAAAAAAGTAGGAAACCTTAGAGGTACAAGTATAGTTGCCCAGGAGTGCTCTTTTCCCTTCGTCTTACCTATGTATGTATGAATTTGCCAACGTCGCTTTATTGCCTTTTGCCATCAAGCATTCACAATTTTACAATAGGAATGGCAAAGGCAACGTTCGGGTGTTCTCTCAACAAGACAAGTCAAGTCGAGTGTTTTCCACCACCATCATCCACTTCTTAACTGTACTCTCACGCTGCATTAAGTATGCCACCATCTGTATCTTCTTGGCTGTCATCGTGTCTTGAATCCCTGGGTGAATCATGCTTAAGCTCATTTACACTTATTTTCCTGTATTTATTCTACTTACATCAATGCACATAACACCGCTCCTGCCTATCTCCTGTCCTCTGTACTTATATTGGAGTTGAGACTGTTGAGAGTATGATTTTTACGTCCTGAGTACTACAGATACTACTGTCCCTAGGAATACATACTGTACATAAGTATCTACATATATAAAAGTATGAGACCATCAATGGCAATGTCTTCCGTTTAACTTGAAATAATGTTTCAAATTACTCCCTTGCTCGTACAAGTTTGAGTGGAAATTCCTCAGAATAATATTATTCTTCAAGGTACGTAAAGTCTAATGGTAATAAAAGCCTCCCTATGAAACACGGGAGGAGGCAAAGCACGAAGTGCTGTAGCTTGGGAGTATTCAGGAGAATTATCAGTCCTTGCTAATCTTGTAACTATAAGTGTACTGGGCAGGAATTGCACCATAAGGTATTTAGGTATAGATATAGATATCTGTAGATACATGATGGGTTTTTCTTCTTCTTATATATGATTGTTACAATAATAAGAAAAAATAACACTTGACTCGTCGTGAAGCTTCCCCTTGCGATTATGGCCCAGTCGTCAGTATTTTGGACCCAACTGCAATGTCCATTTCATATATATGTACTGTATGTATGTATTTGAAAAATAAGGCACGACGCCATCCCATCCTATAATGAGACTGGTGAAATACAAGTTCAAATGTTGATGGATGGGATTAAATTGTTAGCAGAAATTATATCCGTGATTCACGAGATTTGGAAGAAAAAAAAGAAATTTGTTTGGCTATTGGCTACAAATCAGACAATAGTTTCGTTAAAGTTTGATTACAATTCATTCCACTATCTCGAATAAATGCTCCTGGGTTTGGTTTCCCCCCGTCACTTGTTGTTAGCTTATAGTAGTAGTAGTGGTTCTGTCAGGAAAAATGTAGCAGTACTTGAAGTGGATGGAAAGGAAACAAGGAGTTCAAAGAAAGAAGGCATTCATCCATGGGTTGACGATGTCAGTCGTTCTCAATTTTTACAACTAGCAAAAGAACTTAAATTTCCTTGATGTTCCGGCGTTCCGCCGTGCCCTTCTCTTCTTCTTCTTCGTCGTATCATCATCATCCTTCGTCTGTGGCTGCTATGCACATAATACGTGACTCCTGGTTGACAGTGTTAACTCAAGTAATATACCTATATAATGTATATGTAGATAATGTGCCGGTACCGGTAGTTATAAAATATATAGATATATCTATAAAAGTATATGCTAAAAATTCGGTTTACCTAGAGTAGAGAGAACTTGTGAAAAACTCTTTTTGACAATGAATGTGCATAAAAAGTTGAACCAGAATTCCAGTGGTTTCCACATATTTACATTTCAAGTGAACCATACTGTGCATATCATGCTCACTTGATCAAATGAAGTTTAAATGTTTAATAGTTCAATTCTCGCTCAAGCTACCAATCCCATTCCCATTCCCATTTTCATACTTTTTCTCCATCTCATCTCAACTACTTTACGTTTCGTATGTAGACCAAAGTTTTTAGAGCACTCGGATGGACCATCACGGTAATTAAACTAGATGTGTCATTTGCAACTTGTAAGGAATCGCTTGAGTCGCTGTGTGTATATATGTATTTAGAGCTACAGCTCTGTAAATATATGATGTATGTAGGTTGTAGGACTATTACTCATCTTTTTATCCCTTTGCTACATAGGAAGAAGGTGATTTGCGAAATTGTGAACTTTTTTCTAACTCTGAAACTACATTAGAACATTAGCTTTCTATGTCGACTAATTTATAAAAATTGAAAAGGAAATTTATAGCGAATGTGTGTGTAAAAACATTTCCTTTGGAGTGGAGGGTTGTAAGTTAGCAAAAAGTTGGCTCAAAATGGGATGGAATTCGCACCATGTCGCTCCCCGACCATTGAAGTCCACATTCACAAAGGCACTACCAGTACTTTATCTCTATCTCTCTATTAATTAGCAAAATTAAAAATTTCGCCGTCTCCCTGAATATACAATCATATATTTTGTAGATCAAACCAACCCATTAACTTTAATCTTGATAGCATTCGTTGCAGTAGCTCTAGCTGCATTTGTATATAACCATAAAAATTGATTAAACTTTTCTCTCATTTGAGCTTAGTAAGTCGAATTTTGAAGATTTTGAGCCTGTTGATTGTTCCAAAATATACAGTATTCTCTGTCTTTTATATATACATACTTACTTATACTTACAACTGGTACTGCAAGTAGAGAACGTTATAATTATAAATGATTGTGGGTGTACCGTATACGGACATGAACTGACTGAGTAAGAACGGCGGAGAGACGGAAAAAAATTAAGAAAAAGTTTCAATCTCGACTCGACTCATGTCAAACTCTACATATGTATCTACATATATCAAATCTATCCTTTGTGCATTGGGCACTGAGAATGAGATAAAGTTTTCGTTTCCCAGCCAGTATGAATTATCTTTCCAATTTACGCATTTTATCAACCAAGTTTCATTTGATGTGATCACACATTCCCTCTCGTTTTCTCTATAAAAACATGCTTCTGTGTATTTCTCCTGATTCATGAGACACGAGAGACATAAATACTGCCTGTGGATAGGGAGATAGGTTAAATTGAAATAGTTTCTTAAGACTCTAATAATTGTACAAGTACAAGGAGACATCGACATTATCTCAAGACCGTTTTCAAGATTATAATAATTAAAACTCAATTCGCCTCTAGTATGTGACACACTGACTGAGTCAGTAATTAATGATTAAAAACACTGTGGACGTGGAAGTGTCCCAACAGTTTGACTCAGTTTTATGAATTTCTCTCTCTCTCTCTCTCTCTCTCTCTCTCTCTCCCTCTTTCTGTATTCTGAATTAAAATCATCAAGTGTGCAAATGACATGGAGTCACCATGGTGTGTCATTACAATTTCCTTAAACCTGAATGCACCATCTGATGAGAGTGTGAGTCTAAAAGGCAGCAGAGGGATGCGTATCCTTTAATTACTATTATACTTTCTAATGTTATGTTAGTTACAGCACAGCATTACTTACTATTACTTGAGCTATTCACATTGGGAAAAATGCACGAATCCCTTGTGGCAAATCAGCTAAAGTGATACCTACGCCAAAATTACTGATTTGAACAATCCGCAGTGACTTCAGTTGTTTCAGCCTGGCCTACCTTCTTATGCCTCTTGTCTCCTATGTATATCTCTGTATGTAGCACATATGCTAAATTAGATCAGGGCTGGTAATACAATGTATTATTTACATTTTCAGCCTTAAGGAAAGTTTTTCTTCTCGTGTGCCTCCCTCCTTCCCCCTGTCAGAGTCACTTATGCGAGACTTTGCAGTTCATCCAATGTTTTTATGTAATTTGAAATTTAAATAATACTAGTACTTGTGTCCACATTTGAATTAAGTGTAATTTCCTTTGAATTTGACTTTAAATCAAAAAATTATCCCAGTATATACATTGAGACGTATACACCACCAGGCAGGTGCTTATTGTTTCACCTTATACGTAATGTACACTTTATATTATTATTATTATAATATTTACTGTACTATTATTTAAATAGATATTGTTTCAATGAAGTGACGCCTTCCAATGACTACGCAAACAGGTACACTATAGAATTTGTAAGGGGAATTTTATCTTCATACAGTCAAAAACCGTAAATCTTTTCATGGCTTATTTGGTGAAATGAAATTGTCGGTTGGGGCGGACGGCTTTGTAATTGAATAGTTTATTTGCAATTTGCTTATTACTCGGAGGGAAAATTTGCTTACACACATATGGATAGGTACAGAAAATTGACTAGTCTTGGAACTTGAGGCATATCAAATATCCTTAGTGCTGACAGCTCCTGTGGTCTAAATACTTGTAACGTTTAAACAAGTGTCTACTCTAGTGTCGTTTAAGTGATGAGGAGCTCATGTTAGTCGTTCCATTTCATTATTTGCTCTAAAGAGAAATGCTCATTGAGAATGTGTTAACCGTTATATATATAGGGAATTTCTGAAGGTTATTACACCGACATCAAAGCGTTGAGGCAGAAAAACTTTCTCAGCATGATTCCAGCTCAGATTTCCTCCATTAAAGATTACCAACGTCGCGTATGACAATTAGCGGTTGTGATAGGACCTAATCGACATCCCATAAAAAATACATTATTGTCGTCTAATAAATCTGCATACGAATGCTCTCCCAGAGAGACTAATGTCATGATGTGTGTTTCTTTTTTTTTCTTGACGGACTCCGAGTCTGTGGGCATTGAGCATGTTTAATTAAGTCAATGTTTACAATTGTAAAATGCTTTGTTTCCAACCTGGTAATTACATGAGTGACTACAATAATTACATATACATAGCTATAAGGTATTATATAACAGAGAGGAGACCTGGACTCTTGTTGTTTTTAACATCCCCTTTGAACTGCAGAATATGGTTGTCGGAGAGTAAGAGAATTACCTTTGCAACTTAATCACCGATGAAGGAAACACGATAAGCTAAGTCATGAAGGCAGCTACCATAACTTTCCTATGTGTATTAATTCCGGCACTCTCTTTACCTTTGTTGAGTTGCCGCTCTGCAGTCTCCACTTGTTTTGAAACGTCCGTACCTATGTATGCTGCTTGTATCTCTCTCTATATATGTCTGTTTTTCTGTCTGCAACCAAGTCATGTTGAAGATAAATAGTAGTAAGATTGAGATTGAGACGTCGGTAGTCAGATCAAATAGACTCTCATATACATAGTAATTTAGTAGTAGTGGTGGTGGTGGGTAGTAGATGAGAGCAGTTAGTAACCTGTAAATTTTAACTTGGCTCTTTTACTGTACAGACCAGTCAGATCCTTTTACTCTCTGAGAGTTACTCTTGTCACCATAAAGTTACAAGAGAGCAAAGACTGGAACTCTTAAGTGCAATGCCACTAATAGTGTGTACACGACGAGACGTACTACGAGGTTCTGTATTGAGGGAGAATATAAAATGAGAATTTTTATGCGTGCGGAAAAAGCGCTTACATGTAAAAATAGGCATTATTTATAGCTAATGGTGCATCCTCCCTTGATGTCGGTTTTCATTGGTTTGGGTGGTATTTTTATGATAAGGACTCGACATATAACCGTTTTGTGTAAACACTTGGAAGAGAGATTCCTTAAGAAAATAAATACTTTGGAAACTTACAAATAAGGATTATGAAGAAACTTTATATTTAATGCATACTGGCATGTGTACATATGTACGTACATATATATGTAGGTATATGCACGCATTGTATACGTTCGAAATCATACAATGATGATCTGTTCATCTACTGGGCTCTAGTAATACGATCAAGAATGTATGTATGTGCAGTGTTTGTATAGATAGATACTTGTAGTGATCGAGCCATGTAAACACATCAGTAGTGCTGGGCACTGACACTGACAATGAAGGGGATAATTCTGTAGCCCAAAGTTGCATTCTGTGTTAATGGTACGTAGAACATAACCACGTTGTTGGAGCGCTTTCCAGCGTACGTTGAGTTGCCTAATACATTTCCAACAGAATTGGGTTTCTTTGGAACGGGCTTGAGTATCTTAACAAACGGCTCAACTGCCTAGTTAATATTAATAACTACTCATCAAGACTGCTTATGAAATGAACCTATTAGTCTTTCTTTTGAATAAAAAGCTCTGCTCTTCCTCTGTGTCTTGCAGATCATGGTAGAGAGTGAGTGAGAGAGAGAGAGAGAGAGAGAGAGAGAGAGAGAGAGAGAGAGAGAGAGAGAGAGAGAGAGAGAGAGAGAAGAGAGGGAGAGAGAGAGAGAAAGACGAAGTGAGTCGGCCAAAGGATGCATTTTGAAATCAATGGCGTTTCTTATTTTTGATGAGCAACAGTATAAGTTGTCTTATCCTTTTTGTAGTTTCTATAATCTCTGGTTTTCTTCTTGCCCTTGCCTCTTCACCGTGGCCCTGCTCTCTCTTTCTTTCTATTTCCTTAATAGAGATAGTCAAGGGAGATCTGGAAAGATGAAATGATGTGTGAACGCAGTCTCAATTTATCTTTTGTATGTGTCGATGCAGGCCTGCATACATATGCATACATAGGTGTACATATGTAGTTCATATGGATACATGTCACACGTGTTCAAGTGTTATTTATTGCAGTAATGATGCTAGAGCTAGCCTTTCTCTTTCTTTTTTTGCCTAAAGTATATAGTTTTACATATTTACGGGAATGATGCTTACTAGTGTAGTGAGATTTGGATATTGTTGGAAGTGAAGCATGTAAGTCATGCTCATTATTAGGGATTGCTGAAAGGTATAGGTTACCAGTGTCATGGTAGGGATCTGTAGTACTGTAGTACTATGTATGTGCCTAATTTGAGGTATGGCCATGACTGATTGATGACCTATGCTAAAGATTATTTCCTGTTTTAGCATTTGGGAAAAAAATAAACTTTCTGGTGATTTGATAAACATTATATGTAGAAATTTCTCATTTTGTATGGGAAAAAAGCAAGTTTTCCAACTCAGTAATGGCTTTTTTATTCATAACGAAAGTGAATTGAGCCTTTATTTGCGTAATTATATCATTTAGGATTTAGTTTTATCAGGTCGGTACGCACCCCAGCTCTGCTCTTTACGCACACGCACACACACTTCGATGCATACTTGGGGGCTGGAGATATGAAATCATAAAAATAAAACTCGTGGTAATAGCTCTCGCTTTAAATAACAGTGAGAAATTGGTTACAGTTTGTTGCCTGTGTCCTGAACTGCTTGATGGCTATGTGTGTGTGTGTGCTTAATCTAAAGTACTGTATACATTTTGTATGAGACGCATATCTATGTATGTACTTAAGTATACATATATGTATGTATGAATTTGCTTATGAAATGAGGACCAACGTGAGACTTTTGTGTGTTGACTGTCAACTACCACCACTGCACTGCACAGTACAGTGAAAAACATTCATCCATGAAGTATTTCAACCTCATTCCTTTTTCTTCATCTTTCAACGTCTGAATTTATTGTTAGCGTGGATATTTATGGGATTTCTTTTCTTCCTTAAAAATAAATGTTGTAGTAGAAGCAAGTGCAGTGGAAGATATTGGAGCCTTTGCCCTCCACCCCAACGCAGTAGCACATACATGTCATGTCACAAGCCCATGAAGACTTTTTAAACGGAAGCTATACATTTTCTATCTATGACTTGGACTTGACGGTTATACAATATCTATGCAAGTTAGGAAAAGTGAGAAAACACAAGGGGAGAAAAACATCGATGTGCATACAGATTTCATACTTCATACGCACATGCTGAGTAATTAAACTTAATACATAAGTACCTATGGCCTATGTTCAGATGTATATAGATATGTTCTACGTATCTACTCGTTAAGGGGCACATACATACATACATATGTAAAACAAACAGCTCACTTCGGCAGACTCTAATCAGAAAAATAATAATGTCCTTGCTCTGTGGTTAGACTGTTGAAATACTCTGCTGGGCTGAGTATGGTTTCCAATAGGATCTATGTATATCTATAAAATGTGTTAAAGTAACTGAGTGAGCACCAGAGCTGTCCAAAATACATGGTATTTTAAATACATGTATTTCAAATACGTATTTCAAATACATTTTTGTATTGTGTATTTTGTATTTTTGTGGCTAGGTATGTATTTTGTATTTTGTAGTTTGTATTTGGTCTTACGAAGCAATGTATTTTGTATTTTGTAGTTTGTATTTTATCTTACGAAGCAATGTATTTTGTATTTTGTAGTTTGTATTTTGTCTTACTTAAGTAAAGTAAGCAATGTATTTTGTAGTTTGTATTTTGTTCGCTATATAAACTACTTGTGTTTTTTGTTGGCGCACTTTCTTTGGGTTTGAAAATTCCGTTTATGCCAAAAACCAATCAAATCAATGAAGTAAAACGAAATTCAATCGTTTTAACATCCCATAAAACTAAATTCCAGATTTTGTATGTTCTACGTTTCAAGTATGTACTTTCTATTTTGTAGTTCGTATTTTCGTCGCCTGAAGAATGTATTTAGTATTTTGTAGTTTGTATTTTCTACTTTTTGAGTATGTATTTTGTATTTTGTAGTTTGTATTTTCGACGCCTGAAGAATGTATTTTGTATTTTGTAGTTTGTATTTTCGACGCCGGAAGAATGTATTTTGTATTTTGTAGTTTGTATTTTCGACGCCGGAAGAATGTATTTAGTATTTTGTAGTTTGTATTTGGGAAGCATGTATTTTGGACAGCTCTGGTGAGCACCCCTTGCCAAATAGATAAGGAGATGGAGAGGAAAGTTAAAATACCAATGTGGAGTTAAAAGCATGAATTTTTCTCCTCACTTGCTCCTCAGATGCCTGCACTCTTCTGTGACTCGTTACTCACTTGTCAACACCTAATAGGCATTTACACTTGTAATGAGTTGATTTACATTTCTCATGGAGTGCCAATCATAATATCAATACTTCAATCTCCTGGCATTGTCTTGCTCTTTTTCAAGCACGTGTCAGCAATGGTTAAGTTATGAATAGAATGCAACTCTTAATTTTTTTTTCTCTCACTCTACACATTTCCTTTGAAATTGCGATTAGTCGCTGCCAATTGATTAGGAGCCGATAAGAGAGAAGGAGACAAGCCGCACGCCTGAATAATGAAACGGTGTAACAGTAAATAGACGTTTTTGTGTGACTTTTTACTTTTATAATTTATTGCCACCGTCTCCGTTCAGGACTTTTGCATTTAAGAGAGGTGTAATTACAATCCAATACAGAACCATGATGGCCTGGGAAGACTTCCTTTCAGAGGATGTGTTTAGTTATAAATATATACGCAAATACATAGCCATGTCTATGAGAGAAGCCTCAGAACCATTTAGTGGTATATAAATACATACATAGGATTACATTTTATGTATTTATACATGTGTGTAAATTGCATCTATAGAAATAAGGATTATATGCAGGATTTCATGATGTTCGGATATTATCCGGTAGTTAGGTTTTAATGTTCATTACCATTAACAACTGTGGTAGTCTCCTGTGAACATGACTATATGGAAAAATAAATAACTCATTTGTCACCTCCTTTGATTTGAAAGAGTTTTTTTTTTCGTGCTTAAATTGCTACTCCATGAAATGGGAATGGGACACCATTGAAATGTTTTTAAGAGTTGTTTAAGTATCTTTTTTTTTGTTACCGTTTCTTTCTCCTGCCTTGTCGTGTTTATAATGTATATTAGAGTAGAGTTTGGATCTTGTAATAATAATGTTCGTTGGGGGAGTTAGAATGTGATGAATGTGTTGAATCATCATAAAAACAAAAGTTTGTAGTGGGCATTGTGCGTGAGTGTATATAATATATTTATTTCTCTGTGTATAGATAGATAGATATACAATCGTTGTTGGTGGCTGGAAGACTAAGAGTTGTGTAATGTTATGTTGTAGAATTTCTCACAATTGTGCATGAAATAGCTGAGTCTCATCATAGTGTTTAAAGCTATTAAATCGCAGGAATGAAAATATTCTATAAACTTACAGCCTCAGTTGTGATAATGTTGATTCACCAATTGATTGCATGAGTCATGACATCACATCACACTAAAACAATTTCAAATCATAAGGCTCACATAATTGTAAGAAATACCATCTCTCTGTCTCTCTGCCTCTCTCTCTCTCTCACTCTCTCTCCGTCTATCTGGCCTGCCCCTCCGGAACAGTTCAACACTTGTAATAGTCACCAGAGATGTGTGGAACTATGGAACATGGATATTATTGTGAACTTGTAAAAAGCGTGTGAAGTTCAAAGATTTCTTCTACCACTCCTCTGTCGGACGAGGTTGGTTGGGGTGTTATTTCTCTCGTATTTCATAAATACAAAGTAACCATGTGTAATGTAATGCCCAGTCATGAATGTCATTGGGACTTGAGTAAACATTTTGTCACGCGAAGAGGAAATGGAAATAACTTCACGCGGCTTGTGTGGTTGTTGTTAGGGCTGGGAGAGTGAGTGTAGTAGGAGTTGTAAGTTTGTAGTAGTAGTTGGGAAGACAGCAGCATGAACAACAAGATCCTGTCTTTCTTCCGACGTTCCGACCCAACATGCATGTAACACAAATTGGGATGGTTGGAAATCTTAGGACTCAAGTATTGGTTACAACCAAATATTTTGACATGGTTCCAAATACAAACTGTAAGTACTTCATCACACCAAGAGTTCATACTATGTATATGTATATGTACGGAACCTCGGATGAGGACGGGTTAAGAGGGAAGAAATCTTTAACGATGAGAATTCTAAGCTTGCCGAAAAATTATGGACGAGTCATTCTGTCAGTCTATTACTATACACACAAGTTGCATACATACGCCGTAGTTACAATGATTTCTTCACTTCACGTGCGCTGCAATTTTTCGTAGACAGTACTTTGATGAAATATGGTTCCAAGTGGAAAGTAGCAACTGTAGCAAGTTTTCAAAGGCCGGAGTGGAGGAGAAGTTCCTCGAACTTCATTATATTCCTTCTGTGATAAGGGCCAAACTACAATAATTTTACATGAATGCCGAATGCAGACTCCAGCATTATAAAGTCAATGCCTTAGTTTAATTTTCCGATTGAAATCTGAATCTTTAAAAGGAGAGTTATGAATTTTAGTATATATATCATGTCTCACCACTCGCTCGCTAGCCTGAGATTATAGGAATGGTTATATGTAGATATATGTAGATAGATCTATACTTATGTGTATTCACTTCATATGTAGAGCGCTTTTTATCAGTGGAGTGACAAAAGGTACCATTACCATTTGTACTGAGGCGAGGTAGCTTTGTATTATTACACATGATATTTTTCGATCCCTCTGTGTGATGCTTCTACTCGATTCCTGAAAATACATCAAGACTATTATTATTTCAAAAAGGAAGGAAAAGCATACAAATGTTTTCTTGGCAGCTAGACCCTTATAGGTACATAAGCATAGCTCCGTACCAATACCAGTTCATATCATTGTGACATTTGAAACTTAAACATTATCTACATACTATTCTATGTACACTACATATTATGTAGTAGTAAATAGCAACGCGTCTTTCAGTATTGTTTTGAAGGCACAATTGCATTCCCTTTAGTTTTGTTAAATTAAATTATACTGTTAATTTTCAATTCGCTACCAAGAGGAGATCCTCCCTTTCGGTTTTAATTATGCGATAAGACTTGAATGACAAGAGACAAGTTTCACAGTCGTGGAAATATTAAAGTTGTAGTTACTTTTACACTGCATGTTCGTACATTAGCTTTGGAGTCAATTGACGGTTCCAGCTCTGTTGGATCCCTTATCCCTCCTTTCTGTTTCTCACCTCTTGCCTGAGTTTGAATTGTGCTGACGGGAAAGGAACGGTTGGTTTAATTCTTTAGAGTCTATTATAGCCATATGACGAAAAGGGATTGCAGTAATAATCAGAAGAATAGTCATAAAAATAAAGGAATATAAAAGAACGGAGAATAAATAAATCAAGATAAAAATGGCTAGACAAGAATAGGGACTACTGGTGGGAAAGAAGATGAAGGAGCACGACGTGTTAAAATTTTTTTATAACGAAAGCAAACCTTACCAACGCTTTTTTATATATGTAATTATATGTAGCTACGTAAGGACATATGTATGTATGTACATGTAGGATTTTGTTTAAGTCAATATCTTTGTTCATGGCAATACTCTGTACTCCTTTTTATTGTTTGTTTTTTGAGACATTACATTCACACTCATGCTAAACACGAAGAAGCTCACACTACGTGGCTTCGGATTACACGGTTTGTTGAATCTGAGCAATAATTGAAATTCAGGGCACTTTTAGTTTCTTGGTATTTGACTGGGTGTGCACAAAATACACATCCCAGAGGTCTAATGTCTACTCTACTGGTGGAACATTGGTTCCCGAAACTGAAACAAGTATCATTTTCATTACCTGCATGACATAGTTATTTTATTTTCATGTGGTAATGTTAGCAGCCTTCCATGGTGAGACTCTTTATTTATGTACTTACATATAGTTATCTACGCAATAAAGAACATTTGGTTTTGCTCTTCGAATGTAATGAAATTTGTTTGCGAAGAGCGAATGAGCAAACTTTGGACCACTGATATTTGCTATACTATGTGATACGGTATAGTGTAGTAATAGTTGTAGTAGGGTGGTGTAAATATACCTGGTTACATACGAAATGAGAGAAGTGTCAAGGAATTGGTTAACGCTTCAATCTACATACCTTGAGAGAGAGAGAGAGAGAGAGATAGGATGAGAATAGTACTGTGTTATAATACTGTGGCTCGAATTGCACTCATACATAGGCTCACGCCGTCTTGATTCAATCACCCTGGAAACGAAAGTCACAGCGGGATCATGGTTTAGCATTATGTAGGGAAATAAAAACGTGCAAACATCATTTTATAAATTGCATGTTCTATTAGGTTGTGAATTAGTCACAAATGTACAAGTTACAACTGTAAACAAAGGAAAAAATTGAATTTTTTGCTTTTTGTATACCTGTCTGTCTCATATGGACCTTTTTTACACATATCCATGTAGTATGTGTGTAATGGAAATGTTGCATGCGCGCATGATCGGCTTGTGTGAAGTGTAAAGAAGTTCACACTTTAATACAAATCGGGTGTCATTTGATAAACAAGAAAAAAAAATGTAATTTGGAGCTGCCAACAGTCTTGGCTAGTGCAATAAGAGTACAATTTGTACAAAATACCATGTACGTACACATACAAAACGTGTATGGAGATAGATACGTAGATACATATAGGTATATGCATGTATGTATTTTAGTAGGAAAGTCTGTAGTGGCGTAGTGACAGGGGCTGCAATAGATCACCAATTATTTTGTAAATGGGCGACAAAATTATGTATTGTTCCTTGTTATATTGAAGAGTCATTGAAGGAAACCATATATAAGAATTGTATGCATTTGAATTGAACCAGTATAATATGATATCATCCGTCGGAAACAATTTAGTTGTTAAACTTGAAAGGCGAAACTTTCTTCCCATGAAATTTGTTGTTAGCTCTATTGTTCTGAATTTTTTATTAAGTTTTATATCCGAAATGACGATTGATGTTATTAGCTGCCGATGGGTGCTTTGGCTCTCTGTCTCTGTGTCCCCTTATTATTTATGTATGTTCATCCTGGGCATGGACGGAATTCAACTGTACATACATACTACAATACAATACATAATGACATAGGACATTGAAGGCAACAAGTGATGTTCGATATTTACGGCACATGTCTTGAAATTGTGAGTAAAATTACCCCTTATGGCATGGCAGACTGTATATTCTCATCTACCTTTCTACGGGCGATTTCCTCCCTCTAGGCTAATTTTGTGGGGGTATATATAAATATATATAGATATATATCTATATTTATATGAGCTCCACATTATTTTACTTTTTGATGGCAGAGTCAAATCTTGATTTATCCATCGTACATTGCTAATGACTAACGAAATCGTAAATTCTTGCCAGAAATTATTAAGAGCATGGAGTATATACTGTAGAAGACGGGGTTGAGAGTCACAAGAGTGTTTCCTACAAAGGGTTGTTATTAAACTATATTATAAAACATTTATTAACTCGTTTGTATGGGGTGAAATTATCTGATAATTTTGTACGCTGGAAAGTAGAACTTTTTTTCCTTTAGGCTTCCATGTACGTATGTATGTAATTACATAGACATATACTTGTATTACGAAATGGAAGTCGAAATTTTGGGAGTCCGTTTATCGTTCGTTGAATCCTATTTTATGAGGGCTGATACTCCGTACTCCGTGATATGTGAACACATGCATGGCCTGGCCTGGTCATTCATTTGCGGTTATTAGAGCTGAGACAGTATAAATTAGTCTTTTGGTCTGACCTTTGCACCAGGGCTATTGAGCCTAAATTAACCGAACGTATAAAACTGTAGTAAGAGTATGGGCTTGAGTCTAGAGTCTTCAATAATATGTATTTTGTTTTTGCAAATACAGATATATGTACATAGGACATGGGCAAAATAAGCTAATATGGAATGATCTTATTATTGGGCTCTAGTAGAAGGAATTAGTGTCGATTAAAACTTCCAAGGTCACATGTCTCCCAGTGTGTTCCCACCACGTTTTGCTTGTTTAGATCAAATGCATACACAAACACATGAAATTACCTCGTTATGTTCAAGCGGAGGAGGTGAATGATTATAGAGTATTTTCCCAGGTTAGATGAGTTGATGATGACACGTACAATGGTATCACGTAGTGTAGGCAGAGAGTATGTACACTTTAACACTGGGTTGGACTGCTAATGTATTTATGCAAAAAAAAAAAATCTTGCGTATTGAAGTGAACAAGGAACTCTGGAGAGTCTATGGATGTACTAGTTCAAGCATTAATTGCAATTAAGGGGGCTTGTTTCAGATGTTTCTCTCACCAGTCATATATCCGTAGGACTTGAGTCTAATTATTATTTGAGGTGTTTTTGTGTGTGTGTGTGTGTGTGTACAGAACAGTCGACCATGTAAGTAAGCAAAGTTTTTCTCGGTTATGTGTAGGCGATGATTTGATACATGATGATGGACGACTGAGAAAATTTGAGTAAAACTCCCTTTTGTTAGTCCTTGGAAATGGATCTGCCTCTGATCTGAGCTGAGCCATGCGTAATATTTGTATTCTGTCGGGTTGTTTGGACAGATGCTTTTACGTGGAGCATAAAAGTACCGTAATATATAAGACTGTAGACCCGTACCTACTTTATCATTGCTGTGTTTTGGGACGGACTGTGTCTGATCTACACTTTGGAACTGAGAGAGGAGTCTGTCTTCACAGTATTTTGAACATCACTGAAGCACGGTGCCGTTCCAGCAGCACGTGTTCCCATTTCCTATAAAGAGCTAGAATTCGTGCTTCTTTGGAGACGTGATGGAACGGCATATAATCATTTTGTATTTAATGATCTATACTGTACTCTGTACCTGTGAGTCTCTGAGGTTGAAGACCAGCCTCACTTTAGACTCTCTCTCTCTCTCTCCATAAAGTGTAAGAATGAAAGACCAGTATTACAGTATTTTCCAATCAATAATTATTATGATTGCCAAGGAATTTGTTTTTTTTCATGTGCATATAGATGATATATCAGATCTATAATTATACGAATACGAAACTTACTCAAACAGGCTTCCCTAGGTGTTGTTCAGTACCTAACGAGAGTGATTATTCTCCAGAGTAAAGTTTTTTTCCTCTCAAAGAAAATTAAGCTCATTCAGTTATGAAGGAACAGTGTTCAGTCAAGCTGGGGAAACTTGACGTCAGAATAAGGATTTTTTTTACTGACTATTGAACCAAAACTAGGACTTATCTAGATAGCGTCATTGCTTTTACCTGAAATGAAAGCTTTAAGGTAAAGGCGGTCCCTTTGCCATGACTCAAGTTTTTTCACATTATAATCCAAACCATTGTCTTTGGTTGAACAGAGAACTCTCTGTGTGATATGATTTTGAAAGTATATTTTTAAATGCTTGTGGTTTGACAAAAGGAGAAAAAAAAAGATTTGCATTGAGGAGGGAAGAGCCGGCATGCGAATCGATGACTTTGTTGAGTCAGAATGAGCGATTCTTGAATCTTGAGAATTATTATGGAACTCTCTTTGAGCATGGTTTGTGATATTGTGATGGAGATGATGCATTTTTCCGTGCATGAAATCATGTTGTAATGATTGATGGAGAATCCAATAGAATGCTCGTGTACTTACATATCATCCCGCCCTAGTTCCTGATCATTTTTATGACTTGTATCCTTCATACATATGTACAAATATATGCAAAGTACTGCATACTCTACCTCTATAGTAATAGTTATTGATGGTTATTGTGCTTGGGATTGAAAAAGGATGAATCATTTCTGTCAGGAAGCTTCTTTCATGGTTTGATTAGTAGTTCAATAACTCGGAGCTGAGCTGGGTTTGAAAGTGTGCACATATTCGCAATGGTAATGTCCGCCATGACAAGGTCAGTCACTTAATAGGAGAGTGTGTCAGTTCTAGGCCAGGACTCATATAAACGCAACTTGTCCCTATTGATTTTTGTTTATTATTGATCCGCATTTTCGTACAGTGTCGTGAGCTCTGGTTACCAGTTGCTCGGAAGTGGGAAGGAAGCCGGCGTCAGGTGGTACTCCTTTTCCTTGTGCAATATAATAAAATGTTCCATTGTGCTTTTATGTAGGTAGGGTAAATCCTAAACTCTATCATTTATTTTTCGTAGCATTCTATGAGTAATTACGTATGTATGTATCTACGTATCTATCTAGATATAAGTAAGTATACTGTACGTACTCCACGATTTAAACCTCGGAATGAGTTCAAGTCGACCTATTCTTCCTTTTCCTTATAGGCATGTCCACGCATAATTTTATAGTAGCAGGAGCAGCAAGCAGCAACAGCCCCTGAAATCATAAAGATTGATTACTAGTTAACTCTGATTGTAGAAATGATTACGGAATTTTGCTTTCTATACATACATAGATAGATACATACATATATATATATTTGAGATTACAATATCTTCACTTCAGAGTAACAGTGCCAATCATATAGAATCTACTTATGTATATGTACGAACATTTGTAATGTGAAGCAAACTACAATTTTCTGTTCTGGTTTAATACTAGAATGAGGCAAGCAAAAGAATTTTTGAATAATAACAAAAGTTTACTTACTTGTGTGAGGGAGCTCTGGGAAGCTCTCTCTCTCTCTCTCTCTCTCTCTCTCTCTCTCTCTCTCTCTCTCTCTCTCTCTCTCTCTCTCTTGAGAAGTAACTGTAAAATCATATGGGGGTAACATTGACAGGGATCAAAAGTATTATGATTACAGTATTCCGTATATATTGTATTTTTACCGACAATTTCAAGCTCGTAAATAAATGATAACTTGCGAAAGAAATTGTTGCAAAGTTGGTACAGAGAGACTCGTAAAAAAAAAGTGTAGCAAAGAATCCAATGAATTCACGATGACTTGGTCTTCCATAAAAGTCACACACCGACATACGCCTACGCCAACGCCTAGTATGCATCTCGTATCTATGTATGTACAGATATGTAGATATGTATGCATGTGAGCATCTCTATGCAAAACCTTTTTATTGCTAAGAATATCGACATTCGTGATCACTCATAGGATCCATACGTACCTATAGGTCATAGGTACCTGTATGCTCTTTTACTTACTCGATCAATAAAATATTGTCACGTAAAAGGTTACAATTGTGCTTTCGTGAGTATAACTTTACATTGCTTAAACATTAAAGTCTCTATCGTATGGATGGATCGGGAGAGGGGGAAAAAATGAAACTAAATTATTAGGGGAAAAAAGTTGTCGAACTGAACTATTCCTGGGTTTGTGTGAATTGTAGTTTAGTAAAAATGTATACTGTATGAGAGCATATTGCTACGTGCTACGGGCAAAGTAAGTCGCGTGAACCATTTTTCGCCTCTCTCTGGGGTAGTAATAATAATCCTTCCATAAAACTCAGAGTTACATCTTATAAATTCTGGCCGATCTGGAATTCTTACCTAGCACTGTCGTCTCTCATTGGAAGGTGAATTTTGCATGTTTTTCATTATTTCTCATAATGACAGTGGTAGTAATTTTGTTGATTTGGCATAAAATTTTACTACAGTATTGTAATGGTCCTTTGAATGCACACTACTCTACTACTGACTGAGACAGGACTGTCTGCAGTAACTAAGCATCAAATGAGTTTTTGTGATTGTTCGCCTGCCTCTGCCAATTTGACGGGATGCATGTGTGTCTGTATATATGTATGTTATGTTATGGTAGGGCAACTATTGTAATGTTACATACAGTTCTAACATATGTGCGTATGTAAATCCAAAACTGTAATATTCAGATGAACTTGTTAAAATTAAATTAGGGCTCCGTTCGGAGTCGTACCATTTTGTACCCGACGGAACAGAAAGTGAATCACTGGCATAAAATCGCAAGGGAATCAACATTATGCATGGAATTGTTTGTTGTCTGACTGACTGAGCTACGTGGATTTTGCATTAAGTATCAAATGTACAGATATTGCTATTCCTTTTCGTTCCTGGTTGGAATTAGACGGCCTTTTTTTTTTCTTCCATGAGCCACGCTCATGTTTACAATGGATTTAGTCAATAGGGTTTAGGTACGTCGATGAGCATTTATCTTGTATTCCTGCATGTGTTTCTTATGTACAGTCATACATATGCTGTATGTATGTCTCAATGTCTCCCTTGCTGAGTGAGTGAGTCTCAACGAGGATAGTATGTGAAACTTTAAAGTATGTAGATATGTATGTATGCATTAAAGGAAAGAAAAGGACTATTATTATCCTGTGACTTGATGTTTAAAATTCAGACATACCCCGATACTCCTAATTGATTTTCTGCTTACATACGTAAGTATGTACATGACATATAAATCCTTTCCCCCTTAATGGTTTCCTGTCAGTCATATTATCAGGGCAGGAAAAAGAAAACTCAAGTTCAGGTTTGGCTGTTGTATTGAATTCTCACGTTATTTGACATGTTCAATTGCAATATATGTTGAAAATATATGGCTAGATCTTTCCCTCTCTCTCCCTCCGTCTCTCTCTCTCTCTCTCTCTCTCTCTCTCTCTCTCCCTCTCTCTTTCTCTCCTCAACTCAAGATTGATATCGATATTTCCACTTTTATCCCCAACAGCCTAGTTGGAGATTTTGAACAAGCGAAAAAATTGAGCAGATGGAAAAACCTACATGGCATGGCACCGACCGTAAAAGTAGTAGTGAGTGGAGTGGGGTGTTGAAATTGTAGAGGTGCATTTATTTTATCGGTATCTGACAAAAACCTAGAAAAGGGAAGTAATCATCCGACTGGGATACTTGACGGTGGGTCTGTCATAATGAGTAAGAGCTTCCAAGTTTCTGTTTATTGGAGTGCGAGCAGAGGACTATTACGCCTATTGATTTAGCCCTAATGTATTCACATTCGGGTCAGGCAGGACGGACACATGCAGAGTCGGATTGAGTGTTGTGTTGTTGAGTCTATCTTTGCATACGCTTTGATAAAGTGATATCAAGTTTGTTGTTTGTTGTCTCATGCCAACTGGGAACCGAATGCATAATCTAATTTATGATTAATCCTCAACCATGTATTTATATATATATATATATAATATAATAATATCTGTATCTCTCTACCAAGAGGTTATTCATGTGAGCTTATACAAGTTTTGTCTTTGTAAGGGCAACAAATGTAGATATATTGTAGTCCGTAGTCATATAAGTATGTATAATCTCTTATGGGGTTGTCTCCTACTACTGTAATGACTAATGTCTGAATTGAACGGACTTCCTTCATTGCATATAATTATGTGTAAGCATTTACTTACTTCGTGACGACTAACTAAAAAGCATATCCTTAATCCTTACATACAGATCTTGGCTGTTGTAATTTGGCTACTTTATGATGGGGTTGGCATTCTTAGACCACGGTGAAACCCTCCCGTCGGAAATTTTAGTGCTTTCAGATCCTCATGGTCTTGGCAGCTCAAATACAGCAATATTTACAACTCCGAATAGCTTGAGAATGTTCTGGCAGTAAATGTGCAACTTGAGCAACAACATAATAGTCTCTCAGTTTCTGTTATAAAATTGTTTTTTTCCCTCTCTCTCTCTCCTTCTTTCTTTATATATGCTTCTGTTCTTGTTGTTACAATTCCATTTCCATGGAGTATATGGAGAGTAAGTACATAATACTGTAAATGAATTGAACATCATAGGAGGATATAATTACATATACACAGATTCTCCTACTAGATGCACACTTAGCTTTGAGTGTATCATGAACATGTAATTTGAATTTCAATAGCTTACTAGCCGTTGTCGGGAAAGTATATATTTGTTTGGAAGTATCATATGTATGGAATATGGTATATACGGAATATATGTATGTACATAATTATGCATAGCTCTATAGCGCATACGATTAGTAAAACTCAGGAGTCAGTGAAAAAAATAGGAACACAAAATGTATTTCGCAAATGTGGAGTGTTTACAAATATCTATAAACACATACATACATACGTACATACATATGAAGTTCCTTTTCTATTCCCAGAAAAGTCTCTATAAACAGAGTTCCGTTGGAGCCACATTATATAGAGTTCTGCCACAATGGGAAGTGAGGCTGAGGACACATATGTTGCATGAACATGGTATTGTTGGTAGGAATCTCATATTGCCAAAGCTCTGTAAGTGCCATCAACAAAAAGCTGTACTTATTTGTTCGTGGCTCATTGATTGCGTAATGGAAATATCACAAAGACATTAAAGGTTTCCTTCGGATGAACAAATAGTTAAATAGTGTAATTCAATGTTTAAATGCCACGTCGCCACGTGTTGAGTTTCCATACATACATATATATATATATAGGAAAGTATGGGAAAAATGCTTCGATTGAGATTCCTCTTTTTTTTATGTATTGACAGCTTGAGTTAAAATCCTAATGTGTAATTTACTGTAGGACTACTGTAGAAAAACTTGGTGTGTAGCCATTGATCCTGTGTGTCGTCTTTAACATCCATACTTTAGGATTTTCCCGTGGATTGTTATAAGGATTTGTGTATTTCATTATTGTATGTGTATAGATAAATAAATACTTTGTAAATTTATCCCAGTAATGTCCCGACTCTCATTTTTTCCCTTTATCTCTGTTTGTGATTTTTTTGATATCTTATCTATTGAAGAAACTGGGTTACGAGTTTACAAGGTGTGATAAATGTAGAACATGGAAAGGTTGTGTGATGAATCTCTTATATTTGAGACAGACAAAGAGCAACAAATGGTTCCATCTCTCCGAGCAGTTGAATCATCAGAAAGATTAATTTGGAATATAATAAGTTTGGAATGTGTAGCGGCTAAGTTTTATGGATTTAATAATACGTATTTTATTTTTATTAATAATGGTATTGTGTTTTAACCAGAATTCCGCATCGGTGGTGCTGTAGTTAAATGTGAGACAATGAACTTATTTTCATGAACTGCTAGTTTTAAGAGTCTATAGAGTGAGTGGTATGAATGGATGGTAATGAAGGGATTCAGTAACTATAAACCTTCCTATGTAGAATGCTTCAGGCTTGATGGTTTCAGATGAGCCATTCCAATTCCACTAATGTATCCGTACTATAGACCCACTAGGCGCTCCGTACTGTTACTATTTTAATAGTCTTTTTCTTGGGCTGATAAAGCCACTAGTTTAGTAATAATAATAATGTCAACGACATTACGTGAACGTACTGAATTTTAATAACTGTTTGCTTTTGTACTACAGGACCAACATCAACATAATGCATATACATATGTAGAGACATAAAGGAGTAAAACTAGAAAGACTTCTCTGACTTTTAAACAAAGCGAATTTTTTTTTCACGACTCAGCGATTAGCCAGTATTACAAGGCTAGTTTAATTAAAGGATAGAAATTCTAATTCGGTTCCTTCGTGAAGCCGTAATAGCTGAGTTGACAGGATTTGGTTTTAAATGTAATTATTGTATACATACCTATATACATACATATGTATATGTAGACATAAATATATGGGACAGTTAAATAGTATAGATACATAAATGACGGTTTCTTCTATGAAACCTTCAGCGGCTTTAATAGGTCGTGAAAACTGTGAGCCACTTCAAATAATGTAAGTACATACATACATGTAGTATTCAAGATTGAGAGGAGGCGTAAAAAAAATCCATCAAGAAAAATGACGCGCTAAAAGGGAAAGTGTCTTTTGACTCTTGCCAACCTCTCTATAAGGACATGGAGAATTGGAGATTTGAGCGAGAAAATTTTCTCAAGTCAAATCATGTACATATAGTAGTCATCATTATAAATATAACTAACTAGTTTTTCATGTAATTACTCCTGAGCATGCTTGAGTGAGTGCATCTGAGTAAGCACGAGCTAGAACATTGAGTCAGGAATAGCGTCCTGGCATGCAAGTGGAACCGCTTCGTAATTCCAAATGAAAAGTAGTAATTATCTGGAAGGATCACTTGGAGTTGACACAGCGGTGGGTATATGTAAGAGTAAGTTTGTCCTAGAAGAAAGAGTGTGTGTGTGTGTGCAAATTTAATCGAAGCACAACCCAAAAAATATATTGATGATATCTACCATACTATGTATAGATATAATTAAATATATGTGCACGTATCTATGTTTTAGCACAAAATAAATAGTGGGTGCCTGAGTACCCCTACTAAACTAAAAGGTTGGACAAGGCTAGAGTCTGAAGCTGGTCTGAATGACTGCCCTGTAATAATAACTGATCTACTCTAGACATGCATGTACATATGTATGTATGGTATGTACGTGCACCTACCTACCTACCCACATTCGTACGTAGGGATCTGGTATCGACTATGCACATCTTCACACTCCCGTTGGTTTATAGCAATAAAATGTTCTAATTTGTAGAATTCCACGGCGTTGGAGCTCGTGAGCTAATAATTAAATTACATGTTACATAATGTGTTTCTCCTTCAGGCTTCTACTCGTAACAAGCTGCCAATTGTCAACCCTATTAATATTATTGAGGATACTGGGCTCATGTGTGAATTCAATTCTCCTTGTATTTCCTTATGTCAAAGCCGAGAGAGAGAGAGAGAGAGAGAGAGAGGGAGACAGAGAGGTTTGGAAATACTAGGTGAATCCTTGTAAAGCTCTAATGCTTGATAGACACGTGGAGGACTGTTTAGGCAGGACCATTCATGAACGGAAAGTATTAACTACACGCTAATCAAAATAATAGCTTATGATTGAATCAGAATCGAGGAAATACAAGTGAGCAAAAACCGCCACCCTTGCCAGGGTAGTTTATATATGTACATATGTATCTATGTATGTTTTCATTCAGTTTGTTGATCCAGTGTGGCTTACAAGGAGGGCTTACAAGCCAACTGTATTGATTCCCTGTGTACATTACATACTATATGTATATATGTGTATGTAGGTGCAGGGCCTGTCAACTCCTCTTCCCTTTCAGTTGACACTTTGTCAACCCGTCGTGCCCATATTATGCAAGCTCAGGACATCTTTACATTCTTTTACTATGATATATCTCTGCCAGGCTGCCTGCATGTGATAGGATATGTGATGGGGGTACGGTGGCGCATGCCGTACATGCTCTTGGTCTTTCTCTATTTCTCTTGTGCCTGATGAATTGCTTAATCCCAGTTTTGGGATCAGGGCATGTTTTGAAAAGCTAATCCGACCAGAGAGATGTAACACCAGAATGCCCTACTCAAAATTTACAACTCTCCTTGCGGCTTATGCATATGTATGTATATTCAAGCATGATATCTTTATGTACATATGTAGACTGTACAGGCGAACATGAGGAGTAGGGTAAATGGAACTACTTTGTATGTAGTTTGTAACACTAATACAACAAATCCGTACTGAAAAGTTCTCAATCGTATCTTCAATCTTCACCCTTCCTTTCGTTTAATCTTTTTGGATTTTTTTTTTCGGGAATTCTATGCATCGTTGAAGTGCAGAGCTTGGAGATAAAAAAGCACTTCCGATCCCAACATTCCCAACATATATATTTTTTGTGTGTGAGTGCAGAAGTTTAATAAACCCACGCAAATATCCCTGAACTACTTCAAAACATGCCTTTGACAAATTGCAGCAGTGGGGTTAACATTTCCGGTTGCGGTGGCATCACATTTGCGGCTGTGATTTGCAAATTTAGTTGGAAATGTGCAACCGTGATATTCAATACAGTACAAGCCAAATGTGAGACGAGTATTGTACTCACTACAGCCACTATGTAATTACATGTATTTGTATAATCGTGCATATAACCCAATCTTTCCCAACGTCCAGATGAGTTGTAAGTATATCTATCCCTGAAAAAATTAGTCACAGGCTGCGTTTTTACTCAGGTTAACTGTTCTAACCAGCGAATGAAATGAAAATATAGAACAGGAAACACGTATGTCTATAATATAGGAATAAATAGGAAGAGCAAATTAAGGTGAATTGTGTATACATGTATGTATGTGTGTGTGTGTGTGTGGGGAGAAAAACAACTTGAATGAATGCGGGCTCACGGAATTGCAAATTCATCCATACACAATTTTCTCTGATAATGAGTAATTTTCAGTACAAAAGCTTGCTTTTATTTTAATTATTATTGGGTCTCACTCCTCTGCGGGAACATTCCACCTGTGAGTGTACACCGTACAATGTACATTTATGAATGTATGTGTGCCTATGAATGCATACGTAGACCTTACGGCTAATTTGTAAGCTGATGTGAAGGAACTTCCTGACTTTTGACGGAATAAGTGAGTGCATGAGCAGCACCTCAACTGTCAAAAACGTAGTCTTTGTATTTTACAGTAGAAGCCAACATGTAGATATTTATGGCTGACTTTGACTGAAAAAGCCATTTTACGATTAGGAGTTTAAATAGTGCAAATCAGAGAGTAAATGTTTAGCAATAATAACAACTTGCAACCTTTGAGGTATTTGAACTAATATACATATATTATAGTAGGAAGTTATTGACTATGAAAGTAACGGGGAGGACGCGAGGAAGAGGCAGAGGCAATGAACGGCTCCTTTTGAATATGGATGTAGTATTCACTGTCATAATCTCGTAAACTGCTCTCGAGCATATTTTAAATCGATTAGGGTAGAAGCCAATGCACTCGAACGATTTAAAATGCACACATTAATTAAGATACTTTCCAAACGTATACTCACACGGACTCGTGATGAGGACAAGGAGCGATACAATTTCTTGGGAGTGCTGTAACGGTAATAGAGATGACAATGATACTGAGAAGTTACAGAGCTAAGATAATAATAATAAGAAGACTCGTAATGCAATGTAGGTCAGGTAGGTGACGTTAAGTAAGTTAGACTTGACAGTCTAATTTCAGGACAATGAAAAGTGACGCTGATTCGTATATATGTAGATGTGTCTATCCCTGATTTATGTGTTACTGCGGTTTATCTATTAGACCTGATTCTGACTGTGCTAACAATAGATAACTATACATTCCTGTTGATAATTTCAAATGAATCACTTTGAAGTTGGAGATGTGGCAACGTAACAACACACAAGTGTCAATTGTATTAAAGGACATTGCAGAATTCTCACAGGAGATCTTTACGAATAATTTATTTTCTTCGGTGATTTCCCCGCTATTTTCATGTATCTCTATGGATTTCACAGGTAGCCAATAACTAAAAGGATTTTTTTTCATTGAAATTGTCTGATTGGTGAACATATGTATGTATGTAATTATATATCTGCACCATAGACATTTTTTGACGGGAAACAATTTATAATTTCTTCATAATTAATATAATTATTATGTAGATACCCCAATAATAATTTTGGAGTAAGAGTAACCGGTCTCTGGCCTGTTTTTGCAATCAAAAGTTTATCAAAAGAAGTTCCGCTGACAGATGCAAATGAGTTCCAAGAAATGAAGTAAAACAGGCAGTGTCTCCCCGTGTATATATATACATATATGCATGTTAAAGCTGTAAAAGTCAAGATGAAAGAAAAAGAAAGGAAGAAAGAAATGAACTTCTCATTGGATTTTATGACCCTTTCCTAAAACGCTCCGCAAAATGTAAGCAATTTTATGAGTTTCCTTTTAGACTCGCCAGTAGGGACTGCCATTACCCACCATTTAACTCCAATTGACAGGGTTAGAGATTCCATAGAAAAACCATGGAAAAGGGAATTGAAAAATTCCCATTTTTATCCTCCTGTCCTGTTCAGAGGAGAGTAACATGAACCTAGTTTAGTTATTTATAGGAGTTGTCTCTCTCTGTGCCCTATAAATTTTATATATATGGAAGTTGAGAAACATAAATACCTTCAAGTGAAACAAATTTTTAACCAATTGCAGTGGGAAAAAATCATGCGCGACCAAAAAAATCCCAAGGAGAGAGAGAGAGACCCTATAACATAACAAAGCCGTCTAAACCACAAGATGCATCCTAAGGAGGGATAGCTAAAGCTCTAAGCTCCCATGAATTCATTCGTGACGAAATCATTATAAGAAAGATTTGACACTTAATGTAAAAATAGGACAAACAATATCATTGGAAAAGGTTTCTTAGGTTAGGTTTTTGATATCTATTCTATTTCTCAGCATCTCAAAATTTCTTTACCTAATCTGTAGTACTGTAGTCTAAGCTTTCAATATTTTATGCTTGAGGGATTCAATCTACCTACAAATATGCTCATGTATACTTAAATAGGACTCTATGCCAGTACTACACTGGAGCAAGAGAAACCAAAAAGAAAAAAAATCTCTGGGTTGTCAAGCTTGTTATATAGCGGTTAATATATAACTCGAACAGGAATGTGGAGTTGAGAGTTGAAACAATGATGTGCATGATTTATGTACTTACTGATTGAACATGATTCTAATTTACATTGATACACCTACATACGTACGTACATATGAATATCCTGTAATCCATTCTCTCAAAGTATACGGTACACATGGTAGTAAACTTGGAAATTTCATTAAATCAGCGTGTCTTTATTCTACAAGTCCAATCTGGGCATTCAGAAAAGCATGATGGGAAGGGATGGGATCTCGTATGAAGTTCATTATGAGAATCAGTGGGATGAAATACGCTAACAAAAGGTCCGTTGGCTTACCGTTTACACACACATTCTATATCAGAATAACATGCTCACTTTGAATATTTCACGTTGGAGGTCTTTGATTTCCATTCTCTCCGTCTATACATTAACTATAGACGGGCAGACAGTACAGGGGGACATGGGACATGTATCTACTAGTAGAGTATAAAATTGCATTTCATTTGGGAATTAATTCAATTTCTTGTGACGACGACGTCTGGAGCACACAACAATGCGATCCCTTGAAAAGGGTGACAAGCCCGCCTGCCTTTGTTGTGACAGCGTGTTGAAGGCGAATACTTTTTGAAATTAAATCGAGTAGCAGATATATGTATGTATGTACGTATGTAAATATCTATAAGATAGACTAACATTTACCTATAAATAGATATATCTAGGTATTACCTGCATGTGTAAGACTACAGGAAGATGAGCACAATGGTTAAAAAAAATAATGTTGTTATACATACGCGTTTTAAATGCACATGGCTACAAGGTTGATGGCTGAAATTTCAAGCATTGTTGATAATTCTGAGGAGCCTCGAGCTCCAACGGTCCTAGACAAGGCTTGTGTAGCCCTTCCAAGTCGAAGGAAATGAAGGATCACTGCTCACAACATCAGGAGGGGGTTGTATGAGATTACATTATTACTCTTGTGACACTTTTGTGGTTTAGTCCTCTCCTTCATGTACATTACATACTTTAAGGAGTGAAGAAAAGTAGCACAGGATGAGTTCACTTTGCCTCGTCTTTCCTCCTCCCACCTTCACTTGGTATGCTACGGAGGAAATTGTTGTGATTTGTGAGTCCGACGGTCCTCTCATATATCTGTGGCTACTAGATAGATAGTGATGAGTCTATATTTAATTATGTACATACATGTGTGTGGGTTCATTAAAAACCGTGAAAAACTTGAAAAATGTTCAACTTCCAAAAGAAGTATCTCCTCATGGGAGAAAGACAAATTAATTTTATTATTGACATGAAGCAAGGAGCCTTCCCTTGTGAGAACAACGGTTATGAAAAGCCGCAAAATTTCCTTATAATATTATTTATTTTTACTTCAGCCAGAAAAAATTGGGCTTCATCATATTTTTTTTTCTCTCTGAGGGAAATGTGGGCAAATTTGTACATACATACATATAGAGCTCGGTAGATTTCCGTGCTGATTACGGCAATTTACAAATTTGAAACGTTGCCGAGGTGCCACGTGTTAAAATCACAGCAGAGACGGGCTCATCATCATATCTTGTTCCCGAGCCCCCACCTACTAAATCATGGAATTGCAGCCCTAATATAGGAAGCTGAATTAGACAGAAAATATGACATATCATTGACGCATGTAATAATTATTTCATACTTCGTGCTTTCTTTGATTATCCGTCTTCCTACCCAAAGCACTTGTTTTGTAGAAACCGGTAAAATATAATGCACTGCCAAAGTTGATGGATTGATCAACGGTTGCGGACTACTAGCTGTGTGTCCGTAGTATCTGTCTGTCAGTCGTGAGTGTGAGTACTACATACATGCTGGTAGTACAGATAGTTAACTAGGTACATACAAATTGCAGAAGCTTGTCTAATGGGTGAATCCACATTTTGAGGTGGAGAACTAGACCACAGGTCCCTACTAATTTCAGGATCTAATGACTTGTTTTCCATTCTTTTTGGGCACTTTCAAACTTTATTATTTTCAACTTTTGTTCCGCAAAATTCTCGTACTGTAACATTATTGGGGACTCGCCACAATGTGTAGTTAATGTTGAGTGTCCGGTAATCAGTGTGAAAGGGTTTGAAATGGGAAAAGTCCAAATATTGTCCGTATGGTCCTGTCATTAGCTTACTTCTCACATGGGAAACATAGGAATATTTTCGAATTTTACTGGTATAATTATTACAGATTACTAGTAATACCTTCCCATCAGAGCGCTTAATGACTCCTTACTTGAATCCATTATTCACGGAGACTCGAACTACTGTAAGTTTCGTACACTTACTGTAGCCAATCAGATGTTGTGGATTGAGTGTAGATACCTGTCAAGGGCTGGGAGGCATCCTTGTGGCTTTTAATTACTCATACATCAAGTTTCCACCAAATATTGTCTTGAATTAGTAATTATCAGGAACTGAGAGTTTTGTTATGAGTAGAAACACATTCTCACACATCTGGGCACTGTCCGCATGAGTGTACCTTAATTCATTACTATGGCTACGTTATAAACACCAGAGCTACTATCTGGACCAGACACATGAAATAGTAGATACGGCCAGTCCTACTGGCTTCAAGGTAACTGTAAATGTTTGGGAAAGATAGCATATATAGTGTGTAAGGGAAGGTCTGAGGAAATAAGGGTCTTGAAAAATAATCAACTTAACCCACAGCTCCGAGGCTCAAATCAATAGTCTATGGAAGAACAATAATTGAATTTGAGGCTTATTATTTTTTCTAATGTAACTACTACAGATGACTCATATGTATGTATGTATAACTTCATGGACATATATGAGCGTACATATAATTATGTATGTATGTACTGTGTATGTGTGTGTTTCCGCGTACTGTTTTCTTTCCTTCCGTCTGTAACTTTCTACCCTCGTGGTTTGATTACACGGGTGAACTGATTGCTACAATATGGGCGAATCCTTTGGAATACTTATTATATAGTTGTTGAATTTCTATAATATTACTGGGCTATTGTTCCTGGTCATTTTAGTTGCCTAAACTACAGTACTGCAGGTGGGTATAGGTAATTCTGTTTTGCATCAACATTGTTCAACTTGAACTGTGTGTATGGTTTCTAAGTACAGTTTCGTGGAGGCAAAACTGAGGAAACGAGGAGAAATGTGTTACAGATATACATATTAGTATGGTAGGCGATACAATCGAATTGAATGCTCTGGCAGTTCTCTCTCACCACACTGATGCTCTTAAACAAATGAGTTTCTGTGTTCCTTTTTCCATTGCAATTTGAGTTTGTTGTAGTAAGTCGTTGGCTAATCCATTCTATGAAATGTATTTACATCTTCATTTTAAGGTTAGCCTAGCGTGCCTAATCATTTCTGCAAATGACGCTACCAGAAGCATGCTGATTTATGGTGCTGAAAAACGAGAAGTGAAGTGCATGCCTACGTATATCTATCTGTATATATATATAAGTAACACCATGCCCCATTCATAGAAATATGATTACTATGCCTGTACCTGGTTGTACTTATGGGACTGTATGTATGTACAGAGGAAGTAGTAAATGCTCAGCGTTGGTAGTATGATTTTGCGAAGCTGTTATATAGATATTACAGGGTTTCCAGTTCTTCTGTTACGGTTGGTGGCTCCGATAAATGCATTCAGTTTGCAGTAATCCCTCTCTGTACGCCAAACTTGCTCATGCTTTACGGTAAAGAATGTGTTGGGATAGGCATTATTTATTACTTGAATCAAAAAATTATTGGTTTGCTATCATGAGCATTGCCCCCCCCCCATATGAAGGCTCACAAAAGTTGGGGGCATAATTCTATTTTTCTGACGAGTCATAATCCTCAAAAAGAGAATTAGAATTATTTCGAAATTAGATTTATCTAAAAGCGTTGGATGTTTAGTCTATATCTATATGTATGTATGGTATTGCGGATGTTCTTTATTGTCTTTAAGTACACATACTATGACAATCTTACAATTCATTGTTTACATTGCATGTTAATTGGGGGATGGGACGCAGCCCAATAATCTTAACCTAATTTGCTTAAACTATGGAGGAGAGAGAGCAAGGTAACATAGAAGGAGATAATATCCCACGACGAACTGTGGGTGCACTGTCAAGCTATGGCAGGGACACCACTATCCCAATGGCTCGGTAAATCCACTCACGTTGAAGTGAGCGTTGGGTGTGTGCTAACTAGCAGTACATCCCACAGAACCCAACATCTATCTCTCTCTTTCCCTCACCTCCGCGACAGCAGGGGCACTGGGCTTTGAAGCCATTCCTCAGCGATGGTAGTTGAGTACATTCAGTGCTGGACTACTCCTGCTGCCCGGTATTGCGGATGTTAGGAAATAATAAACTGAAAATAAGATGACTCGCGGTTAGGAAATCTGCTTGTAAATAACACTCATTATATGTATTTCGGATTCCACGCTGCTGAGACTGTCAATAATGACAACAGATTTGTTGGGTGAGTTGCCATTCTCGATAATGTAACACAGGCTGTGGGCTTAACGATGTTGAAGGGAATTCAGAATGGTAGATTTCTTGCAATGGTTGACTGTTTAAATATTTTGCGGGTACACCACAAGGAATCTATGCTAAATTTTATACTCGGCGAGTTTTTGTAGTTTTCTCATTCTTGAGGTTGACTCGATGACCGTTTTGTAAACTGAAGCACATTCTTGAGCGGAGCCACAAAAGTTCTTACATGTTTTAAATTCTGACTCGGTTAGGTCTTGGGACACAGAGTAGAAGTTCAACTACACTCTCTCTTTATCTGCACTATCTGCAACAACGAGTATTTTACCATTATGCGGTGCTTACGACGACCAAGTTGGTAGCAATTTGAGAGCTAAACAGTAGATACTAAGCACGCAA
Source organism: Allacma fusca (assembly GCA_947179485.1). Classification (NCBI taxonomy): domain Eukaryota; kingdom Metazoa; phylum Arthropoda; class Collembola; order Symphypleona; family Sminthuridae; genus Allacma; species Allacma fusca. The sequence goes on from OX359247.1 coordinate 15,360,318, forward strand.
TTTGATTTTGAATGATACTTTAAAAAGCGATGAAAATACTTGTAGAGCTATTCATCATAAGTTTTGATGTGTGAAAGGTATTTTCCTGATCACAGGGAATGAAAATAGACTCGGGTTATCTATTATGCAATCCGTAAGCGATATTGAGCATGGAATTGAAAGTTCTGTGGAAGTTTTCATGCGTACGAATAATAGTTTTATATAATACTTTGGTAATGATTCATGCGGGCGGAGACGGAAATCGGCAAGCGTGTTAACTTTTACTTATGCTGATCAACAAAACTCACACGCATGAGAGAAACAATTAAAAGGATTATTAACGAGAAAATAAGGGAAATTATGCTTCAACTGGAATTACTTAAAATTCAAAATAGCTGGTTGGTATGAGGAGTGAGAACTCATGGTTGGTCCTTGGTTGGAAATGTATCTCTGTGAATTATGCATGTAGATATATACATACAACAGGCTAGTGGGAAGGTGTGGCAAAAATATTAATGATTCAATGTTGGCAGCTAATTACTCCAACCTTGTTGAGTATACTTTTTACGTAATGAATAGAGAATTCACTTTTCATTTTTTTTGGAAATTTCAGGATTAGCCCACTGGGCATCATGTCAGCAGAAGCCAGCTAGTGTACCTCAGCCCGTCGTGGCTGCCAAAATAAATTCTCCAGCAAGTCTAACCTGCCTCTCATATAAGCAGCCGTTAACAATGTGTCTTTGGGAGAAGAAGGTGGAAACTGGACAGCAACGTCAAGCAATTCAAATTGTAAAGGGAAAGGATACTGATGGACAACCAACTAGTCTTCAGGGATTCTCTTACGTTGGAGGTGGCCTGGACCTGGGTGAATGCGGTCTTCGGATTGATAATGTAGCAGAGGGAGACAACAACGTTTGGTCGTGCACACTCTTTGCCCCTTCTGGGGAATTATTCTTGGGAACCGTGGATGTGACCATTTTGAGTAAGTGTTGGACTACTAATGCTAGAGGAATGTCATTGATTTATGATCCAGAGCGTCGTTAGTGCTAGTACAGATGAGATGTCAAGTGTTATATATGCAGTATATGCATGTTAGGAAAGGAAGACATTCTTTTGACTTCGCTGACTATGCCGCAAAGTTTTGGAGTAGCAAATTGGATATCATTAAGAATTGAATGCGATGCCTATAAGCTAGAATTTTGATGTCCTTAATTCTATTAGTGTCATACAGATTGGATCTTTAAACGAATGACAAGTGTTTTGAGAACGTGGGTTGATAACTGAGGAGATATGGGCAGAAGATGATGAGGATTAGGATTAGGAGCCCAAAAAATGTCTTGCCTTTAGTTTTAGGTTATGGGTATAAATGTGTACCTACACTTCCTATTAGTAACAGAAGGTGTGCGAAGGAAGAATTTGGAGGAGTTGCTGATTCTGAGCCTAGCTTTGCTGTCTTTCACTCACTATGGCAATTATCGGGATAATACATAGACGCATGCAGAGATCCATGTGCAGAATATTGATACATACAGATAGTGGAAGTAGAATTGTTAGGTAAAAAAAAAAGTCCAAGTGATAAAACTTTACAGTACTCTTTGTAGTATGAAGTTGTTATATGTGTATGGAGGAAACTTGAATACTCTAGAGTAAACTAACAAGATAGTAATGAAGGCCTGCAGAACATTCAACTAACATCAACTTTTTTCATCGTTCTTCGTTATCGTCATTATCATGCTCATGAAATTCCTACTTGCTTGCATACCTCCTAGTCGCCGTTTAAGTAATGTGCCGGATTAACAAGGAGAATATCCACACTGGCCATCGCAGATTGTTTTTGAATTTTCTTTTCATAAACCGTGAGTCTCAGCTTTTCAACTGTGGACTCTATTATACACGTAAAATTTCATAGGCATATATGCAATAATACATCATAAGGAGCAATTATGCACTGTATTATGGAACATTAACCCCAAGTTTTGGTAGGCGGACGTTTTGGACGGTTTCTGAAATAATTTTTTATTCGTGAAATCATCTCATGAAAGTCGAATTTTCCGTGTGCATTTATTTTCTACGCCGGCTTTATGATAAAGTTGTTATTAGTTGAAGTCCTCTTTATACCAATAATGTATGTATTTACACCAGGTGAGAGAAGAATGGAAATTATTAAAAACATGTAGTTGGAGTTGTTTCACTTGTTTTAGGTATGGGACATGGGAGAAGATATACATTTGTTTAATTACTAAATCTTCCGGTTCTGTATTTCAGGGCTTCATGTTTAGCAAGTATGAAATCAAATTTAAGTAAGGTACCTTGCATGTACATAATTATGTAAGCAGTTAACATTTCATTGGTAGGTACTTGATTACGAGCTGATCCTATCTTTACATACAAAAGGAATTTGGAGGACTGCAGTCGAGTCCCAATACACGCATTGATCTTGTGATCCAGAAATAATGCAACAAGTATGTTAATTTCTACGTCTCTGGGCTACTGGTTATTTCATCCAACCTGATTTGGCACCTTCCAAGTGTTTCTTCTGTGCTGTTCAAGGATAGAAAAATATGGAAATGAATACACACATAACTAGACGGATTTCACATGTTCAGCCAAATCGTAAAACAACTTACCTTTTTTGATTCCAGCAATATATAAATTCACAGCAACAACCCCGCCTTACGAAATGGAAAAACATGACGCGGGCTTGGTCAACTTTTTGTATTACTTGTAAATGACATCAGTTCCAATTAGGTACTTCTTGTAAGAAAAACGCATCAGCTTGTGACATTGAAGTAAAGCAGATTAGGGCTAGATTGTATTGTAAATCTTCGCCGAATTCCAACTTTTGCACATTGCCAACTTATTATGATTGTTAGTCCACAGAATAGACCCTAAATACACTGATTGTTAGAATGAGGACTGGTTTGGGCAACATCAGTTTTACCTGCAATTTAGCTACTTTATTTAGGAAGATTTTCTGACAACCATTGTCATTGCCGCGAGAAGCTTGCCATTGAATGGTTTCACTAACGATGTATGTAGGTACATATTAACATTGATTCCTCCGGTGTTCACAGGTTTCTAAAATATAAGCGCTGATATTTGATGTTGGTAAAATAGTAAAATACGTAACGTATTACTTTACAATGAAGCTCAAGGCACAAACATGTTGGAAAGAGAAATGCATTTCCGGTAACTCGCGACGACTGTCATGTATCGTTCTTTATCATCCACAGGAATGTTCGTTTAGGTGACTTCAGATTTTCAGTGCATCAATCCCGTCTATGTACTGTCAGTTTTAGCAACTGAGCTAAACATTAGTAGCCTTCGTTGTCTTTGTAGGAAGTGTGCCCACGAGTAAATGAGCAGGTGTCAATGAGAATGTACGGGTTTAATAATCCGTTACTAAAGGCGTTAAAACGTAAATGACAAGTCAGTATACGGGGTGGAAAAAGTTCTAAATGCATGATGAACAATATTTCCTCGCTTCCCGGCCAACTGTTTTACCCTACTAGCTGCAATGTTACCTCACGTTTTGCTCAGCTAATATTTTAAAATATCCGACTCACATTCAGCAAACATCATTCCATAGCTCAACCAATGAAAATTGTTCAGGCTGTCCACCTTTTTTATTTTTCCCTAACCGATCCAACTTTCTCGACGATATCCCAACAGCCAAAACATTTCAAATCTCGATTTTGCCAACTATTCGATCAGTTTGCCAAACGGAACTCACCCTCAGGTCGGCGAAATGTTTCCACCCCCGTAATTTTCCTTTTCAATAGATTCAAAAGAATTTGCTCTTACTCGATATATTTCATATATATACGTTGACGTGTACGAAGCAACGTCTGGAATTATTCGTATTCTGCATGTACTTCCAATTTTTATATATAATATATATTTATATCATGTATTTTCATTTTTTTCTCAGGAAAGCCAGATCCACCCCAATTTGCCACCGATTTGGGACGCCTGAATGACGAGGACGAAAAAACTATAACGTGCTATTCGAAAAATGGCCAACCGCCCCCAACCTTCCAGTGGTTCATTGGTAATATATTTTCCTGTTAATTCATAAAAAGTCCCTCGATGGATAGACTTATTTTATACGAATATACATCCAAAATTATTTTGAATCCTGATTTTAGATGACATCCCAATTGAATCGGATGAACTCTCTCCGTTGGGAAACCAAACAGTTGATGGTGAACCAGCAACTTTCCAAAAGTTGACCCGAAAATTTACGTGGAATGATAGTGGGAAGAAGTTGCGTTGTGTGGCAGTTTCGGAGGCTCTATCTGCGTCTGATGTTAATGAAACTTCTACGGTTATCGTTGTTGACTGTACGTATCTTATTTTTAAACAAACTGACTTTCTAGCAAGTATTCCAAATGTGATTGGAGGCAGAATAATAACACTGCTTGAGATTGAACCACTATTGTTACATAATTTATATTTTTACTTTGAAGATTCTCCGCGTGCAGCACATCAGCAAGTTCATTTCCATGTTCCAGAGCTGGGAACTCAGGCAGTTGTTTCTTTCAACATCTCCGCAAATCCTGCTCCACGTATTTCTTGGCTCATTGACGGCGTTCCAGTATCTGGAGGATACAAAACAGCAGATAACAGGATTGAAGTCAAACAACCCAAACCAGTGGATGTAAGTTTTCAATTTCTGCAACCTACGGCATGAATGTTTTTAAAAATGAAATGATTGTGCGGGGAAATTAAAGATCTGTTTTTTATTTTAATTCTAGCGAGAATTGTATCAGTGCGATCTGGTTATCGACGCGGTGGAAGAATCTGATTTGGGCAAAGTATTTAAACTAACTGCAACAAACCAAATTGGAAGTACAAGCTTTGAAGTCCATGTTTCATCGAATGCTGAACCAAGCAGTAAGCAAATGTAGAAGTGTATTGAAACCACTTTTAAGACTTCCAAAATTTCAAAGATAAAATTATTAATTGGTATTGTAATTGCTTTTGCAGCAACCCTTGGTGCAGGACCTATCGTGGCACTAGTTTTGGGAATCCCACTCATTCTTATTTTTATTGCACTTGTCGTTGTGTACGCAAGAGCTAAGGGATTGCTATGCTTCAAAGGTGAGCCTCAGATGCCTGATTTTTTATGATTTTGCATTCGGTTTATTTGAATTGCGTGTGCAAAACTGCATCAGGCAGTCTCTTACTCACTCTTCGTTACTTCTCCACGCGATGGTGAGTAAAGCTGTGTTAGTTGTGTTTTGCAAAAACAAGCAATTGCACTGCGAAAAATGCAAAAATTTGTGCAAGCCAGCAAGCAGATGTTATTACATTTAGTTTTTCATCCTTTCTGTCTTTTGCTCGTATTCTTATACCTATATGTGTACGCACATTAAAATATTTTGTTCAAAGCAACACCAACCGAAAGTTTATAGTCATTCAGGTGGTGTTGCGTTTATCTTTGCGAATTTACTGTACTGTAGTTTGCTAAGTTCTTTCATGTAAGCATATGAACTAGTCAATTGCAAAATTTAATTATTTTATTTTACCGTGCGTACATGCATATTCATATTTCCTTCGCTCCTCTTTCTGTCACATTTATCAACAGTTACTACATTTTTCCTAATGTTTAATACACATGGTAGAAGTTGATTGCAATCATTTGCTGTTACTGTTAATCGTAATTACATGTTATCCTACCAGTACGGCTATAGCTCTTATTGTTAGACTTGTGCATATACAAACACTACAAAGACACACTGAAAACACATGACACATGACAATGACATAGGTTGACAATACTGTAGAACATTTTCTATACACAATAGTTTAGATGTGATTTTTAAGTATTATTTCCGACTTAGAAATGCTTAGTTTCTAGAGTTTTAGGACTGAGTGAAACTATTTTAGTGTTTTTATTGCTAGTATCTTTTTAGCTTTCACAGTCGGAAATGGTTGGTTATTAGTAGATACTGCAGACGAATTCGTATAAATTGCATGGATCATATATGTACATATAGGTAGGTGTAAGCAAAATTGCTGCTTACCAAGTTCTTATACACAAATGATTCTTCATGTTAATGGTAATCTCGTGAAGATGACTATTTCCAACAATTATCATTACTGCCTGATGCCTAATGCTGCCAGCATCCAGTTACAGCCACCTGATCTGTTAAGAATAATGTTAGGTTCGAAATGGCTATATATTTTTGTTCCACGTTGAAAACCATTTCAGTGAGTTGTACCATTGTACTTTCAAGACAGCCATGACTCACTGGATTACTGTATACACATTATTTTAACTAAAATTTCACGTAAATAATAACAACACTTCTCATTCTCATCACTCATTGTTTTTATGCCACACAGACACTTTTTATACACAGTTATTTGGGTTTTATTTTATTTCACAGAGACAAAATTAGCAATCTAGTTATTAGTTTAGCTTTTATTCTGTACATACTTATTTATAATTTGATTTGCATGTTGACCAAAGTTTGCCTTATTTGAAAGAATCCTTTGTTCCGATAATGTTTGATCCGATTTAATCAAACATGATGATTTTGGTTTTGGATGATCTATGGTTGCAAAAAGTTTATTTTTCAAATTTTTTTATTATTATTTTTATTTATTTCTTACATCTGTTTAATCAGTATTAATTTATAATTATTACATTCACACGATGCACTCGTATGTAGTCATGTACTCACAGATGTTATTTAGCCTGTATTAATATTAAACCTACATAGTTTAAAATTGATGTTCAAATTTGATCGTACAGCCTTCACATTCCAATCAGGGATTTCCTTCCCAAAATGTTGTACAAATATTATTGCCGAATTGTTATAGTCATGTTCAGTTTTCTGATAATTATATACGTATATCAAATTTTATTTAGCAACAGAGAGCCTTATGTAATATTAGCGAAATCTACTACGAAATACTTACAATTAGTTGTTGTTAGTGGAAGTTCGTAGAGTCCTGTTTTCATTTAACGCGTTGATAGTATTTGAGTTTTACATCGTTATTGTCACACATCTTTTAGTGGTGAGTTGGCTGGTGGTAAACAGTTTTTGGTGAGGTTGAGAAAAACTCGAAATTCTGCTGAAATTTTCCTTTTCCATTTCCCGCATGAGCAATCTGCTGTATACTAAAACAAGGCAAATACTTTGGTCAAAATGGTATCTCAAATACATGCTTTTGAAAGTAGAACTTCACACTGCTGTTACTTAGATAGCTTGTGATGATTTTTATTTCGAGAAAATAAAAACAGACACTATGATTCGTTAAGAAATTCTGTTGAAAAGTTGAATTTTTACTGACGAGTTTTTCTCAATTCTCTCTTGTAAATTTGCATGGAAAAGATGGTGAGGATTCTCACTCTACGGCACATATCGAAGGACCACCTTCGGATCACGGAGACAGGGGTAATGAGAATCCAGCAGGTGACCACGAAGGATACCCACCAGTTTCCCAAACACCACCTCTTACAAAAACTAATGGAAACCATGCACCACCGCCAGCACCAACTATTCCGCCACCAAACGATGATGATAACACCATGTACAATTACAATATCATCAATGGAAGATCCGTGAAAGATAGTCCAGTTTAAGAATTTATAATTTTTGAAATGTTTTTCTGTAATTATCTAATTAATATTTAGTTATTTATTATTGTGACCAAACCGACTCTATTGTTGTAAACCTTGACCTTTATTTCGAAGTAATGTATAGGTATATAGTATTTTTATAGATTTTTTCAATTTTATTGTCAAATTGCTTCGTCAGTAGATACTTTCTAGTAAAGTATGCAGATTTGGACAGAATCTTGAAAGAATATAATAGAACATTCTATTTAGTCAAGCTGTGTAACACAAGTAGAGTTAGAAAACCAGAGAAATTCACGCACAGTGGCACAGTGACTACTTGACAAGTTCATGCTTGATTTTTTTGTTTTAACCTTTTGACATTATTTTATTTCGGGGCAAGTTCTTGACTTTGTTTTTTTCTCATTTTCGTTTGGTACTTTATTTAAATTGAAATTACAATGGCAGCATTAATTGGTTCAGCTTGAATGCAGTTTGTAGTTAGTATTGACTGAAAATTAATGTTTTAGATGTAATATTTAGTATTGAAACCCCAAACGAGTGTCTTTCGTAATTGGTCGATGATAATGTTTCTGAATGTGCCTGCTTGGACTTATTTAAAAAATATTCTAAGTAATTATTAGTGCGAATTTTCGAGATAATTTTCATTAGTTCGCATGTATCAGCGGCAAGGTGCAGTCGATAAGCATGAATGTAATATGATCTGGATTAAATAATTTTTATATGAAGCTATTGTTCTGAATATTTGTCAATGGGAAAAATAGTCGTTTCGATTTATACGACTCATGTCTTATGTTGAGTTGCCATTTGTTTTATATGTACGAATTAGTAATACTACTATATTTGCCATTTTGAGCTGGCTGGCTTGAGACGTATAAAATTCTGCAACCTTTGGATCTGAATTATATTAAGAGTAGATGTAGAAGTGTTTTTGAAAGCATTGCGAATGCTGAATACTCCGACCATTCCATCCCATCCCTTTGTAATGTAGAAAACGTGTGATTGTGTTTTGTTTCCTTTAATGTGATGAGTTTGTTCTCTGAATTAAGAATTTAATTCCACCAAGTTTGCTGCAGCTTTCATATTATGCTTTGCATTAGGACTTTAATATACATAAAATTTCATCGATATTAAGTGGCAGAATCGATTTGAAGCCTAAACTGTTTAAGTTAGTATACAAGTGCAAAGTAAGTTTTAAATAAATACGAATCTAACATCAGGAAGAAGCAGCAATTGTTATATATGAAGGAAGCCGTCCTCAGCTCCTATGCTTAAATATTTTATGAAGCAATTTACTGTGCTATTTTAATTCTCTAAAAGTTTGGTTAAGTAACTTGATAATTTAGTAATACTTTTAAATGGGAGTGTTATATGTAGATATTATGTCAAGGGTTTCAAGGATTAAATATATATACTTTATATCTATAATTTAAAGCAGGCTAAGACAGTAGTTTCAATAGTTTAATCAATTGTAAGCCATATATTCTGATGTCCTATTGTTTTCTGCAGGTAATAATAATTTTTAAAATCAAGCGGCTTTATTAAAATATTAGGGTTTGTACAAGCACGGAAAGGAACTTATACATCGACCGTAATCCAATATTTATACCAATAGATTGTTTTCATTCTTTGATGAAGTTTTAAAAAGTGCGTTTCTTGACAAGTATTCCGCAGTAATGAATTATTTTTTTTCAAGACTGAGTTTCGCAAGGTAAAATTTATCTCGAAATGTGAAGTAATTTTACCATCAGATTTCCATATTATTTCTGTACCGAAACCTTATAGAACAATGTATGACTGGATTAAATTTACTTAATTCACAACAGTGCCAACCAAGGCGGCAACTATATTGATTATGTTAAGCGTAATTTTTGTAGCCTAAATCCAGCCTTGAGTTTTATTTCAATGAGATAAATAATTAGATTAATATTAAGCGTGTATGCTAAAGAGTGAAAGAATTGTGAGTAAACTAACTGGTGTGATCAGCCATGTTGCTGGCATTCTAATTTCAGATTAATATATAAATTGAAAATACGCTCACACTTGATTGCTAGATGTTCCAGTATGATTCTATTTCCGGTTGTGCGGTAGGTTTAATTTGCAAAGTAGGTTTTTGGGTGTCAAAACTATTAAAAAGTAGCTGGCAGATTGCACAAAAGTAGTGCAATTTAATGTGTTAACATGTAAGTATATGCAAAAAGTATTTGCAAGTAGCTTGGGTACGAGCACATTGAAAGACAGCTAATTTGGTAATCTTGTTTGTATCTATTAACTGCCAGAAGTAAAAATACTTCGGCGTGCAGTTTTATCCTTCGTTGAGCTGAAAGCTTCATATATCAATACAGTATCAATAATTTTACCTGAACTATTTGAAAGAAGAATGCTATAAATCTTAAAATTGCCGCCTGCCACATACTTTAAATTCCAACTCCGGTATTTCTATGAAACGTTTCGCTTCAAGGGGGCTGAAAGTAAAAGAACCCTCCAAGTTGTCATTATTGTATAGTCCTGGTGTGACAAATTTTTTCCTGACTTGAGATGCATATTTTTCCTGTTATAATACAATCTACGTTAACTTAGGAAACATTTTCCCCTCCTGATATAAGAGGAACACCAAGCAGCTAGTTGTTTTACCTTACCTAGTTTATGAATTTTGTGTTTATGTTCAACGATCATGAAATTTACGGCATGTCCGAAATGATCTAGACATGGTAGAAACAAGACGAAAGGTTTTTTTATATAATTGAATGTATTATAAGCAAGATTCTTGCAATATTTGAATAACAATAAACTTTTCAACATCATACATTACATCATTACACTCATAATAAAATGACTACATGTAATAACATCTTATTAAATACTGTAATAACGTTGTCTGGTCCTGATAGTATGGTGTTAATTTGTGAGTTTAACAGCAGCTGTAGTAATTTATATTATTTTAATCCTAGGATAAATTGTGACATACAATGGAAGCTTACTATCGTCAATAACTATAATTTTAAAGTCGTTGAGGTTATTATGTTAGGAAGCAAAGCTACATGCAATTCGGCAAATAAAAAAGTATTATGAAAATTCATACTTTTTGCAACCTTTCATTATCTTCTGCTGTTTAGTTAATTATTATAGGTAAAATTAGGCAATTAAACTAATCCTAACGTAATGTTAATTGTTTTACATTTGTACGACAATCTCAAGCATTTCACCAAATCTTGTAAGTCCAAGGCATTGCGAAAGTACTTTCGGGCAAATGATGCTTTTGAATTTTTGGTATTGATTGCAGTATACGTACTCAGGTGGTCTCTTATATATTTATTTAATTCTAACACAGCACACACTTACACCATGAACCTTTCTACTAACTTTCTAGCAAGATTATTTATTCTAAATTATTTGGTTTCTCATCTCTCTTTCTTTCTTCAAACTACATTGATCAGAACATCTCTGTTATATTGCTGGTGCATTCTAGTGCAAAATTGCAAACTGATGCGTCAAAAGTAAGTAGGATTTTGTATAAATTGTTTATTTAATTGAGCGTTGCAAAATATTATAAAACTCTTTTTTCGTTAATGATACTTGGTAACATCATTTTACTGACTAGAATTTTTCAGATAATAGTGATTTTAACTTTGTAATAATATCTATATGACTTCTTTAATTTCCCAGGAGATGACGGAACCTCTTCTGAAAAGGAAAGGTGAGTTAAAATCTAGTATTTTATTTCGTTCAAAGAACACACAACGTCAAGAGGTTTGGAGAAAATTATATACTTGAATTTGTTGATGACAATTTAGAATGGGTGATGATGCTGACAGCAATAAAGGAGGTGGTGAAGAAAAACCAACCTTTTCCTCTAGATTGAGTGCATTATATGAGAACCTCTTGGCAAAAAAGAAGGACAAGACAGCCCCCATTGACGAAGAAGCTAACAAGGTAACTTGGAAATTTGTTTTTTCCCAAAGAAATGTGTTGACATTTATTGGCACAAAATTGTTTCATTGATGCTAACTAATTTTGTTGTCCAGGACAAGGAAAAAGATACCCAAGTGGTCAACGATGAGAAAAAGCCTGACGACATAGTTTATGCCGAGTTGGATTTAGCTCGGGAAGGTATTGAGGGCAGAGTCCAACCTGTTGTAGTACGCGGTAGCGATGACAAAACCGAGTATGCTGAGATTGTAGGTGTAGTTCCGCCAGCTCAAGTAAAGGATGACAAGAAGAGTCCTTCGGGGAGCAAGAACCCAAGTCCGAAACATTAGGCAGTCGAAAATGAAGTTACTTCGAAATTGCCAAGTCTACTTTAACTATTATATTTTAAATATGCTAGAACTTACGAAAATAGCAACGTATGATTTCAAACAACACAGTTCTTCTGATGTAAACTTAATTGCTCTACCTCTTTTGATGACATTTTGACCTCCTGCGCGTCGGCAGTGCAGAAATTATTGGAGTTTATTACTGAAAACACGAGATTGTTTCATGTTTAAAGTAGCGAAAGGATATTTTTGATGAAAATATCATATTAGTTGCATTTTACACCAAGAGTTATACGATTCCTTTATAGTACATTGTATACACATAGTGTGTATCAAATTCTCTTCCTTTAGTTGCTAGTATTTTTCTTTTATGGTTATGATAGCTAAAAGTATGATGACCTCATAGTTCTTAAAATGTTGTTCATGTATGGATCAACCCAGCAATTTTTGTAAATGTTACTAATCATTAAATTGACCATCATACATACATAGATTGCCGTATTTATGCAAGTAATTTAGGGCAGTTTAAATTTGCAACTATAAAATTTAAGTAATTTAGATTTTAACACGACAATGTAATTTAGTGTATTTTATTTTATACTATAACTACAGAAAGTGTGACGTTGCAGCTAGATGATGTGGTATGTTGCATAATCAACTAAAAAGTGAATTCAAATTCCGTGGTTCTATAGTGCATTGAATGGTGGATTATTCTGGCAACTAGGTTGTGGATCGATGTTAGAAAGTATATAGTGTTGATAAAGTTAATGTGAATGATTATTATTTGAAGTTAAAATGTCCTTGTGATTGTGAGGTGCAATGAGTTTTTTTTAAATTTTCATACAATATTGATATTGATGATAACCAAACTAATTTACTATGCCAGCTAATTGGACTGCTGCTATGTTCATATTTATGATTTTTCTTTAGAAATTCGAAAGGGCACTGAAACAAATTCATTTGTTGAAAGGCAACTAACAAGCGAGCTATAGCTTGGAAGTACATTTTTTTATAAGTGTAGAAATTGAGTATGCATAAATATGTAGGAAGAAGGGATCAAATTTCCACGTGCGCATTTTGTACGTAACAAAAGCCTTCTTTCCCAAAACATCCGTTGTAAGTGCTTTGGGACTAGCTGGGAACAATAGATTGCAGTTTCACTAAAAGGGTTCCGATTCTCTACTGTATTTGTACGTTTCCAATACATTTCTCAGCAATGATTTTGTTTCTTAATCACAGTTAGAAAGCATATTTTTACATATTCAGTGACAAACGACGTACTATATATTGAAGCATTTGCGGTTCTTAATATTTACAACTTATTACCTGATACTTCTAAAAATGTGGAAACTAAAAATATTGGCATAGCAGTTAGTTCTTTCAAAAAATCCCGACTGCTTCCAAAATTTCGTCAGAATATTTAAGGATGCAAGATACAAAATTGAAGATAATGGAAATTAGCGTTATTATTACTTCCAAAATACCACGTTAGATTTTACGTGATAATATTGAAAAACCTAGTTATTGAATACAAAGCTTATTACGTCTAATAATTAAAATACACCAACTTGTGTTAACAAAGTCATGTCAATGATATGCCTTCTTGATTAGTTGACTCGCAGTTCTTTCAATTTTGAGTGAGATGAAATATGAGGACAAGTAAAGGTAGGGATGAAGATTGTTATAGGAACATTTGGTAAGGTTTAAGTTATCTAGGTATTCCAAGTTGTAGGGACAAGAAATAACTGGACCGATGCTATTGCTAAGGTAACTTGCACTTTAGGTAGACCAGGTAAGTTATAGATCTCGCTTTTAGATTCATAAGTACTACATGCGCACGTTCGGATTCCAGTTATGTTGAAACATATTTGAAGGATTTAGAATGGTCAAGGTATGATATCAAAACATGAATATATTGCAAAATTCATGTACTTTGTTATCCTCAAGAACATCCTTCTAGGTGCCAGTATTGTCCTAATTATGTGGACCATGCGGAAGCTGGGTAGGGTAATACAGGTATTTGAACAGAAAATGTAAACCACCGATATATCAGCACCATTAGATATCCAACCGTACTTACTAGACCATACAATTACTTATCAACACAATCAATTTTTAACTACACTTACTGTATGTACTATTTTTGCCACTAATTTTCCGTTGAATGTGAAAGTTGCTTATAACGCATGCAGGTTTCATAAGTGTTTAGCATTGGTAAATCGGCTTTAAATTTATATTGTATCTTTGGAATCTACCAAAACAAAACCGGAAAAGTACACAAACCCAGGACAAATCAAAATTCGTATAGGTATAGAATTACCGTTACTTTAACAGCGGTGTCCCAAGTACAACAATCTCATAGATACTAAATCTCGTCAGTGTTTTTACAGTGTAAATTCTCGCTGAGAAGACAGCAAGCACATGTAATCACTTCACTGTTACTAGGAAGTATATATAAGAGGTTTTCCGGCTGATTAAGAGGTTATTTGGTATAGAAAATGATGGTGACGTTAAATCGCCTCGCCTGAAACTTAAATAGCATTAGCGTGCTTCAGCCTCCAGCAACCCAGGCTATCGTTTAGATATGACAAAAACTAAAATATTTAAAAGTTTCAAACTAAAATATTTTGCTAATTAAATTCAGTTTCTTGGCATTGAAATGTGAGACCGGAATAAAAAAGATCGGGGAAAGTGAGACAAAATCTTCCCTTTGCTTCTCTTCCATGCTTATTTTTTTCTTACTTATGAACGTTTAATTGTTTGTAGTGTGTAAATACGTAATAACATATAACTAATGCATTTAATTTCCTGCACGTTCAACAATATTCCTGACCAGTAAGTATTAAAATATTATTTGTAATTTGATTCATAGTTATTGCCGCCAGCACGATTTTGTAATATTTATAATTTTTTAAGATGAAGCCCGAATAAATACTTATCTTACATGTGAATAAAAGAAGGACAGTATCAAATATAATTGAAATCTGATCTAACTAAAATTGCAAGTAAATCAATCAACGTGTGCACAAATATCATTTTACAAATTTGAGTGAAGTATCCAAACCTTTGCTTCAGTGTCTTTAACCTCACATCAAATGTGTATTTGAATTAAGCTGTAGTAATGAGTATCCAAGTTAAAGTAAGATTTCTATTGTAAAACATAAAATTAATTGCTATAAGTGTTTCGGTAGAAATGGCTGTTGTGAAGTGTAATTTGTCTAATATTGGCTAATAATAAGAAATTTATTGCTTTGTATCCATTTATACCAGATTTATATATGTATGTGTAATACGGAATGGAAGATCTGAAGCATTTGTGAGGATTGGTGTCAAATTACTAGCCAGTAAATTCTAAAAATTGGAAGTTTGCAAAGGCATTTAGCAAGTGTGTATATATATGTGATTCAGCAGATGTTCTTAATATTCCTGGAGGTGACAGTGAGAGGGTCGTCTTTAGTGCTGAAATTTTAGAATAGACTGTATTGTAAATATTAGTCAGAAAAGTATACTTATTATGAATGCATGTATGAATATATAGCTAGAAGTTAATTCTTCGTATGACTGCGCTACATCCTGAAGTTTTTAAGACTAATGTCGTAATTTTAAGAACAATTTTTCTGAAATTCGGGAATTTATTGTTTATTGGAATTATTGCAGGCCTCCAAAATCATTAGCGTGCACAAATTTTGTAATATTAACAAAATATTTGCCCGTGAGTTGTGTGTTCTCTAAATGCACAAAGCGACGTTTCAAGTTGTAAAAACTGCATAAATGCAAAGCATGTGAACGCGAATCTAAAAATTATTTGCGATTTCTGTAAGTTCTATTGCACTGTAAAAATTGATATTCGAATTATTTCATCAGTAATCATTAATTGTGCTCAATGGTTTGTCTACATCGGTTTTACTTATTTTATGTATGCATTAGCCTTTGAAAATTGAAAATAAATTTGTTGTGTAAGTACCAGTATCTCACGGTGTTCCCAGCACTCGGAGTCGGGTATTGAAACAAATGGCATTATTTTACACAGAGATGGTGTCGTCAGAATTAATTGTCTTTGTCATGGCATAATAATGAGTAGAACTCCACAATCTTTTAACAAAACTGCAATGACTTTATTATTGTTTTCCTGATATGTACAATTTCACGTTAGCAACATTTTAAATTGTATGAGTTTCAATAACCTTCAATATCTTACTGTACGTTTAGTCTGGTGAATACAGCCGCCGTTTTAATTTCACGACTCTTAACAACAACCTAAATGGCAGTTTTGAACAAAAAATCTAGGGGAACATTACTCTTATTCCTTTTGTAAATATACATGCGTTTCAATTTTAAATGCATAATCTTGAACAAAGTAATCTGGAAGAAACAAAGTGGACAATTTTTTATCGGTTCATATTCTAAGGACAAGTGGACTGAATACGTAGGAACCGACCCTAATTTTTTTTATCATTGCGGCTGTTCAGTGGTAATCTTCGTTCGTATAGAAAATGCTAGCTTATAATCGATTGACGTAGCGTTTTTTATGTAGTTTAAATATGAAAATTGTAAATCCTTATAAGTATACAATCATATTAGCTTGTATACGTAGAGTAGTTGTTTCTTCATACAATTACATTAGTTTTTAGGTACATGAAAAATCCTACATATTAAAGGAAACCACATACGGTACGCACGGGCATCACTACGTACATACATAGTTACATACATTTACACCTGCCATAATGTCATTATTACTACAAAGATGTACACAACTTGTTTTCTTAAAATGGTTAGTAGTTTGAACAGTCAACAAAAAATATTACCGTATGTACTTACAATTTGGATTAGTCGCTTAGTGACGTCATCGTATCAGTCAGTAATTGCAAAAATGGACGATACAAATAATTTTACTCGCATTTAGTTTTTTTAGTAATATTTTCCATATGATTTAAATTTTAATTCGTTAAATCTAACAACTTCTTTCGTATCCGCAAGGAGCTAAGAATCTAACATGTGCATTTTACAACTATGTACTCCTTGACGTAAGTATCCCTACGTACAGTACACATAATGTCTTCTAACTATCCATATTTACAGATTTATCCACATATTTTGTATTCTTAGTATGAACATTGAAAAGAATCTAATGCCGTTAATTAGCACGCAAACAAAAAATCTCACAGATTTTTTTGTAAGGTTAGTGCTCTCTACATAAAAACATTAAAAATAGAAGGATACCAAACGCGGCAAACATTAATTACTATATGCAAAGTAGCATAGCATAAATATGCAACCTCGGCCCGATAGTAGTTAAGTTGCTTTTGAAGGTCTAAATGAGACAGTGTTTGAACATCCAAAATATTCCAAGGCAGTACAAAAAAAAAGCTAATACTGAATAATAAAACCTGGACGACAACAAGCGTTTATGAATTAACCAACTCTTAGGTTTTTATGCAGTATTCAAAACGACAGCACCTTAGTCTTGAACTAACTTAATACGAACTTAGGGATCTGAGAACACAATGATGGTTTATTTATTAGTGTGACAAAAACGATACTTTTTTTGTAGAATTTATAGAATAATCAAAGATTATTTTACCTTCAAGTATAAAAAGTATGTTGCTGAATCGAAATCATTTTTATGAATTTCTATAACCTTGGGGAGAGAGGGGGAGAGGTTACAAGTTTTTTAGTACGCATTATGATTACTATGTCCGTTATGACTATGATTATGGCTATGGTTATGTGTTGTCAGTCTTGGCTCATGGTAGTGAAGGATGCTGTTGATACTTTGACCCTTGTTGTAGTCCACCACCATTTGCTTCCTTGATGGTAGTGGAGTTTGGAATGTTGTTAGTACATTGAGTGAAGCTCCTTTCCCCATCTCCTGTGAATTTAGAGAAAAGCTATCCTTCAACAAATCTTCAGCTTGATTGCATTTGGATTGCTTCGATCGGGACGACTGGGAAGGAACTAAGTTTACCATCCCAAGCCGAGGAAGCTCCTGAAGTTTTTACAAATCAAAATTAATTTTTTCGACAATATTACATCTAGGCAAAATCCCACCCCATTCATGTGAACAAACACGGGCCACTTGGAAGATACAACATACAACATACAACATACAACATGCACGTACTATTGAGCGAATCGTACAAATATTACACAAATGTCATTCTTTTAAAACGACAATGACTGTCAGTCAGACTGACATAAACTTTCAAATTTTAAAAGGGTTCTAAATGTACATGCATGAAAAAGTAGATAGTAAAGTAGGACTAGCAATAGAACTGGGTGCATGTTCAAACTGCTGCATAATACGAAGGTGAATCAGTAATTTCATATCTTCAAAACGTTAAACAGCTGGAAACTTGAATTTCCTCAAGACCATATAAACGATTAGAGGATCAATAAAGCAAGGCAAAATGTGCTAATAAAAACTGGTACAACTCTTCGTCTTGCTAATTCAACGGTGACTTCTACCAACTTGCGTATCTACTTTACAACTGCCTATTCAGATACAGATACCTTTTAAATTCTACTTTTAGCTAACACTTTTTGACACACGACATAAAGCACCAGCTGGCAAGAGCAGCAAAGCATGTCATGAGTAGCGAGTTTGATTCATGCCAAACTGTAGTTATTCTGCCGGATACAACGGGTTTATAGATTTGCATGCAAAATATGAAAAAAAAACCTCTTCTTTTAAAATTTGTACTGCCAGAGCCCGTCGTTCCTACGACTCTCCTGATACCCCATAAAATTTACTCTCACCCGTAAAAGTAAGCACATCGAGCTTTAATCAAAATCAGTCATTAACATTTATGCAACATGTATGCTCTCATTGCAGAGGTAAGTAAAATGTTTACATCTTCCACATGCACATGGTGATTAGAGTTACTATTATACACTTGAGAGAGTTTACAACTTTGGAAATGCTCCACTAACCTTTTTCAGCTCTTGTGAAAATATATTGAGTGATGCGGTTTTATTATTTGGTGGAACAGCAGCCCCCCAACCGACAATTTTCGGTGATGTCATCATGACAAAATCACTAGGACGAGACACATGACCGTTGCCAACACCATTCTGTGGTTCTCCGAACACACTAAAACTTGATTTCTGTGCGGATGTACATAGAACAAATAATAAAAGTCTCATTAAATTTTACTACACGGTTAAATCCGAAGTCGTAAAAATAAAAACATTTAAAAGTTTCCCCAAGACTCATAAATGAAACCAATGTTTAATTTCGGTCTCCTTGGACAAAGCGTCAGTGGTGATAAATTTTTTTAAATAGAGAATTACGTCCGCCTTTTGTTTCAATAAAAACAAAATTACCTTTTTATCTTATACTAGTACTGATCGGACCATACATACAAGTACGTATAACGACACTTGAGAAAATAATTCTTTTAAGCGAAACACTTGTGTCACTCCAAAGAGCCAATAGTAGGTAACAACAGGTAGTAAGTAGCAAATACAATTTGCTTGAACAAAGGTAATTTTTCCAACACAATCGTACATACATACATACATATGTATGTATGTATGTACGAAGCTTTA
Organism: Allacma fusca; assembly: GCA_947179485.1. Lineage (NCBI taxonomy): Eukaryota > Metazoa > Arthropoda > Collembola > Symphypleona > Sminthuridae > Allacma > Allacma fusca. The sequence goes on from OX359247.1 coordinate 15,379,695, forward strand.
CGTATGCACCTACATATAACTCTGTAATGATACATTCGGGATCGTATTCTTTCAATACAAAGGATTTTGACATGACAGACGCAAGTCAGAAATATTTGGGAAATATTCAAACGTTTAAGTATAAATACATATCCGAACACAATTGGTGAAAGGTTTAAGAGCGAAGAAACTTTTTGGGGTAACTTTTTGAAACAAAATGAGCGACGAGTTGATGAAATCAGAAAGAAGTCATTGTAGGACATGCCAGTCAGATGAAATGAGCAAAACTTATAGAAATAGAACATTTGGTTTCATTTCATGGTTCCTCTTTGGATTTTGAAGCCCAAATCAGCCGGCACCATACTTCAGGGATGAGTTACAGCACTAGTACAGAGCTGACGTGTGGAAAAATAATCATGCATATTTTTTTTTGTGGTTTAAATTAAGAAGGGGACTGTTGGATGAGAGACAGTGAGGGACGGGGAACTTTTGTTACGTTTACCAATTCTTTGTCTCGAAAGTTTCTTTCAGTGGAAAAAGTAAATTAAGAGGGAGCTTCACTGAGAACCTTACATGCTTCTCGCCGTTGATGAGTGTGGTGGTAGCATAAGGGATGGGGGAATGACGGTCTTCCACTACAGCGTAATTATTGGCATTTTCATACTCATTCAAGTCGTTCGTCTTCACAGACTTGAGTGAAAGTTGTTTCTGTTGTGAATCGATCCACAAATTCTCCTCCTGATAATGAGGCGGGATTGAACCATCTGGTATCTCCGTTGTGGAAACTACAGAGAGAGAGAGAGAGAGAAAGAGCATAATAATCATCAGAAGAAAGTACTTTTTCCAGGGTGCCCACACACACACACAGCATAGAATCCCAGAAGGAACTCTACATCCTATTGGAGTTGGATTACCAGGTGCTTAAATATATCCATTGTGATCTGATCTTCTAATGATATGGCCAAACGACTGGGCAAACTCCCTAAAAGTTCCTCTCCACAGTTGGCTCACCCAACGTGCACATCCCGAACGAGCATACGTTTTTTTTATACTATACGGTAACATGTGCACAATCGAATCCTTCATAAATTCAAAAAAAAAAAAAAAAACTTGCAAACTTATCCTGTGCTGCTGTTCCTGTTATTATTATTATTATACAAAATGGTCCTTATCTCGTATCAAATTACAGAATGCGTCTGCTAGTGTGCAAAACTGGTTTGAATTCCTATTTCAAACTTTTAGACAACAAATTCCAACAAGGTAGGACTCCGCACATAGCGAGTCAAATTAAACGGGCTTAGGCTCAAAAGTTATAAAATGTATGACATGAGGAAAGGGCCGGATGTCGCAGGCCCGGGGGTACTAAACTGAACCTAATTTAATTCTATGATCCTCAGTAAAGGAGAAAGTAGAGCGTGATTTCCCTCCGCTATATAACCAATCTCTCCCAACTAGCAAGAGTAAACTTTGGGAAGGAAACTTAAAAGATTTTCGCAAGAGAGATGAACTAAAGAGCACACACCTGGCGACCCTTTCCATTACTGTTATTGCAAATATTGCCAAGAGCAAACGTCGATGATATAAATGAAATAAACTTTTCCTCAGTTAAGTTGTGAAGGCAGACAAACACACAAGGTACATATATGCAGTATATATATATGGGTGGAGGGAGGACCTCCATACTTTCGTTTACATCTCTACAGTATCTACAGTATTGCAATGGGGTACCTAAAAGGTAAGGAAAAATGCCCAAAATTTACCTTTAAGCTTATCACTGTTTTTCCGTAGCTGGCATCGACGCATGTACAAGGCAAAGACAAAGACGAGTAACAAGACAAAAATCACACTGCCAATTAAGGCAACAAACCACGCTTCGGTAAGAAAGTCATTGTTCGCTGCTGTGCCTCCAAAAGTTGCAATGCCATCACTAGAGGAATCCCTATCTTCATATCCCTCACTCATCTCCTCCCCCGACTCTCTCTCACTCTCCTCGTGACTACTGCCAAAGTTGATGTTATTCCCATCGTACGTTATTTTTCCTTTATTGCTCTGACTCTTCCCCCGATTACTGCTCTTCCCTTTGTATGTATTGTGGGGATTTTGATCCGTTTTGGCGGAGTTACTCCCATGATTATTTCCATTTGCATTTGACGTCTCAGGTCGGAAATGAAACGTCCTCATGGATGAGAACATCCCAACTCCTTTGGCAGTAAAGGAGCCAACTTGAAGACTATAAGATTGTCCTGGACTCAGGTTTGTCAACACGCTGGAAACAGTCGACCCATTCACTGTCAAGTTCCCCAGCAAGGATGAGCCGGACCAGATTCGGAGCTGGAAGGAAAGGATTAATCCTATTAATTTTTAAATATACGCCTGATTGTAAAGGATTAAAAAATGAACCTCCTTCAAAACAAATATAATTGGAGCAGTTCCCATAATAATTGTCAAGTCATATTTTACCATAATAATAATTATATTTTGGAACAAAAACAATCGCTACATTTGCATTGAAGTCCCAAGGATATATTTTATTAAACATGGGGTATATTTTATAGTCAGGGCTATATACACTACCATGTATGACAAATGATCCCTGCCATGAATATTAAAAGCAATCATTCTGAACTGAAGTAGAGATACTTGTAAGGAAAGGTCCATGAAATATTTAAAGTCTAGAAAGTACATTAAATCAGTATTTGTACATACCTGGTAGCCCAAAATGATACCATTTTGGTGCCGTGCGGGGGGAGGTTTCCATCGTGCCACAAGAGCCGAGGCATTCACCGGAGTTATGTCGAGTACTTCAGGTGGGGCAGATGGAACTGTAATGTGTGCATTCAAATAAATGTTGTCAGCTGAATCACTTGAGTCATGACGACCTAAACAAATACCGATTGCTTTCTTTTCCTTCAACACAATTCCAGAGTCCGGGAATGTATGTATGTATGTATGTTTGTAAGTGTACCTACGCTCAAGAATTCCAATCAAACGGGATGTGCCTGTTGTGTACAATTCCGACTTTAAAATTTATTCCTCACATTCCCTGGCTACTTGAAATGTAGGTCGTCTTCCCCATAGTTTTATCAAACTCAATGTAATAAAGGCAATTTCCTAAAATTGTCTCATTGTCAGCATGGAATGAAATACAATATACATAAGTAAGCCTAGATAGTATTTTAAAGGAGAATAAATATTCTGAGAGGGACTTCTGAGGGAAAATACATATTTGAATTACTGTCATTTCCGAAATGTTTCTGTTCAATTATACTGAGAATGTTTTCCCTGCAAATTTCTTTCCCTCAATCCAATTTAAAGGGACGTAAATAGAACAGTTAAAATATTACTGCAGAGAGTATGTACATGTACATGTTGATAGTATCTATTTTTCGGGGTTGTGAATGTTGTGATACAAAACAAATTTAGCAATAAAGTCTGCATTTAATAATTTAAACTCGTGGTAACTCTTCCAGTCCTCATAAAATACTCAACTTTAGAACTATCTACATGGACCTTCAGCTCAGCTGAAGTTCCCACGGACACTTACCATCTTGCAGGGTGGATACATTAACGTAATTTGAGGGTCTCCCATCCACAGTCTTGTAGAAAGGTAGGAGGAAAATTTGATATGTTGCATATTTCTCTAAGCCAACAATTTGGAAGGAGGAAGCACCAGCATTGAGAACGGTCAACATTTGATAGCTGCCCTCATCCTTTTGTCCCAATTGTCGGAAGTAAATATAGAAGCCTTCTATGTACGCGCCCGCATTGACAATCTGGGAATAAACAAGTAACCAATGAATGTCAAACAAAGTCACTCTTCCAACACACACACACACACACCAACTGTAGATACATATGACTGAGTACATGAGAATGGGTGAGCGTGAAGACCAGCGGAACTTCCCTACACTTTCGGCCTTTATTTACCATTTACCATGAATTCAACTTTCTCCCGTGGCCTCATCAACTCATTAGCTACGTTTCATTAGCAATCAACCTTACCACGGAAATTATAAACACATCCACCTCCCTTAATCTTTACACTGGATTGTGAGCAACCCATCGGGAGTCTATTTACTTTCCTAACAAGTCCTTTCTGCTCAAAATTCTGATGATTGAGCTAAATGTAACTAAATGGACTTGACTGTGGCTGGAAGTAAGTGGGAACGCCTTTCAACTAGCCCTCAGCACTAACTCAATAAATACCTCACTCAAGCTCAATGCGCTCATCTCCTACAAACTATAATGATATTTACTTACTCAATAGCCCGATTCTCAATTACTAATTGTAACTTGTTCCTGTAAATTGAATGTTATATTTTCTCGGGAACGTTGGACTTTTTATCAAGCATAAATGTGTATGTACATACATACGTAATATTCTCAAAAGTTCTACATTTATTTAACATGATATTTAATGGAACATCATATGTGTCATACCTGCCATTCAATCCTGATGCTCGTTGAGGATGTAGCATATGCTTGTCTGAGGATAACCACAATAGCACTTTTTAACTGCTCGCTTGCGGTCGCCATATCAATCTGACTGTTCTTTGACCCGGTCATTGAGGTGGTGACGCTCTCAGAGAATGGGCTCGGAGCTGAGACCAAGCCATCAGGAGAGACGCTCCTCACCATGAAAATGTACTCCGTATTGGGTTTTAAATAGTGTAAGGTGAAGATCTCACTGGGAACATTTGTGGCTCCCAGAAGCCACTCTGTACGTACTTCCTCCGCACTGTAATACTCCACTTTGTACGTCAATGGCTTGGGATTATTATTGTTATTGGGGTTTCCATTGCTCACAACGTTGTTGTTATTACCCTTCTCGCTCGGAGGATTCTCAGGGACTTGAGGAACCTTGGTTGTGGTAGTTGGAATTGTAGTTGATGTTGTGGTGGTGGTGGGGGTGGTGGTGGCTGTGGTAAATACCCATGGTTGGGTATTTGCACGGGTTGTGGTAGGAATTGTACTTGGAGGAATGGGCTCATTCCTCATGTTTCCAATTGCATCCACTTTGGAGCTGGAAGTCCGTGTGCTTTGTATAATAAGGTTATTATCGTTATTTTGTCGACTGCTGATAAAACTTCCATGATGGGCTTGATTGGCGTACACATCTCCGCCGGATGTCAAGTCCTCGTCCCCGTCAACCTTATCCGAAGGACTTTTGTCCTCCTTGTACTCCTCCTCACTCTCATCTCCGATTTCCTCACTGTCGTCAGCCCCTTCGATGTAGGCGGCATTGAAATCCACCTCGTCCCTCTCATTTTGACTCTGAGTGTCGAGCTGAGCTGGGTGTTGGAGGGAGTGGGTTCGGGGTCTCAAGTAGTCATTTGTTTCAAAAGCTATGTCTCTTTTGACCCAGGCTCGATGACCGTCATTTCTGTCGTGGGGTGGGGGGTCATCTACCATTAAGTCATCATCGTCGTAATCCTCTTCCTCACTCTCCGCCCCATTACGAGACCTTTTACTTGATTTCACTTTCCTCTGGATAAAGGACGGGCGTGGAGGGCTTTGGCTCTCAGCCCGGGAATTCGAAGCCATTTCGGACCAAGGGAGAAAGCTTTCACTGGGACTTGGCTGGTCGGACGTGGATTGAAAGTGTTTGGGATTCCAAGCAATTGTGACTGTAGTGGCGTCCACTTTCACTACGTGGGGCTTCATAGGCTCACGGGGTCGGAGGGTTGCCATGTCGAAGCCCGTACGCCGGAAGACTGAGCTGGGGTTACTTGAGACGTCCACGTGCAGATGTGCACGCCATACATACTTCCCACTCCGGGAAGATGCCACACATTCGAATAGACCGGCATCCTCTTGCACTAAATCTGTAGAAGAAAGATAAAAAAAACCAAAATAACTCTCAAAGTGTCTGAACTCCCGAGTATCTTATTCCTACTCCAAGTCCCAATAGCTATGTATGTACGTAGATCATTTCAATAAGTAGTTAAAATGTAGCCCGGGGTGAGCAAATTGGCTAGACAATGATTGAAACCTCAACTTGGCAGCCCCTCATTTATTTCCAGAGCATATTGGTAATGGATGCTTTAATGTCTCAATATATATGAGTTTGAGGATTCTAATAAATAGAGTAAAATATATGTCTATAGTCACATGGTATTACACAAATAGGTCAGAAATATTTCCTTGGGTATGGTATTTACAAGAGGGGCTCTGTGCAATTTGCAATAAAAGCCAAAGTCTAATGAAAGAATTGCTAAAGGTGATTGAATGAGACCAGACATGAGAACAAGTCAGATATGAAAGGATAGGGATAAATGGAATCATTTCTGACATATTTTTTGTTTTATGCTGCAGGAGCCTCATTAAACGTCATGCCGTAGATTGTAATGGAAATGAATGGGAGAAGGAACGCCGGGTCCCGTCTGCCCTGCAAAAGAGAAATGGAAACCGAGGAATTCGCAATATCATCGCCCAGACCTAAAAAAGGAATCTAGACACTATGAAAAGTTGATACTGTACTGTGTGTACACAGGCGTCTCAAATATGTTCAGCAATCGTACTGTATAATACATAATTAAATGTCTCTTGATAGTAGACTACTAGTCCGTGAATGCTTACAAGGACAGGGAAAGTCAAGAGAATCCACGGAGGAGGTTCTTCCAAGGATTCCCTTTACTTTTTCCTAATGAATCTCGTAGGATTTGTGCGATTTTCCGAATCAAAGGAAACACTTGTCCCATATCCGCTCGCCGAATTTCAAAGAGCAACACACTACTTGGAGAAAAGACTACTTGGAGGAAAGGAGAGGGCCATTGGGTGGAATGGGCTTCGAGCAATATCCTTTGAGCACTCATGTACGAAAATAAAAGTACCTTTATTAACCCACATTACCAAGTGCCTGGCTCACTCGGATCAGTTAATGGGGCTAATAGAGTTGGAAGTTGTTGGATTTGTACACGATTTGCTGACTCCATACAGATTATTTTTACGCTCGGACTTTGACTCTCTCTCTCTCTCTCTCTCTGTCAAGTGCCGAAGGAGAGAAATTAGTGTAAACTAATAAAAGGGGAAAGTTGGGCTGGGAAGCTTAAAAGTGGGATTTCCCTCTTTCTCACCATTGATCCGAAGGGTCCCAGCATCATCCGTGAAAATCCGATGATTGAGAAGAAATGAATTGCCATTTTTATACCATGTTATAACGGGCGGTGGGTTTCCTTCCGCTATGCATGGCATCACAGCAACAGACCCAACTGGCCTGGTTTGGTTTGATGGACCGACATGAATTACGGGCGGAGGAAGATCTTCCACTGGAGTAACCTGGACCAATGTATAAATACATACGAACATCAACATACATGAGGAGCATGAAATACAGAAGATAGGGACTGAATCAGCGGAAGCCCGCTTCAAAATCTATGTTTCGTAATAATTACATATGCAATCATGCAAATCAAATTAAACGTTAAAAACAAGACGCAATCAGGTTAGATGCTCAACTACTGTATGTATATTGGCTGAAAGGGATTAAAACCATTGAATGGGTTACCTTCAAATAGACCCTATGCATAATGGACCCAGCCGGACTCACAGCTGCACAGAAGTAGAAAGATTCATCCCTCTCCGAGACATTGTCAATCTAGAAAATTACCCAGTAGATTAGCACTATCCTTGTATTTATTGAATTAGAGGGGAACCTGAAGCTCCTAGTTTTCCATTACAATACACAATTACTTCTCCCGACTTGCAATAAACTCTTCATGGTAATCGCATACTCAGCATAGGAAAGTCACTGGGCAAAAAAACCCCCTCCTCCCTAACTTCCATATCACATACCAAAACCTATGGATACATAAGTTCCAGTCCGTGAGTTCCAGGAGGTTCGTTTTTTTTTCGTACAAGAGTATTTTACTAAAAGGTACTCACTCCAATAACATGAAGGGGATAAATACAAAAACCTAATTCAATTCTTTGGATTTTACTTGATTGGACGCATTTAGCTGAAACAAACAACAAAAAAAGTGTACCTGCAGAGTCCCTTCTGGAGTTACTCGAGCAGTTCCTGAGCTACTCCCTTGGAAAATAACGGAGTGACTCCCCTCACGGGACCAAAACAGCGTTGGCCTCGGGTCCCCTTCCGCCTCACATCCAAAATATGCAGTCATATTTGGCTGGATTTCAATATTCTGCGGCACTGTTATCAACTTTGGTGGAACTGAAAGGGAAATCATGGCATTGGTTAGAATATTATTATTCTCCCATACCCAAAAAACAAATACCAGTTTGAGGGAATTCCCTAAAAGAATTTGATTTCCGAAGGAGAGGAATAATAAATGACTCAAGTAATTGTCTATTCAATATTCCATAAGCAACTGAAGGTTAAAGGTTCATTACCTTTTGGTTCTGGTGGTTACATATCATACGGAAAAAAAATACTCTGGATCATAAAATCGGATCTAAGTAATACAATTTTCTCTGGGAAAGTAAATTACATTTTTCTTTTCTAGCGCACACAAAAATAAATTCCAGCTCAAAAATTCCTCATAAATAGTTGGTATGTATGTATGAATTTATAGGTATGTGTATATCTACCTGAATGAGCAATGGGCAATCAATCAGAGTAAATTGTTCTCATTTTCACGCACAAATGTTTACCACACGTGAGTATCTACATACACTTTCATATATGTATGTACCTAAGTATATCTACAGTATGCACATACTTCCGCACAAACAGAGTGCTCACATTTTGTCCGTTGGACCAGAAGAGGTAGAATGGGAATTATTTACCCTGTTATCTGTGCTCAGTAGCCAGCGCAACTGTTAATTAAATAAATCGACAGGGTCCAAGAAAATTATAGGGAATAGTCAACGCACGTAGAGGGCCCAGTCCAGATACATAATGGGCTTGCCCCGAGCCCAATCCAGGGAAATGTCTTATAAATCTCTAAAAGTGCTTTATGACATGACATCTGCTCTTGCCAGGCTCACACTGTACCCTAATTTTAAAGCCGTATATAGCTCATAATAAGTCCTAACAAGATACTTATGCATATCGTCCGGGGATGTTAGACAGAGCTGTTGGGACTTGAAACTTAAATCGTTGTTTTAATGGCGACAGAAACGCTTTCCCGAAATGACTTTCTAACTACTTGGCATATAGACAATCGCAGAGTATCAATTGAATTCCACTCTCCCCTACAATATCGATCAATGTTTATTCTGTCTCTAGTCCCTGCAGTGAGAGCTGTTTTCTCATAAAAAGTTATGAAATAAAACCATTGCTCAAAAACGCCTTTAGCTTTCAAAATAGATATCAGTATCACAAAAAGTTATGACATAAAATATAATTTTAAGGAATTTTGAAAGGTGTCTTCTAATTCAAGAATGTATATATAAGCAGGTGAGATAACACCAGAGCTTTTTGGTTTTTTGTAAGTGGGACAAAATTCAACTGAGTGTTTTCATAGAATATTCGTTTACAGTACACACTGAGACAATAATAATGTCAAACTGAACTGGGTAAAAAGGATAAAGGACATTTGGGCTCAACCCATACTTTCACACTTACAGAGGACCGTGACAGTTGCAGCTGCCTCAATGGAACCCGCCTTGTTTTCCGCCATACAGATATAAGTCCCAGCATCGAGTTCCGACACATTTGAAATAAGTAGTCGCTCTTCATCAAAATGTGCTCTCTTCAGTGGGATGGATCCACGGAGCATTTTCCAGGAAATTTCAGGGGGAGGGTCCCCACGTGCCACACAAGCCAGGGAAACATCACTTCCAAGCAGTGCTGACGTATTGGCCGGTACTATAGTAAACTGCGGACGAACTGTCAATAGAAGAAAAAAACAACATGACAGACTAATCCCATTTATACACACGCCCACACAGTTAAATCACTTAACTAGTATTATGTGCTTTTCCGGAATCAACCCTTCAACTTCTCCTCTAAAAGTAGGCATCCAGAAGGAAAAATTGTGCCACTTTTGAAATACATACATACATATATGTAGGTATCTATCTGCAGCTGGCATTTTGACAATTACCGTAGAAAAAGACAGGAAAAAAGTGCCACTTTTTCAATTAAAGACCTAAATAATAACGTATTATACTTAAAAAAAGTTACCAGAGATAAAAAAAATAATAGAATTTTAGTAAATAATAGAAATAACAGTAGAAACAAAAGGAGACTTCCCCTAGGAATCATAATACATAAATCAATCCTTAACGAAAGGAAAAACTCTTTTTTTTTGTACTACAGTTCTGGGAATTATACTTGCGTGAGACGGAGTTTCCGAAGTTTGAAGGAAGTACCTGCCCATTCATTTAAAATGGCGTTGACATGTCCTTTTAAAGTTTCAGCCAAGATTTAATTGCATACAATACAGTCTCAAAAGTCTCAATGTCAGGCGGGGTTGGGTCTCGGACCCAAACCTTGTGTGGTGATATATTTAAGAGGAAAAAAAATAATGTTGACACTGAAGAATAATATAGTTTATGGTGATATAGTAACGGTGACTGAATCTAAATAAAGTTTTGGGTGTTAGATATTATATTCATAAAGTTTACAAGTGCTACTAGTTTTCAACCACCGACAGGACAAGGGCTGAACAAGGACTTTATCTAGAACTAACTCAATAGCTCTTGTCGTTGTCATGCCATGCACCACTTGCTCAGCAATTCTGTTAAATATGGATGAGTGAGTGCAGTTTCTCTGGCAAGATTCGTGCATGGTAGTGGTATCTGTACTTATAGCATTCAAATGTATATGATGGAGAAACAAGTCCTTGTATAGAATTAAGCTAAAACTGACTTGATGTTTAGCCCGGCTCCTCGATCCACCTTTACAAAGTTTTTCTCAAGAGGTATGTATCTAAGTATAGACATATGACCGTAATGTATACTCTCAAGTCGACTACATAGTACTAAATGCACCACTCCATGAATAAAATCAACACAATGAATTTTCCCTCTTGCATGTAACACGATATGAGGTTTTGAAATTTTAACGTGATATTTTATCATTCTTCAATAGGCTTGCTTATTCCCGACCCGAAGGATCCTTCCTAGCCTAACTTTTGTAATGGTAATAATTAAGTGCTTCATCATAACGGACATTGATTCTCATACAAATTATAGGAGAGGGCCGGACAAAAGAAAGCACGTGACTCCGAACTCGTTAAACTTGTTAAACACGATAGAGAGAGAGAGAGAGAGAGAGAGAGAGAGAGAGAGAGAGAGAGAGAGAGAGAGAGAGAGAGAAAAGTCCCTGCCAGGAGAAAAGTAGAGAGTGAGAGAAAGGAAGGAAGGTGACCAATTGGTGCCAATACTAGGCCAAGAGCCAAATGAATTTAAGGGCATAATACATTGGAAGGAAAAAGATGGAAGCGGAGCCAAATTAGCGCCCTAAACGATCCGATCGTACAAGCTTATAATGTACTTTTCCCTTTTTCCCACTCGCAACTGACCAGCTCATAAAACCCGGACTCATCAATTCTTAATCAAGTCGAGGTGGAAAATTATTCAGCACGCAATGCTTAATGAATGCACAAAATCCATAAAATGAGCATGTACAGACGTTGCAACCCATGTATCTATCTATGTATATGACCACTGAGGAACCAACTCAATGCCCGACTACCGTTCACATCAAAGTAAACCCGTAAATCTGTATAACACGGGAAAAGGTATAAAATAATTTCTCATCCATCTCACTCCTGAACAGTCACGTGCATACAGTCCACACACTTATGAAAGCAAGATAATGCAGTTAATGTATGCAACGGAGAAATTATAATTGCAGGGTTGAGACCCCGTTTTACATACGTTTTAATTGACGATAAGTACAAGATAAGGATATTCCAACAGTTCAGAACTACTAGGTCCATACATCGGTACATACTCTCCACATATGAACACTACTATGAAAGAATTACAGAAACAATAATATGAATTTACATAGGAGCATGCTAAAACATGCATTTTAACATCCATGTTAGAATTCCTGTCCTCCAAATATTTTTATGCACCCTTTCCCTATGGATGCATGGAACGTGCTCATATTTATGTGCTCCCTAATAAATAAACCTAAAAATTGATTTTTCCTCCATTATTTTCCATGGAGCAGAAAGCACATGGGGTACTGAAAGTATAATAGGAACTACACTGGTACTATCCTTGGCCTGTCCATTTAGGTCCAGCATAAGCGCTTGAATTATATCTCTGGAGAAAGGTTTCTTGTGGATACATACATATGTAGAACGTACATATGTAAGTATGTACATCCCTTGATACAAATTTCGTGGAAATATAAAAAAAACTCTTCCAGTACAATTCAGTCGTCCTGAGTGTGATTGATTGCACACGAATGGATACACCGCCAGTTGAATATTTCATAGGGCACCACACTATATAGATATCCTCCCCAAAAAATTTATGTGCTCAACAACAACACACTCCAGAGAGAGAGAGAGAGGGACCTTCTGTGCAGGAGTAGTATCCTTTCGTTTTTTATTGATTACACCTGCCTTTTTCTCTTTCACTTCACAAACTTGGGGTTTCTATTTATTTACCTTCCCATTATATATATATATTCTCCTTGCTTTGACTCATCGTCTCCCTGCTTGCCCTTGGAGAGGACCTTCCTCCTGAGTTCCTACATTTCACCTGGAATTAACTCCTATCTTTTTCTACGCCACTTTAACTTTCTTCTGTGGTTCATCCCCTTCTGGATATACCTCTTAATATGATTCTCACCAATGTAAGGCTACTTACTCGGTAAGAACACAAAAGAGTAAATACATAATGGTTGAAATATTTAAACAGAAGCAATGTTTGGATACAAAACCCACACTCTTGGAAATCCTTTGAATTGTTTTATACTCGATATTCCAATCAAGCCATAGTAAATATTGGAGGCAATTGGATTACAGATTATGTAAATATCCTAATCACATGCCCCATTGACTCCTTATATATAACAAGTGCTGTGGACACAGATGTGTAGGTACATACGACTCACACAAGTGTGCTCACTTGTGTACCGGAATTAGTGAAAGTACAGAGCGGGGGGACTCTCGGCGTAAAAACGCCGTCATTTCCTCGTATAATGAGACAAAATTAACCGAGCCAATTACTCCGCATGAATACCTCTTGAGTGTTCTCAGGATTCCGTGGGAGGCTACAGTATTGGATTGGCTCAGAGTATTATTAAGCCTTTGAATTGGGAATTATTCTCCTGGTGGCTCCAGCAGTTTAGTCCAGCATGAGTTTACAAATAGTAAATAATCAGGGTCTGGAAATTGCTTAATCAGATGCCTGAGTGTAGTTTTTACTACTATTTGGACACACCAAATATGTGTACCTTGATTGGGGACTTTGGTGGCGTACCGATACAGTCCTTGTAGCTTTTTACAATCATACAAGCTTTTTCTATGGATTGGAGCCCGCTGTGTGTATGCTTATCTTAATTAAAATCTTTTTTCTCCCTTTCATAAAGACATTTGTTCTTTTGAAGGAGCACTCAAGAGAAAGTTCCCATTTACGAACATTACTTCTCTGAACTCATTGCGTTTGGTGTATTATTTCACCGTTGGAGTATATAACTAATAGGTTATTTAGAGAAAGACAACTATTTTCACAAATAATGTAAAAACGATGGAATTGTGGGTGTATTAGTAAATGGAATGATTGAAGTAAATACAAAGGCTGATTCCATAAACAGCGAAATACAGAATGCATGAAAATTAAATCAGCAGACGTACATACCTGTAACTCTGAGAAGAGCATTGTTTGAAGTGCGAGTCCCCACAATGTTCTTAGCGATGCAGGAGTAACGTCCTTCGTCATTTTGTCGAACTTGAGATATACTCAGACTTCCCTGTCCAACGGTTCGGTAGCGCCTGGAAGGAATCAAATAGAATAATTTATTGAGTCCCGGGTAGAAATTCAGTTGTAAGACAATATGATGGAAATTTGTGTTTAAATTCAAGAATTACGGTAAATATAGGTACGGAAATTAAATTAGGAGAAAAAACACAGGATGATTTTATTGACAAAATAAAGTCCAGGTAACCTCAGGCCTCAGGATTTGCAACGAAGAGAGATATGCTATAGATAAGGACACTACTATACTGCAGAAGATGCAATGTACAAAGTGAGAAGGCCAATTTCTAGATTAAGAAGCCCTCGAGAAATAAGGAGGATCTTCTGCATAATTTCTAATCTCCTGTGAGGAGATCCAGGAAAATCCAGGGAAATGTCCTAGGCTCTGCAACCTCTCCATGTTAGGATAGATCTCTAATGTTACGAATTCCAAGTTGGGATTGTGCTACTCAAATTTACGGAAATATATGTACAAAGGCTCTTATGTACCAGAGACATTTGAAACTGTTGGGATGACGTCTCTAAACTTCCTCACATATCCGGAGTTTTATGTGTATGAGTACTGTAGATATTCAGTAGTGCAGTTGACTCATACAGGAACGCAATTTCAAAGAGGAAATCTGGAAATGGCTTCTACCTAAAATCTACCCTTCTGTTTATTTAAGTATATACACGCACAAGTAGTCACATCTAAATTCTCCTCTTGAGTCAAATCAATGCAATTGCACCGCTGTTTAGAGAAGGGAGACAAAATTACAAACCAACCTCCTACCTACCTCGGAAAGAGAAAAGTTGGAACTTTCACTTGGATTATTTCCAGGGGATACTCCGACTCTTCCAATGCTGTAGTACATGGTGATTTCACATGTGTGGATGCGTGTGCTCAAGTGCATATGTATATTGTGTGTGGGCCTCTGTGTTTGTGTGTGTGTGTGTGTGTGTATGTGTCTTTATGAACACAATAAAATAGAGTATGCGTTTGTTCAAGGAGGAAACACATGTGAGTGAAAAGCAAGTGGAGTGTAATTTGGACGTGTATGCCTCCCTTGTTTGCTGTCAATTTAGAAGCTGCCTATTTCAGACCAATTCCATTTCATTTAAACTTGCTAATATTTTAATTCCTACAAATTCCAAATGCATCTTGTACACACCGGTGCTTTCCGAGCAATTGTAACTTGGAAGTGCACAAAGGGCTCGCTCAACCTACGAACAGCCATAAAGTTGTCAAATATAAAAGTAAACAAGTATTCACCCTTCCCCCTAAATTACCTAGCCACTGATTTGCCACAAGATTTATTAATTCCGTGATTTAATTACAAAAGCTGATTGCAGCTCGACGTGAGAGGGCTTTAACAAGGCTATATAACAATACCTAGCTTGCTAAAAATTACCGTTTGAATTTTTCCGGTAATTTTTCAACGAGATGGCCTCAAGTGTGGATTATAACAAGGAATTATTCCAAAACTTTCTGAGACTTGTGCAGTTTTTAGCTTAGATTATTAATGTATTTTTGACTATTTTTGGGGAGATCAACACGATCGGGGAGGAAGGGAAAGCACAAGTAAAAATAATCTAAAGGAATCTTGACGGAACTAAAAGGCCTTCGTTTCCATGGTTATGGGGGATGATGATCTTCTTAAAACTCGGGGATTTACGAAGGGGTAGGAGTATCTAGAGGCTGTGGAGAAGCAAAAGTCAACATGATATATGAGATGCATTAAATTACCCGTTTGCCTTCACGTCTATGGGATGTCCGTTCTTCTTCCAGGAAACTTTCGGCTCAGGATTCCCACGCGGAGGCTCACACTCCAGCACGGCTGTTTCTCCTTGAGCAACCCACGTGTTTTGAGGGGAGGATCGGAACTCGTCACGTAGAGCTGTGAATCGATAAAAATAAATATTTTTTTTATCTAAAGTAGCCTTTCACACCTCATTCTCAAAGGAAAAGTTTTTCCTTTGGGGGAAAAATCCTCTTCAACCAAGCCCCGTCATCCCAAACCAATGGAATGTACCAATATGAGACCCTCTTTACATGCTAATACCCCACGATCAGTACTTAACCAGCCTACATACACACACTCTGTGCAAAGGCTTCTGACATGAATGCTATAGATATAGTAAAAATACTTATCACGGTAAGAATTAGTAGCCAACGTGACAGGACCTCTCGATCCAAAAATTACTGTGTAAATATTTCTGTGCATTTTGTTTCGTACAAAATATCCTTCATATTTTTATGTCATAGGTATTAATTCAGAAATATATAGACATAGTTTACGATCCATTCGATATAATCTCATTTACAGAGGAGTGAGAGCGTACTAAAACATAAATCAAATATGGTGAGGTTTTGAAAGCCTGACATGTTGTGTCCCAGAGTAGAGTGAAGATCAGATTGGAGCCTCTATGAAAGTCATGTAGAAGTTGGACGATCAATTTTTAATGTGACTTAAGCACATGTGATGTGGTTTGTTGATAGGGATTTTATACTGATGGACCATGTAGCTCGGGTGTGAGGGAGACAGAGTCACAAGATTAATAGGGAGTAATATAAAGTTTAAGCCCAATGAGGATTTGGTGTTATCGCTCGATTTCGCTCCCATAACATCTGTGAAGTAAGGAAAATGTTGTCTTGGGTGATAGTTTGACTTGTGTGTAACTACACTTTCACTTTCTCTTATCATTTATTGGCAAAGTTTATGAGGAGCTTCCAAAAGAGAAACAGCAAAACCCTCTGCCACTCCGACAACACATTGCTATCTCCAGATATCCCTTTAGTAGCCAAACTTTCCGAGAACATTACGGCCCTATACACACAAATACAGATAGATAGATACACATAACACAAATGTATGGGAAAGGAGCAATATGTATTTACATCAGTGCACTAATATGTATTTATGTGTCAGAGTCCAGGAGAAAGTTCATGTGTTATAAATATGGCAAGTCTGAAAGTTGGATTGGATCCGACCTCCAGCTACTCATAAGTGCATACTTGTGCATAAGAACGTATGCACATACATACATATGTGAATATATCTCTAGGTATACCTATGCTCCTGCTCACATTACTTCTGATCCACGTGTCGCGGCTCATATTATAACTCATATGTAGAGGGTCATGGGTACAGATACGGAGGAAGATGTGAAGTAGCTTTCAGTATCTATTTGTACAGTCCCCCGTCAAGTTCTGTACGCTCGGAAGAAAATGAGAAATTCCTTGAAAGTTAGCAAAGGCGTAAGTAGTTGAAAGCCATTATTCGCAATAGCTAAATTACTATCTCATACACTTATGCCACATGCAGGTATTGTAGTTTCTCTCCCGGTACAGTCGAGGGAATCCCAACGCAATTTGTCCAATGCAACTTACAAAACTAACATTTCATGTGGGCTTGATAATACAACCGTCTTTCGAGCCTTCCAGCTTAACTTAAGTACCTTCATAAGGTTGACTATTTCCTGGAGTGAGGAACCTCTGCTGAATGCATGGCTTCCTATAATTCATTTATGGAAGGTCTCCACTCACGGTCATATGTACGTAAGTTTCCACTCACATATGTACATACTTACTTACATGTAGTAGTTACCTCGACGGTGCTCAGCTCTTGCTCTCTCCTCAACCAAGTGCCTTCAAAGAAAGCAGGAACTGGTACGTTTACCACACATAAACTGTAAAGTAGAAACTTGTGGGAGACAAGTTGTTGTGGAGGTAACTAAACTACAAGGGAAAATCCTGTGTGGGCGTTGAGTAACATGCTTTAGTTACAAAAGGAATGGTTGGAGTTCTCAGGAGGCTTCTTCATACAAGTTGACAAATATGGCTCATTTGTTCATATTTTTCCACCATTTCCCTCGCATGGTGTTCCTATTATCCTTATCTTTATTACAAGGCTGGTATTCCCCCGGTACAACATTCTCCCACTGTCTACTCCAATAATGGCCACAGCCCAAACCACACAAATCCTTTACCATTCACCGAAACCTCAACCGCCGGCTCCATGTATGTAAGTCCATACGTGAGTCCAACTCCACACAGGAGTCTGGTATACAGTAAATGTAAATTGCAAAACGAACAAGTGCTCTGTCACAATTTCTCCCCATTATTACAAATTACTCAAATACAAATATGAGTGCGAATCTTTGTACACGGTTTGAATAGATAGATACAAGACTGAGCCTGTTATTCCTACACATTTCACGTCCCCATATTCAATCCAACTTGTCAAACAGGAATATAAAATTGTTTCCAAAGTGAGACAAAAAGCAAGCAATTAATAAATTGTAATGTCAGCCTGGCTTGTTAAGGGTATCAGAAGTCATAGCAGGGGGGAAAGAGTAGCAAATTGATTGAAAGGTTGAGTACGAGTGCGTAGCAAGTGTGGGCGAGAGGGCCCAAAAAAGATAGATACAAGTGCATAAATTTTATAGGTATCAACTACAGTACACACAAGGAAGATGAGGCTGCTAACCTTGTAAGTACTAGTTATAATGATAGCGGGTAGGTTCCAAGGCAGGACTTACATCGTATTATTCCATCATAAATAACTATTCAAATTTCCCCACGGACTGTTATAACAGTGTAAAAAATCTACAACATGGAGCAGACAGTTGGAATAACTTCCACGGCATACCCCTTAGTCATTTCTGTGGATTCAGAATGGAGATTCATAAGGACAATTCCCTCGTATAATAATAATCTGTTCCTCTTTGTATCCCTCCTGAAATGTTTGTAGGTGGAATATAGGGATCTATGCATAGTATATATTTTAAATAGGAATTGCTCCATAGGTATCTATACATTAGCAACCTACCCGAGTAATAATGTATCATAACAAGCCTTCTATTTCTGTATATTATTTTGTATGTCTACATGCACGTCCTAAAAGAAAATTCCCAATAGTTCCTCTCCCCCCTTTCCAGTCTTGATTTACAATTCGTATCCCATTTGAAAGCTACATAAGAGCGCTTCCTTCACACAAGGCCAATTCCCTATGAATGAAGATAGAGGAGCTCGCTATATCATCGGAGCTACAACACCCTAAAGCTATCATAATGGGACAGACACGTACGCATCCCCACCGAAACACATGGACCATGATGGTAATGACTAGGTCGACTACTGGTTAGCTTCTCCGTAGTTTCTGAGCCTCTCTCTCTCTTTCTCTCTCTCCCTCTCTCTCTCTCTCTCTACCTCTCCCACGTAGAGTCTTGACTTGATAGTTCTGTTAATCGTAAAACACTAGGTATCTGTAATCTTGAAGGTGGAATGATCCACCCACATTTCCCTCCACAGTGTGTACTTATGTCCGTCCTCATAGAAATCCCTCTCATAAATAAAGACTCGAGTAGCCTGTGAAGTCTCAGTGGAAGGAAGGACAGTGATATAGGTTGGGGAAGGGTGGACAAATAAAAACTCCGGAAAAACCAATGAAAAGGCTGGGAAAAAGAGTTGAAATAGGTAAATAAAACGGTAGGAAATAAGAAGGTAAACTCTCCGAGGGTGGCATGTGTGTGGTAGAGAGTCTACTCTATAATGTTCAACCAGTCTCCCGTGTTTCCCCAATTCCTTCCCTTTTATTCATCATTTCTCTTCTTCTGGATGAGTACAGATGAAAAATACACACACACTTCTTTTCTTGTCAGCTCGAGTCGTCCCTTCGTAAATTGGAACAAACTTATTGACTTTAACGTATGTTTTCCAAGTATAAGTACTTGGCTGGGTTATGTCCTCCTGTGTTTGGGCTCCTCAGCACTCCTGCCAATACCAAGCGACTCACTTCATCCTATTTAGTCCTTTTCTCATTTTCTTTCTGTCCCGTCAACTTTATGTACACAAATCAGCGTCGGAGACTCTCAGTTCTTTGGGGTAGACTGACTCACACAAAACTATGTTTCTTTGGTGGGAAAAACCTTCTTCAGATTTTTTGTAAAAGCGTCCAAAGATACACACTCTAAATTAGCACCTTAGTCAGAATGAGGGATGAAATGTGGGATAACATACGGGATAGGATTTATCAGACGGTCCTACGTCTACGAAGGTACTTCATTCATTTAAAGAAAGCTAAAAATATGTCAGTTATTAATAAATCAGTCAGTTCCTAGCCTTCAGTGAGAGCCTTGGATTTGTGATTCATTGCCAAGCCACAAAGAAATAGCTAAGTAGCTGGAGTATGTTTTTTTAAGTTTAAAAGCTTTATATATGTACACATTCTCCAGGATCAAAATCTAACGGATTTGTGTGTGTACATGCACATTTCTAATATTAGACTTGACTCGTTTTAGCACAGAGTCCTTTTATATCTTGTGATTAGCTTCCTCCCATAAAAACAAACTTGAGGAAAGGGAAGGGAGCTGAGGCCTATAATGGAAATACATAGGAAATCTATACACAGGCATACATATGCACTGGATGTATGTATGACAAGGTTAGAGCCGTCTCCTAACATATGAGGCATAGAACTAGGTGGGTTTCTAATTCAATTATAAATTATTCATTGAGCCGAGACATCAAAGAATCCTTTCCTTCATACATCTTTATGTACTTTTGTATGTATTTATGTATGCTTCCCGTTCCTCACGCACCAAGAGATCTTGTCGGGCTTTTGGGATGATAAAAAAAGCTTGGGGACAGATTTCTGTTAATACTTGCGTGTAAAATTACCTCCTGGATTTGCTACTGCTTACTGGAAAAAGGTTTTTCTTCACAAATGCACTCCTTGTACATTGCTGCTTTTACTCAATATATATTATTTTTATGAACTGACTTGGCCAATTTTACACAGATGCAGTCACACACACACACACACACACACACACACACACACACACACTCACATGAAATTAACACACTATTATAACGACTGCTTAAAATCAGAGGCTATGCATGTAAGGTACGTGATAAATGTGAGCATATAAATTTGATGTCAAGATTTTTGGGAGATGTGTGTATAAATAGGAGAATGAAAAAAAAACTTCCAAACACTCAAATAATTTATGAGCTCGTTCATGGCTAAACAAGTTCTATAATAACAAATACTCTTGATGTTTCTCACTTTAATTTCCGCATTTTATAGGATCCGACTTTCCAGGAAAAAGCGCTTTGGGAGAGAGTCAACTGAATTTACTTGACATTCATATGGTTAAAGAGGACCGAGTGGGAATGGAAATGAGAGAAGTTAAAAGCCGGAGAGCTGGAAATTGTGAAGGTGGTGAAAAAAATGTGAAAGCAAATCCCTTTCCATGTGTCAATTTATTGTGATGGAAATGAAACAAGTTTTATGTGAAAAACTTCAATCATACTTAAGCCGACTTGTGTGTGTGTGTGAATGTGTGAATGTGTGTGTGTGTGTGTGTGTGTGTGTGTGTGTGTGTGTGTGTGCCTGGCGTTCAATAGAAAGTGATGGAGAACTCGGCTGTGGAAAGGACTACAGTTGAGACAACAAGTCTTCAACATTACCAGACAATTACCATCCCGTCGTCTCCTTGGTGAAATATTCGGAACTGGATTTTGTCATGAGTCGTCAAATGATAACTAAATATGTATCAGACACAGAGATAGATACCATAAGCTCACAGGTCCTCGAATTTGCTAGTTTTTCAGTTGAGTGAAAATCAGAGGATGGAGAAGAGATGAATCATCGACTTTAATCGAGTCAGCAGCATTCATTGAAGAGACAGACACACTCACTCTCTGCAAGTCTCCAAGTCTGAGCGACTCAACTCAATGTACGTACACTTTTCAATCACTCCGTCATAATTATTTCCCCATTTCCTTCATCCATCTTCATTCTATTTAGAACTGGTTCGTATCATCTATGCATGCATGCATAGAAATAAAATCTTCTTTTATTCTTACTATCCTATACGTACATATGGTTGAATTCAAACTTAATCATTGTGAAGCACAAGCTCCCTTCAAGCACCATCTTGTTACCAGAGTGAACAAGATATGAATTCCTCAATTCGTTACTTCAGCCGTGATAATTATCAAGGAAAGTGCACACTAAAACACACATGCCAGGTTTTTATAAATATGCCCGAAATAGTGCAAGCACTAGCACACACTATTTCCCATCATATTTCGAAAATTACAGGAGGAAATAGTGGAATAATTATTTTTTTTGAGAGAGAGAGAGGAGATACGATCTACTCCTGCCTTTGGTATTATCAGTACTCCCACGATTTCCAGGTTAACTCAAGTCCCTACATCAATGCTCTGTATAATATTCAACTTGAGCGAGTTTCTCAAGTGGAAGTGCTTGATGTAACATTCCTGAACCCAGTTTGACTCTTTATCAGTGGATGGGAGCGGGCGTCTATGATTATGAAATTGTACTCATGTGTCTTTGACTACTCCTCTTGCATCACTTTCTCCACGATGCATTCATACACTCTAAAGTAACTACCATATAAGAGTATTTAGATGAAAAGACCAACTGTATCTATATTTCCTAAATAATTTTAGTTACAGTCGTATTTACTAAAATTATTGTTTACGTTAGTGGAGGTTTGCCAGGACCTGTGCAGAGCCAGTTCCTGAATTCACGAATGTGCACGCACAGAAATAAGCTGGGATAGGAACAAAGGTTCGGCGGTAATTAATTAATTTGAGCTGAAAATATGTAAATGGATTAAGCAGCATGTAAATAGACACTTTTGTAGCGTTTAAGGTTCGAAATCTGTAACTGCTCTTTGTTTGATAATTATGGAGCTTCAAAATGCAATTGAGTTGCAGACACGTTGGGAAGTTCCCCGTTCCTAGCTTTCCATGACAGGATTGACAGCTACTTTTAATTCGATATTTCCCTCCGATGAGCGACCAAGTCAAAATGTAACGGATACTTGACGGGTTACTTACACAGCGTTTCAGCCGATTACTGTACTTACTAAATTAGCTGGAACAGTTCGCTTGGAATCAATTACTTGTCAGAAACTTATGCTCAGGAAATGAGATCTGAATTGGAGACGTTTTTGCCAGCAATGGTTTACTGGTGTATCGTAACTACAGTCTGTATTCCTAAAATTCTAAATGGTCAGGAGCGTTAATAATGCGACTTTGCCTTTTTGGTCCATCTTGGATTGCAATAATTGAAACTTGTTCGAGCTAATTTTAAAAATGATTTAACAACTAGTACTGTATTAACTTACTTATTTACATACATACGTACACGGGTGGTATCATACTGTGTCTCATTTGTAGCCCTATTATTTTCATAGTATTTACATACCCTTTATTTAGTATCAATAAAACGTCTATATTTATTTCACAATAAGACTGAATTGCTCCCATCATACTCGGCATTCATCCATGAAGAAACTAAACGGAGGTCACGAAGAATCTGTTATTATTGGAGCTGTTCACATGTATCTACATAAACTTGGGTATGTAGAATATAGACATTTCTCTCTATATATTTATAGACATAGACTGTTCTGTTCTGTGTGATTTTTGCTAAAATCTATTCCATCCGAAAATGGTTATTACTGCAATAACATGGTATCAATGTAGTTGAAGTATTAGAAGGCCGGAGAAAAGTAAGAGTTTTATTCTTGCCATCCCCAGTAAAAATAGAGGATTCATTTTGAAAAATCCATTTGCAGAAGGATCCAAGTTCAAAAAATGCCGTGGGAAGCGAGGAAAAGTCCTGAGCAGTTTGAGCTAGATACATAGATACATATACGTACATAAAAGCTATGAGGCGTTCCGTCGAGTATGGAGAAAGAAAGTGCATGGAGACATTTTGTGGAGAGCAAGTGGTATTAATGCCTCCGCCTGTTCCTCCTACTCCATTCTCTTAAATAGAAAAAGACAATGACGATAGAGATGTCGATGAAAAATGTGTCAATTAAGGAGACAAGGAGGAACAGACATGGAGTTGTCATCCTCCCCCAAAAGAGAATCTGATCGAACGACCGAAAAACTGAAAACTATTCATTTCACTTTCTTTCCCTCCACTTTTTCCTTTCTCCGCTCTTTTCTCCCACTCGTATCTCTCTCTCATCCCGTGGATTCCTCTTCGCAATTCTTTCTCCTCTCTAATATATAGGGACCCCTCTCCCAGCAATTGTCATAGGGCAAGGTAGCTCCACATATACCTCATCACTTTTTGTTCTAGGGAATTTAAAGGCTATAGTCTCTCGCCCCGTACGGATGTAAATAAAACTCCATATTTTTTTTATCAGAGCAACATTCCACTTCTCCCCGCACGAACTCCTCCTGAATTCTCATAAACTGTAGAAATCAAGGCATTACGCTTGATTTAATTATGAGCGGGGGCCCAGCTTAAAACAAGAGATAGGACTGCCAATAGTAGCTATGCACATTGGTAGAGCCTCCAAGTAAATTCATCAGACATTCTCTCCATGCCGGTGCTTCATGGAATATCTAATACGTCCGTATACATATGGTCTTCCAGGAGAGAGAAATGCACATCATTAAAGCAAAGGAGTAAATGTATGCTGACACGTGGATTTTTGTACGAGGTTATGGGGAATGCCTGGAAGTAAGTGAAATTCCCAGCGTCAGTTGGTTGAGAGCCTGTATAGTTAGTTGGCTCAACATGAAAATTAACCCTTGATATATTTCCCGTAGATTTTTTTTTACTTGGGTGAAAGTATTGTGATTACGAGGCTCGAGAGAAACTTAACACATTTTTCTCCAGATTCCACTAGATATATGATTCCCATGTTCGTATATGCTAATGGCCGATGTCAACTACATATATACATATGTTACTTTTGTACAGAAGCCCTCCTCCAACCTATCTACCGCCAAATCCTTAGAAGAAAGAACCTCATTCAAAGAATTCTGTGGTGGATTATCAATTCAATCACCGTTCCGGCATGGTATTTAATAAAAACAGCCGGAACTCCCTGGAATTCCAGGGACTTGCTACTCATAAATCTATACTTTAAAAATATTAGCAGTGTCAGGGAGAAAACAACAAAGAAATGCCTACTCCCGGATAACACTCCCAATCTCCCCCCAGCATCGACATGATAATTGTGTAAGCAATAAATTTGATAAGAGTCTCACTTGAAATAAACGAGTCTAATGCAGTGTGGTAGCAGTTAAATATTTATGAATGCAAAATGAAAGGCCAGGGAAAAAGACATGAGTTAAGCCCGCTGTTCTCCATTTATCTTACGAGGGAAGTACGAAAGCAGACTTACACACATGTAGTCGTTACAGTTACAAAACCTCATGTATGGACTCACTATATATGTACATAGATTCATATACTCCAGCCCACAAAGGAAATTGCTCGCCCAATATAGCCATCCTTTTGGGCTTTTAATTCTAAAAAATATGATTAAGGATAGACACATTTCCTTTCCCTACACACGATTACCCGGAACGACCTAAAGGACAAGATAAGGTTGAGTATGTGCACTCTGTAGTGTGCTCCAATGCCGGGGCTTTCTCCAAAAGTGTATTTATCTTCAACATATAAAAAGTTCTCACACATAACATAGTGCTGAGGAAAGTGTAGGAGAGGTGTAAGTAAGAGAGTTAGAAACACTTTCATGTAAGAAGTCCATTAGGAGGAGGAAAAAAAAAGTGATGAGGTCTATTCTGTAGGCATTTCAAGGCTCTCATGAGTCTCCAACGTGGTGGACACGCAAACCGTTTTACTTGTACGAACGTGTCGAAAAACGACTCCGTAATGGATGATCTTACTCGCCACCTCAACAGCCTCCTTGAAAAAAAAAACATATGTAACTTATGTAAGCTTTCTCTCCACTACTACTACTCTCAGTCAGTACAGTCCTGGTCATCTGCACTGAAAAAAAACTACCTTGTACAACGATAAGAGACTACTGCCGGATTTTTTCTGTCAAAAACGAAAACCTCTTGGGACTAAATCCCTAAGTATATATTTTATTTTTCACTACCCCTGTCACAGCCCACGGAAATAATTGAGCCGGAGAAAAAATATGTTTTACATATTACCAACCCTGCTCACATATGTACGGGCACATATCATGTAGTAGTTCCATAATTCGGGTGGCATGCAACGGAATGGAATTTTAGTGCCGGCCTCAATCGTTTAATCACAGTTATTAAAACAATAATTTTGAGTTTCCTCTTCGTGCCATTTTCATTTGCGAATTTGTAGGAGAGTCAATGATTATGTAAACGTACGGGGAGAGTATGCCTTAACCTAGTTGTGGTCTGGAACTATGTTAATAAGCACTGTCACGGGACTGACTGGGAGTAATAAATCATACATGCTCATAAAAACTTACGCAGTTAATAAATATACACTTTTCCCTCGGAGTACCTTCCAAATTCCTAAGACTTGTTCAAGACCAGACGATAACAACGAAAGGACCAACTTCTACTTTAATAAAGAAAGTCGTTTACTTAAGGTGAGGGCGGGCTGATGTATACACATACATATGCATACAGTTTTGTAATTACATATGTACATGTATAGGTAGGAGAACCCTGTTGAATAGAGCATCTCTCTCTCTAGGCTGAACCCGGATAAAAACGCATCTTTAAACTCCGGGACTGTTCCAGTAGACTAGGTTCCTCGGAACTAGTCTCCTAAATTTTGAAAGAGAGCTCCGGAAAGGACTATACACACCCACAAAAGCAGGAGTTATAAAGATACCTTATGGGGAATATAAGGAAGGAGTGAGGGAGTAAATAGAGGGAACCTGACATCTTAAATCAGGTCAACGCTCCACTCACTTCCTCCATAAGGTCTTCCAGATTTAATTTATGACCAGTCGTATTGTGTTTGTTTTTCATTATGAAATAATTTGTTGAGGGAAAACAAAGCATGGGAGAGGAAATGATGGAAGAAAGCTGAAGCTCCGAGCTCACGAGTCCTTCCCTCATATCAGCTACCCGAATAGGCTAATCTCATCAAAATAAATGGGACTATAATAGTTACACGTACAAAACTATCAAAGGTAATAGCATGGTGCTTATATTAAGGCGGAGGCAAACCCATTAGAGCTGATGTTCCCTTTGGCTCTCTCCCTGGAACCTTGACAAAAGTGCTGTGTGAATGCCAGGCCTGTTTGTTCAGATTCTCTGTTTAATGTCAATCCCGTCCTCCAGTCATGTTCTGTCTTATGGAGTATTTCTCTATGCATAGGTATACAGCAGTGGGTGCTGCTCTTTAATAATGTACACACTTTGATAATAAATTCCCATATACAAGTGCGTAGGATTTTCCTGGGGCTTACAATCCTTTCCCCTTTCGGATAGATACTCCTAGGATGTGACACTACATACTACTGTAGTACAGTCGTATCTACGGATACAAAGTGTAAGGGAAGTATCAAGACATGTATCTACCACAGGACAGAGCCGGTCCTATGCGGAAGGTTAGCTAAATTTACCTATAGATAGGACGAGCTGTTAAATAGAAAAATCCAGGAAGGAGCAGAGTTGGGGCCCTATCCTGGAGCAAACTTGTCGCTAAGTCCGTACGGTTAGGAGTAAAAGTAAATGGAGTCAAGATAAAGGAGTAGATATGCTTTACATTCAATGGAATGTAATGACACCATGTCGAAAAGAAAAGCTACCCTGGAGGAGACAGGAGATTCCGGGTGACAGTAACGTGAAAGGCGTCTGTCGAGATACACGCAGCAACAAAGCCTATAAAATGCCTATGATTTTCTACATACAGGTATATGTCCGTTTATAAACCAGGAATATACAACGTACACATATGTATCTATCTATCTATACGCATAAGGATTATGTACCTCCATGTGATTCACAGGATTTTCTGTATATGTGTCTGTAGTTCGTGTCTAGTGTGAGGGAGTCTCCAACAGTGTCTTTGGACTATGTGTAGGAATAAGTATATGACCCTACACATGAGCACGCACATAATATGTTGTGGGCATATGTGCCTGTAGAAAAAGTAGAGAATATTTCCAAGGTTTTGCCAGTTAATTCTGTGCTTACAGTTAATACCTCCACGTTGAGCTGGAATCAAAGAGTGAGGAGCTGCACTCTAGTCCTCGTCCCTCTTCCCCATGTCGACATTCCATGTGCAAGCAGATGCGAGTAATTTAGGTGACTACACCTTTTTTAATCAATAAGCACGTTGGCTGGAGTTAGATGAAAAGAGAGAGAGAGAGAGAGAGAGAGAGAGAGAGAGAAAGAGAGAGAGAAAAAAAGTCAGTGACTTTGAAACGCAGGAGATTTTATCGTGATTAAAAACGAGAATCGGAATTAAATTTCCCCTTGATTCCAGCGCCCGTAATTTTCCTTGGTGAAATTTTCCATTTCCTTGGGTGTCAGGAAATCACAATAAACGTCCCATAGATTGGCCAATATTTTACCCGAATGATGACCACCTACATAACTACTCTGTTCCTCTCTCTCTCTCTCTCTCTCTCTCTCTCTCTCTCTCTCCCTCTCCTTCTCTCATTCCCATTCGCCCTCCCCACCGACCGCTTTTTACGATCTCTTCTTCTAGAAATTCTCCATTTCCCTTTCAATAATAGACTAGCTCTCACTCTTACTTACTATATAACTCAAGTCATCATGGCAACCTATACTTTCCAATCTTCCATTTCCTACTTGTCTTCCTCACACTCTAGTGCTCAGACTGTTGCATACACTCCAGCTCCTGTGCAGGGTCCAGGCATAGATACAGAAATGTACCTCTGAATATTGTACATATGTATATTTACCCGTTTCCCATGGAACTTAAATTTCATTCCCCGGTTTATTTCAATGTTGGCTTTACTAGTGAATTTGCCAGAAACATCGTTATGTGGAAGGGACAATTTGAAGCTTATGTTTACGTATTTCCAGGTTGACTGGCTCCAGCTCCAGTATTCCTTGTATATTTGTTATATGGAAGGTAAGCCTTTTCCTATACACCTCTATTCATAAGTATTTTATCTATTTACGACACACATGAACATCCACTCGGAGCTTTATGCGAGGAGGCCTTCCCTGTAAAGGGGGATCCTCTGCGAGTATAGTTACTTTTTCAATACAACTAAATTCAAGTAGCTGTTCCCTCGTCCCTAGTATTTACATGTACGCATCTATCTATGTATATATCTATGTATGCCTTGACCACAGAGTATTGGATTTGGAATTTATTACCCATATGTACATGACGTTACCAGCGGAAGAGATAAACATCGTAAATAAATCATCCTTGATAAAATTTGCTTACATGATTGAGTGGGGAATTGCTCTGTGGAAGTTCTCATAGAGCTATGGATTTTCTAGTACAGATAGATTGTATATTTCCCACTTCGAACCTCAATGTCCAGCTAGAAGAGATTGGGATCACGTGACATAAATCAGTTCTGATGACAGCTTCAAATAAAAATCATTTTCAGCTAGGACTTCTACACTTATTCATCAACATCATAAGGACCAGCTTTTGGACCCAACGATCCTGGCCACACGTCGTGCTGTATATTATGTATGTACGTATGTATATGTTAAATTTTGTTTGGATTGAGACTCGACCGCCTTCTTTTAATATTTATTTGAGGGGTACATATGTATCTACATGCATAAAAACCCTCATGTATATTTGGAGCACATATGTTCCTATGCATTCGTACGGGATGATGGACGGGGTGGCATGCAACTTCCTAATTTATGTACATACTTGGACAGAAATGCATACTCGTAGATCTCGTTACTTCTGGAGCGTCGTCCGCTGGTGGCTAGTTCACACACATCAAACACTACTAGGAGACGTGAACAAGCCAACTCCTTTTCCAATTTCCTGTCCTTCAGTCCATTCCATCAGAAACCTATTTCCATGCTTTAGAGGTCTCTCTCTCTCTCTCTCTCTCTCTCCCGCTCACACATCCAAATAAATGCTAGCAAATAATGTATTCTATCTCCGTAGCCCTCACGTAAAGTATCACATGAGGAGAGTCAGTGGTGGAGTTACAACTTGTATTACAACTTGTACAATTCCCAATAACAAGAGCCTGGACGTGAATATCTGCCTGGAATTTTTCCGCAAACTTGTACATTACTTCGGAACATGCCCCGCTCCTGGTTTACATTTGGAATCCGGGCAAGTAGGAAAAACTAGGAGTTACTAATGGAGGACCATGCATGTAAACAAACAGAGAAGGTTACGAAGAAAACATTTGATGGACAACGAGTATAGAGAGAGAGAGATATTGCTACTACAGCTCCTGTGTATCTACATATGAACATGGCCCTTAATCTATGTGCGGTCAGGGCTTTACAAGAGTACCCGAAGCCGCAGAATGTTTCCATCAAATCAATACTTTACGGCTGAGTAAATCTCATTTTTGCATGTAAACTGAGGATTTGTTCCCTGGCCGGCCAAGAAGAGAGCGTAAGAGCCCGTGTGGTTCACACACACACGAGTCAGAAAATAAAACTTACTTGTATTCACTTTTGTGACTGGGATTACATAAAGTGTCTCAATGAGTGGTCCTGGTTAAGAAACTAGGGAAAGTTTTCGGGGCGTGCCAATTTCCCTACCACACTTATCAGAATCTGGACCTAAGGTCTTGTCCTTGTAAATTCATTACGAGAACTGTTTTTGTTTTTCTGACTAGTTTTTATTAACATCTGCTTAAGTATAATTATATGTGAGCTCGGTCATACATAAGTACATGCTCAAGTTTCATACATCAGGATTTTTTCCAAGAAATTTAATACGGTGGGGATAATTGGTTTGTAGTAAAAACTAATGCATGCATGCGTGGAAACCATTGTATCATTAGATCCTATATGCTCGGAAAATAATGGAACAAAAATAAATTAGCTAGTTATAAGGATAAGAAGAGTGAAACATGATAAGGGGTTTTGTTTATCAGGTGTTTAAATTAGGAATTGCAGTGGTAAGTGCACATTGGCTTTAGTACCGACCCTCATAAACAATGTACTGCCAAGGCATTGACTAATAAAGACTGGTATCAGGGAGTCATAAGGAAATAGCTTTTTGTTTCTAATCCTTATCAAACTGGATTTAGCCTGGGACTTTGTACAGAGGGACATATGTACGTACATGTAACACCACGCCTGTACATATGCATGTACTCATTCCTCCTGGTATTGAGTGAGACTAGGGCAGAATCTACCCTGAAGAAAAAAAAAATGAGCATAAACTCTAATGGTGAGGAAGTCGTTGAGACAAGTCAAAACCCAAAGTACGTGACAAAAGTTTATCGCTCAACCACTCCTCAGTGTCGTAAAATTGCAAGTTCTCTCATCACTGAAACCCTACAAAGACCCTTACAAGACACCCTTACTTTTCCCCACTTCCCGTCTGCCCCGACACACAGCCTCGACTTTGTGAAAGGAACCACTGAAAAGAAAGACTTCTTTACCTCCTTAGTTAGCAAAGTCAGGGAGACAAGTTAGTCAATCTAAAAACTCCAACTGTCAAGATCTCTCAATCAAATTGAGCTGAGCGGGTCGTAAAACTTTCATTAAAAAACTACTCCCAAGAAAAACTCCCTTTCAGAGGAAAGAGGGCACTTAAAATTAGGCTTACTTATAGGGAGGAATAAAAACGCTTTATATCATCCCACTTTTGAAGAGGAAGAAAAAAAAAATTAGAAGAGGAGCCTATCCACGACAAATCCCTATCAGTGTCGAATAACATTGCCAAAAAATCAGTAGTCTCACACGTTGGAGAAATATTTAGAAACGTGACATAAACAGGTTGAGTTCTATTTTCTTTTACTAGCGGAAGACACCAAATCCTTGAAAAATCCATAGACTTGAAAAAATCTCACATTTTCATACTTATCTTTTACAACTCTCCACATTACTACTTGGGAATGTCCCATTGAGGAGGAAGGTAGAAAGGAAATCCTAGAGGCTTTGAAGTTCCGAAAAAACTAAACCTCTTCCCGTTTATTAGCATCTTAAATCAAGGATTTATGTTTTAATACACGTTTCAAAAAGTCAATCCAGTTCCCAAATCTAGGTTTACAGCTCTCGAGTTTTAATGCCTCGTCCCGAGTTCAAGTGGATATTTCAGACGATGAGCAACTAATCTATATTTCTGACTTTATTTCACTTCACTCAAGTAGGATTTTTGTGGGAGCACTCTAGCCCAGGACTTTCTAGTTTACAAAATGATAATTAAAGACTACACGACAGTAATGTCTTCTCTGATGAATGACTTCATTAAAATTTGGCAATTTTACGACTCTCCCTCGAATTTTGACGGGATACAGTAATAGAGGGACTTTTAGTTATTCATAAGCAAAACTCCCGCTAATGATATTTCCTCGTATGTTTTAACTCCCCTGTAAATAAGTTACAACAATTTTACAAATACATACATCCAACTCTCTCCACACACAGTTGTTCCGTCGAATCTGATTGTCAATCCGGGATTGTTTGTGCCTGGAAGGAAATAAAGTGGGGATTTCCTTCCATTTCTGGAGCATATCTATCTATGTATAGCGCTGATGATGTGATTTACATATTTGATGCCTAAACTGCCTCCGTTTCATGTACGGGATCCTACTACATAAACCTATAGGGCATGTCCCTACCTACATAACATTAAACATGCAGTGCAAAATGATTTATTTTAGCTTTTAGCTTCAAGAAAACAGGCTCCGAGCCCGATTTGAATTTTCCTTGACTTTTACAGCGCGGGGTTAGCTAATTAATCGACGTAGTTCATCATCATTTTATGCTTTCCCTCTGGTCTGGTGGTTTATCAACTGTTCCATAATACAAGTACATTTATCCAGCATACACTCATATGATTCCTCGTACCTATTTTCGAGGTAAGTCTCCGGCGCTCCCAACAGGTCCAACTTGGATGGTAACCGTTGATAAAGCGATTGTAATTCAAACCGTATAGCTACAACCAGGGGAGGTGCAAGTTCCTATCTGACTACACAAGAAACAGAGCAATTTGTGTTACACATTCTACCTATAACGTATAAGCTGCTCCGGCTGCATTACAATCTAGCATGAGCTTACAAACTGAAGCACTACTTTACAAGCTTCCATGGTTGTAAGATTAAAAGTTGCGAAATATTTTATGATTTAGGTTTGTAATTGCAATCACACAATAGATTAGCCTGCGTATGAGCCAGGAGAAAGCTCATTTGAGAACCGGTGTTATTTCTCACCAAAAGCATTCCAGTGTCATAAAACACAGTAGTA
Organism: Allacma fusca; assembly: GCA_947179485.1. Lineage (NCBI taxonomy): Eukaryota > Metazoa > Arthropoda > Collembola > Symphypleona > Sminthuridae > Allacma > Allacma fusca. The sequence goes on from OX359247.1 coordinate 15,412,651, forward strand.
ATTTACATTTATTTCCCCTGAAAATCAACAACTACTCAAATAAAATCTAACTGGGAAAATATCCCTCATACATGTACTTTTATATCCCTTTTAGTAGAGTAATAGGTTTCGGGTTGTATTACACTACTACTACTTGTAGAGATATGATATATCCCTATGAATATTTAATTTCAGGAGTGCACATCCATCAGCCTTTACGGGAAGAATATTTGCACTCAAATATAACTACAGAGAGTTTCACATGAGTGGGATTTTCCCGTTGGGGTAGATATATATACTGTATGTAAACAAATAAAGGGGGGTGTTGGTTCGTGGTGGCGTGAAAAAAGTCTGTTGGCTAGCATGTAGGTATTTGTGTATTTACCTCCATAAAAATGTGCCTGGATGGAAATTAACCAAGAATGTAACTGTCGTTTACGTGCAATAAAGAAGTCTGGCCAGAGTATATTTGTATAAGGAATAAAAATAATGAGGGAAACATATGGGAGAAATTTAGCTCATTGGTGTATGTAGTAGTCATTCTTTTATAGTACAAGCATAGGGATCCTAATTCGTATGCATAAGGCAGACGTACACACACAATCACACACATACACACACACACACACTACCAGCACACTACTACTTTGGTCATGTCAAAACTATAATGAACATTCGTTTTAATAAGAGGGGCAAGTCTTGAAAGGGAAAACATGGAAATCTATCGAAAAAACATGGCAGACAAAAAGTTATTTATCAACACGGAATGAAGCCATGTGTGCCACTCGCCTCTCAACCCCAAGTATATTTGCATAGAGGATTATATGATCCTATGAAGTTTCCCCCACAGTGTGATACATAAATAGTTTTTATAAATTCATAATCACAATATATACACACACTACAGGCTTTTCTCCCTCTCTCTCTCTCTCTCTCTCTCTCTCTCTCTCTCTCCAAATACAATGTAGGCTTTAATTTATAGGCAGAAACCAAAATGAATTGCCCTCAATCAAGAAAAAGACTCGGGAAATAAAACGTGGGACAGAAGGGTTGGGAATGCAGACCAATATCAAATGACCATGTTGGCATGTAACAAAACGTCACTTTCACCTCAGACCATCCAAGCTGGGACATGCCTTCCTTCATGTGTAGCCATTGTTTTCCTTTTGGGAAACCAACAGGGCGGTTGCATGCTGGACGGAGCCAATTTTAATTGTACACTCACATTTAACTTGCTAGTTCCTCTCAAGTAACACGGCCAATGCATGACATTTCTTTAGCAATAATAATTTTAATCTGAGAATCCTTCAGCATTTCATCAGCATTGCGCAACCAATCGGATTTCACCCATTGTAACAAGGCTCCTTTAGGGTTTGGCTCAAAAAGTGCGTACTTTCAAATTCCAGGACCTCTATTACATTATGTGAATAAAGCTAATTCGAATTTTACCTCACACCAAGTCACACCAGAAAACAGTACATTGGTTTGTACAGTAGGAACGCTCAGTTTTTATGTCACGACAGTAAGTAATAGTTATTAGTATAGTATTAGTAAATATGCAAAATCTGAGAGTTGAAGTTCTTGCACGATCTCAACCTCCCACCTCATTTTTCATTCTCTCCCATCCCGCGCCAACTCCCTTGCCAAGTGATCGTCCACAAGTACATATGTAGATATAGGGTTGGCGTGACATGCTCCGTAATCCTTAATTCCTACAGACTTTTGCAAACTTTGCTCCTTGCTGATATGTGCACGTAATTAATTTACACGGACTTTCTCCCTGGTTTGAGTACTATGAGGTTGGAGAGGACATTGGGTTGGAAAAATTCTAGGAACGATTAATTTTGCAAGCCACGCTCAGCTGTCGGGATGAAGTATTCCAGAGGTATCAATTATATTTGTATTATTTTTAATATGTTGTTATTACGTACAGACGTGTCTGTCAGAGCCCTATTACGTCAGTTGTATGTAAATCCATGTGACAAATTTACTTTTGGCGAAAATTTATCATGGATTTACCCAATTACTTTCCATCATTGCCCACTTGGTCCCATTTAGCTGAACATTCAAAGTTTGTGGACGAGCGGAAATATCCAGGGTGACATAAAATTGCAAAATGCATCATTTAATTTGAATTATGACCCTCGAACATATAATTTCCAAATAAATCTCAACAATTACACTGGATGACATTAATTTGAGTGGGGAATTATTCGTATGCAGAAATCTACTTTTTTTTCTAGAGTTGCAGAAGAATTTTACTTTTAACACCCCAGCCCTATCGGGAATTGCATTTGAGCCCTTTGACTATGTATGTATGTATCTACTTGTACTCTACTGCATTGACGTTGAGTTCTGGAACCAAGTCGAGTCAAGTCGATGCCATGCTATGCGTTTCAAAACCACCGCTTATCACTCCCAATCTTCACAGATAAGAGTTTTTGGGTGCAGGTTCAAAACTCCCTTGCAGCCAAAAAACATTTCAATTTCCATGGGGAAAAGGCCGTGAATAGCATGCAAAATGCTAATTCCATCCTTCCGAAGTTCCAAATCAGACCTTTCCCTGAGGAAGTTTCTCCTGAAGTTGAATTCCTAGGCCTAAAATATGCCTTTCGTATAAAAAAAATTGTATGAGTTTATACGAAACCATTCCGAAATTTAATTACCACATAAAGGAACAATCAGCCATAAAAATAAGGAGAGATAATACTAGCAAGATAAATAAGGAAAAGTATTCAAATTTCAGGCTCATAATGTCACCACATGCGGTTACATTATTCGCATTAATTTTTGAGATAATCAAGTATACCATCTGATTGGACGAAGGGAAATGGACCTACTCCAAAAATGATGATTTATCGTATGAAGGAAAGGATAGATTATATTGAAAAAAAAGGAATTACGAATTTATGGAATTTATTAAGAAAAAGGTTAACACCGCAATAAACGGATATGAGGGAAAGCTCTCTCTCTCTGAAAGCAGCTCGAGCATTAATGTTACGTTTAAAGGGATGATGCCCAACTGTGCGAGTATAGCCCGAGGGATAGTACGACTGTGGTTCGTGCTCCTCTGATGAAATGCCAAATTTGCATAGGACGATAAGGAGTCTAGACACACACACACACAATCGATAATGACTTTAACATCTGTTCATTATCGTTTAAAACGAGACACGGTAGACATTAATAATCATTTTCTTCGCGTGATTTATTGCTCCCAATGTTTATCGCCAGTTTGTTCATTTTCATCCCCTAAACTTATGACTTCCACTTAGCGCCTTTATCCCATTATAAATATATATATATGTCCTAGCCCTTCAATCCCTACCCTGCAATTTCCCACTTTGTCAGATTCCTATAATTATGTAAAGCCTGTCCAGTGTCAACTTTACTCTAGAATTAAGCCCAATCCTTCAAAATGATCTGCCATCACCTCAAATCCTACCGTCAAAATATTAATATTGTATTCTATCCCATGTGATCAAATTATGCGCTACATGCATATACATATATGTAGATACGCTCACATGCATTTTGCTTATATCCAGTTGTTTTAATCCGTGCTCAGCCCTGACTGTTCAGTCCCGACCCGTAACGAGTTGATTTAAAAGCAATGTTTTCGTTTTGAAGGCGCTATGAAATAGAGGAGAGAGCTATTGACATTTCCTACGAATTGGGTAAAGCTTGTTGTGACTTTGAGTGAGCATCGATGACAGAATCTTTCATAGGGCCCTTTGCCAGTGTGAACAATCATTTAGAGGAGAGACAGGCCAATAACGGACATGTAAACTGGAACAAGTTGAAGACTGCCTGGAATGTGTTCACAAGTGAAACTAAGAGATGCAGTGAAAGAGTTTAAAGCCACCCTAAGCATCTCATCAGTCATTCCTTAATTGCAGATCCGTCAATTTCACGTCTTTCTCACTTCCCCATTCCTTCCATCTTACAACTTTCTATTTTCATCCAGCCCTTTCGTCTTCCCTCCTCTCACAACAGCCCTATATACGTGGACCTTATTGAATTCTAAAAGATGATCGAAAACTAAACGCTGGCTTATAGCCCGGTCCTTGTTTTAGGATTTTATAGCAAATAAGTCCATACAGTGCAGATTTATTTTGTAGCTCTGCCATATGCTGTATGTAAGCACACCTTTGTTTCTGTATAACTTCTCCCTCGATATGTATCTATAGATAGATAGTAGTAGCCAAAGCCCAGAAAATGCACTTATGATATTAGGGAATATCCCTGCGTTGCACAACCCGCCGTGCTCAGTCCATTAAGATAAGTTTTGGACCTTCACTTCCGCACAGCTGGTGGAGCTATGGCTCCAATCATGATAGACGCTGCGTACAACTCCCTGAATATTTCCATGTGAATCTCTATTTAAATCTTCTCATTTCTGTGATACCACTTACCTTTCACTCTTTTTTAAAAGGGTGACGAGATGCTATGTTTTAAAATCAAGGAATTAGAAGCACGCGATGGGAAATTAGTACAGATGGATAGGTATGAGCTGAGGCTTAAAGAATAACAATTATATGCTTTTTAACTTCGCCGGAACTGGAGAGTAATGAGGGTTGTGGAATGGAAGAAAAAGTTGGGAAATGGTTGCTCCCGAACTATTCGCACCTTATTAGTCCCTCGAGGGAGATTTTAATTACATTCGGTGGCTTTTGGCATGATTGAAGACGAGGTTGACTAAAGTACACTTTGAATGGAAAAAGTTGAACTTACTTGCAACATCAAGGGTGGCATTGCGGCTCTTCGCTTCCCCAAAAGCATTCCTTGCTATGCAAGCATAGACTCCTGCATCATGGTCCTTACGCACCTGCAACAAAGGTTAATGCATTGGATGAAAAGCCCGTCAGGGGAATTTAAAATCAAAATGCTTAATGTCCTAGTCATTATACGTTGTAGTTGAGCATCGTTAGATTCTCAGCTCCTGCAATAATTTTCCCTCCACAGGCAAAGAGAGAAAGTGACTGAGACTGAGACTGAGGGAGGGAGAGAGAGAGAGAGAGAGAGAGAGTAATAAGTAAAAGATTGAACATGGGGAGGGATGTCACCTTGGTCTTCATTAAAGTTTCATTTCCGTCCTGGCATACACTTGTGATGGGGACAGAGTCTGAAAGTTGCATATATTATCCTAGTCTTGACAGAGGCGGAGGACTATTACAAGAACTGAGCTAGCTCAACTGACTTTCCCTCCATTCGTTATACTTCGAGTGAAATAATTTTACGGTGGGATGTATGTATGTACATGCACACACACACACACACACAAACCTGTCTGCAAGCCGACTGCATAAATTTACGGGATACATTTATACATACAAGTAGAATCTACATACACGCACATAGTATTTCACTCCTAGAGTGCAGCCTCTCCACATTTGATATCCTGACTTTATATGCACGGGAGTTGCACTCAACTCCCCAAAATGTACATGCATAAGTACCTTCCATGTACGTAGCTCCATGGAACCTGCAAGCTATAAATTCGGATTCTGACAGTAAAGTTTCCACCTATTAGCATGCAGGCAAACAGAGACAACATAATGTTTAGTGCTCTAGTGAAGGAAATGTAAAGTAATGAATGCAGGGAAGTGAGTCGCCTCCTTTGCAATGTGAGGGTCGCGTAGTAGAAAATGCAAGTAATCAATGAATCCTTATATAATGCGGCTATGCTACCAAAGAAGAAACTACTTGAAGATCTTCTCCCTTACAAGTGTAAATATACAGTTTACATACATACATAATTATATGTAGATACATATATACATCAAACTGCAGGCATTAATTCAAGTGCTACCTATTACAAGAACTTACTCCTGTCTTTCCCCAACGTCACTTATGCACGCCCACCTCATCCCCATTCCTATGAAGTCTCTAATATAGCTACAAACTTTAGTCCCAATAACTGCTCTCTGTGGTGCATTCGGCATACAAAAGAATCACTCGAGGAATTTTAGAATGATGAAAGAAGAGAGGCGGTAAAAGAGCAAATCAACTATGAGGAAAATCAAAGGGAAATTTTATGTTCTCGACTCTCTGTCAGAATGTCAGTCCTGTCGGGGGCTACAACTCAATCCTACGTACAATCCTACTTCCATGCAAACATTCAATTCCTATTTCTTCTCTCTGTTCAGTCCTATACATACACTCAAATACTTACAGCTTGGGGAGAGATTCATACGCATGTACGTGTCATGCCAAGGTCCTATCCCTCCCATTGTTTTTTTCATTTCTTAAATAATTCCTGAATCTGGTTAGTGAGAGGAGAACAGAACAGTTTTGATTCAGATATGAAGCTGGGATCTGGACATATTTGAAATACTTGAAATATTTTATTTGCATCTATAACGATGTTCTAAGAAGCTGGAATGTTCCATTCTCGCTGAGTCGGTCATCTTTGGAATAAGCTCAAAAGCTGAGCAAAGTGCGGAGGGTAGGAATTTGATTGAGTTTCCGGGAAGGAATGAAGCGAGGAGAATTGAGAGAGAGAGAAAGAGAGAGAGAGAGAGAGAGAGAGAGAGAGAGGGAGAGAGACAGAAGGAAGGGAAAAAGTTTTATCGCTTTCATGTTTTTTTATTTTGAACAAGATGTCTATATGGGGAAAGTTGATGGAGGGAAAGTCAGGATTTTTCAGTAACTTTCGATTTCTCTTATGGAAAAGGCGAAGGGAGAATTCCTCTTGAGTATTTACGTTGTATGTACATACATGCCAGCACCCAACATATACATAGATAGTATACAGTATAGTGTATAAGTATTTATAGAAGATTTCCACAAGGGTAAAGATCCTGATGAACTGTGTAGTTAAAAAAGGGAAGAAAATAAAGTAACTATATTTTTTTCACTTACCCGGAGGAAAAATAGTGAGCCGGTTGGTAAGACGTTGCGCAATGATCTGGAGTCGGACATCCGAATGGACTTGCCATCCTTAAACCATGAAATTTCAGGCGGTGGATCTCCATCTGCTCGGCAGTTGAGGGTTACGGGCTCATTTTTAGGAACGACCGAGTCGAAAGGATGTTCCAAGATTTTGGGTGGTCGGCCAGCATTCCCTAAATAACATGATAATATTGATACTTTTACCCACCACTTTCACCACCATCTCCGTCTATCAGCCACATATTTCAAATTATATAACTTTCTCCTCCATCCCTTCCTCCTCCACACTTAGGTTGTACTTATAAATGCAGGGAGAGCCCATTTCAAAATACAAGTGTACACACACACACACACACACACACACACACACACACACAAACAGAACTCATATGACGCAAGATATGAACAGTTTCAAATGCTCTCTCTCCCAGTCGTTATCTCAACGTGTATTCCCCTACAGTTGGAGTCAGCAGGACTCTTACTTTGAGTCCTGAATGTCCTTTAAATTGTTCCGCTCCAAAAACCTACCGTCATGGGTTGGTGCATGTTGAGCAAATGTAAAAAACAATGGCTCAGTGCTCTCACTGGGTTCCGCTACTACTGTAGAAACAACTCTTGGAGATACGATACAAAAAAAAACCTTATCGTCAAATAACTGGAACAGGCACGTAGAGCGTATATGTACGACTTGCTATTCCCAATGCATGTACATAGGACTCTATAACGGAGGTATTTCATGCTAATAAATTAAAGTACACTTCCTCCATAGTTAGAACTATTTGCAGAATTTTGGACTCCTGCAAAATTACAGAGTTGCAGAAGGCAGGAGCACATTCCCATTCCTAATGGTATGTATTATGGCTAGTGAGTAGTCACAAATGCTATAATTAATAACGCGTATGTTACGGGCTCACCGTGGGTGAGCAGTGTACGCATTGCATTTGTATGGGCATCAGATCATCAGACGTGGGAAGGGAACTTTTAAGCTCGAGTCCCATCCTCTTTCGTAAAGCTGGTGGGAAATAGTTTTCATAAAGATACTATACTCCTACTACTACGACGACGACGACGACTACTACTACTGCAAATGGCTTGGTGTATTAGGATGAAAAGTTTCCCCTGGCATATTTATAAGTATGAGGGAAGGGCCGTATGTAGGTGTATGTATAGGAGGCTGGGCTACATCATATATGTAATGTACCCACAAAAATTATATATGAATGCATCTGTACGCCAGGAGGAGTTCCAGCGTGTAAGGTATAGGGAGGAAGGCTATAGGCATTGGAGTTGTCGGGAAGTGATGAAAGTTACTAGTGTTGACTATTTTCAGGGCTTTTGCCACCCGTGCCCAAAACCCGTGTGAAAACTTTGCCCATTATCTCCTTTATCATTTACGACGACATATTGTATCCCGTAGTATTTTACTTCACTCCATGGTGTCATCTCGAAGATTTTAGCTTTTAAACTCATAGCGTCATCTCCTTGTTCTTCCTTCCCTCTCCTTTCCTCCTCACCGTAGTGAGTCCTTTTTTTCACAAGTTGAGATCATGTTTTATCTTCAGTACAGTTCTCTCTTGTTCTCTCAACTCACGCTGACTTTTACTGGGAAATGTATAACAGTTCCTATGTGACCACATTGTTGGGCTAAACGCACAAGTTTTTAGTTGTTCTCTGGGAACCCAAGTCTCTCAACTCAACTTTGACGCATTCCCAGGCACAAGTCTAAAATATTTATCTATGCTTCCATGCTTATCATAAAGTCACATCCATTTTGTCCTCCTTGACACACTCGAATCTCTCATGATAATTTCACTTTACCTCCAGAGCCCTAAAGTAAACGGATCCCGAAGATACCAAATTGCATGACATTTATCATCATTTACTCCGGAGCCGTACTGTATTCCGTAGGAACAACATTCTGTATCTATCTGTATCTGTATAGATAATTTCGTTGAGGAGTATAAGTCTCATATGGTAGAGTAAACTGGAACATTCCCATTTGTATTCCAGTTTTGAGAATTAGTACTGCCATGACTTGAAGTCTGTATGATGTAAGATAAATTGAAAACTCATTCAGTGTATACTAAATGATGGAAGTCCGGAAAAGCAAGTTTTTTTTTAAAAGCAAAAGTTTTGCATACATTTCCAAACTGGTTAAAGCCAAAGAGTAAATCCAAGTCTGGGCTCCAGAGCTACCAACAGTTTTCATAACAAATTCATTGTTTTTCTTTCTAGTTTCACCTCAACTGGGTTCACGCTAAAGGGGATGCACAGCCTCCCATTCTATGTATATGAGAGCTCATGGAAGGTTAAATATTTCCATTTGGCATTCCCAATCCCCTGTGAATTCTCATGAGCATGAATGTTCGTATTTAACTGCCAAAAGCAAAAGGGCAAATAACTAAAAGTTGAGATTTAAACTTGGGAGTATGAAATTGGAGCATGCATAAGCCAAAAACCAAGAACATATTATATTTGCCCGCCTGGAGGGAGAGTGAAAGGAGTATGTACATGAAATGTGAGGGCATTACAGGAGAGAGAGAGAGAGAGAGAGAGAGAGAGAGAGAGAAGAAATTCAAATTTTATCAACTCTGTATCCTCCCGCACCAGGTTGTGGGAAATGGGACAGACACAGACGCGATCCTCAGAGCTTTTCCCCTTTAACCCTGTCGCAATGTATTATGCATAGACAGTGCTCTCTTTCTCTCCTGTCTTTCCTTGCATATCCACAATTCTCTATACAGGATTTCAGTCACCCTTGACACTACACAGATACATACATATCTATGTATGTATCTATAGATACACGTATACTGCAAACTTGTAAACCTCCATACGCCCTTATTTCCATCATGTGCACAATTCTTAGCCTTACAATTACACCCATTTACATATGTATCTACATGTATAAATGCCCACCTTTAATGCATATCTCAGATCCAGACGCCCTCCACACAAGGAAATAAAGTTATGCTATAAGTGACAAGGAATTTCCCACGTATCCCTCTCCTTGAGAGTTTTTTTTTGGGAGAAAGAGAAAGGTTTTACAGACGTAGAGGTCCTGTAGATTGCATATCCATAGGAAAATAGGAACGAGTACGAAAAATAGTTATGGCAATAGTAAAAGGCGACGGAGAGAGAAAAATTCTGAATATCCGAATAAAAGGAATCTTGACTATTGGGGAAAGAAAAGAAAGAAAAGCTATTCGATGCCAATGTGATGTCATCGAATGTGTGGAAGATTCAATCCGGAAACGAGTCTGTATGTATATGTAGATAATGGTAGGCCTCAACTGACGATATCAAAGTCTAGTGTGGAACAGGGATGTTTGTACTCCACAGACGAACAAGAATAAGAAGAAGAAGAAGACCCATTGGGAAACTTTCTTCTCTTCACATGAAGTTGATTGCATCATTTCACAATATGTACGCATATACAGTAGAGTGTCTCCACACGTTACGTTCATATGGTTATTTTTTTCCTTCGCTTTTCATTTAAGCATTTCATGACTTTAAAACTTGCACACACAATGTCTTGCCAAAGGAACACAGAGACAGCTGACAAGTTTACAGTTTTAGACTTTCCCGTCTGTCCCATTCAGGATCAGTGGGAGAGAGAAAAAAAAATCTAGTTGTTAATCTTGGGCTGGTGAGGATAAAAGTGCGGCGGTGGTGGTGGCGGATTTTGCTACATTTCTTATTTCAAGGTTGTACAAGCATAGCCCATGAATAGTTTACATTCTGACGGGTTTCAATTGCTAACAGATTTTTGTTTGCGTACTATTTTTCAGTGTCAATAAATTCCAACTGGAGTGGATTTCGCATAGCTTAAATGCATCTCTATTTTGTTATCATTTTGAAATAAATTTGTATGTAGTTGAGGGCTGGAGAAGAGCAGTGAGACAGACATGAACGATTAGGTGCTAGGCATCGTTAAAGAAGATAACAAGATGCAAGACTATTATTTGTGAGGGGAAACAAACAAGTTTCCTTTTAACAGTCCCAGCCCGAGAGTCACAGAGGGACAAAACATGTCTTTTGTGTATTTCTATATCTACTTATGTAGAACCATTTGTACAAATGTACATGTTTCATTGTTCAACGGGAAAATCAAATATATGTAACGCACGAGAGGAGTAGCATATATATAGTGTAGTAGGGCTTGATGTGACGTTCTACGTCTGAAGATTCGAATAGAAATGGAACAAATGTTACCAAGAGATGCTGGATGGATCGAAGGGTGTACAAGTACAGGAGTTTTTTTTTTTTTTTTTTTTGAGAGGGAAAGAAAATCCCTTAAAAAATGAGATGACGTCCCTCTTCAGTGGGATAATCATGCCGATTTTTCATCTTTTCCTCAGACTTCGTGACACTCTCGAGAAAAAGGAGGAAAAATGAAACGTCACAAGTTCTAAGTGATAAAAAGTGAGAAGTTCCACCGTGTGCATACACTTGTTGTATTTTTTTTTTACGCTGACAAAATTTCCCTCGCCTCCTCCCATCAAATATAATAAACTTGGCGTATTCCTTCGCCGTACTTCTCCTCCTCCGGTCTGACACTCCATCAAACTTGAACTTTCATTGCTGGAGTGCAAACTAAATAGAAACTTTTCCAGGGGCTCCAACAGTATTTTTATCCAGGACCCATTACAATGGATGGATGATGGGCTCCATTCATTCATTCAAACCCAGACACGAGCTAAATTATTATACATGTGAGCAATGCAAATCCTATCGCTTGTTCTCAAAAACTTTAATCTATGAATAGCTCCCTTCATCTTCATATTGCAAAAAGGGCTTTCAAATCCAAGAGTATTCCTCTCAGCTGAGACTTTTTTTTTCCTGTAGCGAACATTTGAATTTATACAGGCGAGACGATGACATGAGTGAAAGAGGCGGAGGAATTGTGAGGAGGAGAGTGGGGGGGGGGGTGGGAAAGGAAAAAATAAGGCGAAAATGTAGTCTTTGCAAAGGAGCCAAATTGCGAAATTCAGTCTATGAGAGAGCACTGTACTCTCCACAGACGGATTTGACTGGGTGTTACGAATCTTTCCATATTTCCAATGCTCTGCCATAGAAGCTTGTCAACAACGGTTTTTATGATACCTGCATTCCAAGTGGGCCCTGGATGTCCCTCAAGTATTTTTATAGCCTTTTGTCATGCAAAGTTTTTATTTCACACGTCACACGTGTGCGCTTCCAAAACTGGGACAAATTGTCATGTAAAAATGTCACCATAGCTAAACATGTAATTCAATATAGCTTTCACATCAGAATTCCCATTTCCCATGCACGTACAGAAAATTATATAAAAATATCCTGACTTTTTGCATATTCATTTTTTAAAATTGTACACACTACATTTTTTCCTAATAATTCCAAATAAAAAATTTAAATACAACATTCCTCCTAATCTCAAAAGTTGGGTATTATTTCAACCTGTAGATACGTAATATGGCAAGGGACTACCTATAGGTATATCAACAGTGGGTTTTTTCCTACTTATTAAAATACCATTACAAATAAATGCTTCAGATTCCAACCCATCATAATTCGATTAAGGAGAACATTTGTGAAATTAATTTCCGAATGCTTCCGACTTGGAATATGATATTGAAAAATTCTTGCAACTTTGTCTATTGAGCTAACAGAGCTGTAATTTGGTCTTTCGGAAGTATTTCATGATCTAATCATCCCTTCAAATTGCACCAACGCCCAGCGCTATCACAATTTCAGCAGAAGAGACCATAGGAAAGAGGTCATGTGAACCTGTCATTTGGACAGATAAAATGAGTTAGTTTCCGGCAACTGTCAAAAGAATCCTTAATGAAGATCATTCATAGATAGTCCACTGATAGTGGAGTCTTCTGCGAACCGCATGAGCCCATTAGGAAATTATCGCTCGTTACAATCCTATAATTCGGGGAAAATCTGCTTGGAATATCCTGGGACATGCAGATGTGGGCAAAGAATAACTTTAATTAACATTCCTATGTACATATGTACGTCTATATCCCTCGGTCCGCTACGAGTTATTTAAATGCGAGCCCCCCGGAACATAATTGACCTTTTCAATGCGGGCAGAAATAATCGATGGGGCAGATTCAGGACGAGGAGGTATCCCAAGGAGGAAATCTTACCTCGGCTGCAAGTCCTTCTCGGGAAACAAAAGGATTATGGTGCAACATTTAATCAATAACAGTAGTAAATCAAGGTTGTACTTAGATATGTCTACATTTATGTCCCCCTACCACTTGAACTTCTCTATATATTTAATTCTAGAAATTGAGACTGCAGTTGGAGTTGATCAAGTAATTCAGAGACAGTCTGTTTGTATAAAATATGTGGCTCGTAAAACCTCACAATAAGTTGTGTGGAGGCTCCTTCCGTGTCTCACGTGCTTACAGTAATAACAGCAAGAAAAAAAAACTTTCTTCACATTTATATTACACTCCTACAACCAGGAAATATATATACTCTCGCCCTCCCTTCCACTTCCAAGGAAAAACATAGAGTTAGCACATGTTTCATTTATTTCTTTTCCCTTAAGTTTAAATCTACAGCATACGGCATACACAGAGCACAGCTCTATCTTTCCTACTATATAGCTCAGTTCTCAGCTTGTAGAAATATATCTCAAAGAAAATATTTCATAGAATTCCACCCACTCCAGTCCCTCAAAGCCTATACATATTACAGTACCTTACGTGCCTTTCTCCCTGCAAAAATACACACGATAGAATTGCAATTTAGATAATATATTCCTGGACTTACCAAATGTCATGCAAATTCCTAATTTGGCAAAAATCTCATTAAAACATAAAAATTGTTCCCTTTAAATTACACTCTGTAACGTGTTGACAACGTCAGATCATAATAAATATCAAGTGAGAAGGTCCGTAAGAAAATATTTCAACACTGATTTACTTTCTTTACACAGAGCATATATACATAGATATAGACTTTGGAGTAAGGGGTAGGAGGGGGAATTCACCTTGAAGAAAATTCTTCTGTGATTAAAAATTCAGGAGGAAAAAAAAGAATGAAAAAAATTTGCTTAGATTGAACCTAACCCCAACGAGATTTTTTCTGAGGGCATTATTTTTCTTCTTGGGAATAAGAAAAAAAGGGAGAAAGGGGGGAGAGAATGATAAAACGAGCCTCACGCTCTCTCAATACACTGTGGATAAAGCCATGAGCCTAGAAGGGTTTTCAAGGAGAGAAAGAAAAACCGTCTGTGGACATGTGTCTTACACATATCTGCATGGACGCTTCCAGGTTGACGAAGAAAAAAGGAAATTGTCAAGGCAGAAAAAGGGTGAAATAAATTGTATGTAATATCCCATTCTTTAAACAGCCTGTCCTGTCCTCTTCGGACTGTTACGCGTGTCTTCCACAACCCTGAGCCCTTTTAAATTCAAAAGATAAAATGAAATATATAGTCTTTGAATTTGTCTTGTTCTTTTAGATAGATTCCTTATTGTATGTATTTACTATCTGTATCAGTCCGACACTGCGTTGCCCATCTCCTTTGAATTCCCTATTTTCACATTCACCTTCCTTTAAATATCAAGGATGACATACCCTCGCATGTACATATTTATGTGGTTACGAATTTGCTTCAATACAGGGAACTCAAATATCAATAGACAATAAATATGGAAAGTTATACATATTTTGTAATTCATGTTTCCATGACATAATATTTTATCGCTCTTACTCTAGTATTCATATTATTCACTAATATTAAGCACCAAGACTTGTTAGTACTCAAAAATAGCAGCGTACTATTTTTAATAAAACGCAGAGGCTTAGTTTTGGCTTTATCAACAATTCAGTACGAATGAAATAGACTATAATTCCTTGCAAAGTAAACCACTCAAGAGGAACAACAATTTTAACGTGTTTCCTGCCTTCTTGAAAAATAAAGTTGTTAAAATATGAGTCAAATTACTACAGAATGGGAATGATCTCTGGAGGGACTCCAGGATAATATTTATAAACGCTCAAATGGATTTCATTGCTAAAGTTTCTACTCAGTAGAAACAACAAATTTCAAAAGTCCTTCATGTCCCTCCTGTAGGGCTTCATGTAAGGACTCAATTTACATATAGTTACAAAAATGTCCCATAAAATTCCTCATGGTTATAAACACTACCATAGTATAGTCATAGAGGACAGTATATGTACGTACATATGTATGTCTGCTCGTTGACGTGGGGACTCCCACATAAAAGGGAAATAAGACGGGTAATTCCAAGTGAGTTTTTGTGATCTCATTGTTTTGCTTCAGTGTATGAGTATATGAGAAGACTGGGTGCTCGTCATAAGAAAACATAAGCCTGGAGCTCGGGACGAGGCTCTATTATGCAGATGAAAAGGAGCTAAAAGTTGCTGTTATAAAATGGCGTGCTTATCATCCTACTTGGAAACTTAAAGCTCATCCGCAAACTCCCTCCTCCATGCTGAGCATCTGTTTAGAAAGCCTTTCAACAGCCTAATAAAGTATTATTCCTGCGGATCCCTAACTTCTGGACTGGCTTTCACTCCATCCCAAACATGGTTACCCCGGACGACCAGCTTTTTACCAAATACTTAAGCTCAGGTTTTTCCCAGCCCCTCTCAGTACACACAGAGAAAGCCTGACCTGTGGGAGGAGAGGAGTGGGGAGGTCCTGGAGGAAAGACATTTTTCCCTTGTGTGTCTCTATGTATATGGGAAAGTACATACATGCACAGACGTCAACATGGTTTTTTTTGACTAAGCAGGGAAGTTATAGCTCAGAGGGAGATTAGATAGCTCTGGCGAAAAAACTTGACTCTTATCGATATTGCTATTTAAGTGTGAACTCATCCTCATGGTATTTTCACTAAATTTCCCCTTCGGACTGGTGACCCTACATAGTGCAAACATCTCTAGTATCTATATTCTCCATATAAATTCTCATGATGCTTGTAGCCTCGGAATTAATAGGCATCTTAAATTGGTATAAACAAGCTCAAAGGGATTTTGCACTTGATACAGTATATATACACGTGTAAAAAAATACGAAACTGTCACAAGTAGTGTACAAGCACTTATATGTCCCTAGCTCTGAACGGTTCCTTATATACAATCAGTATCCGAGGGATTTGTAGCATTAGCCATATAAAGTAGATAGTTGTAACTAAAAATCAATAGGGGAATGGGATATTTGAGAATGATAGCCGGAAAAAAGTTGGGAGTAAATTTTGTTAATTTATTTCCACTACAGTTCTCGCTCATCTCTTCCCAGCAGCCCAACGCAAGGCGGAAATGTAAAGGAATGAGCAAATTATACTTTCCTCTTGTTCCTTGTTTATTTCTTGATTTTACCAGGAAAACGAGCCTCCGAGACAACTTTTGCGATTCGGGCTCTGAATTCTAAATACTTGTGTTGTTTTCCCTCCAACATTCTTTCCCTACATAATTTTTTTTTTCTGGAGGGAGTCACCAGTCAGAATAGTTCTGGCAGTGAAGCTCGGAGGAAAAGTGTGTAACTCTCGAGGAAATTGTTTTTAACAACTATAAGTTATTACTAAAAGGAGGAAAAATAGAGCAACTTGAATAGGACTGCTTGGGAAAATTTCACAAGTCGGCGGAAATTGTCAGTTTATTTGCAAGTCAAAATATCTCCGTCACAAGACTTGTATAGTATTCTGGCAATGTCCGCCATGCATTGAGAGTCTCACGGATTTCCTCCACTACTGAACTACAGCACTACAGTACAACATCGTGTGTGTGTGTGTATATACGCACTGAATACATAACAGTAATTTCTACATTTTTCATCTTAAATTGAGCTCAATTTACGGGCTTTAAGGAAATGCGAGGGACACAATGTGCGGTCAATAGTTCCTTTCTAAATGTTCCCTTCCTCCTTTCCCTCCTTGTTGTTTTTTGGGAGAGTCCCAAGTTAAAAAATGGAACGTATTAATACCCTTCGGAATATCATTTCAGGGCAAAGGGAACTTAAAAGCTCGACATGGTTTTGTATATTCAAATTCCCTTTGAGCCTGACACAGATCTCCGGGACAATGATTTCTGGAGGAAACTGTGGAGAACAGTACTGAGGATTTGGGGGGAACAGGTAACGTTTAATATCCTGTTTTGAATGAGCTCTGTATCTAGTATGTATATCCATAAGCTGTAATGTAGCCCATTTAGGAGCCGGAGACATTATTCTTTTAAAGGGATCAATACGGACCTCGATCCTGGAAGTGGGCTAAGAAATATATGCAAATTTAGTCCAGCCCCGAGATGTTTACTCACTGCCATTACTTTTATGTTAAACTAACTCCAGCGTTCACACATTGTCCAAACATATTATCGTACTTTTACAATATCTATCTGTAGATATCTATATATATATATATAGTACCAGAGGAGGGCTCCATGTTCGGGGGAAGTATGTTCAGGGCTTGTGGAAGGAAAGGGAATTTCTTTTACTTTTCAAAGAGAAAGTGAAGGTGGGACCAAGACAATAAATACACTTTTAGCCCGAATCTGTATTCAAGCTACTTGACTCAACTCTCTCAAATTCCTAGGTTTTAAATGTGTATCCAAAGTCTGAGTGTAGTCTAGTCTTTACATTCTCTTCCCTTCTCTCTACTTTCCTTTCCGTAGTCGTCTTCCAGAAGGGAACTACTCTTTGGCAGGCTGGGAGAGGCGGGTATCTTCCCTCCTTGAGAAGGCAAGCAAACAAAATACTCCCATGAATTCGATCTACGGTTATGACTCCAGCCTTCTTCAAGTTCTGGGGTTAATCCACTACCATTATTTTCTCAGGATTATTTCTCAACACTGGAGTGAAAGTGGGTTTTATTTACACGTTCCTTTCCTTCTTTTGGCTCCTCCGTAGAATTGTTTTTAAAAGTGAGGGCACCGTCAATCCTGTCCTGTGATGTAATTACTTATTAATATGTAATTTTTTTGCAATGACGGATACACTTAAAAATATAAGTTTTTTATTTTTAAAATACAATGATGCTATAATTCCAAGACATCCAATAGGATTGGCATTGGTCCTTTTCTATTTGTACGGGGAAAGACGGTCGGGTCGTTCAATATAACAGACAGTCATTCGTTAGTCCAATCGTCTGTCGCTGTTGTCACAGAGGCTGTAGCTATGTTTATAGGAGGACGCCATCAAATGGAATGAATTTATTTCCAGAGAGAAAGAGACGAGGGAAGTGTTGTTCAGGCCTGAAAAATATTATCTCAAGTACTTCACAATGCCTCTTCACCTACCGATGCACTCTGACTTTCATTTCCTACTCTCTCTTCACCTCTACCCTACTCTTTATATACATACATGGGCATGTGAAAATATCCACGGGCATACATACATACATACGCTGGGATGAAATTTGGCTACATATATATTCCCAGTGTGACTTGATGGGAGAGATTTCCGTCCGTATCAATCCATCCTCAGATGTAGCTTTCGATTACAACTACAGTATTACAGCGTCTGTGTGTCTATTTATATGGAAGTTGTTTACACAGGTTTGAAGGCTTAATGGACATATACATGTAATATAAATAGAGATGTGAATACATATCTATGTGTCTATCTACATGCAGATACATGTGGGGAGGTTTACCGAAGTTTGTAAAAATATTTCTTCCTTTATTCCCCATTTACTAGATACATACACCTTTCCCTTAAAGTTTCAAACCAGCCTTTTTGAATTGTCAGGAAAAACTGTGTGAGTACACTTTTCCTGACTTTCTCCATTTTTTTTCTCCTGACAAGAATAACCCGCTATTGCTCCAATCCCACACCAGAACTTTCCCCCTGAATAAACTGAAGCTTCTCCCAAGGCATTAATTTTTTGGAGAAAGCCCAAGTCCAAGGGCTGTATCTCCAGTAGCCTGTTACGGAGTTAAGGGCATACATTCTAAATGAAGGAGCAGATCTCAGATCTTTCATGTGTACAAAACCACCTTTGCAATTATTACAGTCCCTCGAAGTAGGTACTATAGTTCATCTATGTACATATGAGAATGCCCCGAAAATAATTACATTTCGCAGCTTGAACTTGAAAATCCCTCGAGTATTGTTCTAAACCTAAGGCAAAATTTTGGAATTGAGTTGTCTTGAATTCCAGACATGTTTATTTTTGCACAAGCAAATTAACTCTCTTACATCATAGGTCCACAGACAGAGAGAGAGAGCGTGTGTGTATCTATATAACTAGCGATATATATAATTAATTACTTGTGAATGTTTTAAATTCCTACAGTTTTCATTGAGAGGGAGTCGGAGGAGCCTTGGACGTGTTTAATTTCTTGCAAAATCCTGCAACTCCAGGAAATTCCGATCCCACTGACCGTAGCAAGTTTCCAAGGCGAGAGAGCCTTTTCCCCTGAAAACTCCGACGTTAGCTAGATCCAGTGATAGGGACGCGGACACATTGAGGAAGGAGATCCCGAGAAGTGTGTACTTTATGGAGGATTGTGCCGAGTGCTTATCAACCCGTCCGACGGAACGACTTGAATATAACTATAGAGCAGGAAGGCCAGGGAAATTTTAAGGCTTCTGGGGATTCACAGCCCCGTATACATGTGTGTGTGTGTGTGTGTGCTGTTAGTTGTTATTACATACGTAAATCGATCCGATGCCCCATGGCTATAATTTTGACCACAAACACTCCCTATCCGGAGGGAGACCAGCCCTTCATTTTCCGCTTCATGGATCCCTTCCCAAATTTGGCACATTAGTTTTATTTTTTCTCTCTCGTCTTCTTCTTTCTCCAGCCCTTTCGGAAATTCTGCTCCTGGACTATGAAGCTTGTCGATATGTACGTGTACTTATATCCATCCTTATTTACAACCACGAAAATAGTACCTACAGCTTTGAGTTTAATACTAGAATAGGATCTGGGGATGTATATGTGAATGTATGTGTATGTGTGTGTGTGTGTGTGTATGTGCAAAAACTACATTGAGCTTCAGCCGGGCATTGAAAATCAGTAGTGTATACAGAGTACTCCTACGCGCTCAGTGCACTTGTAAAATGTCTCCTTTGGTCTTTCTCTCTCGCTGAGTTTTACTACCTCTCGTGGAGCAACTTTTACGGATTTTTATACACATAATAATAATGTTACTATAGACTACAGCGTCTTGGGTCAACATCATACAAACACTACCTCCGAGTGTCATTACTATTCTCTACTCAAGCTTGATCTGAGAACCACCTTGGAGCCACCCTTGTTAGCCCTGGTTTTTTTTTTAAAGTCTTCATTATCATTCTCGAGCAAGTGGGCTAAGCTACCTTAGAATTCTCTCCTTTCATATCCCAACTTAAAGGATTATTTGCACAATGTTATGAAGCTTGACTTCACCCAGACATAAGGACGGTCCATGAGACTTTAAGCCAGCCGAGGAGTTTGAGTTGAATTAAAATCAAGGAATGAGGACAAAAATAACTATGCTATAAAATCCTTTCATCTCTTCCTTAATGAACCTCGAGAATCCTCCATACAGACTCTGTGGCTTCACCCATCAAAACCTATATAGATATATGATTGTTACTTATCTTGAATCCAAAATCCTACAAAGAAATCCAAGCTTGAGGTTTTAATATCAAATTTGGAACCATCTGTTAGATTAAATCCTGAGGATGGATTCTGGGCTCAAAACTTACTTGAACAACTTCCGAAGGAGGATTTCCTCCCTCAAATATTACAAGTTCGATCATGAAGGATCTAAGATTGAGCTGAGAAGAAGGGAAGAGGAAGAGGGAGGATTTTGACCGGAGCTCTGAGCATGACCGAGAGTTTTTCGAGTGTGATTTTAATGAAGATGTGTCTCTCTCTCCTTTAACTCATTCCAATTAGAGGGAACATGAAATAAAAGCCCTTCAGTTTACTTAAGAGCAGTCAGTAATGATTATTCTTGAGAAGATTTCAAATATTTGAACAGCATCTTCACCTGCCTATTATATTGACATTCCAGTTTTATCTCTCTTTGCCCAACCTTTCAATTGAGAGACAAGTGAGCGGGTGTTCCGACGGTAAATGACGATTGAGACAATCAATTCATGGAGACGATTCCAAAATAATTGAACTACCATTATTTTCAGGTCATTAGGAGTCGGCAAGTACGAATCTGAGAGGGGAAGTGGTGCTTATATCGACTATTAATACCAGCTGTATTGCTTTTTGCATTTAGGATAATAATAATTATTATTATTACAGCCCTCATCCCAACACCTCGTGCTCACATTCAATAAATCAATTCCAAACGTTCCTGCTGATGGACACTAAAAAAGCAAGCTGAAAAAATAAGAGTGATTAGAAAATTATTATTTATACACTCTCAGGCCCACTTGGCAGAAACATTTCAGCAAACATTTATAACAACTCACTTTCTGGGGGAAAAAAATCCATGAATTATTACAACCTTGTCTTCATATGAAGACCCTGTCATTCTCGTAATGTAACGCTAATGTATGAGAACCATCCATCAAGGATTTAGTTCGCATAAGCTTAAATCATGCAGACTGAAACCACCTGCCAGGATAAAAACACACAATGTTTCTGATTCGGAGTGCACACGTATGTAGATACATATGTTTGTATGGGAATAATACATTGTTTGTTTGTAAGAAAAAGTCTTACTTTGAGAATTCATATGGAAGTATCTACTTAATTTGTATCTACAGAGGAGTGGGCATGCTCACGTGGACAAGTGAGAAGAAAGTTGTAGAGGACGGCACTAAAACTCTAATTGGAAATGTCACCGTCCTGTCCTACCAGCCCCACTAAACATAATGAATGTAATAATTTCAACTGACAATGGGAACACTTACTCTACCTGTTCGCAAGTGAGGTAGAGCCCATAATGCTCTATACCCTCGGGTTTTCCCTGAATAGTCAAATGATAATGTCACACAGAGGTAAAATCCAATTTAAATCTTAATTTATTTTCTGGTACTCCAACAGTGAACTGCCACCTCCTTGAAATGGCTTAATAGGAATTACCTCGTCCAATGTACATATAACTCGGCAAATATCATTTTTCATACTGTGTTCATCTGTGAACTGAAATAAAAATTCGCGGGTGTAAACCAGTCTGCACTGCTATTTCATTAGCAAAAGCACCAGTGGAAATTCTCATTAAAATTGGGAAATCCTATTATAATAAATAACTGACTGAAACGACGAGAGGACCTGAGCATGACATTTTTTAAAACTTGGATTTCCTGAGGAAGTAAAAAAAATCCTAATCTTTGTCTTCTCATAATATAAAACTTATGCTTTCAAATAGCATGGAACATATTGACACTCTTGAATAAATCCATGGACATTAAAGTCCTCTTTGAACCTGACCTTTATAAAACCTTGTTGGTGACAGAAATATTACCCACTGAAACCATCCTTGAGATCCTAAATTGAACATGACGACTATGCATGTATGTACGTTTACTTTTACTACTGTATAGATAGATATGTATATCATAGAATTATCTATATCTACATCCCCAAATACAACAGCTACTTTAAGAAACTGAATAATGCAGAAGTTGCTGGCTCATTCCAATTTTAACGGAAATTACTTTGGGCCTCTAAAAACAAATAAAGTTTCCAAGTTGGCCGACGAAGCCTCAATACAGCTAAACCTCAAGTGTAAGAACTTTGTTGAGAAAGTACCCCGAACATAGGAGGAGGTGAGCTTCCATTATTACATATTCAGGGCATATTACAGTACTATGACCAGACCTTGAAAAGTTTATGTCAGAAACAAGAAGCGGCTCTGCTGAAAGTCAACACCTCATGAAAGTCGAAATTTTAATATGTAAACTCAGAGACCTGACATTGAAAAACCCCCCTGTAGACATTCACGGGAAATGTTATTGCTTTTAATAAAATCAATAGACAAATCTATAGCTGGGAATATTATGGTAAAAAATTAAAGCCCCATTGACAGATTAGAACATCAAAGGGAATTGTTGATAAAAATGAATATTTCCTCGTAAAGTTTTGAATATTATTGCTGGTTTTTTTTTTAAAAGCTGGAAACTCATCAACCCTCATCCCCTGCACGGAGCCAAACACGTGTACAAATATTTTGAAACATGAATGAATTAGGGAAGATGCTGATTTGCTAAAAACATAAGTAAATAAATTACTTTATTAAATGCAAGCATGGGGGTAATACAGACTACAGCTTTTGCTTGCTCTTGCTTGCATGTGTGCACAATACTTGATGCATCAAGTAAACAATTCACAAGTAGTGGGTACTGTTGTGAACAAATGACTTTGAATTCTACCGAGATTTTCACAATGTCAGTTCTCTAGTCTGTTTCGTTTGGAGCGGAGGCAAAGTATGTGCACGGATCTCAAGTGGAAGGTTGAAGAGAGAGACACAGGAGAGAGAGAGAGAGAGTGAGAGAGAGAGAGAGAGAGAGAGAGAGAGAGAGAGAGAGAGAGAGAGAGAGAGAAGCGACAAAGCAATTCAAGCAAAGCTTTCGAGCACTGTGCTGGATGACTCCCGAACTCAAATTTGCCTTGCACGTCCATACAAGATCAATGTTTGTAGATCATTACCCAAAAAGTTTTGGTTTGCTATAGTTTAGACAGCCCCTCCATGAATGACAGCTCTCTGGTGAGAGTTGAGACAGAGCTAAACACAGAGCAGTCCTACAATTTCCCTGCCACTAAAACAAATACCAATGGTAACTTTAATTTATATGCTGCAGTCACTCACTCAGTACTCTGCCTGTAGCTGTTGTGAGGGTGAGATCCCACCTATTTCCATGGGTCTACTTATCCTTCATAAATACATCTCCCTCATTTGCTCAGTATCTTCATTCTTTCTACGATTCGTATTTATATGCACAAGTGTATGCACTCCATGTAATTCCTGGGAAGGCTCACCCTCCCCAAGAGCTGTCAGTATTTTGTACACATAATTATACATAAATACAGCCTCACAAAACCCTTCCACATCTTCAATTGCACTAATGCCCATGATTTTAAATTGAAAATAAAAAAAATGTGCTACCACTAGAGTTTATTATTTCAGTCTCCCCGCAAATAAATACTACTAAGAAAATTTTCATACATTCCCTGAAGAAAAAATTCCTAAGCAGTAGATATACAAAAAAAAATCAAAAGTGTCAATGAGCAAAGTGATCTATCAAGGGTCAAAATTCTTAGACTGAATTAATATCTATCAGCAGTAAGATTAAAAAAATCTTGATCCTATTCTTACTCATGATTAATAGTTGAGAGTCGTTTATTTAAGTGTGCATTTGTGTCACTCCGATTTCGTGCTGTTGACATGTAAATGTTCCACTTAATGGTTTTACTGTTTCAAGTATGGGATTTGACTGATTGACTTGAGTTTTTGTTCTAAAGAAGAGCCCATACTCTCAGAAGCTGACACTGATCACCTGCTCAATTATAGCCCCATTACTTTAAGGTCCCTGGAAATTACTGTGTGAATTAGTGTCTGAAGTTAAATGAAGTTCAAAATTTGAATAAATTCAAGCATTTTACCTGCTGGCGTATAGATACTTCAAAAGAGGGAAATAATTTTCTCTGTACAGAAAATTTAAAATAATTGCGTATCAAAAATTCTTGAGAGTAGGAACCTTATAAAGCACAGTCCCAAGCATGCATTAATATCTATTCCTGTAGGATGTACATTTCTTGAGTAATAATAGGCAATTATATATTCGTACCTGTTTTTAAAAAAATGAACCTCTAAGAAATACACCCCTAGTGTGACATTAAACTTCCACATGAGAAAGTAGTGTATTTGTATATACATACGGTATATAATGATCCTGGAACCAGTGTTTACAGGTTTTGAATAATAAATAGTATCTACGTTTTAATCAATTTACACATAAGAACCTTTAGTACAGTCAGTTGAACTCTACATGAATAAATAATACCGGAGGGTCAATAGCAATTATTTTGAATTGTCCAGTTCAAGATTAGAAAGAATACGGAAAAGGGGAGGGTTCGGGAGAAGGAACAATTTAGAATGGTAATGCCCCAACATTGGAATATGAGGAGACATATGCATAAATGCATATTGAGTAAGAAATGGGAATAAGCCCCCATCTCCAGTATGTTTTCCGACTTGAGAGCAGGGAGCCGTGTGTTTATTTAACCCTTTGCTCATCTTGCTTTTAGCTCGGTAATGTAATCCAATACAGAACAATCGAATGGAATTTCCGAGGCATAAAGGAAACCTGGATTCTCCTCCACACATCGATTCCAATGTACAGACAGATCTGAAGGGAAAATCAACTCCATGGATATATCTCGTTTATTTCCTGATATGGACGGGAAAAGACGTCCCTTTCTCTTGAAACCATTCCATCCTCCTCCTCCTCCTCCAACTATACTGCTACTGACTCAATAGCATGAGGCAACTCCAGCCTTTGAAAAATACCTTTTCAATATAAGATCTCTTTAATGGTGAATTCTTATGACTTTTATGCTTGAGCCGCTCAAGTATCTGCACGTGGTAGGAAATAAATTGACTTTCGTACATAATGGGAAATCTTTATTCCGTGTGGACGACCAGGAGCAACGCTCACTCAAATTGCTTAGTATGGAACGGAGTACACAGTCCTAGACGATCATACGTCCCAACCTCACACACACACACATACATATGTACATATTCCTGACCGATGGTCCACTCAATTCCTACTTGCTGGGTACATTTTCAATCCCTCGTAAAGGTATGCCTCTCCATGTGCGTAATAATAATACATATGGCCAGGGGAGTCTTATTCCGGCATATCTTGCGACAGAAAAATTGAATCTATCCCCAGTATCTATATTTATACAGAAAATTTAGCCAGGGAAAGATGGAGTGAAGGAAAAATGAAATAAATTCAATGATGAAGTTCCTTGAAAGTCTGCTCTGTCACTGCCTCTCGTAGATACCTATCACAGTTGAAGGGAATCCATGGGAAACCTCAAGGTATTACCTTCCACTCTGTATCTCATGTCAGGTTGCAAAGACTGAGAGAGGCCAACCAACCATAACGATTTCTGCGAGCATTGTCGTTTCTAACATTCGTCTCCGCTCTCTCAGATTCCTTCAGACTGACTCCACTCCGAGAACTCTACTGGAGGAAGGTCTGTCTGTACACATTGAGCCAACACCGAATAAGGACATTCTTGGGAAGAATGACTAAACCTGTAACTCTAGACCGGAGATTAATACCTTCCCATGTCGCACTCAAATAGTACATCCAAAGTTCAGGAACAGACCCGGCTATAGTATGATTCTGGTATATTATACATACATGACAAATATTATGGTACTCGTATTTACGCCCTCATATCCAAGGAAACATCCAGGGACCCAGAATGCGAAAACGGCCGGAAAAGATCCGTAATGTAATAATACTGGGATAATGTTCGGCATAAATTGTGCAAATTATTCTGATAAGTCCCTGCCACATGTGTTACAATAGGGAAGAGAGGACCTCCACGTGCTCCTCAAAATATCCCAAAGCTACATATTTCCCCCCATAAGGGAAACACTGAGAGAAGGCTTGGAATACCCTCTGGAGTTTACTTAAGTACTTGCAATCCCTATTAAAGAAATTTCTCTAACTTCCAGGTCAACTCATATCGATTTTCACTTGAGAGAGAGAGAGGAGACATTGCAAAAATAATGTACACTAGATATATCTACTCCCCAGCTTTGAATATACCCTCACACATGCTTTCCGCAAGAGTCCCTAGATCTGTCCGTAATTACGTATAGATATTTGTATACCCAGAAGTAGCCTATAGATATGTACATAGTTGCAGAACATCCCTGAAACACACGCACCCGAGCCAAGACATACTAGTTACATATATCTCCTTCCCTTTAATCTTTCCCACCATGCCCTCTTTGTATTTAGAAGGAAAATTTGTGGTGTACAAGGAAAAACAACATTA
The DNA here is from genome assembly GCA_947179485.1 of Allacma fusca. Classification (NCBI taxonomy): domain Eukaryota; kingdom Metazoa; phylum Arthropoda; class Collembola; order Symphypleona; family Sminthuridae; genus Allacma; species Allacma fusca. Next base: position 15,439,473 of record OX359247.1, read on the forward strand.
AGAACCAATGAAAGGCTAGCTCTGTATTGGGAGAAAAAGAAAAGAGGGAAGAAAGTGTTTGTGGAAATGAACCCAGAAGTCTGTAATACACTCGACTTATATCTGTATTTTCGCTCAGCTTCCTCCCCAAACTGGAGTATGCGGGATTTAAGGAATAGTTTTATCCAAAGCTGGTTCCAGTGGTCCAACTGCGTATACATACATACATATATAGAATATATACTATTCATATGCACGTTCATATGTAAGGTTTGATATAAAAATCCAAGATCCAAGGAATTATGTAGAGCTAGTCAATCCCAAATGTGCATGTACACGAAAGAGTTATGTACACATTACAGGAGTTTTGGGTTTGGATTTCCCTTTGTAGCCCAGTATTATGGAGGAGTGTAAAGGTATGTAAGGGTGGAGAAAAAGATATTGTATTGTAAAGAAAGAAACAAAGTGCGTGTGGTTCTTCTATCTGTGTAGGACCCGTAATGGGACATATAGGAAGGAGCTATAAGAAATAGAAAAGTGTTCTCCGCTGGATTCACCCAGGGAGTTGGAGAGCATGAGACCATTGCAAATGTCTGACATTATTGTGTTCTGGGTCATCAAGCAACAAGAGGGAATAAATAGAGTTGAGTTCACTTCCAGACTAAGATTAATGACTCGGTCGAAACCAGTCTCCAAAAATTTAACACCGACTTGACTCAAAATACGTTCTTCCACAACCCGAATTCAATTCCTTAACTATTTTCCTGTCTCCTTCCATACTTTTAACTCCGCCACCACTTCCCCAGACTTAAGTATAGGCTAACTGCCTCTCTCTCTCTCTCTCTCCAACGCATACATATGCCCCTATACCTATGAGTCTCTATAAGGTATGGCGTCTCATATAAGTTTCCCTCTGTGTGTAGCCCAGTTGCAAAGCCCTTATTGGCTTCATGGATGGACGAAATGCGTAGTTAACCATAGTTTTTACATGGAAAAAACTAGTCACAGTCAAAATCTCATCAAAGAGGATTGGAGTTTGAAAGACGAAGCCAAAATGCTTGAAGGCGCCCCTCCGTCCATGTGAAGATACATATCCATCCAGTCATTTTGCATGCTAAAACTTTCAACGTAAACTTAACATTGGAGGATTCAAACCATATACATTCTTGACGGGCTTTGACAATACTCCAAGCATGAAAACATGTCGAATGCAGTTACTCCTTCTCTTCCTCTCACGTGCGCTCTCCCTCCTCAGCATGCATATACATATGTATGTATGAGATTGAGGAAAGCAAGACAAACATTGCCATTTCCGTAGCCTGGCATGTATCAAGTTTTCTTTCTTTTTTTTTTATATTTTGCCCAATACGCCGTAATATCACTGAGAAACGCTTTAATGCGGAGAGTAAAAGAGCTATTGGAGGAAGACGTTTATTCAATTTCGGTCTTCCGATATTCTTAGGGCTTCTTATGCTATATCCGTCGGGGAAACCCAGAGTCAATATTACAAGGTTTCAACCTCAGTCCCACCACACAAAGGCTCAAATAGAAAAGACAATGGAAGAAGAGCATAATTCGTGGCCTTTGTGGTATTGTTTTTCAACCTGATTCCTTCCGACAGAACTGTATATGAATACTTGCAAGATTGCTTTCTCTACTGACGATATTCCCCATTCCTTGTAGACTCTTGTACTTCCCCTATGAGCATGATGCTCCCCAGTACATCATAGACTGGCCCCGGAGTTAACTAGGAGCTGTTACATAATGCATACGTATTTAACAAGAAAAATCTTTACTTTCCAGTCCTCCCACTATACAGATATACCCTCTGCATATGGATAAACAGACGCGTTTCTATTACTGACGGAGGTCGATATTTTACCATAAAACTTATGAAATGAATGTGCGTAACCTCTCCTTACTATTTTCCCTGGGAGGAAAGGCTATATATGTATGTAAGAAATGGAGTGAGCTCTTTGGAATTGAAGGGTGCGTAGACTCACAAACCCTGTCTTATTACAATGTAATAATCAAGGAGGAAGGAGTACATACAGATTTCTATTATTTACTACACGCATCGATAGAATATTTTATTTTCTTCCGTCTTGTAAGTAGTACTTACGGGATGTACCGACGGATGTACGCTCTGGATCTGACTACCGTCAAATAATACTGTACTTTAGGGGCCGTGTACAAATCTAGGAGGAATATGTACATTATTTAGAACAGTCGTCTGGCCTCCTTTAGTGAAAAATAGCATTAAATCCGTGGGGTTTTAAGAGAAATGTGTTGGATTTTGAATTCTCATGTGATTTTTACCCAATCCCTAAAATGTCTATATATGGGAAAAATTGAACATTGTATTTCAAGGCTATAATCAGCATAGGTTTAGGTAGGTACTTTTCCTACGGACATTTCTGTAGAACCTATGGGTAGGGACCATGTGGAACATTGGTGTGTATAGACACATGGGAAAGTGTAGGCAGTTTGGTGTGAGAAGAGTGAGTTTTTGCGGCACAGAGGTAAATCAAAAACGAAGCAAGATAACCAAAGACGTTCACCGTTTATCATCATAATATTGGTTTTCTCTTCTGTCTCCTTACCCTATGTGTTTTGTGAAGAAAAAAAAAACCTTCAGTTATAACGCATACATAGGGAATCAGATGGAAGGATATTAAATGCAAGAGTGCATACTCCCACATGCACAGAGATACATATCCTTTTGCCGGTGCGCCTCCAATATCTCCTTGCAAGACAAGATTTTCGGGATGAACGCTACGCATGAACGAAATCAGCCTATCTGGAACATGTATCTTGGTGGACTACACATAGGGTTTGTATGTGTGTGTGTGTGTGTGTGTGTGAGAGAGAGAGTGTGTGTATTAAAGGTTCCATGGTAAATGTTTGCATAGATCACATCGCTGAGGGAAAGCAACAGCGGGCCGGAGTACCAACAAGCTACTGATCAAATTTTCTTAACGTGAATCCATATGTGACGCAATTCTGGATCCAATATTTTTCTTGCCTCTCCCACACCACACACACACACATACACACACACTCTCTCTCTCTCTCTCTCTCCTCCAAGCAACATGCACACTTTTCCTCCTAAAACAGCAATATTTCACGGAGTTTGCACACCACGAACATCATAGTACGAGAGGAGACCCTATGTGAGTGCACATTTAAAATGAATAATGCACCAGCCCTAAAACACATCTTGGAACATCAATATTTGAGGAACAATTTATTTCCCTTGGAATCACTCCGAGTTGAAAGTTCAACTTGTTATTGTTTGGTTTGAGAGTCTCAGCTCATAAGAATAAGCACTGCAATTACAATTTGATCATTTAAATTGATTTATACAGACTTGGGTCCTAAATCAGTTAGCAAATTAAATACAAATATCCCCCCTGATTTTAGACATTAATTCTTTGCCCTTCGAATTTTTACCATGCAATTCATAATACTAGAATGTAGCTCAGCTCCTATACGTGTACAACTGTCTCTGTATTGATTTCACAGGGCTCACAATATATAGCAGACCGATTTCCCCGTAAAAACTTGCCAGTATGGGAAGACTCCAGGGAATAAGTCTTTTGAATCCGAATTTCGGAAATGTAGCACTCATGTAAAATCGAGGATGCTTTATTGTGAGGTGGAAGGGTTAGAGGAAAATAGCCATTACCGGAGCTTCTAAAAAACCGGAGCTAAATGTCAGGAAAACATTCCCTTGGAAACAATTCAATATAAAAGCAACCGGACACTGGTGGCGGAGCAACCATGCAAAAACCAATCTCCTGTACTTACGTGTACTCACAGTAGTGTACACGCACTAGTACATTTATGTACTACTCCTCATGAAGTGTACTAACCCCTTTGACGACGAGTATCTACTACTACAAATGTGATCTGTAAATACTGCTACTGAAGGAGATTCCAAGGGATGACTGTAACCAGAGGTACGGGAGTACTAGGAGCAACTTTAATTAAAAGCCATGCTTCCTTGACATTACATCTGGGAGCGGAAATGGTCCAAATGATTTTCCATTTAAGTAATACTTGAGCGTGTACAAGCCTCAGCGTAATTCATATAAGAGAGGCTATCCTGTAACTAGTATCTAGGGCCGGGAAGTAAAATGTGGACTGTAGTAAAGTAGTCTCCGTTGCTCTGATGAAAAGTCACCAACAAGATTTCCCTAATATAATATATTAGACTATGGCGGTTAAGTGGGAGGGCTTCAACTGATTAAATTATCCTCTCCATGAATTTGTCAACCACAAAGATTTCCTCATAAACATATTTTATCAGGATCGTCGGGGAAAAGGAACACGGGACCTCGGAGTTTCCTCTGGTCTCAATGTCGACAATGGAAATTGAGTTAGAACCAACCTCTTGAGCATCCCTCCGTCCCTGGTTGCCCATCGCTACTGAGAGAGACTTCCTCCTTGAGAAGTCTCCTATTTTCTGACTTGGGTTGAAAATTGTAGGAAACGTGCCTTGAGAAATGGTCCCGTACATTTATATAATTATATTCCTGCGGTATCTCAAAATATTAAGTCATAAATTAATAAACTCCGAGGGCTCCTCAGTCGTCGTCAACTTTGCTTAGGAGGAAGGTGACTTACTAGGAAAAATGAGATTTTCATCCTTCGCCAAGCATTAATTATTTTAATGAAAAACTTCAAGTTGGGCCGTATACACATTCACAAACAAGTATCTACTTCTTGAGGGAAGTTGTGCTTGTGTATATATATAATTAATAATTATAGATGTGTAAGTTATATGTAGGGGATAGAGGGAAAAAGAGAGTCTATGAAAAAATAATATGTCATATAATGTCCCTGTCAAGCCAAGATTACACTTGAGGTCCTTCCTCATGGCAAAAAGGTAGCTTTTGAGAAATTATTCGAAGAGCTTGAGCATTTAAGTGCAGCATGGAAACTCACACACTCATCTCCACATCATTCACAGACAGATAGGATAATATAATGCTATCTACAACAGACGAGAATGGGTTTGGATACAATGACGGGAAACAAAAGGTCATTCCCGTCTTTCATTACTTGTAGTCATAATGAAATATGAAATACCTCGTGCTTTCATTTGCCCTCATCTCTCTCTCTCTCTCTCTCTCAGTCTCACTCTCCCTCTACCACTGCCACTGCCTCTGGAAAATTTGACCAGGGAAAGTAGGGATGGGCGTGTATATGAAATTCTCATTAGCTCCCAGCATTATTATAAAAGGTTTATAAGCTCCTGTGGTTTACATATGACTGAGCTCCATAGTTTGAGTACCTCCAACTCCAAACCCCAGCCCCATTCCTACCTTCCCAGAAAACCAACACACAGAAATTGAAAAGAAAACTCGTATGAAAACCTCCGGCCTCGCGGAGTATAAAGCGCTAGTAATCACATTATCAGTGAAAACTATTGTTTTCCTCATTCGAGTAGCTCCTCCATCTCACATGAGAAAAGGACAATGAGGAGAAATTCAATCCATATCCATCCGTCCTCTCTGCACTAAACCACAGCAAAGGACGTCCATTCCCAAAATTCAATACCAGACTCAGTTTTGCCAGGATTTAATGAGAACAAAAATCCATCATTAGAGCTCCTAAAGTAATGGGGAATACCAAAAAAAGGCCAAAGGGGCACATATGGCCTGGGGCATATATTGCAGGGGGCAAATACCGCAGGGGGCAAAAAAGGCCGCCAAAATTTCAAAAATAATAACAGCTGACAGTGGCATCGCATGCTATATTTACGCTTAAGCGTCTTAAAAGTTGCCGATTATATTATTGCAGATGAAATATGCAGACGCTGTTACCCCAAGCAGTTATGCAAATAGCTTAAAAGGCTTACAAAACAAACTTACTGAGATTACTGATTAATCTAGCAACCATCGGAAGAGTAATATAACAACTTGATTGTTTTATGAAACCAAATTAGAAATCTCTAGTGTTTCTATAGGTGCACAGGTTGGGAATAACCGAACTTGTAATTTACCATTACAATTAATAATTTAGGTACCAGCAATGCAATAACTGGTACTTGATAAAATGATACATTTAGAGTATGCAAACAACTTAAATTGAAATTGCAATTCGTTCAAAAGTTACTTGAAGTTGGTAAGGCAGTTGCAAAAAATTGATATAACTGCACCGGTAAGTACAACTATATTTTATTATTGTAAGTTAATTTATATACAGTATAAATCCACGGCGTTGATGCGAAATGATCTGTCAAATTTTTATTAGCAGCAAAATGATCTACATACGGTTTCCCTAAATTGAAAAAAATGTTTTAAGTAAAATAATCTAGATGCACTGCATAATAAAGTGATTATAACTTCTAATCTAAATAAAATATGTCATAAAGGAAGTGCATTAATTACTTTTCGAAGCTCCGCTTTAGCTACATTTTGGGATCGAATAGCACTTAAACTAACAATAGTGATTATCAAGTAATAAAATAACCATTAAAAGAATTAATTATTAAGTACAAATAATTTGCGACACTATCATAATGCCGTTAACACAAAAAGAATTGTTGAACAAATTAAGCTTAAACTAAGATTTTACAAATTAAGGGTTTTAGGATTTTAACTCTTCAATACCAGTCTTCCAAAACCCCGACAGGCTCAAAAAATTCTTCCTCGTCTTCATCGTCATCATCAGTGAGTAAATCGTTGACCATGTCTATCTCTAGTTGCACATCTGCTACATCAAACAACATTTGGAAATTAAATAGTTCCACAACTTCAGGACCCTTTATCACCCACAAGACGTTATCGGGAACAGCGACCGGTTGGCGATTACCAGTCCACCATGAGGTAACAATCTCTGCCAGTCTTCCAGCTAATCCAACAAGGTAATGCAATGCCATTTCTGCGAATAAAATACAAATAATTAGTCATACACAAATTACTTATTTAATTATCACAAATTAAATACAAGTATGATGTATTAATTTTTACAAAATTATCTTGAATACAATGACTTACCCGAAAGGTAATTATGGAAGACAAACAAATTAATTAGAATATCCCACGTTGGAAACTGCGAATGGAAAATATCTGTCTTTGGGTATGAATATCTTGAAATAAATTGATCTGAAATAAGTTGTCTTTCCAAACAAAATCTTGACGAGCAGCAATCGTTGTTTTGGATTGGGGAAATAATTGAGTACAGTTGTTACTAGCTTACTTGAACCAAATTCGAACATCAACTTATTTGAAATAATAATTTAATAATGGTTATCAAAACTACCAAAAGGTTGCACACGGAACACTCATTTTTGCACTTTGAAGAGTGGACACACGGTCGCAGTAACCCTTTGGGTAATTTCTTACGACAGTTCTAGGGTTATCGAAATAAAATTGGATTATGCCTGACATGATGTACAAGTGTGCAAATTGGAAGCGTAGTGAAACCTTATTTATTTATTTATATTATTATTATTATTATTATTGTATACGATGCATGTTTTCACGATCGTCAGTTTTTTCTGAACACTTGGATTTACTTGCACAAATGTTTCATGTTTGAATTTTATTAGAGCTAGAAATCATGGGTAAGTAAATTAATTAAAAATAATTGCTATTGAATAGTAACTGATGGCTAAATTTAAATTACTTTTTTAAGCAAACAACTTCAAATTTAGTAATAAATATTCAACTTATGTTTTTTTTAGTTCGGTATTACCAAAGAAGATCAGTAAAAGTACCGGGACAGACTATTAGAGATGCTGTCCAATATTATGCAACGTCAGGAAACCAACGTGAAACGTGTACTTTGTACGGCCTCACTAGATCTATGTTTCAAAAATACTTGAAACAAGATCCCGCGAGTATTCCAGACGAATGTAGTCAAGGTCGATTCAAACCGATTTTCAGCACGGAACAGGAGGAGGAAATAATTAGCTATGTAAATTGTCTTGCAAACAGGTATGCAAAGACCATAACTTTGTATGTATTTAAATTTAACCCCAATGTAGAGCAAAAATAATTAGTTTCGCTGCTTCAAGTCTACAAATGAGCTTTAATTAGGAAGACTTATAATCACAATTACCCTCGATGCGTTCACACGTCTCTCTTTTGCTGCGATATATTTATTTTACATTATTTGACAATATCATTCCAATAGTCTAAATTAAACTAAAATTCCAGGTTCTACGCAATTACAAGACGTTCCTTGGGAGAGTTGGCTTTTCAGCTTGCAGAGCGAAATAACTTGCCTCATACATTCAGAAATGGAACAGCCAGTGAAGGATGGATAAATTCCTTCCTTGGTCGACACGAGGACATCCTGTCATTGCGGACAGGGACTCCAACTAGCTTTGCGAGGGTAACTGAATTTGCCAGAGGACCAGTATATAGATTTTTTGATTTGCTGGAGGAAATTGTATCGGCAAAAGGTTTCACAGCCGACACAATATTTAACATGGACGAAACAGGTTTAACAGTTGTACCCGTAAGTAATTATTCTTCGCCACATTTTCTATTAGTTCCTTGTCAGTTTGTAAATTAAATAGACTTAAATTAAATAGTTTTAAATACCACCTGAACCTGCGGGTTCATCTGAAATATGCTTTTTAAAATCACATCTGCACATATCCAGGTTATTGCATATACTGTGCTCAATCACTCAAAGGCTGATACTTACCACAATGTGTAAAAGGAGTTCTCACATATTGCATGAGTAACGAAAGTTTTTTAAAATTACTCACACTTATTCAATTAGTCACAATCCGTAATCCCATCAATCTACGCAATTGCACAAGTAGGTGCCAGGGATCGTCTCTCCTAAACTAAATATGACTTGTTTATATTCCAAATAAGTTTACCAATAATTTATGTAATTATGTTACTAGCTTGAAGCAAACCGAATTATATTTATTATTAGAGCAAACAGCCAAAACGAATTGCCCAGAAAGGAAGAAGATCGCTTCCAGTTATTGTTGCCAAAGAGAGGGGGGAATTGTGCACGATTCTGTGTAGTTTTAGTGCAAATGGGAAGTATATTCCACCCATGTTTATATTTCCAAAGAAGGCCAAAAATATAAACTATGCAAATGCACCGGCAGAATCCATTCATGCCATTTCGGATCGAGGATGGAGCAATTCTGAATGCTTTGTAAAGTGGCTCAAGCACTTTCGGAAATTTGCATCTGACAGCCAAGGTACGAATGTCCTTTTACTTGTCGACAACCACGGATCTCATATTTGTTATGAGGCAGTAAAATACTGCCGAAGTCATAGGATTGAGCTACTTACTCTACCTCCACACTCAACCCACAAACTGCAGCCACTGGATGTTGGCCTGTTCTCTCCTCTCAAAGCTAAGTATTCCGAATACCTAGTAAAATGGCATTTTGAGAATCAAAATAAAATTCCTAGAGTGGAAGATATTCCTGCCATTTTTCGGCTTGCCTACGAAGCAGCAAGTAAGCGAGAGACGGCCATTAATGCTTTTCGAGCAACAGGCATATGGCAATATAATATGCACACGGAAGAGTGGAAGCCAAACAGGCACGTTTTTGATGAGGAATTCTCCGAACAAGAAAGCAGCCTAACTGATTCTGTATCTTCATCCAATGGTGCCTCTGACATTGATTCTCCTCCGGATTCTCCAGACAGCGAACTCATTCCAGACACGCCAGACCCAGTACCGATATGGCCTTCAAGTCACACCCTAGCTTCGGTGGATACACAGCCACAATCCAAAAAACAGCTTTTGAGACTAAGAAGAGAATCTCTTGTACCGTACTCGTCTTCATCGGAAGATGAAGAAGAAATTGAGCAAATAGACTTAACAGTTGAAATACGAGAAGTACAGGAGAATGATGACAGCTTAGTAGCTTCTGGTGAACTACCCGAGACAAATGTGCCACCAGTTGAAACTATTCTTCATATGGCAAAGGCATCGACATCAAAAGCGTCACATGTAATAATTAATTTCGTTTTTATAGTTTGTTTTATATTTTCCTATACAGCTCTACAGGTTTTTGTATGACCAAACTCTTTAGTTTACAGTAGGCCCTTTCGAATTGGAAAGCGAATTGGTAAATTTGGATCCGAAAGAAAAGCCTTGCTCAAAAAGGAAACCACGGCCAAAATTAGCTGCTGAACATATGACCTCTGATGAAAATATGAGCAGATTGAGAACTAAGGAATTGAATAGCAAGCGGAAAAGGACAAGCAGTGACTCCGAAGATAAACGGCAAACCCGGAGCACCACAGTGGCCTCAAAATTATCTTTGAGGAGTGGTAAACGCTTGTAAAAATGGGGTTGTTTTCACAGAGTCAGGTTTATACAATAATTTTTTGTAAAATGATTTATTGCTGTGTGGTGTTATACTGTAAACCGTTCAAGTTGTTGCATAATTAATTCTTTCAATGGCTATCTTATCACTTGATAATTACTATTGTAAGTTTGAGTGCTATTCGAACCCAAAATGTAGCTAAAGCGGAGCTTCGAAAAGTAATTAATGCACTTCCTTTATGACATATTTTATTTAGATTAGAAGTTATAATCACTTTATTATGCAGTGCATCTAGATTATTTTACTTAAAACATTTTTTTCAATTTAGGGAAACCGTATGTAGATCATTTTGCTGCTAATAAAAATTTGACAGATCATTTCGCATCAACGCCGTGGATTTATACTGTATATAAATTAACTTACAATAATAAAATATAGTTGTACTTACCGGTGCAGTTATATCAATTTTTTGCAACTGCCTTACCAACTTCAAGTAACTTTTGAACGAATTGCAATTTCAATTTAAGTTGTTTGCATACTCTAAATGTATCATTTTATCAAGTACCAGTTATTGCATTGCTGGTACCTAAATTATTAATTGTAATGGTAAATTACAAGTTCGGTTATTCCCAACCTGTGCACCTATAGAAACACTAGAGATTTCTAATTTGGTTTCATAAAACAATCAAGTTGTTATATTACTCTTCCGATGGTTGCTAGATTAATCAGTAATCTCAGTAAGTTTGTTTTGTAAGCCTTTTAAGCTATTTGCATAACTGCTTGGGGTAACAGCGTCTGCATATTTCATCTGCAATAATATAATCGGCAACTTTTAAGACGCTTAAGCGTAAATATAGCATGCGATGCCACTGTCAGCTGTTATTATTTTTGAAATTTTGGCGGCCTTTTTTGCCCCCTGCGGTATTTGCCCCCTGCAATATATGCCCCAGGCCATATGTGCCCCTTTGGCCTTTTTTTGGTATTCCCCATTATACTCCCACCATTTACATAGGAACCGATCCTTACAATCATATATATGTACATTCCTCCCTATTAAACTTATAATTACTCATTTCAAGTCTACAAAAGAAGTACATTACACAACCAGGGATTAAATCCATTCTAAAAATAATTCCAAGTATTAACACATGTATTCGCCCACAAAACCCGTAATTACGCCAAGGTACACGTATTTTTCTCAGGTACATATGTATCTACGTATAATTATACATATGTAAATGTTTCTAATGAAAAGTTCCATGCAAGTATGCACTTACAAACTACAACTAATGTCCTTTCACAAAAATCTATAAAATCAATCTTTCATTGTCAAAACAGAGCTGGAGGGTTCCATGGTACAGTTACGTCCAGAAGTCCATTGTCCTTGCTCTAAAGTATAATTGTGCCACGTCCCCGACATTCCATTGCATTGTGCTACTCCTCTAAAAATATCCAACAGAAAGAGCTAGTTGCGTAATTTCTCACTATTAAATCACATTGGAAGAAACTAGGACCAGAATTTACGGTTTGGAGCCTTCAATTTTGACGTTAAAGCACGAGTATTTATATTGATTGCAAAATCTGAGAAATGTAATAGTTATTAGTAGCAAAAATGACCTTTTTCCCTGAATGCTCAAGAGTAATCAAATAGGAAATTTATGGACGGAAATAAAATATACTAGAAATTCAAAAATCCATGAATCCATGAAGGAGAAGTACATAGTTTCTGTAAGTGGAGAAAAAACAAGTGAGGCGTCACAATACGCTCCTTGTAACTTTGTAAGAAGGCTCTATCTTTTTATCTTGACTAACGACGGTTTTATAACTGATAGAGGAGCGGATGCTGTGAATCCCTTGCATATCCAGAAATTACATGTGTAACTCCCATAAACGTATACTTACATCCCATTGTTTTTATCCCACTTGGATAAAGAATTGGTAAAGAACGGAGGAGAAGAGTCCGTCTGAGTAGGTACGGATAGATACATATCTATCTAACCATGTATCTATTCATCTATCTTTCTAGGACTATTTGGAACATGCAATAGGATTTGAAATTTAGGGAGAGAAAAAGAGGCCGCTTTGGATTCCAGGGAACAATGTAGAGAATGTGTGTTCAAGCTCCGAATAATTTTCTTTGGGTACAACTCATTTTGCCAAAAAAGAAGGGGAAGAGACTGTGAGCAATGCAGGGCCCCATCGGAAACTATGCATTTGAACCGCTTCCACTGCATGCGCTCATAATATCGGAGGTAGAGTATGAGACAGAGAGAAACAACTCCATACACAGGAGCCATCAAGCAAGGAAGGAAAGAGAGAGAGAGAGAGAGAGAGAGAGAGAGGCAGCCGCGAAAGAGTCAGACAACATGGCCAATGATGAAAAGACTTTTTTCTTCTTCAATCCAGTCCACATTCCATCCCTGTCAGAGGGAAGCTCCAGTCGGAGAAATAGAAAGGCATAGACAATTTTCATCCAGTTTGTTTTCTTTCCGCTCGCTCAACAATCTCTATTTTAGCTCCTTCATTCCATAATAATGGGGAGAACCTGACTCAACAACTAGTGTATTTCCTCCCTGGGCACTACAGTCCCATTAACAAGTTATTTGAGACTCAAAATCCATTTATAACAGTGTCAATGGCATGGACACAAAGTTCCCTATGCAAAGAAACACACGGGGATCCTCAACAAAAGTCTAAACTGGACCCTTTTTGCATTTATTGATTCTCGTCCTACCCTGCATTCCGACATGTATGTACATATGTATGTAGATGCACCTGAACTTGTTTAAATAATTTTTATTTTATTATTGCTAATAATTGAACCTACAATAATTCATGGGCTCCATAAAAAAATACCTAATTTATTGAAACAGTATCTCCCTTACCACATACTCATAATTTAACGTCGTATCCGACAAAAGTAAAAACAGATTATGAGTCAGGGAAGAAGGTACTTGTTGAAGTTGGGAGTTGGACAGGAAGCGGTATCATTGGAGCTTGGAAGCTTTAAATCCACATTCGTTTCGCTGTAAGTATCAGTCGGCATTTCCATAAAAGTTGAACAAGAATATTTCCCGTTCTCAGATCCATTCCTCGAATCGGCTATCCCGTAAATATGAAGTTAAACTCCGCGTCCGTAATTTACGCATAAATACATAAGAATTTTTCAGAGGAAAGAAAAATATGAGAGTGAAAAAACATCACACATCTTGTTCATGCCTTTCGTGTGTGTGTGAGCTTAAAAATATTGTCAAACAAACACATAAAGGAAACGAGAATTCACATGTTGGCGGTGGGACTTGACGGAGGTTTTGTACCTACATACATACATATCTACTCCTAGTAAATGCTCAAGAACTACATACATCCAGTCACAAATAACGGGCTCCTCACATTCAGGGCTCAAAGAATTGCATAACAAGATTGAGTGTACTGGTTGTCATAACTAGCTAGGAGGAAAAAAACATGAGTGAAATGGAATATTTGCCTTTGCTTATGAATGTCACCGTTCTTCTTTTCAATGAGCTGGCAAGCAAAAGGCCTGGAACGCACACCAGTCATCTCTGTTACTCAGAACGGAGGCCTGATTATGAAATGATACTCGCCTTTCCCGACACACACACGCATACCCACACTCAAACACAAAAACACACACACACACACACACACACATACACACACTAACCACACTGTGAAATTTAAAAAAATAGAATTTAATCTGAAGTAAAAAATTTTATGAACAGATTTTTAACACATGAGAAAATAAACGTAAATACATATAATTACGGCTAGATTTACATTGACATCATTTGAACCCCGGGTATAGATACTTCTGTACGTGCAAGGGTGCTTATACTATGTGGAACGTTGAAGGCAGGAAATTACTAAAGGAGCTGTGGAATTTTGAGTACGTATTATACATATACTGCATTGGAGCTTTTTTTCCTATACTTACACGTACAAGAACTGTTTGTGGTGAAACCCGATTTTCCCCTGTGCTTATTGCTTATATTGTTATTCCCGTGTAATACTTTTACTCAATGTGTTACCCCAAGATGAAATCATATTTCTGCATGTAAGCTTCAAGAGGTACGTATTCTGCTGCTACATATGTGTTGGGCTGGGTGTGATACCCAGGATCCAGTGGAGAGAAGATTTTTTCCGGAAGCTATAGATACATACATACATACATACATATGTATCTATGTACATGTGTACACCGCTTAGATAAAGAAACAGCTTCACCGAAACAATCTTCCGCAAATCCATTTATCCTAACTAGCTTTACTCCTCCTCTCATGTTGAAGTTTCCTACTCTTTTCTCGGCTCAAATCAAATATTCTCTGCTCCTACGAGCTTTACGAATACCCTTGACAAGTAGGGGAAAATTCTGACAGGAGTCATGAAAAAGTTATCAGTACTCTTGTACCGTCTCTCCGCTAATACCTACACAAGACTCTGCCACCATATTTGGTCTTGTGAGCCTACTTCCACAGGATCAAGTGTACCTCCAGCATATCCCGGGATCTTGATTTTATGAATAGTTACAGCCAGTGCGTGTACGTCCTTAAATGTATACCCCTTGTATGCTCCTATATATATGTATGCATGGGGCTTCAACGGGAGGGAGAAATTCCCAAGTAAGAACAACAACTGGCAAATAATACACACGTACGTTTTTGGTATTTAAATTTAAACGTGCCAACTTGCTGGGAAGGAGTTTTCTACCCGTAGGTTACATACGCACATCCAGATATACACAGATACATACCCATAGTAATTTACCTTCCTCCGTCAATCCATCTGACTACTATAGGTCCGCTTCTAAAACAAATAGAAAATGCACGACACACTGGAAAATACACGGGAGGAGTACTAGGCCGAACAAAATGTAAAATAAATAACGAGGCATTCATTTTCAATTGTAAACTCAACTGGAAGCGTTACAAGTTAGACCGGCTTCCTTCCAGCATTGTAATGATTAGGAGGAGGTATGGCTATGTCCCTTCATACATATGTGCTTCCACGTACAAACAAACCATAAGCAAAATCATGATCTTTTACAAGCTCTTATGTACATATCTACATTTTGCTCCTGGATTTCAGCATATACATATTCTATGTATATATACACAGACGGCCCTAAGTACCGTCATTTATTCACACGCTGTGCAAAACCAAGAGTTTACTTAGACATTTACTTATTGCCTCAAGTGAAGCATTATATTAAACAAAATGAGCTACTACTACAACAGGGGCTACAATATGTATGTACATATATGGGTTCCAGAGGAGCTCCGCCAAGGGAGCTCTGATGATGGGGCCAGAGAGCAAACAAAGCCGAGCTCCGTCCTCCCATACTGTAATTGTACACTTGTTAACTCCCGATCCCACAAAATCACAAAGACGTAGCAACCGTTTCAATGACACACAAGGAAATTTAATATTAGCGAACATTTTCTCCCTTTTCAACTCCATCCTCTTGCAAATGAGTGCCAACAACTCCAACTCAAGTCATAGAATCCAAGTAATGGAGCTCACTCATATGAGATGGGAATTACAAAGACATAATAGCTCCAAAGACATTTTAACCTAGGAGCATACATAATTATATGTAGATACATATGTATGTGCGTATATAAATGGGCCCTTGGTTACCCCTAATGTGAGGCTTAAGGAGGAAAGTATACCTTGTAAGGAGGGAAATCAATACTAGCTTTCTGCTTACTGGCAATCAAATGATCTAGTTCCTTGTAAAAATCCTAACCCACAATATATCTACGTTTATATAGAGACAGGAACGAGCTCAATAGTTGTCAACCTACTTAGAACATATCATCATAGGAATTTTCCTTGACGTTGAGGCCGCTGATTAAATGAAACTTTCAGGGAGATTTTCCACGAGAATGTCAATCTTGGGATGAAAAGCAAAAAGGGCCGTGTGTTTGGTATCCACAAAAGATTCTCGCTTTATTTTCCCATTCAATTATCCCCACTCTTGTTATGAATTGGAGCTTGTGACATTGATACCATCCACTCAGACACACAGTGAAGAATATTGTTTACAATCACTAGGGAGCTTTTCAAGGAAAACTCAATTCATTCCTTAATACGCTTCCAAGAAATTTTATAAAGAAACTATAAAATAGTTTCTCTGATGAATAAAATACGTGTGGACGGTTGTCAACTTGCTCATTTCATAAGTGAGTAGTAACATCAATGATGTACAGAGTTAGTGTAAGTTAAAGCTACTGTTTAGAATTTTTTATCAAGATGTGCTCTATATTTTTTATAGTTTTTGATACACATTTCTTGTATCGAAGGTACAGATAGGTGATTTACAACATTGGTTCTACTGCACTGACAGCACAATCAAAAATTAAACGATCCTCCTATTGAGCGTATTTAGAGAAACAGTTGGCCTTAAAGTGTTCATGAAGGTTTCTCTAACCCATATAATGTAATTATACTTCCCTTTATTAATGCTTACAATTTGTAGGAAATAAGCCCCTTTGAACATTCACCTGCAGACGTGTAATTTCAAAGAGTACCATTTGAGGGAAAATAATGTAGATAACTATATTGTAATACTGAGTATTACATTTTGTGGGTATACTCTACATTTAAGCTCAATTTACATATTTATTCTTAAGATCCTATCGGATAGTATTAGTGCTGGGATGTCGATAGATATTTAAGCATTTGGAAGGAAATTTCCAGGGAAGATATAGGCCATGAAGGATTTATTTTCCCATGAGTAATTCATTAGCAGCTCGGTTCGGGAAATATGTTTCTCTGAATTAATACCTCTTCCTATGTAATAGCTAACAAAGGCTGGGTTATTACATTGGGCATAATCACAAGCTTGGCTGAGTATTAATTTTCAAAGTTGGGAATGTGACGGATACACTTGTAGTAATGAAGCGGTCCTGGCCACCAAAGAGATGTGAGGCTTGAATACCGTGTTTACCCTGGTAATAGTGCAGTTGATAACATAATCGCCCCTGAAGGAAAGCACTTGGCGACGGGCCTATCTCCAACTACCAGCCCTATACAATCATTACAGATGATGCGTGCGTCCTACCCGTCGGCTCACTTGCTCTCTCTCAAAGGGTGAAATTCCAGAGTTGATATGGGATGTTTTTCATTATCATAATTGAAACCTTGGACAAATTATTTACATCTAGGGCCCACACATGTATGCAATTATGTAATTGTTGGTCATACACAATATTTTTATGAAATTATGCCCATCACGGAACATGCATATATTTTCCCGGGAACAATATTATATGCATATAATGGGCAGTCCGCATCCTAGAAATGATCTGAGAATTAAAATGCATGTCTCCACTCACACATAAAAAGGAGAGGTTAAAAAGTCATATTTTAAATTTTGTTTCATACTAACAATTACATTGAGGCCCTTCCACTGACTGCAACGATAATTACGAATAATGGAATGCAAAAGTTGCATTTTACAACTACCTTTTCTATGTTGTAAAGTGCTATGTATATGTATGTGTGATATGTATGTATAATTATATATTTATCTATCTATCCCTGTGGGAAGATTACAATGTTATGCAATTTCACTCGAATTATTCTATCATAAGTTGTACTTAAATAGCTCAAATTGTTGAGTATGTTTTAAGTAATTCTTAATGATACTATTCATGTTCTGAATTTCATCGTAAGTTTTGCAATAATCATTTCAATTAAACCAGTTTTCATTCTTGCTTGCGAATTCATGCACACACGTTAATAATAATACATTTGGATGAGATGAAAATAAAAGCTTAGCTTATACAAACACTAGCGAGTGGAAGTTACCAATACGTAAAATCTTGAATACATCTGTTTCAAATTTACGCATTCAAATTCATATTTGTTGGGTTGACTTGCTACGGGAGTTGTGACAATTTCAATGAATAGACAAGTGAATGCTGAAACTAGTCTTTTCCATGTGAGACATTCCATATGTAGT
Source organism: Allacma fusca (assembly GCA_947179485.1). Taxonomy (NCBI): domain Eukaryota; kingdom Metazoa; phylum Arthropoda; class Collembola; order Symphypleona; family Sminthuridae; genus Allacma; species Allacma fusca. The sequence continues at coordinate 15,457,706 of OX359247.1, forward strand.
GTGTCCCAACGGACGAGGCAGATATACATACTTTGTAGAGAGAGAACCAAAGTGAGTGTAATCAAATTCAGTTTCTGGATGTAACGATGCATCACATTTTCTTTCGAAGGCAAACGTTTGCTTCGTACCATGTGCATTTCGCAGGCATAGCGTTACATACATATAGATAGATATGCATAATTACACACATATGGAGATACATGCATGCGTACTATGCAGTATTAAAAGGGTACGATTTTCAAGGACCATTATGTTTTTACACACACATGCTCATACAGATAGTAGTGCTAAGATTTCTCGGAACCGCACTTCTATTTAAGCATTTTGTCCTTCTCACCTTTAAAGACTGGGTGAAGCTGTGAATTGAGTTATAGAAAAAGAACAGTTTCTTTCCAACCATTCTCACGAATACCTCTTAAAGTCCCCCATCAACATTTATGAATAATAAAGGGATCACTTGTAAATCCGACAAACTAAATCCCTAACTGAGCTGGTACAATAACTACAGAATTTACATTCTCTTTCATTCCGGGTGACTGTAGCTATCCACGATTTACCTTTGCCTCATGTCTACTTAAAACCTGGTATTTTACAAATTTAAATTCTTTCTCCTCAATTATTTACATTAAAGTCCGTAGTAAATACAACAAGCGTATCATGTCCATACTGCGTACAAGTGGCTCTAGTATTTATGTGTCTATAAAGTTATGACTGGCGGAGTGATGTCTCTGACTGAGGAACACAGAGCGTTAATACAAGTACTTACATCAGAAGTACTTCCGACGTCAAATGTTTACATGCAAGTTAGCTCCAAAACACAGGCACTCAAGGCTTTCTTTCCCTTGAAACTGGGATTAAAAGCGGGATGCTTTATTCATGTCCTTTCCTCCTCGTCTATCCCAGCCCGTCATGTACTACTCCAAGTCTTTCCCGTCCTTTAAACTCCAGGAAAAAAAACATTTGAAAAAAAAAAATTCCCTCACAGATTAAAAGTTCAGGAACACTTTATCAAAAAGGAGGGCAGTTACTTTGCCCGGGAAATGATTTGCCAAAGAGTGGGAAAAGCACAAACGAAATTGACTGAAGGAATACATAGCTCTGAGCTAAAGTACCATCCTTGTTTACACTGTAATTCCCTCAAACTTATGCCAACTACACAGTGTTTATTTTCCCTCAAAAACATTTCGCGCTAAAGGTCAAACAACTTTTAAATAAGCAATCCTTTTACTCTATATACAGGAGTAAGTCCATTTACTAACAGTAAATAGGGCTCAGAGTGCTAAAAATAAATTACTGGATGAAAGGTGTGAAATCCAGGAGATGTTTTAGAGCCGACTCAAAGTAAATCCCATATGTAGTAATGGTATCTATAGATACTCAGAAAATCCGGAACATATATTTACGTAACAAAAACTGACAAATCAGTGTATACTTCTCTGTTTGCGTAAGTTTACTTTAATGGGAGTTCCGATAGGAAATTTGCTTAGAGCGAAATCAAAAGCGAATTCTTTCTTTGAACAAAATTTCCATTTCCCCCAAGCAACCTATACAGCTCTCAGACCTTACTACTCAAAGTTACTAGTTGCAAAACCCATGTTTATTATTCAAAGTCTGCGTGTACATACATACATACATAGGAAATTGCCTCTGCAAATGAACTTGTCAGTTAAATCGGGACTGGGAATCGGCACTAACTTAATCATGGTGGGAAATCTCATCCATCTTCATTTCAAAGTCTTGCAAGACTTCCAATCATATTTTCCTCTACAGTTCTAACTATAATTTTTTTTACACAGGCATGAATTGAGACTACCTTTCAAACTACCTTCAAATTTGCATACTCCCTAGGAACCCACGTAAATATAAAAAAGTCGGCGGGATTGATTTCATAAAAATACATGGAGGGAGGTGATTTCCATGGATTTCACATTAAAAATCTGTAAAAAATCTCCTGTACATAAGCTTGGAAGAGGAATCTACCCCGACGCTGGAAAAGAAAAGGTCGGTGTAGTAGAAGTGAATAATGATTTTTCTACTGCCAGCAACACTTATTCGACTTGTCAAACAATCGAGAGGGAAACAGGAAAACATCATTACCACGTGTAGGTTAGATCATTACTTTGGCGTATATGTACTTTCTCCCACACACACACACACACTCACACACATACACACTCAAACACACAGACCTATGTTTTATCCTCAGGACTTACATCTGTAATTATAATACAAGTATGAGTGTATATGAGCATGCAATCTACAACCCTGTATAGTTCGTCTCCGTGAGTAATGTAATCTAATGAATTTTTCAAAAGTATTTCGTGGACCAGAAGATTTTTCGCTCACAGTTGACTACCTCCCAATACAGTCTGAATTGCATGAGTCTGAGAGGAGGCAGGCTGACGAGGGATTCACGTGAATTGTGCATAAAATCGTTGGAGTCGACTCGGGACACAAGGAGTTCGGATCCGTCAAACTTCAACCTCACAATGGCGAGTGCCAGAGGAAAATTAACTATAATTAATGATGAGGAGGAGGAGACAGAGGCTATTATTTAGGATCAACATGACTTTGCCAACTACATTTCATACTTTGCATAATATTTTCCAGAGTTTGGTCCTCAACTTGAGCATTACGAGGTCAAATATAGAGTTAAATCTGAGCAAAGGACTAGGTTTAGGAGACACGGGCAGAAACTTTCGTACCATGTGCTACTCCTACTACTACAGTACTTTGTACAGCAGTACAGTCCTGCCACAGCATGAGTAGGTATTTGGACTTGTTACTGCATATTTAAAGATCCAGAGTCAGGATAAGCATACGGACTTAAAGAAAAGTCCCGGTAGACCAAGTTACTGTAGTCTGTGTTTGTAGTGTACGAGTAAACGTAGCGTAGCTAAAACCTAGCATCAAGAGAGATTTACTTTGTCAAGTGAGTAAATATGCAAGAGGTAGAGCCGGAGTCCCTCTCCAAGGAACTCACAGCCGTACCTTTGGCACAAAGAGAAATGGCAGCACTCCGAGCTTTTGTGTCAATTGGAGTGTAAAAACGCATTAAATTAATGTAAAGAAATTTTTCAGACTGAGCCCGAGTTTAGAGTTGAGCAAATATGACGCAACCATTGCATAAGTAACAGGCAAGGGAAAAAAAATACTCGGGGGCTCTACAGACGGGCACATCTCATGATTTTAGCTCTATGCTCAAATCCTCAGCCAAATATCTACAAGGGATGTACATAATTACATACAAATGCATATATGAGGTATAAATGTACCACGGACAGGAAGATCCACTCAATTCTGTGTATCTCAAATGGTTACTATAAACGGGTATTTAATATTTATACTTAATGTTCATACAAAAACCCTAAATATGACTAAAATTGAACGGGAAAAAAAAGCAAAGAATTAGAATTTTTTCCCCAATCCCCATTAATTTTAACTTTGTCATAACAATCCTCATAGAGTGACGGCACTCTCTTTAATTTTATACCAAACCCCGACTTGTAGCCAAGGTTTCCGTATACTGTAGTTTGTATCAAAAATCCTGGAAATTAAATGTACGCTCTCAAGTAGAATTTTGTTTTTTACTAATTCTTGGGGAGTAGTAAAAAGCCCGAAAAAAAACCTGACTGTAGGAATTGGATCTCAGAGGAAAAGATAATAAAAGCTGCGTAAATAAACGGAAAGTTGAAAAAAAAAATCCTTACCCCTTCCTTTCCCCCAAGCCCGTAAGCTTTTGCTAGGACTCTCATCCCTTTCTCCTTTTAAGGACTAACACAACCAGACCAAAAACCCAGGAAGGATTAGGCTAATAAGAAAATTAATCTTGGGCTTTCTATCCTGACACACATTTTGCTTTTCTCACGATATTTTCCTCTCCACTGAGTCACTAAAGCATTTCCTTTGTTCACGTTACTTAACGTTAGTGTTGCCTTGTCTCACGGAACAAGTTCACGGCCTCCATGCTTTATTTTTATTTTTTATTCCTTTTCCTATTAAAAAAACCCGTGTATGTGTGCGTGGTTATTAAATTTAATCCCTGCAATTCCTAAGCAACTTCCAAGGTCTTAAAAGAGGGAAGGCGTTGGTCTGACGGTGAAAGGGAAAGGAAATTTTTTAAAATTTGATGGCAATAACAATTTTTCCTCTTGCACACTCGCCATATCTATGCACATCCCAGGTCTTATATTGTAATACTCCTGGATCTGAATACTTTTATATTTTAATGTGCATATGTACAGTACATGCATGTTTATACAGCCGAAAATCTGTAGATGTCATTTGCATGGCGCCGCACAGTATTTGCATTCAGTCATTAGTTCCTAAACGTGTCTTTCTTTTGAGCCAGCAATTTGGGAGCTTAAAGGATTTGTCTACATTTTTCAAATTCACATATATTTACATAGGTACTTGTTCCATTACATTAAGAGAATATAATTCTTCGCTACTCTCTCTCTCTCTCTCTCTTCTGTCTCTCTCTCTCCTTCTCAGGGCTATAGGTTAGTGAAAGATGCCGTATATATATTTCTTGAAGCAGGTGATTCCCCTAAACATATGCTATTCCTGAGCAAATAAACTCCCGTTGAAAGGTTTACACCACTCTAAATTTTATTTGCATGAGGAGAGATTGATCTGGCGAAATTCCATTTAATTAAATGCATGCTGAAGTTTGTTTTACACCGTACTAGCCCTCTGCTATTCTTACAGTACTCCGTTTCCTCCCTTCTCAGTTCTTACTGCTTTTTTAGGTAAAATAGTAAAAAAAAAAGAAGGTCTGATCAGATGTAAAATTTTTTACCCTGATTTTGTTATATCTGTAGAGCTGCTTCTGTTTCCTTAAATAAATTCTATTTGTATTCTTATTCTATAGGATGGGGGCTACAAGAGCTGGGAAGCTCTATCAATTGCTTCCTACCAGGAATTCGGATGTGTCTCATTGACCGTAAGGTTACCATTAGCGTTAAAAGTAACATTCATTAAGTTTGAATGTGTATGTGGTAAACAAAATCAATGCGGGCTTATCATCTCCTTATACATAGTTCAGTTGTACAGTGTGTGTATTGTATTGTAGGTATGTGCACATACACGTGCTACAACTTTCGGAACCTTAGATATAGATAGTCCAAGGAGCTATGTACATATGTACATATCTACTATACATCGTCACTCCCTGGCAAACTCTAAATCACGCAGAGGAAATGACGGAGAGGAAATAATGTGAAAACCCGTATATTTTATTTCCGAGTGCGAGAGAGTGGCAAAGAGAGAAAATCGAAAGTCAGTGTAAATGAATCTATACAGGAAAGAAATTGTTTAGTTGGAAACAACAAGCTGTCAGCTAAACAGTGAACTGGGAAAAATTTACGAGCCTTCTTCCACCTCATGTTCATTACGTAAATGGTTGTTAATTAAAGTGCAGTTGGGTTTGATTTTGGCAATGATCATACTGCTTACTCCGAGGAATGTGAAATGTGTCGAGTGGAGTGAGACGGAGAGCTTAACTTGAGCCTACAGTCCTCGCCCGCACAAAGCACACAAACTCCAACCGGTCATTCTGAGGCTACAACAACATCCAGAGCAAGGGAGATGAAGAAGACATATAGGATAAGAGGAAAACCCTGGAGATGAACTCATCTTGTACGATCCAGCGGCTATGTATATGTAAATACACTCGCATACTTACACACACACACTACAAGGGCATCCCTATAGACACCCTTCCTAGGTACAGTCTTGGATTGCAGGAAGTATCACCAGCAGAAACTCTATTTGATTCCTGAAATAATGTCCTTCTAGTAGCCTCCTACTATAAATACGTACATATAGGAACTCAATGCTCTCGATCTTCTTCCAGTGCACATCCAGGTTGCATGTCTCAACTTATATGCAGCAGTGGACATACATACGTATACGCGTGCACATAAAAGCTGAACACAGCACAGCAAGACGAATTAAAGAGGCTGAGATGAGAGTGAGAGTAAACATTACCAGGAGATTGACTTTTGCGTTAATTTAGTGGGAAGAAGCTCTTGGGGGTCGTGGAAACCGCCCATTTACGTCTATTTCATCCCGAAAACCACACTTTAGCTCTAATCAGGATGCATGCGTGAGGCCTCACTCTTATTTTCCAGCGCTCGTCTCATCATCCTAATCACAATGAAAGCATTGCTTCCATTTCAAACTATGTATGGCTAATAATATAATTACTTGGAAGACTTCATAGGAAAAAATCCAACTTTTCCTAACATCCAAGGTTCAATAAAAACTAAAGGAAACCCTAACCTTCAAGTGTGCCAAAAAATTATATTTTGTTATTTTGAAAACATGTTAAAGAAATCTTAGCTTGAAATTTTGTACGAAGAATCAGAACCTTAAAAATTGCCACTCTTCAAATATTTTTTATGTGATAGCTTCGAAGTCGATATGCGCAAATTGCATGGACACGTCTGACTGGGATTTATTCGTAACTTAATGTAAGGCAATTGGGTTGGAAGGAGCTACGGACTTTGAAAGTATCTATAGGTAGAATATACAAGCTATGTATAAGGCGCACAGTTCAAAATAAATAAGGGAAATTGTTCTTTTCTCCTGGCGTGGCTACACACTTCATAGCAAGATTGGGGGGAATTGGGAAGATGTTATAGTGCACTTGTAATCTGTTGAAAGGGTAAGATCCAGACGAGATTTCCTCGAGAGAAAGAGCATACCTGGAGTGCAGATGACTTAAAAATATCCTAATGAGAGACATACAGGAAGGTTGGCGTTGAAGGAGGAAGTCAACTCAATCCATCTACCATTAACATCACACGATTTCTTAATATAACTTCATTATCATAATTACTGTGAAAATTGCTGGAGAGATGAAGGCATCGAGGAGCGTCTTCCTCGTCTTGGCACTCATTGCCAAACTGAACTTGAAAGTGTGAGGCTAATGTGTTATGTACTTGGAGTGTGTTATGCTCATGCATCTTATCTGGAATGCATCCCATAACCGTAAACCTTCCCCGTGACAAAAGGAGCGCAAATTCACGCGCTGAAGGCGGATATGCAATAAAATGCCTTAGCAACTCCGGTTACATTTCTAGATGCTTTTTTTTTCTTCAAGAGTGTGTGGAATCCTGAACAAATTAGCATCGTTCACTATTTTTTTCCCTCTCCACTTCAGATGAGACCGTCTGAGAAAATGCATCTAGCCGTGCATGACTCCGCCAGCTATAAGAGAAATGTCTAGGTGAACTTCCCATGCATAAAAATCCCTTCTGCTCAAGAAATTCCAAGCTCAGCAGTGATGCAGGAAAGGAAGAAATACTTTAAAACAATAATTTGCATTGCATTAATCCAGACTAAACTCCAAGAATGTTACTTCCCCAACTGGTACCTTAAGAATGTTCCGGGGCTTTACCCTCCGTGAACATATTTAATGTTTGAATCAACTCTATGTATGTACATCTGTATCTATACATATAGCTATAGCTATAGATAGATACTCTCAACAGAATAAACTACAGCTGGAGCAATATACACTTAGAAAATAAATAGCTCCGGCTGAGTTTCTCAAATCTCATGAAATCTCATCTAAAAACAATTTCCACAGATTCTATTGTGTTTTACCTAAACTTTAAATTCCCCAGTTCCTTTGTTTTTGTCCATATGATATCAATCTTAATAAATAGCCCAGGAAATGGAATAGGTGAGAAAACTTGAAGGAGAGACAATTTGAATAACCTAATGATTTCTGTAACTTGAGGAAAATTAAGTGTAATAAAATGCATGGAAAGGCATTAAATTGCAGAGTTCCAAGGGAGGGGGAGCTTTTGCGGGAGAGAAGGAAGGTTGTCATTAAGTGTTCTCTCTCTCTCTCTGTACAGACTTTCGAGCATATCACAATATTTTGATACATGAATACATACCCGATCCTAAATGATTTCCATGGCGTACGAGTATCTAACCAGGGCTAATCTGGAAGGAAGCTTGGAAGGCGCGAAAGGAGAAGACAAATGGACCATTGGGTCGTAATGAATGGGATGTTCCCGGACGGCGAGAGAACAATAATCTCAAGGAGGGAGAAACTCATAAAGGAATCTCATCGAAATCCTCCGTCCGACCTCCACTTCTTTTCTCTCTTTGATGAATTATTTCACTTCCAGAGACCGACCCAACACACTCTCTCCGTCTCTTCCCAAACAGTTCTCTCTCTCTCTCTCTCTCTCTCTATTTCTGCCCGGACTCAGGCCCTCACCCACAGTCGTAATTTCACCTTGCTTTACGAACCGAAGCATCCATCAATGAGAATAAGAAAGTGGCCAACTTCCGCTCAATCTCTGGACGATTCCACTATTTCTCTATTGCTCTATTGTCATCCTCAAGATCCACTGGTACTCTTCTTGTAAGACTCAGAGTGGAAGACCCACGTAGTTGCTATAATCACCCCCCGTACCTTCCCATCCTGATGGCACACAAGATAATCCTCTTTATTTTGTTTGATTACTACTTAAGCTCACGTCACTTTAATGTCCCATGTAATATTTCCCCTAATGGCGCCCTTAGTACTGTAAATCAGTTTTTTTTTCTTCTGGTAATTGCTCCGCAGGTATTAGCCCATGAAACAATGCAAGAGAAATAAGCTCAAATGACCATAATATTACAAGTACATTTTAAATTGCAGTAACTCATTGGACACACTCCCAGCTAACACCGTTTCTAGTTAACTCATAATAAGGGAATTATGAACTCCACTACGTACTCTCCGTGGGCATTCAAAAGAGTAAAAATGTCCATTAGATTCTCTCTCCATACTTAAAGTAGAATACTTTCCATACCAGACTTCCATGACAGTGTGCAATATGGAGCGTTAAAATAATCATAACCCTCAAGTAAAATTTCAAGGGATACTTTGAAGCGCCCCTAGTCCCAAGAACATATTCACAACTAAACGAGGAACAACTCCTCCATTAGAACACCTTTTTAATTAGACGTTTAGCCTACGTAAGTTTGAACAAAGCCAATATAGCTCTTTTAATTACACCATTAGCTTTTGGGTGGTGGTGTGTGTGTGTGTTTGTGTTTGTGTGTGTGTGTATGTGTAAAGTCAAAGGATATTGCAGCCATGGCTTTGAAACCACTACGTGAATTGGCCATCGACACGAAACGAAGGCCTTGGCCTTCTCTCGCCCTAATACCTTCAAATGCTGATTTGGTAATGTAGCAATATATACAATGTACATATGTGTAATTATGTATGTATGTGCATAGACAGCAGAAATTAAAAATCTCCACCTCCAAAATATTACACAAGCAGACATTAAATAGGTGCATAACCTCTGGGACCTTAAATCTTTGTAGGAAGAATGAAATTTCCTTAAGCCGAATCCGACATTAAACATGAATGCGGGTTCTGAGTGAAACCTTAGAAGAAGAAGAGAAGAAAAAAAAATGAAAACTTTGAAACATGGTAAGAAAAAGATTTCCTCAATGTAATTTATTCCTGTATAGGAAGAAGAAGCCTTATAGTATACAAGGAGTAATTTAAAGTGTGAAAAGCTCTATTTTAGAGCCAATAACCAGGTATTTTAAAAGGGAGCATTAATTAACACAAGTGTACAAACCCTACAAGGGATAGACCCAATCCGCGAAATAACTTTTTTTTTCGAGATACTTCCACTCTCGCCACTCCGATGCTTATCACCCACATTAACCAAGTTGATTGTACCTTCCAGCTTATTGCCCCAGCTTTTGCAAAAAGACTACTACTACAAGGGGAGACAGTTTTTATGGCGGACGTTAAAAGGTAATTATACAGCCACTGGATCCACACTCTTCCACAAAGCGATAGGGTTTAAAGTCCTAGACACATGAATTACAGTTTTTATGATCCTCTATTTCAATTCCACTCCCCCCTGGAAAGTGCTTCCATTCTATATCCATGGATATTGTATGTGATATAACTGGGAATATTCCCAAGGAAAATGAAAAAAAAAACTAGTTTGGGTTCCGTGAGTGGATGTTTCTCGCAAGTGTGAAAACCAAGCGAGAAATAATCGTGAAAATGTTATGGGATATTCACTAATTACTTAGACTCGGAAATTGCGAAGGAACATCTTCCCTAACCAAACTCAACAATTCGGCTCCTATGTCTGGAATCCAAATCCACTCCCCAATCCCAGTCCTTGGAAATTAACCCTGATAAACCCCATATGTTTTTGTAATGTTTTTTTTCTGTGAGTGTACATACATACATACGGGTCAGTGCCGACTATGTATACTTACACGGTGCGGAAGAGTGAGTGATCTTGGAAATGAAGCAAAGGCTATGCTCCTGACATTGTAAATACAGGAGTTGTAGGATATTTTCCAGGTTATTTCTCTGGAGGAGATATTTAATGGATGTAGAAGTTAGCCGGGGCTGTTTGGATGAAATGAATGACCAGGAGAGAGAATTCCGCACTCATGGTTTGAAGTAAATGAAAATAAATGGAAAGGGGAACTAACCTGATGCGATGGTGGAGCTCAAGATCGTGATGACCAGGGAGAGGAGGTCGAAAAATACGAGGACTCTGGTTCTCACAAGCATTTCGTAAAATTATGATACATTTCTCCCCATCAGACAGCCAACTTGGGCGGGTTTGGGTTCAAGCCCAGAGTTCCACACAACACAGTCTCTTTTGTCTCTTTCACACGCATATAAAGCTCCCGTGTGAGTATTATAACTGAGGGATGGAAACCGACAAGTCGTTGACGATTATGAAGACACGTTCAAGTACAAAGTAAAGGAGACCGAAGACCCCAAAAAAAGAGACACTTCCACTTGTCGTCTATTCCTCTCTTCCTTTCTCAGGTTGTTTATAGATATAGTCACAAGTTACAAGTCAGGGCTGTACTACTTGCGTCTGAGACGCTTGCTTCCAACAAGCCTACACTTTAGTATAAAGTTTAATTCTTTTTTTTCTTCTTCTTCGTAACACCTCCTTCTTTTAGTTGTTCCCAAAACTTTTGCCACACTTCAATGTCAGATGTTCATTCAACGCCAGAAACCTTTCTTCTCAGCACATTTCACCTTCTTTTGTCTCGTTGTGGGAGAGCAGTGACGGGATGGGGATTGCCACCAGAAGCCACTTCTGAGAGTCTTGGATATATGTAGATCTTGTGTTTTAGAAATATAATAATTTCTGCTACTTTTAGTGTCCTCAGCGCTCGAGACGAAAAAACTTCCAGAATTCCTGGTGCTATGGGTTGCTGTAATTTTTATAGAAAATAATTTGCAATTATTATACCTATCTACTTAAAATATTACTTTATTATTACAAAACATTTTATTACAAAATATCAATCAGACCATATATGCATAATTGTGGAGCACAGTACCCTGTCATGATAGCTTTCCCACTAATTGTATAACCGCATATGTAGTCATTGTTCTCGCAAATTTATGGGACACACGTACAAGGAGTACTTCCTTGGACCTTTTTGCACAATAATGAGCTTTCGGCGTAATTAAACAAATGTCAGTGGAATTAATGAGGAGGTATAATTATACGACAAAGGCATAATTAATTGGATGTTATATTTCCTAACCGTGGGCACTGCCTTCTCAATTGCACACCCAACTCTCGTTCCTTGGATGGGATCTTGGGTCAGGAGAGAACAGGGAGCTGAAGGTATGTATGTATGTATTGGGATAGCCAAAACCAGTTTCTTCTTGTCAGTTGATAATTTCATAAAGCTGGAAATAGCCTTTTGTGAGGGAAATATATTAATAACATCTTGCTTGCTCTTTTTTTTTTTTTGCTACCTTGGAATTTGTCTGCTTCTGCGGACCCAACTCCAACTCTGGTCCAATATATAGACATCCTCCACTGGATTCCATCCTACAAACTGGCTTATGAATATTCAGTGGGAAAACTATGTGTAGGTAAATGAATTAAGGGGAGAATAATTAAAAATATGAGCAACTTGTGAACATTGAATTGATGCCGTTGACAAGTACCAGACGCCGAGTTCGTTAGAATACCAAATAAGTTATAGTTTTTTGCGAATGTGTTTCTCCCCCTCCTTATTTTAACATCTTATACTACACGTTCACGTAAGTTAGTACTGCTCATATTGAAAGAGTGACTTGGCAAAAGTCAAAATTAGTAAGGACTGTTTTATCTTTGACAGAGAATATGAGGAGATGCTGACAGAGCTATGGAGCATGGAGCACAAGTTGCTGACGAGAAGGAAAGTTTTATCATTGAGGACACTTTGAATGAATACATTTAAAAAAAATTGGAATTTCCCAAAGCCGCTTTCATATCCCTCAAGAATGTTAATTGCCTGGATCAAAGTTTACTTGGCTTGACATGTTATAGGGAGGAAAGAATTACTCCTTGGAGATTGGCATTATATTTTTCGAAGGTGTAACTTTCAAGGTACATGGGGAAGCAAAGCACAGAATCCAATACAGTTATTTCAATCTTCAGCTTTTGAATGCTACTAATCGTCAAGGTAGATACTACTAGTGCAATGCTGCATTTATTTGTTTAGGAGGCTTTTCATGAGAAGGGTGAAATTTTTGGAAGGTGGACAAGTCAGAGTAATTTGCTTAATAATATGGTTTGCAAATCTTTTTTTTCTTTTTTTTTGCTGGCGTCTATCAAAATCAACGGGATGGGATGCTTAATCACATAACTGATACTCAGATAACGACTTTTATTGCTGGGAGGGACACACTGTACTTTGAGGAGTGATAAGAGACACACCTGTATTAACCAAACATAACAAAGACGTTCCCTTTTGTGATCACAAGATAAACACATGTGGGCTTTAATTTGCCAAAACCATTACCATTTGACTCCGTCCAGTTTGAGAGGGAACCTCACAATTTGTCATATTTATAACCCAGATATTGATTCTTGTGAGGTCTTCTGTTATCTCTCTATCGGGTAAATTTCCCCCGGTCAATGCGTGTACAAATACAGTGTTCGTCCTCATGTCCCATATGTTACTTGACTCACAGTAGGTTATTCCAGGCTTTAATTGATCCAGCTATCTATTATGCCCTGCCCTATCGTCCCTCTAAATAATTTACGTAAAATTTTTTGAAATAATTGGAAACAAAATTGCCCTAAATTTTACCCAATTCCATAAAGGTTATGTCTTCTAGAGATATCTTATCTTCCAACGTTTTACAGAAAATTTACAACAATAATTGAAATTCCCTTCCAAGTATTTGAATGTATGTACATTTTGGTGGGTAGTTATTTTTTTTTACGTACGAAAGGATCCAACGATAAATAATAACTTTATCGTATACATTCATACTCTCCTCCAGATAACTTATTATTCATGTATCTATATCCTTCCTTACCTTCATACGCAGCGAGTCCGGGCTGAAGAATGTGACGAGTCAGTGTTGGGAAAACTGATGGTTATTTAATTATATTGACGAGAAGGCTCACCACAGAAAGGATTCGTCCAGACCCACACAACAGACACTTGAATCAGTGCAATGGAAAGGAATGTCGAGCTTGAAAAGAAAAGTTGATGTTATTGAATGGAGCAACTGATGGTATTCTTTTGTATTCGGAGATTCGCAATCAGTAAAACGTGAAGTGTGTAGAATACCAGAAAACCGACAGTTCTTTTGATTTTCACAAGAGACAGAACCCGACTACTGTAGCATGGAAACCAGTCCGTCTCTCAGAGCTTGATGGTTTCCACAGAAATCCAACAAAGTAGCTGCCCCGCTCGCTCAACTTATCCTTACTCAGTAATAGATATTGCGTTTATATTCCTTTCCCTTTCTGTTTGACTGCACTTACGATTAGCACTCTTACAGCCACTCTCTGTCTCTCTCTCTCTCTTCCTCCTGTTTTTTTAGCAAACTCCACTGTTATTTCTTTCAAAAGGGAGGACCTACTATTTGTATTTCCCAAATACGATTGTCTACTGAGATAGTACTTTTGCCAAAATTTTAACTCTTGTTTGATAATTAATGTTCATCTTCAATGTAACTGTAGAGCTTCAAGCTATTGAGTTTAACAGATGTCTTACAAAACCACTGTTCAGAGAGGGGGGAGGGGAAGGTAATAGTCCTGGCCTTGCTTCTAAAGAGGAATTTGTGTTCTCACAGCTTGTGTAGCCTACTTTGGAGACATTGAGTATTTTGTTGTTTGTTCTTTCCAAACGAAAGTTCGCACACCTCTTATCGAACGGAGTAACCCGAGATGAACTTGGTCGGGTTTGTTTTTCAGGTATTATTACATCCGTCGTTTGTTGTAGTAGTAGTAGCTTAGCTTAGCTTGGAGCTAGAATACCAGGGAAAGGGAAAGAAAATGTTTTGCCAGAGAAACAAGAGACTCGTTCACTTTCACAAATTGAAATCCCACTGGAAAGTCAGCCTCTGTCTGTTATCTTCTTCCTCCTCAAAAAAAAAAAACTCAGTCACTGTTCCTTTAAAATAAAAGGAGAGTTTTTTTTTCATAAAGCTGGTGTATGTACAAACTGTTCGGCTCATTTACAAATCCTTGATGAACACCACACCTGAGATATAAAAATGTCCAATTATTTCCCAAGGTTATGGAACAACGAGATGTCTTATAATTAGAACTTGTTGATGAGATTATCAGAGAGAGGGTATTAAAATTTGAGAATTCAATGTCCTAAGATTTATGACTCTGATGGAAAGTTTTTACGAGGAATAAAAATTTTATGTTTGGTAATGCTGGAGCGACTGGTGAAATTCACGGAAGGAGACGGCAAGACACCCTCCTCGGTCAAAATTGATCCTACGACTGAAAAGAAACTTCGGATTTCCAAACTCTCATTCTCTACCCGGCAAAGTTTCAGCCACGGGTTCTCCCGCTGACTTTCGGGAAGCTGCTTGAGCTCAACGCATTGAATATACGCATAGACAGAGTCGGTGGTCGCCCCTTTAACGCTCTCCATTTATAGTCCATGTGTATATAGTACAAGAGCAATTTTGAGCTAGTGCATGTGTATATTTTTTTTGTACGTGCAGTATAACCTATGTATGTACATGGTTGGAATTGTGTGTACTGTGTGTGTGTGTGTGTATACACACCAACACCACGCACTTGTGCTTTTTCATCTCTCGTTAAACCCATATGGGGTTCGTACTTTATACTCCTCTCTGAGGCTCTCCCTGGCTTGTTGTAGTAATATTGCAAGCTAGAAGTGTGAGCTTTTGACTGAGTCCGTATACCTAAGTAGATGCTTCCCAACATGCATAGGTGTAAGAATGTACATAAATATGGGAACGAAACCGAGTTTTGCTTTCATTCAGCTGTGTACAATTTCTTGGGGATTCTCTCCTTTTTGCTCTGTATATGGATACTATGAATGTGTATGTGTAAGCTGGTCTACAGTATATAGTCAGAGAGAGGGAGACTGCACGGAGGAAAAATCATTCCTGATCTGACTCTTCCCATGTGTACATATTGATAATCTGGATGATGTTACTTTACCAAATTTATACGTACTCTGTACATATAGTAGACCCTCCGATTCGGAGGATTTATGTGCAACTTATTTTTTATGCAGCTATTCTGTTCCGTGTGCGAGAGGAACGAAATACTCGGAAACTAATAGTGTTTGTGTTCCGAGTCTAATAATCATAATTTCTCTGTTTACTGTAGATAGGTATCTAGTAACTACATATTTCTCGTCATCTCAACTCCTACACGGATATTCCATGCTCATTAGACTTGGGTGATGTGTCTGGGAATAGGAGGTATGTACATATGACATTGTAATAGTAATTACTGGTACATTGTCGTCTCCGTGCCCTTTAGATTATTTTGGCTATCATCCCAATATCAGGTATGTTAACATACCTTTGTTATGATAATGCCTATCATTGAAGCTTGCTTACATAATGGATGCTGTCAATGTTTTCCCTGTTGAATGAGAGTTGAGTCAAGCTGATATCATACTTAGGAGCGTAAGGCAAGCGATTATATAAGGTTATAGGGATCGGCGAGGAAAATCTTATAAAGTGCGGATACGAGTGCAACTGTCACTTTTACCACTCTGGAAGGCCTGCTCTAACACTGGGCCCATATAGCAGTTACATAAATGCTCACACATGCACTATCTATCCCTGGGAAGTTTACATGGGAAATAGTATTTAGGAGGAGAGATGCATCAGATCGTCTTATTCGCCTTCTATCCGCTAGACAACTATTTGTAAACACATGACACGTAGTTAAGTAGCAGGCTCTGGGCAACTTTCCTTCCATATACGAAGGAGTAATGGTGAGGATATACATTATTTAGGTGCTTAAACCCTGGAATTCCCTTTCTTTACATGGTGAGAGAGAGAAGCATCAAAAGATTAGTTCGCTCTCGACTTGCGTTGAGCGTTCCGAGCTAAACAGTTGAGAATCAAAATCATCAAATGTTTTCCCAACTGTTCACACGTATACTTCATTTTTAGTGGGGAAATATACCCCCTCAGCCTTCACAGCCTCGTACGAGTAACGTCCCTGTACAAAAAGACACACGTACAAACAAAAGGATTTATTTATGTTAAAATAATTGGGATTTTCTTCGCAACTGTAAATATCCTGTCAGACACTCATTCCAGAAATAAAGACATTCAAGTTTTGTGAATTGTGAGAATTTAAACCAATCTCTATAGGATTTGAATTGAGAACTGCCAGGAAAAATGTACTGGAACTGTGGTTGGATTTGGGGGCAGAACACTTTCGGACTTCACAATCTCCAGAATATAGGGAAGAGAGCTGGAAGAGGTTCAAGGAGAATATGAAGGGGGAGAGGAAACCCTCGTGAGTAGCTCGAATGTTTATATTTGTGGATTTTTGTGTGCGTGTTAAAGTAACACTTTGGTAAAAGGCGATTATGAGTGGATGAATTGACCTGAAATGTCTTAAGGAAGCCGCAAGGGTCATAGGAAACGGAGATGGAGACGGATTTAGTCATGCGTGGGTGCTGAAAAGTTTCAAGTGGCACATAAAAACTCCGCAGTAAAATCCGGCCCTTCACTATGCAAATGCAACGGGTATTGAGGGAACAATATATTTCAATAGGGCAAGCCCCGCTACTTTCTTGTCTTTCCCTCTCTCACCCTTCCAAATCTAGTGACAAACTGCCAGTCCACCTATAACATTCGGGTTCATAACAGTAGGGCAAAACTTGAGCCCAGTCAAACTCCAGAGGTAATTCTCTTCTCACCAATATCCCTTACCTAAAGATTGTTTATGGACATGGAATAAGATCAGGTTCAGCTCCAGTACCTGCATACAACCTTCAATGTATGTACAGATACGTACTGACATATAACATATCCGTAATATTTGAAATGATGATTACGTACATGCCTCCTCAGAAATTTTAGCGACCATAAAATTTGACGCTGGTGATGAAAGGAATCTTCGTTGAGGGAGCCATGAAAATCTTCCTTTAATGAAATTTAACAAAATTTCCTCCCTTGATTGCCTTGCATACAGTAGTAGTCGGTACAGACAGCAATATTAAGCACGTCCTTAAATATATATCTACGATCCAGCTTGAAAAACAAAGCAAACTTGTGAATCCCCGGCGTTCCATAGTCCCAGTACGGTGGATATGTACATATACAAGTACAGAATATAAATATCTTTTCACTGTAATAAATATATACCTAGTGGTCTATAAAGTTTTAAAGAAGCTCTTAACCTCCCAACCCTTGGTGCTACTTGTGAGTCCTGAAGTTAAACTTTATTTGGTCATTTTAATTTGGAGTTGTATTCCGCACAGGACTTGATGTCTCCCAGGAATTTTTTAGCTACTCGCGCAAACAATCCTGAGCTGGGTTTGAAAAACACAGAGTGTCAAACCCGTAGGTTTTAATGTACTCATCTTTCCTCTCTACCCCCTTGTAATGTGCAGACGCTCATTTAACTCTCCACAGTCCAGTATTTCCAAGTCCTCCAATTCATAAAGGTTTGTACGTAATTAAGCCTTTTATATAAGGGCAAGTGAGTGAGATGGCCCTATGTATCTGAATGTGTAATTATTTGACTACACATGAATATCTAGTCATGACCATGTACATAGACACCATAGCCTGTGATTTTGCAGTAGTGTCATGGTAAAACTCCCATGTGGACAGACTCAGGAAAGATAAAATGTTATAGGCACATTGAGGATTATCAGAATGGTGGGAATAAAAGTAAAAGATACACTTAATGCAGGCCTTAATGGTAGTTAGAGTAACTAGGGAGCTTTATGAGAGGATTCCAAAGGGCAAAAGAGCTCCATGCTAATTTCATCTCATTTCTCATGGAAGCAGAGAGCCCAGCAGGACAGGGAATCTTCATTAAGAGTATTTACAGGGAACCTTCCCATCCCAACACATCTACATACATAGATACATATCGTATAAGCAGTAAGCACTGTAATCCATTTGCATATTTTTATCGCCCTCATTTATTAGCAAGCACAACATTTCCTAATGAGGTTTCTCCTTGAGGTGCTCATGTATATAGTACTCATCTGGAGAGAACAAAAACCCGAAAGCTCTTTAATGTCTCCGTTACTCAAACCATAGACCTTGCTTTTACTGTGAAGAATTTGAATAGGAGTTAATATTTTTCTAAATCCTTCGTAATGTATTTATAACGCTAATAACTCTTGCGGTCAATTAGCTTCACGTTAATTGTCTTCCCTCCGGCGTGAGCATAAATAGTGACAGATATATTGCAAATAATTTGTTAGCCCTGCTATAGCTACACAGTAGCTCACTCTCATTACTGAAGTTACAGAGCATAAAATTATACTGGCCCAATGGGACAAAAAAAAAACTTTTGCAGGGTCCACGCGACAAATGTCCATTCAGAGGAGATTTGTATGAGGACAGGAGGAGAGTGCTTAAATTTATAATACGACTACACTTTATAATTTAGAGGAGAGTCATCATAGGCAGACAATGCGGACATTAACACATGGGAGCCCTCACAATGAGGGTTAGCCTAGCGGAGAATATAGGATGGACGGATCAAGCTCACAGATGAGAATAAATCCGGAGATGAAAAAAACAGAAATGAAAGGGATGTTTGTGTACCGAGGTGTGATAGTGGACCTAATGTCAGCTCAGGATATTGTTGCGCAGATTTTTTAGAGCTCCATTCATAGTCAGCCCAAAAAGTTTGTATAAGTAACTGTACGTAGAAGGGGATGAACATTATATGCCCATCGTAAAAAGATTTAATGCCCTTGGAGTATCCTCAGTGTAGATGCTACTATTGTGTGTATCTGTAGATATATACATACTACAGGCCTATGTATGTACATATATTCTACAGGCCTTTATATGTAGATACATATGTATCTGCATATGTACCGTATACTATAGAGCGGCTGCCAGAACTCCTTCAATCCCCAGCTACTATGACAGTGAGTTCCATTATGGCACAATTTTACAAGACTCACAAGTGGTAGCATGACACGGTGTACTGTGAGGTTTTTAGTGTTAGTTAAAATGTATGGCATCACGCTGTTACAATGAGCTCCTTCATAATAGACTGTATTCCTCTTCAACAACAAAATAAAAGTTGGAAAAACATCTGCCCTTTGAAAGGCTACTGTACCCTTAGAGCTCATCCTGATACAACTGTGCCTGCTCCTACCCCGTACCTATGTATTTGTGCATGTATGTACATGTGCACACCTACCTATTATCCAAGGCACCTATTTTTTGGCCAAAGTGACTTGGCCCGTCATGCTCACAACATCCAAACTCTTTATCTCACCTATTACCCATTGTGTGTAATGAGAGGACATGACACAAATCATTCCCTAAACGAGCTACTTAAATCTATGGACACATTTTTCCCTTTTCATTTCTTATTTTTCTTATGTATTTCCCTAGTCTCATCCCTCCTCAATAGTGAACCTTTATATTCCTTGCATTTGGGAAATTTCAAACACTATTTTTTGTCTGTCATATGTCCCAGAGAATGTGACCATACTATTCTACGTATATTGTTAATACTTCCCTTGTTATTGTTGGAGGAAGAAAGCTCGTGAAGAGCATTGACAAGCATTTTTCTTTCATTATACTCCAGAGCCAAAGGCTTCGTCGTTGTAGATCTTCTCCAAAAATTATAGTGCTTATAGTAATAGTGATCGAGAGAGAGAGAGAGAGAGAGATTCATCCCGCTCCTGTGTACTATACACCAGTTTACATTCTCAATGGCCAAGGAAATTAAATAGTTTGACATTTTCCTTTAAATTATGGGTATTATATGGAAATTCCTTTAATTGTAATTTTTTTACTGCTCCTGCAAGCCAATTTTAAAGCAACTTCCAAGGAATGCCTTCCTTTGAGGCGGGAAGGGTCTCATTGATTTTATCTTTTTATCTCAACTGGGGTAGATATCCCTTGCCCACTTCAGATTTCCTCCTGTGATTTGGAACTGATAGCTAAACAAATGCATTTCCGTATAAATGGCTGTTGGTTGAAAGTGCAAGATCCCTCGATAGGGAATTTATGATTTAATCTGAAGGCATATGGCCGTACGGTGGCAAATTTATGTAAGATTTTATTGAAGAACTGGCGTGAGGAATATTTTTTATGATGAGAATCTCCCAGCAGACTTGTGGTAACTTACTGTTAAGTATCTTTATATATATCTATTGATGTACACATTGTGTATGTATTTCGATGTACTGTTACCTAATGTGTCTTTCGACTCTGATGCTGCATTCCTTTTACTGTAGCATGTACATATGTATCTACATGAGGAGTTCCTGTGAGCTCCCGGTGTCGGAATCGAGGGACGGAGCTGAGAGGGAAATAAAGTGGAGATAAAATAATAGGAAATCTTTTTGGTTGTTTTCATTTAATTCATGTGAATACTGTAAGGGGAACGTTTATGGGCAATATTCCATCCGTAGCAAATCATCGCGCTTCCTTCCACAATGACTTGGTCCTCAATGAATTGATGTCTTGTACATAAGTTGGAACAACTTTACCTTTTAAGAGGACTTCTATATCTTCCCTGCCGACGAGGACCAGGAGATTCAGGAGGGAAGATCGCTATATCCTGGCTTTTATGGGAGCGGACAGGAGAGCTCCACAGGTATATACATACACACATACATAAATAATTACATACATACATGCATACATACGTTCACCGAACCATCCGTAAGAAATAAATGCTCCATAATAGCCTTTTACCTTGACTACTCGTCTTGTAGTTACAAAAGACCATACGGTTCACTTACACCATCACTCATGCTGGCTTCCCAATTTCTATAAACCATAAACCTCTTGTGTGCTTTCAACTTTCCCAGTGATCTTCCTCCTTCCCCATGTGAACATACAAACTATTGGTATGCACAAGCAAGTGATCTTTGCAGATACACAGGGGCTATTTAACTACTGACTCTTATTCCTTCCCCACATCTCGTCCTTATTATTTTCTATGCAATTCATATGTAATTACACGTATGTAAGTCTTCCAACGTATCCCTGTTACGTATACCTGAGGAGCTACAGTATGTAATCATGTAAGGATTAATCCTGGGCTAAAATAATACTCAAAAAAAAATCATACAACACATACGGGCTGAATTGTATTTATTGCGACGCTTATGTGTAGGAAGGAAAATCAATACGAAGGAGCTGAGTGCTCCTAGTACAAAAGTATACCTGCACATAATCGGAATTAAATAACCATAATACCCTGGTAAGAGCATTGTTATGCTTTAATGCGAGCTCTAAATAAAATCTCCACTTAGGTTCACTACAAGCTCCGGCTCCACTACAAATCCTAGGGAAGCATGCACGCATCCCAAAAAAAAAAAAATATATTTATTATGGAGGAGCTACAGCGCCCGTCCATAAAACTCCACAGCAACAGATAGACATAGAATTGTTACATGCGTTACGTACAATGTGCAGTAAGTATCTATGTATCACATCCTCATCGAGAACAAAACTTGGGGAAATGCACCAAACTGCAGAGATTAGTTTCGGTTGATCGATTTTTCCCTTCCCTCAAAATCCTAGTTTCTTAGCTCGAAAGGCAACAAAGATGAAGGCCTTAAATAGTATACTTGAAGTGTACACTTCTTGTAAAGTGAATTGTTCATGTGCAGTTGTTTATTCAGTGCTCTGAATGAGTTCAAAAGCGTTGATCTTTTAAAATTCCTATTTTCATTTCTTTGAATATTTTTTGATGCATTGAGGACATTGGAAGGATCAGTAAATATAAAAGATGGGAAATATCTTTAAAGGACAAGCGTTCAACCAGCACTAAATCCCTGAGATTTCCCAATGCATAGAGAAATATTGGTTGGGAGTAGCATATATAGCTTTCCATTTCTACCTAAATGCATTTGAGATTGAAATTCTACAGGAACGTATTTTTGAGAAGTATTTTTTATATTTTATTTTGGACATAGATATTCCATGGAAAAAGATAGAAATCGAGATTTGTCTTGTAGAATTTCAAATAGATACATACCCAACCAAAAATCCATTTGGTGTCAAATGTATTCAGTTTTATTGCCAAAGGGTGATTTCCAAAGGTGATTCCTACAGGACGACTCATACCCAAAAGCAATTGATAGGGTAAAGGTAAGTTATGACTGTAGTTATATTTTGTAAAAAAAAATTGAGCCAATTCCTCAAACCTAGGATAGGAAAAAAACTTGAAACAGTAGTGGTAATTCGCTTGTAAGGGAATCCTCTGTCTTTGTTCAGTTTACGGTGAAAGGCCAATAGAAAGTAGGAGTTGTGTACACATGGAATTGTATATACATATAGTACAAAGGGAGAGTTGGGGCTGGGGCTGTACTGTAAGACAAGAGGAGGAAAAAAAAACTCGAGGTTCTGGAACGTTATAGAAGCTGTCAAGCCAAGGGTGGAGTGCTGAAGGAGAAAGTAACTGCACTCAATCCCATTTTCACCGTTGATTGGACTCTGGCTCTTGAGATATCACGTAAGATCAGATCTATCATAAGATAAATATATTGCGTTCCTGACTTCCCGAATCTGTTATAGGGCTTCCGCAGTGTACACACAAGACCGGACGTATGTACGACACTCGCTTGACTTCCATCCTAACAGTACTACAGTATGTATGTAATTTGTATATGTATACATATGTACTAACGGTGCCCAATTTTTCATTTGAAGCCTCCACGTTCCTGAGAGGGTGCAATGCCCCTCTGTACATATGTATAGTGAAGCATTGCATAAGTCTTGCGAATCCTATACAATGATACTTGTGGCAGGGGATATGATGGTCGTAATAAAAATTTTTGAGGATGGTCTCGTTTATTATATAATTCGTGGAACATGGAGGGGGAATCCGGAGACAAATAAGTTCTTCCCTCCACAATCCAATGCACTTTTAAGGTAACTTTTGAGGGGGCCTATTTAAAATAATAGGAATTGACGCATTGCCCCATGGTCTTGTTGTTACAACTACAGTACAGATATCTACTGTATCGCCAAAATAACGTCCTGTAAAATATTAACTTTAAAAAAAGGACAGATACGGAATGTGCAGTCAAGGGATACAAGGAATATGTATAAACGCTGGAGAAGAAAGCCCCAAGCTATATAAATAAGATAAGTACTAAAATACAAACTAGACTTTACCTATACACTGGGAAGAAGTTCCAGGGACAAAAAATCATGAGGAGGGAAAAATCTTATCAGGAGTTGTAAAAAATATTTGTCGCAATCATCCAGCGAAAATTCCATTGAGACTTAGGACAAATGCTTGTTTCGATTTTTCATCCTTTCCCGACGTCAATTCCCTTTCCCTTCATAAAAACAAAGACATTCCATTTCCTACGGCAGGAAAATGGTTTCAGAGGATCTCCTTAACACAAGCACTACAGTATTTATGTACTTATACCTACAGTAGATCCAAGCGTACATACATACATACATATGTAGCTATGCACAACCTGCTTTCTTGAGAATTTCTGAAATTCCTATCTTCTGGTACCCATAATTTAAAAAAAAATCAACACAAACTGTAACTATTCTGAAAATGCTATAATACTAATTTTATTTGTACGAGTTCAAGTAATTATGTAATTATTACTGATACAAAAAATTTATTTACTTTTGGATAATTACTTAACTCGAACTTAAATTCTCAAGCGAGTCTCGTAGGATTATTTACAAGACTTTAAGACTTTAATCCAAACATGTTATTAGAAACCATGATTAGGATGTCTGACAATCTTTTCATTAGGAATTGCCTGAAGGGGGCTGGGAGGAGGAGAAATAAAAAAAATGAAATTAGAATATTGAAAATTTCAAGCCTGAGTGCTTCTTTCCAATGAAAGACACCCCCTTTGGATAATGTAGTGTATGACTTGTATGACGTGGGGAATCAGTGTAAATCGAATTTTCGAATTGAATTGAATGCAGAAAGGGATTTGATTTCATTATGGGAGGGAAATGGTAGTGAGTACATATGGAGATTCCATCTGGAGTGGATTTCAAATATGCTCGATTTTTTCCCAAATTCTTCCCCTCACTCTTACACTCTCTCTTGCCATCCCAGCGTCTTGTCCTCATAGCTATTATAAAAAAGGGGATGAGACATTTTTTCATGACTGAAAATAATAGAATGAAAAAAAGGAGGGGTGGTGTCTGGTCCTCTTGATGCGGTACTCTGTCTCCTCCTGGCCTCAGACCATTGTGTCTTCAATGTCTTGGAGGTATCAAATTTGGGATAGATACTTCAGACACATAGATACGTCCTACACGGAACAAGTGAGGACCCACGACCTTTTCCTCCTGGAGTTTTTTCTGCTAGGAAAAAATCTAATGTATCTTACCTTAGACAGAGTTGGATCTTGCGATTTTCATGGAGCGTTGATAAAACGTCACCTTGCTTCGGAAACACGGAGAGGATGACAAGGGACATGGGAAAGGCTCTTGATTCCGTTTTTTTCTGTTTCTCCCTTGATTTTCTTCCTATCGTCTCCCCATGATGACATTTTTTTCCCTTCTCTCTCTCTCTCTCTCTCTCGGCTTCCATCGGACGGAGGCATAAGACAGGCTCTTAGTTCCGGTTTAGTGAGAAGAGAAGTATGATGATCATAAAGGAAGATTCATAAAGAGATGCCATATGTTTCCCTCCGGAAAAAGTTTGTTTTTATGGATTCCCTTCCTTCCTTCCTCAAGTCAAATTACTCAGAGGCTTGAGACTCTCTTGCATTCATTAAAGTAATGCTGACTGCCAGTTCCTGACTGTTGGTTTTGCGGGTGAAGATAGAGCTCGGGCTCGGTTCCTGGGATAAAGACGGGGTGCCACTCCATTCATTTCACATCCCAAGGAGAATCGCCCTGTGGAGAATTCCAGAGCAGACACAAGAACCAACACTGTTGCTCCTCCATCATTAACTGGATGTACATTTCCAAGGTTGGCTCCAAACTCAACCAATGCTTCGAAATGCAAATGTATAGTTTCAGGACATGATACATTGAAGCGTACAAGTCATTTCAGACAGTACGCACGTAATTATGTACAGATGTAATGTAATTACACTAGCCACATTTTTGCCAATCAGTTCCACAATTAAATTATTTTTTGTCGGAAAGGATCCCCCCATTAAAAAATTATTCGCAGCATAACGGGATCTTCTTCAAAATTGCATTACTGGTTTTTTTTAAGCCAGCCCAAAGTAATTTTGCAGGAGTTAATTAAAGTCAAAATTTAAATGTGGACGCATCCCAATCTGCAATTAGTAATTACTGGCCATTTCCCATTTGAGCAAATGAAGCCATGTCAAATTTGGGGAAATTGGGAGATTTGGGGCGAGAAGCAGTTATTTATATTGATAGGAAGGAAATGAAGGAATCGCATTAACTTGTAGGGAACATCCGTTGTTGGACCCTCTGATGCACTTTTTCCATCTTGAAATATATACGAATGTAGCAGCTGGTCCGGTCATTTATTACTTTTGCTATATGGGATTCATTTAGTAGGAGCTGCACCGGGGCCCAAGCTCTTTTTAAATAGATCACATTCTTTCCATTCTGAAATCATATATTGTTATGTGCATGCTCGGATTATGTATTTAGTATGTGTGGAGTAATTACGTATGTATATAAGTGAGTCTTGTGTTTTTTCTTATAAAATAGAGTACTCACTGCACAAAAAGTACTTTATGATAGCATTAATTGTTAGTGAATTTGAAAGGCATAACTTTGAATTAATTGCAAACATCAGAGGACCCATGTAACTCTACGTGTGAAACAAAGCTGTTGAATTCTGGTTTTGTTTCCCGATGGTTAATGTGGTGTGAGCCAGGGGAGTGAGCAGCAGCCTTATACATGTAAAGACTCCTGGAGCTACATATAGGGAATGTTCGCATGTGAGCATATACAACAGGAGCATCAAATCGTGAGTGGAGGAGGAAAGTTAAAGATGGAAAGATCATTAATCTTTTCACAATTTCAATTTCTCAAAGCAGTTAGAAAGCATTTCAGTCTCAGCTTGTGCTTGTTCACAAGAACATTCATTTCAGATTTCAATGCCAAATGGTGAGCAAAAGAAAAAGGGGGGCAAAGGGAAAAAACCAGTGCTTTTAAACTCCTCAACCCTTCTCCTTGAACAAGTCAAGGGATATGGAGGGAAAATGTCTAGTCAAAGTAGGGATTATTCCTAGTCAAAGTGCAACCATATGTAGATGGACGGAGTGAGTGAGTAATAAGAACGTTTCCAAAATTTACTACGGTAATTGACAATGGAAGTTACACTCACCCAAGGGTTTTTACTCTCCTGAGCTGGGCCATTGCTAAAGAAACAATTTAAAATGCCTTTTGTTTATGTTTGTCTCCCGTTGAAGGATTTATCATCGAAGAGTTTAGAATAGGATCTTCCACCAAGTATTTTACTATGGAGGTTCAATAAAAGGTAAGAATTTACGGGAAATCTATTCAAGTTATAGTGCTCCAACCTTCAGCACAGTCTGTGATAGTCTCACCAGTTGTCTTCAATAGGACCAGCTTGCCTTTAAAATAACTCACCTTCAGCAATCCTATTTACACTGGGGTTCCTCTTCACCATGGAGTTCCTCTGCTAGGAATTTTATTTTCTAGAATTTTTTCAAACGGACATCATATTTCATCCTTTTAATTTTAGAGAAATAGCTCCTTCCATACAGAAATAAATATCCAGGGGACTTATCAAAGGAAATAAACGTACAAATACATATAGCTAACCAAATGTGTCAGTAAAATTCTTTTAGTTTTATTTTCAGGAGTTTTTAATAAAATCTTGGGAAATTATCCTGGAATGATGGTACATTTGAGAACTATTAAGAGCTCAGTAGGAGGGAAGGACGAATGTTTCAATTTACACTCGCTTTTAGCTCCCTGTCTATAGACACAACACTCTATATACTACAATATTAATATTATGCATGTAACATTATTGAAAGGCACATAATCTTCCTCAAGACTCGATGCTAGGACCAGATATCACATCACTTTACAACCAATGACGGAGCATCCCAGGATATGAACCCTATCAAGTACCTCAATCAAAATTCAAAGTAACTCTCATAAACCCTCTCCTATAAATTCGTTCCTTGCAAAAACTTAATTAGAAGTGTCTGATTTCAAGGGAAACTTGTGAGTGCAGATTCCCGGTTTAAAATTTAGCAATTTTTAGAGAATCTCAAAGCAATTTTTATGACTTCCTCCACCTACATATACATCTACATATGTATGTACATACAAGTAATAAATATTTCCAATGTCTCTCAATAAAATCTCCAGTGGATTTTATACCAGTAATTTGCAGATTCATGTAGAAACTACAAAATTTTGAAGAGGCTATAGTTTGAGAAAAAAGAAGTTGCAATAAAAAAAGGGTTATAAACCGAAGCTAATCCCCAATAGAGGGAAAACATGATCCGGAAAGGCTCTCGGACTAGTTTGAAATTCTTGGTGCAGAAAATATGGAAAGTGTGAAGCTACTTGTAGATACATATGTGCGTACATATAAGGAGGTGGATTTTTTTGAAAAAAACTTTGGCTGTAAAAAAAATACTTGTGTCAATAAATTTGAAAGTGGGAAAGTATTACAGGATATAAAAAGCCGAGGGAAAATGTCAAAAGAAATCCGGACTCGTAATGCTGAGAGAGTGACGATGAGACTTTGATTATCGTGAAACAATGCATTTAAATGCAAATGGATGATTCGGTGGGATTATTCTCTTAGAATTCCCTTGTAGAAGTGTCTGTAGATCCAGTCATAGAAGGGAGATTGGGAAAGGAAATAAAAGCATCTTGACGTTCCTCCATCTTCCAGGGTAATATTTACAATATTTAGAAGGCGATGAGGACAAGAATCGCAACTTTGGAATAGCCTCTGAAAGGGAAGGGACAGTAACTATATAGTAGTGGGGTTATTTTCAGCAATAGTCTGGGAAGGGAGGATCATTCAAGGAGATTCAACTCACGTTTTTCCCTCGTAAACGATGGCTCTCACGTGAGGAGACTTTCACGACGGATTTACTCCCTTTCCTACTTTCACCCGGAAGCTTCTCTCTTGGCCTAACTAACAGCACTGTCGAGTCAGAGGGACTCTGTTGAGAGTACGAGAGAGTGAGAGAGAGAGAGAGAGAGAGAGAGAAAGCTAACAAAGAAATTGCAAAAATATCCATACTTAGGAGATCCAACCCTCAGTTTTACCGTTGCGTTGTGAGTTGTATTCTCAAAACTTGTTCTTCGACCCCTCCTGTACTATTTGGGCAGGAAGCAATTGCTACCTACGGAGCACACAGCCTTGCTCATACTTTGGGAAGGATTATCGAAATCGAGAGTAACCCTCTTCCTTCCTATCTGCTTACAATTACGATGCTCTTTTTCCCAACTTGCCCTCTTCACAAATTACATTGTCTGTCTTTAATTAAACTCTCCCCTAACTATTGAGGAGAAAATAGTAGGAACAAACAAGGAATTTGTATGCGTCCATTGTACCTTTTAACATTCATGACGGATTTATTTTCGAGGGTAGTCACAATCACAAGTCACCGGATTTGTTTATACCGATTTTGAAAATAAATTTTACATATCCTTGAACTTGAATTCCTCCCTTTCACTCCCAACTGACTCAACTTCTACTGTTTCTAAAACTAACATTTTAGAGCGGAACATTTTACAGCACCATTTACTGTACCTACTGATTGTGAGCAATAAAAACACTAATAAAATTTCATTAGAATTTTATGCGTAATTATTAGGCAGACAAATTTAATATTTTAATTAAGCTTGCTTTTGAATACGTAGATATGTATCTGTACATTGTATATAGGCACTTATTTAAATCCATGCAATATTGTTATTTGTAGAAGAAAATATGGAGCACGAACAGAGGCAATAATAAAAGGTGTATCTGTAGTTTGTTGGGAGCTAAAATGCCGATTATTGTAGTACGACTGGTGTATGGGAAATGTGCATATGGAAGTGCATAAATGCTTTCATAAACCCAATGGGAAAAAACATTTTTCCTGGAATAAGATGCTCCCTGAAATTTTAATATCCGAGGTCACGATAAAAATGCCTTTCCTGAGGAAAAATTTCCAGCAGTGGTGCTCCTGACATATGATGAGATGCAGTTAAAGTGAGTGGGTGACATATAAAGTCGGCAGTCGCTCCTCCACTGGAGTGAGGGAGGGTCCTGAGCATTTGTATGTATAGGAGCAGGAGCTTTGGGAAGAGAGAGAGAGAGAGAGAGAAAGAGGGACAGGAACATTATCGAAGGCTATGACTTTACCCATCTAATGTGATTCTTTATGACAGTTTTGCGGGTTTTATCGCCCTACCACCGGGATGAATATAATCATAATTCGTGTATCGATTTCTGTTCTCCACGCGTATACTCAAATCTTCTCACTCTCTATCCTATCTTCCAGCTCAAGATGCTTCCCAATTCGTATGCATTTTCAGCTGGAGGAGGCCAAATTGTCAATTCCTTTTAGCTCTGCCTGAGACACGGTTGGATGAACCCCAATATAATGCTGTTCAATTCTCGAAACAATGTTTCTGGCCCAGGGAAGCTCTGTCTATAAAGTAAATTGTTCTCGCGAAATCTCTATTTTTGAAGTCTTTGAATTAATTGTGTAAGTATCTGTTGCTGTAGCTCCACTGTAAATATTGCCATATTAAAATACGAAATCCTTCTTTCGAGTCCCTTTCAATTCCGTAATCAATTCTGACTCAGTAATTTCAGTGTTGTCCTCAATGGAAATCCGTAGCAGCTTTCAATACATTTGTACATACCACATTGTAAATCTCCAGGTTTTGTTTACCCTTTTTACGGTGCCTCAAAATTCTTTAAAAAAATCCCTGTATGTGTCTTATTTCTATAGTAAAGGGAAAGTATTGTAGAAAATGTTGGAATTTTAAAACAAAATTCTATTTGCAAGCTGCTTCCAAGGAAAACTACTTTGGAATAAATCAGTGGTTAATGGTGGGAGTACGTGAACTGAAATTGACATTGTCATTGAAGTACTACACTAAATGGAAATTGTTTCCTCGCCATTAAGTAACCTAATGATTTTGCTCCCACATTATAATAGATTATAAAATAAATTGCATCCCAGCCTCCTAGGACATGCGGGCACGCTTATATAGGAACCTCAGCCTCCAGTGAACACTGTACCTTCAACAATGAAGGTGTGGCTCATATATGTAATTATATATATGTATTTTCCTTGGCTTATTCCTCTTGCACTATTTTCTCTTCTGATATCAGCTTCAACCTTGCAGGGCCATCCTCCAACTGCATTCCCATTAAGCTGCATCTTCCCAGCTATTATAGTATGGTGTGAGAGAGTGAATGAGTGAGTGTGTGTGTGTGTGCATCGGAATAAAACAGGGGTGATACAAATGGCCCACTAGAAAATCAAGGGCCATCATCGCCGTGGTAAGTGTGCCCATAGATGACATAATCCTTGTCAAGTTACCTTTCCTTGACTCTCTCTCTCTCTCTCTCTCTCTCTCTCTCTCTATCTTTAACAATGATGATGACTGGAGGAGATACACTCAGAGAGAGAAAAAGAGGGAGAGAGAGAGAGAGAGATGGGGAGAACCGTAGAGAGGAGACCGAGAGATAAAAAACCGATGCGAAATCCAGATTCACAAGGCATAATAAAGGAAATGATATGGAGAATGAAATTGAATCCGTGCAGGAAGAGAAAGTCATTTTAATTTGGTTGCTCAGGTATTGGAACGGATTTTAGATGGGAAGTGAGTATGTAGCCTTGGAGGTATAGTCTCAGTCTCAGGACTAGAAATCACTTTCCTTGCTTTTATGGGGTTTCGATACCTCCCAGTAAATTTGTTCCTGTGGAAAACAAGAGAGGAAGTATAAATGTCTTGCTCAAACTATTTTCTTGCTTTCGATTGTATTTCCCTGGAAGTTCCTCCATTCTTACATATGTCTACTTGACTTCCCCATAGGTCTTACTCTCCCCCTGTAAATCCTACAACCTCATATACATACTGACATGCACATTCATATCAATGTAACTCCTGTAAAAAAAAAAGTATACCAGAGGTGGTTGACACGAGTACAACTTGTGGGAAGGAAGTGGATGCAAGAGCGAAATGTGCTGAAAGGATGCATTTTTCTTCCCTATTTCTCCATGTTTCAGTTTGAGGGAAAGAAATACGGGAAAAATTCATTGGCTCTCCTAACGACACTTCACTTCCCTTTTACCTGAAGATTTATCCGTACATTTCCGCCGAAAATAAAAGTTTACTTGTGTCGATCCCATCTTAGGTCACCACTCACATCTAGTAAGTTTTACTTTCATCTCATAAACGTGTACACCAAAGGTTGTATCTGTTTCTGTCCCAACAAGCACACACATACACACACACACACACACACACACACACACACACACTCATGCAGACATACCCTGAATGCCTGAATTTCACACAAGCTGAAGGAAGAGGGAAGGGTTTAAGTACTTTCACCTAAATGTTCTCACTTCTTGACTATTTCATTCCGGACTTGAGCATGCACGTATATCTAGGAGACCTCTTGGTGGAAGTACCTTTCGCAGAGGCATTGTTCCATTCAAATAGAAAACAAACAGGGGACGATTGGTGGGAAATATATAGACAGAGAGGACAACACAACGTACACAAACTCATAAACTCCTAGACACTTGTTTTAACTTGACCACCACTTACGCTCCTCTCCTTTTTTTTCTGTAGGTGCTGGAAATAATGGCCCTGTCTAAAAGTTATAGCCGAACACAAAAAACAGCTATAACTGGGTTTAAACAATGGAATTGGCTTTCATTCCGGAAAGACGCTTGATACAAAAAAAAGTTAAACTTTCGGGACACATGTGTTCAATTCCGTACCTATAACATATCCCAGTTTGGAGGAAAAATTCAACAGTAGTTTTTGTATCCAACAACAGTCTATAATAGAGCTCCCTCCAGAAATCCTACAGTTGTGTCTAAAATTGCCCAAAATTTGTACGAAGAGTATTGCAAATGTTCCTTTTAGTCTTTTGTTTACTCTCCCAGTAAAAATAAAATAAAGGAAGCATTGGTGACCATATACCCATGGAACTTGCATTTGCTCTTTAGCATTGCACTACTAGAAAAATAGTACTATTGTAGTGGACTTATGGTTAGAGGAGAGAATATTTAAAAAATTTGTATCATCTTTCCATTACTACTGTATGATAAAAGTACTTGAAAAGAGGCCAAACATTGTGGAAACCAAGTCCTTGGAGGAGAAGTACTTCCAAGAATAAAATTTGTTATTCTTATCATATCTGTCTCGGGGTATAAAAATTGTGCAAATAAAAGAGGCTTGTGCCTTAAATTTTGAAAAGAATCAACCCAAGACTGTCATAATAATAAGAGGGAGCTAGGAAAAAAAAGGACAGGCTTTAGTGCATATAGCCATAGTCATGTTGTAAAACAGCATCTTTGATGTACATTACCCAAGGCAGACGCTTACACACACATACATACATAGGTTCGTACATACACTGCGAATTAATAAGAACTTTATATATCCAATTGAGAGGATACACGTACACCTTTCCCCCTTTAAGTTCATCTCACACTTAGCCTTATCATACTCCGTACGTCAGGATCCGTGAGTATAATCTAAAAGAAAAGGTGAAGTTGTGCAAAAACTAAGGAAAAGAAAGAAGGCAAGTTCAAATATTTGTACAGTGCTCCTTTTTTCTTGGAGAAATCTTGTCGGTTTATAAAAACTATTTGAATTTGTCCTACTTGTATTTACTTTCACCCTTGTATGGTTTCCTAAAGGAAACCCAAAAACTTTTTCTCTTCTGTTGGAGTGGAAAAAAATCCTTACTTTTCCTGATACTTTCTCCGTCTAATATATATTTACACATGCTATACATTGGTGAGCATACAAAACCCCTGTTAGCTGGATACTTGTAAAGAAAAAAAAAGCTTGTTATTTGGAAAGTCTGTGGCCAAAGTATCTTGAGTTCACGATTAAATAAGATCCATGTTCTGTATGGTGAACCAACTACACCCTATCTATAATTACATGTGTGTATAAATAAATACATATAAAACACATGCTCATAGAAAATGTTCCACTACAGAAGGTAACATTTTCTAAGTATATACTTATACTTTACCCCAGAGGAAAGTACGTTTCCAGGAGTAACGGTGAAGTGGCAGATACAGTTGATACATGTATAAAAACATTCTATGTAATTATATACATACATAATTATGCATGTATGTCTAGCTTTTACCCAGAGTTGTTGATAGGAGACAAGAATCGACGAAAACAAGTTTTGTCTGTTCTGTCAAAGCTGAGCCTAAGTCAGTATAAAGGGTTGAGATTATGAGGTTTATTCTTTGCAAGCTATTGTATTCCGGGATAAAAGCCTTTTCATTAATCTTTATTTTCTTAGTTTGCCTCTCAGAGAAGTTACTTTTGTGGAGAGCATTTTTAATCAAACTTTCAATGATGCGACTTAACAGGGCTTCCCCCTCAAGCGGTGACTCTCACAGGAATAGATGCCTTTTCTCGGGGTAATCAGCATAAAAGAGTATACTTATTCCCTTTTTTTTGAAGTATCCTTCCACAATTTTTCCACATTTCCAAGGAAACATTTCCAGTTAAAGTATTCTCAGCTAAAAAAATCATCCATGACAAAATTATTTCCGAATGTAACATTGAACAAAAAGGATTTTTTCTAGGAGGCTGACTCTGTGCTAATCCCCTTGTCAGGATATTTAGGGTAAGAGGTTGGAAATGAAAGGAACAAGTGCAGAATTCCATTCACACGCATGATTTGTTTTCGAAAATGTGTCTACGAGGAAAGAATAAGAGAAAACGACTGGAGATACGTTATTAGCAGGGAATGCTCCTCTTCCTCTACGAACACCCACTTCGCCCACCAATATCCAAGCTCAAGTTTTAAACTTAGAATGTGTATGTAACAGAGACACTGAAATCACACTTGTACTATTCGCAGTCCTATTTACTTCCAGGACACATACAACATACATATATACATACATACATACATACATAGCTACTTACCTCCCAGCTTAAGTACATGTATTTAGGTATGTGTCAGTACTATTCTGAATGAACGTCCTTCTGGAACCGTACTACAGGGATATACTTACTGGGCCCCTTCTGAACACTGGTTAGTACACGGACGGGATTTGAACTTTCGGTATAGAAAGTTAAAGGTATCTCAGTATAGGTATGTGCTAAGTATGAGTTGTTTTATCTACATACAAACTTATAATGAAATGGTAGCTTGGAGATTTAATTCCTCAATTTGGAGTCAGTTGTCGTCCGGGGGAAAGACATAAGACAAGCTTGTCTTTTGGTTGAAATTAGGGCTTTTAATGGAAAACTCCCCTGAAGGAAGACTCTCCACGAGTGCCATAGATTACACCCCACGTAAAGAAAACTGCCAGCATAAGTACCAAATAACATGGGAGTCTCGGCAGATATGGAAGAATTCCCCGTCAACTTACCTTATGCACTTTAGCCTGGAACAAACGTCTATATCTATATATATGGGAGCTACTACTACTACTAGCTCTCAATGTCAAACTTGATATGTACGATTGTGACTGTAAACCAGGGAGTCATGCATATTTGTGGTCTTGGTGGAAGGTAAGCATCAATAACAGTTTGGTGCTATTTCTAGGTTGGAGACAATGGGAGAGTCCTACACTCTTACTTAATACAATTTTGGTGTTAGTTTTATAACAAAAGGCTGGATACGACTACTACAACAGTAGGATGCCTAGCACCCGGCACAAGGTCTTAGGGAATAGTTCATCTGGCTATATGGCGGAGCTTGTGTATATGTATATGTATGTACGTTAGGAAAAGGTATAGAATTTTGGGAGAGTGAGAGAGCATGGAGCAAGAGTAAGTTGGCGTCACACACACACACACACACAAGGAACATTTGCCTTAACAGCAGAAGGGAGAAATGCGATATGGCTTTCGTGTGATCAGAATTATGATTAACTTTTTTTTTCTTCTTCTTCTTCTTTTCCTCTTCAACATTTCTTTCCCTTGTCTTTCCTTGCCTTCTCTTTGTATTATATACTTGCTTTGTCTTGAGTTTTTTTTTCCTACTTTCTTAAAGCTAGTTTCCTCCTTTCCCCTTAATATCCAGTGAGGCATCGAGCGTCGTTCCCCTTGTCGACCTCTTATTTCTTATCCCCATGTATTATTACTTGTAATAGCAAGTCAAGAAGTGTCATCAAATTCTCATAGTCTTGTAAGAGCCTGTCTTTTTCTCCTCTTGATTTCTCGATTGGAGTAGTAGCCTCACATTCTGCGGGGTACTTCTCCAAAGTCGGGAAGGAATCTTACCTTGTCATTTTGTCTTCCCCGCACGCCACCTTTTGTTCCCAGACGCTATATACTACTTAATTTGGATCCTCATAAGGAACG
This sequence comes from Allacma fusca, assembly GCA_947179485.1. Taxonomy (NCBI): domain Eukaryota; kingdom Metazoa; phylum Arthropoda; class Collembola; order Symphypleona; family Sminthuridae; genus Allacma; species Allacma fusca. Next base: position 15,493,656 of record OX359247.1, read on the forward strand.
GACCTGTTACTTACAATCCATGTCTGAAATGTATTTATGAAATATCATTTATCATTTGAAGGGATTTTTTTATAGAGGATGTTATATGCTAATGATTTTACAGTTTAATTTGAATCAGTGTACATACATATGTATCTACATTTATGCTCTGATGAAATTCTTGTCTAACTATAGGGTGATTTCATGAATAAAAAGTAGATTTACTTAAATTATCTCGAATGTCATGTGCACACTTATTACATTAGAATTTCAGCCCGAAGGGCTGGTGTGCAAACCTTAAATTATGTAAAACTGGGCTGGTACTGGAGCACCATAGAAATTCAACTGATTAGTAGTGGTACTTGTATGAGAGTTTTTATGCATTGTAATTATGTACATATTTCACATCCAGATATGTATCTACTGGATTGAATCCTCCCTGCAACAAAAGGCTGTACTACTTTGGTAGAGTTCAAATGGTTTGTATCCAGTTTGAGTTTGGGATGTTGCTCGGATATATCCAATTGCCGTTCGAAACAGTCGTCCGCATTCACTTATCACTAGTTAGAGCTGTTAATAAAGGGTCGGGTCCCCTTCTGCGCAAGGAGATTACAATGCTTTTCACACTACAGGCCCTTCAAAAGCCAATTCTGCTTTGAGGCACCCTCTCACTCAGTCCTACTTATTTAGGGTTAGTCATAACATTGAGGAGCAAGTGCTACGGGATCTGGTCCCTTGTACAACTGCAATGATGCACTTGGGCCAGAGGGACTACTGTACTCCCTTCAGTGTAGAAGTCATAAAGGATTCCCTTGATCAGGAGGATGTCAGTGCTGGACAAAAATTATATTTGTTCCAGCAGGAAGACTTTAGGGCTCAGTGCCTGGTGATTTAATAGTCCCTTGTTATCGTGGTTTCGCTCCTATCCCTGTACACACACTCAGTGTGTGCAGAGATGGAATCCTTGTGACAGTGAAAAATTCATACCTAGGACTGTATGTAAGGGATGTTCCGCTTAATGAGTAATGACTGAAGGAGATATGTGACAAAATGAGCATTTTTATCGATAACTGCATGTGACACTTGTAGCAGTAGGGATGACGCCTTGATGCATTTTAGTATTAGCCCTGCCTGTGTCGGACTGATACTTCCCGTAAAATAATTGTATAGATATACGAAGCAAGGCAGCAGAGCTAGAGTGGAGCATCGGAGATAGATCTCTAGTAGGATATTGGGAATATAAAACAAACGTTGTGCTCCGCCCGGTAATTGTGAGAGGATGATGCATCGATCATGAAATGACTTTGCCATCAAACGAGATTTGGATCGGAAATCCCAGATTATTTTTATGCAAAATAAAACTGGGTCGATCCCACTCTCCGAAATCCCTCAAGGCATCATTATTGCCATCTGTCCGGGATACAAATACAGACTGTGCATGTACCTAATTATGTACGTACATACATACATACAAGAGTCTAGTCTGCCCCCTTGCTATTTGCAGGAGTCATTGAGGTTGGCCTGAATTCAAACAATATTTTTCGTCACTCACTCTTTCGAAAATTAGAAAGTGCATTGGAGGCATCTCCTTTCAATAGATTCGGGAAGCTATTATGATAACGATGACTCAAATTACACAGTAGCCTTGAGGCTTACAGGGGCGTTCCTATAATTTACATATTTGAATTTCATTCCTAGAATTGAAATGCATTCAAAGATAGGACAACATTTAAATAACTTGTTCAGAGTGGCTCTTTAAAGCTTTTGACAGATTTCATGCCAATTTCAGTGGCCCTGGTTCAACTTCTGCTACACAATTTTTTAGGGGTACATTACTAAATACGAGACCAATATAAAATACCTAATTATACGTACGAGCAAAGGCTAATACTATCTCCTCACATGCAATCCTTGAATATGTGTGTACATATGTATGTACACCTACGCTTGTAATGATAGTGATAACCCTTGAAACTAGAAATTGAAACTCATGTTTGGGATTTTTACCAGGTAATGAGACTCGTATTTTGATTGCATGAAGGCAATGATAGTCTTCCTAGACAAGTGCATCGAGCAGGGGAATTGTTTTACTAAAAATATATATACATGTATGTCAAAATGCTATATACGTAAGTACTAAACGTACCAAACCCACGATGAGATTTGAGAGGGCCTAAGAAGGCTTGGGACTAAACTAGTAGCGAGAATTTTCGAAAGAAAGACTTTAATTATTCCACCGGTGAAATGAGCTCCGTTCCAGAGAAAACGTTGACGCTAATACCATGTGTATGTATTTTAATGTGAAGTTAGGTAATCTACTCGAATTCTCGTTTGCACAATGAGATGAGACTCGACTCTGGAAACCTAAAGTAAGACAATCAACAGGCCTGAGGAACATGATACAGATATGTGTCCACACATATGCGGGTATGTACATCTGTGCATGTACCATGTGAGCGAACATACATATGCACATACCGGGTAAAGTATGTAGCTCCAAGCTGAGAGTCCCCTGGCTAAGCCGGAGGTGAAACTATACACAGCTTTTAGAAAACGTTTGATTGGAGGAGCACAAGATTGAGATTAGCTAATGTTCAGGAGTAAAGGTCCCTGGTTCGAGCCATTTAAGTTTTTTGTTGGCGTAGGTATATCCACACACACATGTACATACATACATAGGTATATGTATTACAGGTTTGCGCTCCCTCAATGACTACTCACCCCAATGTGAAGGCTGTTTTACACTACTACATGGAACTCCATGGAATGGTATGTGCACTCAGGCTAAATCACCTACATATATTTAACAAGAATGTATGTATTTGCACTTGAGGAAAAGAAATGGAGGCTCTTGTGGAACTTGGAATGTAATGAGAAGCAGGGAGTTGAAGTCGGGTGTAATCAAAATTGCCGAGACAAAAATGACCTTTTGCTCCTCCGCCCGCGAGGAAGAGCATTAGGATGATGACGAGAAAAGTCAATTCCTATAATTACCGTTAGAGAGGAGAGCGAGACAAGACTCTTCGACTTACAATTAAACAAGATTCCAGGATTTCTCGTCTACACTTTCCCTCCTCTATAAGCCCTTGTGTATGTCTCTGTATATGTGTGTGCGTGTGTGTGTGTGTGTGAGGATGAGAGTTTCCCTCTGATTTTCGACCTACTACTTGCTTCCCACTCCAACACAACTATTTCCAAAACCTTTGTGATCGTTGTTCTCTTTTTCGCTTTTGTCCTCTCTTCTTTCATCTACGTACTTTCCCCCTCTACATACGAAATGGGTTTCGTACAAAAATACTTAAAACTGACAATAGTTTCAACATTGAACTGCACCGTATGTACATAAGTATGATCTTCCTTATTTTCTAACTAATACTTTCTCACGGCGTTTGAACTTTTAGTCAATCCTACATGTATGTATATACAGACTTACGTAAGAACCTCTGAAAAAAAGTCTGACTCAGTGGGCTTTCAATGGATTCTTACTTTAGTGAGCTTCTATAAATAAACTCTATCTTTCCAAGTTCTCCTGTAATTCATGTATTGGATGATTACTTCTTTAGAAAATTAGGGCAATTGTTCATTGTGCTGCTTTTTTTTTTTTTGCAAAAAAATCTTTGTCCTGCTTTGAATTCCGCTCGAAAATTTGGTATGTATCAATTGTCGGGGGTGTAGTAGTGTATTAAAGTTTTGCAATATGTTCACAATAACGATTATATTCGGATTTTATTTGAGAGTCACCATGAGGGAGGCACCCGGAACAAATTTCCCATCAATTTGTAGAATATATTTGTATTTGAGGGAAAATAAGCAGAAAGCATACATAATAGGGACTTTTATGTACCTAAGTATTGTGAAAGATCCGGTTACCATGAGGACAAGGAATTTGTAATTTTCACTGCTGGATTTCAGGATCCTTGCTACAATGGAAATCTCTTTACAAAGAGGAATCCATCTATTTAATCAAACTCTTCCTGTGAATCGAAGATGAGACCGTTCCCTTCAGCATGATTTCTCTTCTGTATATGAAAGCATTGCTGAAAATTTTCCAAAACCTTTCACACAACGATGCTGCTACTCTCTCTCTCTCTCTCTCTCTCTGCACTGAACGGAGCTCAAAGTTTGGGGAATAAATTCTCTGGAACTGATTTCCCATTTCCAGTTTGGCCATTAGTGTAATTAGTTTTTTCCTCAAAGTGGCATAGGATTCTGGATGATCCAGTTGGTCCTATGGAGTACGAGAGATTTTTACCAGGAAAAAAAATTCTTAAGTGCGAGTTAAAAGTTCAAGTCATTTCTTGGGTTAGAAAGTTGATGATTTCATGTTGCTAAGTATACAGTCAAGCTTACTAGCGAGATCCCTCGCGGAAGAATAGCGTCGGAAGAATAGGAATGGAAATGTAGAATGGACTCTAGGAAAAAAGGTTCGGGTGGCCGAGGCCTGAGAAAAGATAACACATTTACTGTAAAAAGTTCAGAGGCTCATTCTTTGTAGGACTTTTACTTGTATCTACTTTTATTGTGTGTCGGTAAATGACTGACAACTTGTAACGTTTGACCTTTCTTCTCCCAACTTTACGGAATGAATGATATTTTCCCCTATTCTTAGCCATGGAGTAAGTATATACGATACCGAAAAAGTAGGAAGTTTATTTTTCGTAAAGGATCATGTAGTAATACATTTTTTAATCGGCTGTAATCCACTTGGGCGAAGTACATACATACGTACCTTTTTACAAGAGAGTAAATGGTCCTGGAAGGTTTTTGTCATTTTAGAAAAAAAAAGTTGGATACGACATATTCCGCGCAGTCATACACAACTTAAGGAACCCATAAGTGATGCTTTAAGAGTGGCTTGATGGAGGAGAAACTTTTTCTTTGAATTGAAAGTGCCAAGTGGAAGATGAAGCCATTTTTAGAAGTAGTAGTTTTTTTTATACTGGAGTTTTAGCGTGCTTGAATTTTGTTTTGAAACACCTCCTAGCCCTTGCGCTTTTCAATTGCAAGTCGGGTTTAAGTTTGTCTTCTGCCATCGGCATTCGCACTGGAAAAGTTCTCAACAAGGCAAAGGTCACAATGCTCATATTGCTCCAGTCAAGTGTATTTGATGTTTACGGTTCCACGGACACTTTCTCAAACTTTATTGGAGCTAGGAGACGATACATACGCAACACTATCATACACATCTACGTGGTCCGTATACTTATATGATTTTATATACATACAACTGTACTGTAGAAAATACCACATTGGGTGTAATGCCATGTCGAACCGTTACTTCCAAATATCTGATGGTGACAAGTTACAATGTTACAATTCCATGGAGCAGATCTCAAAGTTACCGAGATTGAAGATGAACCGGGACGACTGTACAGGAAATAATATTTTACAACTATGCTGAATTCAATTACTCGAGTAACACCAAACTTGTAACCACTGATATCCGTCGTGCGGTTCACGTTCCTTTTTATTAGTTCTGTCCTATTGAATTGAGTAATAAATTCAAGAATCAAAATTCATTACATTTATGACAAACACAGATAACATATTTATAGAATTACCATCATCTTGTACATTATAAGAAGGATGATATTGTTGATGTGTTAATTTTATAATGCTCCAGTTCCGTCATAGCGCGAAGTACCATTTCTTCCTTGAAAGGCTTCCCAATAACTTGAACCCCAATGGGCATACCCTTGGCAGATTTTATTCCCTGTAAAATGTATGTATGTAATTCAAAATATAAAAATAAATAATCGCTGTAGCATGAGAATAATTTTTTTCAAAACGCAGTGTGTACACATACGTCATAGTCATGGTCGGTTGTGTCTTACCTCTTTCGCCAGCTTCAAAAAATAATCATCCTGGTCATCGAGAGGCTCAATCTTGGAGCAGGTCTCTATTCCAAATGGGATAACGCCAGCAGGGAAGTCCAACAAGTTATAGATGCATGTATAGCAGACACCACCTTAAAAATTACAAGCAAACTATATAAACTTAATTATTACACAGGTGCCCTGCTGGTAATTAAGTAATTAAGAGCACTCATAAACCCCCAGCCCACCGAAAAATTTATCACTGTCCTCTATCCTGGTTGCAGGAAAGGGAAAAACTGGAGCTAGGATAAGATCCAACTTTTGGATCTTCATTTTATCTATCATTTCATATTTTATTTTCCTTTGCTCGTAAAGATACTCCCATAATACTTCAGAGCGTTGAGCAGTCGGATCTCCGGAAAATGGTAGCTTCTTGATGAACAATGACGATAGTTTCAAACGGAGAGATGATAATAACGACCGACCCAGCTTAAATTTCTCTGCTGCTCGAGAAATTTCATCGTATTTCAGCTTCTTGTAGATCATATTTCCACCGTCGGCAGTTGCTAAGGTTGCGAAGACAGAGACCATTCGCCAAGGATCGGGCATTTCGAATGGGACCACAGTGTGACCCAGAGCTTCCAATGCTGTTTTTGCTTTTAGAACAGTATCTGGAGTATCGCCCATCGCTGGAAACACCGGCAAGGATGTGTAGTATCCGATCCGTAGGGGTCTTTTTGACTCGAATATCTGTTGGTAAAAATGAGCATGATTGAAGTTAATTGGAAAATCATGGAAGATATTTAAGCTATGGTTTGAAAAATACTTGCGCATTCCAAGGAATGGGTACAGTCAGAGGATCATATTCATTTTGAGTAGCATCCGTGACAGCGACTCTGTACACGGCTGAAAGAGTTGTGGCTTCAGAAGCCATTATCCCAGTGACTCCAGTATCTACCAATAGGAAGCTTATCAAGGAAAATTTCTTCCGAAAAGTTAGCTACAAAAAATACAATTAAGGGGACCCATACATCCAGCACAGTCTTCCAAGCATTGCAAAACTCCTCTTCCACTAAGACGCCCAATTGTCGACCGAATGGCTGAGATTCCACTGAAATGAGAAGGAATTCTTACAGAACCACCCAAATCAGAGCCAAGGCCAAATAAAGCACCTCTGCCACCAACCAAACAACCAGTTCCACTACTGGACCCTCCAGGACCCAGCGCCTTATTAAGAGGATTCAGAGTAGTTCCATAAATTGGATTATCACTCCCATTTGAGAATATAGTCTGCGGGAGGTTTGTTTTACAAAATGGTATTGCTCCCGCATCTTGAAGGATCCTCACAATCACTGCACTTTCCGATTTGGGGCTGTTGAGGTAAATAGAGTAACCTAGCGTCGTGTCCATTCCGTCAACATCGTGATCTTCTTTTATACAAATTGGGATTCCATGAAGTGGTCCCTTTGGACTTTTTAATGAGTCCAAGTCTTTGGCTTGGTCCTGAAATGTTTAATGAAGCAGATAAAACCACTTTACCTTACAAGATAAGACCGGTCGTAAATAATGCTTGGCATTAAAAAGAACTCTTGCTTACAAAACATGCACGAACAAATTCAGTGACGCAATTAAAGTCGCGGGTGACAGCTATAGCTTTGGCCACATATGCCTCCAGAACTTGTTGAGCTGACAATTCTCGTTTCTGAAGTTTGGACACAAGGACTTCAAAAGGAAGGGAAACGATAGTAGCGCTCTCTGGCCCAGAAGGATATTTCTTTTCCAGAGCAAACAATTTTTCTTCTCGCTCCTTTTGCTTCTTCGCCCTGAGATTGTTCAGATGCCCTCTTTCCTATGCAATAATTAATTGACAGTAATAGGTTTAGTGCCGAATCGTTTATAATTTGTATGAACAAATAATTTGTTTTGACATTAGACCAGTAAAACAGATACAGAGATGTAAAGTTCTGTTCTATTTATTATGTTCAACTAGCTTACCTTGCATTCTATCAATTTCCCCTTCAAGTAGGTAACGCCAAAAATAAGGCCAAGGCCACCTAAAATAATTTTTGGGACATGCTCTTGCAACTTGAATTTTATGTTTTCAGACATTCCTCAATAGAAAGAAGACAACTGAGGGACAGGAGTAATTATTTAAACAAAATGTTACAGAGCAAGAATGTACAATTAATATGTCTAACAAAAATTAGTTCGCAGCAATCCTAAGAGTATATAAAGTCCTGATCGGCCAATCTTTAAAAGGATACAAAAGTTTCCAGATTGATTTACATATGTATATGTCCGTACGTTCCGACAAATGTTCATACTGTTATGCCACTGTTATCATAAATCACATGTTTCAAGGCCTAGGTCATGCTGACATCATTTCAGAAGTGTCAGTTCGAGGACACAAGATAGTGTCAAATGCTACTTTCCTCTGTAATAAAACGGTCACGCATTATTTGTCTGTCTTGATGGTGCGCATCATATTCACGAAGAATAATCTCTTGAATCTTTGACACATGGGCCGTTTATTTTTATTTATAATCACGGTAATCAAGATTTTAAGTATCATGTATCGTACCCGGTACCGGCAGGTTACAATTTTTATGACTTATATTACAAGTATTAAAAGTGCCCAGACTTGAACTTTTCAAAGAGACAGTATTTATAAACCGATTTCTGAAAAAAATAATTTACCAACCTAAATGTTGGTCCCTTGAATTTATTTTTATGGAAGCTCCCCGGGGAAATATAGAGGAGGATATATACGTTCATAATAAAATATCTCCTGTAACAACGTTGTGCTCATCTTCATAACTTTCCCAAACAAACGACAACAAAAAATTCTACTTCTTTAGTTTGGATTCTTCAAGCTCGGTGAGAACACGAAGCACCATCTCTTCCTTGAAGGGCTTTCCAATAATTTGAACCCCAATGGGCATACCCTTGGCAGATTTTACTCCCTTTTAAATTCAAATCAATATGTTACAATATACTTTAGTGATATAAATTGTCATTAACTACTGCAATTTTTGGTCTTACATCTCTCGCCAATTTTAAGTAATAGTCACCCTGGTCATCAAAAGAGTCTATCTTAGAGCAGGTCTCTGTTCCAAATGGAGTAACTCCAGCAGGGAAGTCCAAAAAGTTACATATCGCAGTATAGCAAACACCACCTTCAAAATTAAACTTCATTATTCAATTTTGTACGCATGTCTTAAAAAATAACAGGATCGTTCCATAATGAAAATATCACCTAATAATTTTTCAGCGTCCTCAATTTTTGTTGCGGGGAAAGGGAAAGCTGGAGTTAGTATTACATCCAAGTTTTGAGTCTTCATTTTATCCAAGACCTCATGTTTAATTTTCCTTTGCTCATGAAGATACTCCCACAAAACCTCAGAGTTTTGGGCAGCCGGATCCCCTGCAAAGGACCGTCTGTTCGGGGTGACGAAAAGGGAAGCCAATTTTAATACGAGACTTGATAGGAATGTGCGACCTTGGTTAAACTTCTCCGCTGCTCGAGAGATTTCGTCGTATTTCAACTTCCTGTAGATGATATTCCCGCCATCCGCAGTGGCTAAGGAAGCGTAAACATAAACCATTCTCCAAGGGTCGGGCATTTCGAATGGGACCACAGTGTGACCCAGAGCTTCCAATGCTGTTTTTGCTTTTAGAACAGTATCAGGAGTATCGCCCATCGCCGGAAACACTGGTAAGGATGTGTAGTATCCGATCCGCAGGGGCTTTTTTGATTCGAACATCTGTTGACCGCAAAGATTTTGAATTCAATAATTGATCAACAATGGGATATGTATAGACTATAGTAAAACTTTAAAAAAATGTTTTTTAAAAAAGCAGTGTATTTTTTTGTAAAATCAAAATACTTGCGCATTCCAAGGAATTGGTACAGTCAGAGGATCATATTCATTTTGAGCAGCATCCGTGACGACAACTTTGTACACTGCTGAAAGAGTTTTTGCTTTAGAAGCCATTATCCCAGTGACTCCAGTGTCTATCATAAAATGAAGCAAGAATGAAAACCCATAGTCATTATCTTAGTCTGGATGAACAATCCATCGTAAAAAAATCATACATCCAGCACAGTCTTCCAAACATTGCATAATTCCTCTTCCACTAAGACGTCCAATTGTCGACCGAATGGCTGAGATTCCACAGAAGTGAGAAGGAATTCTTACAGAACCACCCAAATCAGAGCCAAGGCCAAATAAAGCACCTCCGGCACCAACCAAACAACCAGTTCCACTACTGGACCCTCCAGGACCCAATTCCTTATTAAGATGATTGAGTGTAGTTCCATAAATAGGATTATCACTCCCATATGAGAATATAGTCTGGGGGAGATTTGTTTTGCAAAATGGTATCGCTCCCGCATCTTGAAGGATCTTCACAATCACTGCACTTTCCGATTTGGGACTGTTGAGGTAGATTGAGTAACCCATCGTCGTGTCCATTCCCTCAATATCGTGATCGTCTTTGATACAAATTGGAACTCCATGAAGTGGTCCCTTTATACTTTTTGATGAGTCCAGCTCTTTGGCCCATTCCTGGATTTTGAATGAAATAAACATTATTTTATAAGCTCAAATAATTGAAATTCTAGCTCATAAAATATTACTCACGAAACATTGTGGAGCAAATTCAGTGACACAGTTGAACTCCCGAGTGACAGTTATAGCTTTGGCCACATATGCCTCCAAAACTTTTTGAGCTGACAATTCTCGTTTCTGGAGTTTGGACACAAGGGCTTCAAAAGAAAGGGAAACGATAGTAGCGCTCTCTGGCCCGGAAGGATATTTCTTTTCCAGAGCAACGAATTGCTTTTCACGTTCCTTTTGCTTGTTCCGTCTGAGGTTGTTAAGGCGCCTTCTTTCCTATAGTATTAATAAAATATAGATAATTATACATATAGTAAACTTTACACAATTTGTATTGAAAATATTATAATTTCCTACATACTAGCGATAATTGTTTTTTGAAGAAATGTTAAAATTTGAGTAAAAAAAATAATTGATTCCAAAATTTTACAAAAATAAATGATCTGGTCTGCTAACTTGGACCGAGCTGTATCAAGAATATTTGAACCACTGGAACTGAGCGGGTTTTGAAAAATTTGAAAGAAAAGGGGGAAAATTATTTTTATTATAGTGTTTAGCAAATCTCTAAAGCCTAGATTGATTTAATAAAACTGGAATGGTTGACTCATGCTTACCTTACAATTTTTCAATTGTCCACTTAAGTAAACAATGCCAGCTAGTCCTAAACTTCCTCCCGCAACAATTGCAAGGGTATTTTCGGGTAATTTACACGACATTTGTTGAGACATTTTCGAAAGCCGATTTTCAGTTGGAAAATAAAATATCTGTCACAAGTTGTTTCCTTGAACTATAAGTCAGGAAAAGTGAACTTACATAGACAGTACTGTCACTAGTTACTGTGTCGTTAAAATGAAAAATAATAGTTGATAAACTGGAATAAAATCCAATGTCTGGGAATCCTTCAAGGAATGGGTCTGTCGGTTAAGAATCCAGGAAGGACAACTTCAACTGTACTCGAAAGATATTGATGGGATTACTACAGGCAAAGCAAAAGCGATTGTCAGTAATATTGTCCAGAACGTTTGTAATGTTAGTGTTTGCAACTGTGAGGACAATCGTGCGGTAACTTCATTGTTCGTCAATTTTGCTTCTCCTTCCACTTGTAGTGAGTGAAGTCAATAGTAGTTGGCTTAAAACTTTCTGAATACTTTTTGCCACATGCAAGGTTACATAAATGGTACATGGTAACCTTGAAATTCATTAGCTGCTTGCCCTGCCCAGACACGCACTATGGGGTTGTGTAATTATATATGTAATTACATATGTGCAATGAAACAATATTGTAACCCTATTTAGCTGTCGTTCATTGCGAAATTTAAAAGGCAATTGACACTCACACACTTTTTCAGGGCTATTATAATTTAATGATCCATTTTCCCTGCTTTTGTGATTTTATTATATTGCTGTAGATAATTTAACTGTTCGAGTGAGCCTCTTTCGCCTATCAGTTAATGCAATAGTAGATATTTTTTCTCATTTAGATACTTTCGTAAAAACAAATAACCAGTTTATGCCTACACGTTTGTAAGTATTTAATGAGGTTTTGAACAACCAGGATCATCCACCAAAAGATACAAGCGTAATTGGTTGTGTTCTAATTTTACGGGTCATGTTTACTTATTTAACATCACCTTGGGAAAGACATACTAAGATAACATTTAGATGATTTCAAAATTTAGATGATAGAGATGATTTCTTCACAAACTCCAGGGAGTCTTCCATTACACTGAATCAAACTTTTATTAACTTTAAGATCAACTGTATGTATATCTATGCCTGTAGGACTTAACAAGTCACAATACGCATCCAGATGATATTCAGGGGTCAATTTTTTATGGAAGAATTATTCATGATGCGGACACTAAAAATTCAATGTTTAGGGAACCTGAATTAGTGAAACATGTTGGAATGACTTCTAATGATGATATAATTTTTGATGATATGAAATATCATTTTTAAAATCCGATTACGAATGGAGATAAATTTATCAGCACATACAGTTAGCCATACATTTCTAGATTCACATCGAAAGTTGAAAATTACTAATGAATAGATTGGTCAGTGTGCATAGTATAGCACTACTTACTGATATCTTATATTTCAATGTAAATAATGTATTTATTATATTTCGAAAAATGCTTCCGTGCTACATATAAGCGCTGGAACTTATTAGCCCGAATTTCCAAAAACCCTTGCTCTTCCGCTCTTGAAACTCCATGCTGTGTTTGGTGTTATAGATAGGCCCATATCCCACACATGCTAGTATTTCCTCTCAAACGTTATCTGGGAGTAGTGTTTTTCCTTATCATTTTATCAGAACTAGTAACTTTTGCTTTTTAATGATTTACAAATATTTTTGGATTGAGCATGTCAATTTTTGCGTGCCCACCATTAGCCATTAAGTTCCTTATTATCTTCCATTAATTGACTCAAAGGTCCTTGTAGTTTTACTCACCCATTGGCAATATTCGACCTATATTAATGTTACAATTTCAAAATACTCCATTTGATAATTAGACAAATTCTAGGAAATTCCAACACAAGGAAAAGGAATCAATTAATTTGCTGAATATCCCATACGATAATGAATGGGGAAGGAATTAGTTAAGTTTTTCGACATTAACATTTATGAATGGCACAAAAATGAGGTCAGATACTTTTCCAGGACCATCAAATCCGAGATTTAGCCCAAGAAATACCTTTCCAGACATTGAAGAGAGAGAGCTTGAAAAATTGGGGCGCATTGAGAGAGGTAAAATGAGATCTTGTTGGGAAATCTTCTAGAAGCGAAACTATTGTGGAATAATGGACGTAAACATCTTATCATTGACCGTACGATCAGAATTGGAGAAGATGCAAATCATTCTGGACAGAGGCATTTCAGACACATATTGCCTGAATTCCGTATTTCCAACCTCGTTATAAGTTCAACATCCATAAGATTTGGTTACTGTAGGACTCTACGTTGGGATTACGAGGCGCTACAATATTTCAAAATTCTTGATTAAAAATGCTAAGAAAACTTTTCGTTTAAGGATTCGTCTTAATTAACAATCACATTATAACAATTACTAATATTAATTCATGTATTTTATTTTGTGTAGATACTTATGCTCATCCTGATTTTGTTACAATATTCAGTCGCTAATTATTACCATATACTTTCATGGGGAAGCAGTGACAAGAAATTTGTCTCACTTGCCAATAATAATAATTATTGGCAAGTGAGATTATGTAATATTATTATTATAATAATTATTATTGTAAGTGCAATATTTAAAGTTGTATATTCAAAGCTGTCATTGAATAATTTGCTTAAGTTAATTAGCTTCCGCCAATTAAAGCATTTCTTCCTATGTGAATTTATTTGAAAGCAGCCCTTACTGTAATTCCCAGTAATGAGTCATCACTAATTTTTACTGCTGCTTTTTAATTGTGTTACGATGATATTGTCTTCAATTTTAAGAGTCTGTTGATATGTTACGTTTACAGTTAATTTTTGAAATCCAACTATGAATGCTTTCTTTATGGAAATGGAGCTACCGTACATACGTGAGTAAGCATGAGTCACACAATAAGATACCTACCAATAGGTCTCGGACACATGTAGAAATTTGAGAACTTATTGAAAGAAAAATCTTTCAAAGTAATTACAATAAAAGATAATTCATCATTAAATTATTCTCTCTCTGTACGTGAAATAGATTATAAATAAATGTGAATAATATACCCAACGGTGATACAAAACAATTGCCCCCTCTAGCCAATAGAAGGGAGTAACTGATAACTTGTTTGATTCCCACATTTTGTAGTAAATTCACTTCAAAATTTTATAAAATTTATTTCATTTACATCCATCAATTTTTGCGGTCACACGGATGAAGTAAACTTGGAAACGTTTTACGAATGTTTAATTAAAGCGTTGCTTATTTCAACGCGATTATTTTTTCAGAATCTATTTTTCCAGGAGCTATCTCATAGGTCCATTCGTTGAGAACTGTCGGTACGAGCCTTAGACATAAAGAGTAAGGTTGGGAGAAATACAATCTCAGGAGTAAAATAGAGGAAGACTCGAAACGAAGAAATTCTGATGGCAGAACTGAACGTTGTAAAAATATTTCAAAACGCTTATCTTGTACCAAATTTCATGATTCATTTGATGATGTTTTGGTGTTTTCACACCTCAATTCCAACAATCTTACAACAAGCTTCAACCACATCGGTTCTGTTTTCTCCGCGCAATGATCTCTCTGACACGAAGTCTTGAACACAATAAATATTTTTAGATCTTATTTTGACAATTAAAAACTAGAATGAACGTTTCCCGGAAAAACTCTGGCTTTGTACTTTACTCACTTAACCGCTATATCGTTACGGACTGATATAGTTCAATCTAGATAATTTTGAAACATGCAAAAATATTCTCTTGAAAACGGGGGAAATTGAAATTTTTGACCACGCTGGTTCATATGAGTCAGGGGGAGTAAAGGCGTTTGAAACACCCTGTATATTTGGTTGGAATAGAATTCAAAGAACTAGGAAAGTATTTGCAGTTAGCAGTGACTCGTTGATACCGATTTTTATAGACTTTCAATGTTTAATATTGCTGACTCTTACTTGAGTTACGATAATGACGAGTGGGATTTATGGGGATTATTAGGAAGTGTCTGAAACCATAATCATAAGCGGTTAGCAGTGACTCGTTAATGCCAATTTTTTGCAACCCTTCAATGTGTAATACCGTCGATTCTTACAAGGAGGCTTTCCGAACTGACCCAAAGGTATTTTCTTGAAACTTTACTAATTACGTAGAGTCAACCATAGATTACTTAATTAGTGGCACAATCCATCCCTGCGAGTTTTTGGTCACACCTGTGCTAGAGCGCACTACAAAATTCTATCTAAATATTACCAAAGGGGGGAGAATACTTAAATGTATTTAAATTTGCCATGTTATTTCGTGAAAGAAATTAGTCTGGGCTTTTAATTTCATGAGAAATTTCAAATGAAAATTTCATTATTCAAAACCATTATTTTAATTTCATTTATAAAAATTTGTTTATTCGGTAATTGTTACTAACAATCAATGTACAAATTCCAACCCCATTTGACGCATATAATTGGAAGCTCTTATGCAGTGAAAATTTGATATTACGGCAAATTGGAAGGTGTCAAAATATTTGTACTCCGGTAAATAAACCAACTCTCGCAAGACGTTATCTTATAGAAAGAGTATCCTGAACTCCCTATTAAGGCCAACTTGGTTGCCTAATTGTTCTGCCATTTTAACATGAATTGCAATTAACAAAAATTCATCTAAAATTATATACTGTACTTATTCGTAATTTTATTGAATTTCTTATAACACACGTATTTTTAATGCTGTGTAATAATTACTGTTAACAACAGTGAACCCTGAATAAACTGATTTTTCATAAAATGCCGGTAGTAAAAACAGTTGTTTGAAATTTTGCTCAAAATTAGAAACCCAGGATTTTTTACAAAAAATAACATACGAGATGTACACCTATCTGTAGTTCCTAATTGAACTCAGCTTCAAAAAAATCTCTGTAGGGCACTTCCGATACGCTCCTTGTTAGACTTATGATATTTTGTCAAGTGCAATTAATGAGAATCCTAAAATTTTAACTGTTCGGAACCTCAATCATAGAAAATTTAGATATCGCATCCTCTACTTTTGATTCTATAAATCAGTGGAAAACTTTCAAAAATCTTGAGGGTTTTTCATGGAATCCAATTATTACCAGTTCCAATTCATGCGAACAAGTGTAGGAGTTAAGCACATTTGTATTAAAAATTGTGCCCATCTATAGTTTATCACTCAACTTATCTTTAACTTTTCTCATTCATTCTTTCATCCGTTAGGAAATAATTTTGAAGTAAATATTATAGCTGCAAAAATAGTTGCAGAAAACCAATTTCCCTTGAAAATTAATACAAACTATGAATGACGTGCAACACACTCTCATATGTCTGACGGGCGATTAAAAGCTCAGGGGTTATCTACTACTGAGCCTTATTACTGATAACTTGCAGAAATATTATTTCACTTGTGAAGCAACAAGAGATCTTTACTGCTGTAAAGAATATAATTATTTCTTAATTTAAATGGACTTTGTTGCATTTCGATAGTCAGCCCTGATTGATGTAAACTTCTATTTATCTGGAATTTACTCATGGGGTTGGTACGATGTGTGTTGACAATTAGTACCTCGACACGGGCTGCCCCAGAAGGTCTCTAGAATTTGAGCAATTAATAATAGTCTGGATTCATCGTAATCACAGTCCTCACAATCAGCACACGTTGATAAATGTTATCTAAAAGAGAGATTTCATGGGAAATGGCATATGCCAAGTTTACTCGGTAATGATGCTGCCACGGTGAAGCTTGAAGACAGTATCTTCTCTTCACATCATATAACCACTAGAGACTATAGCTTGCAAAATTCTACTTGAACACAGTGCTCTTATAAACACAATGTCATCAAGCCACATTTTTAATCTTGTGTACTAAATCACATGAGTGAGCCCCTACTCCTCATCACTTAAATCCTGTCAAGCTAATTATAAGCGTGGATTTTTCCTTTGATTGAAAATGTTTCAATTACAAATTTTGTGCTGTGATTCAAGTATTTAGAGTTGCATTGTAAAAATGCTGGAGTTTACGAGAGGGATATATTCCATGGTATTTATGTTAGTGTACATGAGCCATGTGTCCCTCGCCAAAAATACAACCGTCATGTCCTGCAATGGGTTTGAAGTCATGAAAGCGGAAGTTAATCAACTGTACCACAGATCAATCAATAAAGATGAACATCAAGTGTTCCGCTACGAATTTCACGAAGGTGCAGGAATAATTGATCCAGACGTAAGTGATATTTTGTAGCCTTCTAAAATATCTATAGAAATCACAGTGGTACTACATTTACACCCATCTGCATACATATGTAAATTTATGCACTGTGATGTGTATATAATTATGTAATTATATAATGAGTAAGAAAACTTTACAAAAGAGTGAATCTATTTATAGAATGCGAATCTCAAAGTCTACGCTGAGGTTGATCCGGAATTTGACGAATTAACGCGAAAATGTCCCCTTCACTTTACCATACGCCAGCGAGAAGATGTGAAAGCTTGGGAGCTCCCTAGTTTCAGCAACGATGAGTGAGTTGTCAATTGAATTGTTTTCAATGTAAAATAACTTTTTCAAATTTGGAAACATGCAACAAAAATTTCATGTATTTTATGCTGAAATATACCTATACACGGAATTCATTAGACTGCATTCTCAGGACTAAGAAAATACTGCTTTCCCTTTGAAACAAAGCAATGCATATGTAGCAAGAGCTGAAGTAACAGAAATTGTATTGTACAGGTCCAACCCCCAAATGATTTACAGAAAAGTGGAGAGGACTCTCTGTTTACCGGCCGGAGACATAATTAAAGAAAATGACTTAATTGTGATGATCTCAACCTGCTCTGAAGTGCATTTTGAGTACAAGTTCCGAGTCGAAGTCAAATATGATATTTTCATACCGTAAGTGACAACGAAAGTTTCTTCCATGTGTAAGTTTTGCAGGAAATTTTTAGTTGCGGAACTCATTTACCAGCAATTAAATACTCATTGTCAGTATAACGTCTGTATTTAGCCTTGACCATGATTTGAGCCTGTGGACCAGATAGCAAAAAATGCATTCATCAGGAAAAAATAGCATTTTATCAATTGAGTGTTTAGGATGACGTGAAACTCTTTGCGTACAGCGATAATTATTACTGATGACGGTTGAAGTGAATTGTTGAAATAATTAATTTTGACTGGATTATAGTTCTGAAGAGGATATCATGAAATCTGTGACTTTATTTTCACCGACATTTTATCGTTTCAACTACTCCCAATACAACTATGACTCTCCGGTTATGATAACAGCGACCTCTGAGGATTCCATTTGTATGGTTCTTTCGATTCAGAGTCCGCAGGTAAGGCAAATGCAAGATGATTTTCTTGAGCTATAAATACTGACTAACCGAAATAATCTTTTTACGTAATTTCTTGCATGGAAAAACCATTTGAGAAATGTGGAGTCACAAGTGGTAATGTTTATGAGAAAAATATGTTCATATGTAAATAGTGTCCTATAATGGAAACTGAAAGTACGGTACGGTACACAGGTCATTGGCAGACAATGTCAACCCAAGCTGGTATTACAGTCCCTGTAAGTCCTAAAAAAATATTGAAATGTTCTTCAATTACATATATCAAATGTTATGTGATGAGAACACATTTTGTCTTCCAGCGAAACTATTTCGAATCAGGATTCTTCATCGTTCTCGTCGTTCTAAGCGATAACTCTGCCTGTGATGAGTACCAAGGGATAGTCCCACCTACGGGAAGACTTAATTACTGGAATCAATTGTCAGCTCGAGCCAATGAGAAAACTCAACTTCGAACAAAAAATGTTTCACTTTATATTCGGGAAGTAATGGATGATGACGAATATGTTTTACCAATTTTACTACCCCTCACATTTTATGTGGGACTGCTCCTACTCGTATTCGTTACTTTTGTGGGTTTCCATCATCTAAAGTAAGTCCATTAGAGCATGTCGGAAACTGAACTCCTTTCTCAAAAGCCTCAATCCAGATGTAGGCTAACTGTCTGACTCTGTCAATATTCTATGATTACCATGTCTTCCTTCCAATTCATAGGTTGATGATTCCGAAGAAACAGCTCTCTAAGAAGGACGATATCGATGATGAGAAACCCAAGGGATGCAAGTCAAAATTAAGAGCAACGGTTTTCATATCGGATTTTGTAAAAGCGGATTATCGATCATTGCAAAAAAAATCTCAGCAATATTTTTGGTCCGTGACATTAGTTGCAGTTTTCTACGCTACACCTGTTGTTCAACTTATTTTTAACTATGTGAAGGTATTTGGCAAGTCAGACCTTGCGGAATCTCAGATTTGATTTTATAGTCAATAGCCATATATAGTGAGGAGCATATCATCAAATGATAAGATAGGAAGTTTTGCTCTGATTTATAGGTTCTGTACCGAACGGGGGAGCATGACCTTTGTTACTACAATTTTCTATGTGCTCATCCATACAAAAATATTATGGACTTTAACCACTTGTACTCAAACGTGGGTTATGTCATCCTTGGGCTGGCTTTCATGGCTTTCGTTAAAATGCGACACGGTTGCATGAGAGAGACAGCCGAGATGAGGGCGGAAGAGTTGGAGATGGAATTGTCTGAGAGATACAAACTCAAGAACAGGAAGTCATGCTGGAGGAAAGTGTTTCCAGTTCAAGAAGAGATGCTTGACCATGGGATTTTGCAGCAGTTTGGCCTATTTTACGCCATGGGCGTTGCCCTGGTAGGTCATTTCGAAATTCAACAAATACGCTTGGATTATATTTAGATATCATTTGTTTACACAGCATTCAATTAAGTCAATACGTGGATGCTGCAATGACGCTAATTGTATATGTATCTATGCCTGTAACTTGTACACTCTTATAATGACGTGCGTCTGTCTCTATTTGCAGGTTATGGAAGGTGACGAAACCATTGATAAGGATTTGTACTAGAGTAGTGACTTTTTTACTATAAATGTACTTATGTTAATGCATGTAATCTTTATCGGAACAAATGTTCTAATAATCAATATTTCCATGACCAGGTGCACTGTCAGCGAGCTATCATCTCTGCCCAAACCAGACCAACTTTCAATACGGTACGGCTATTTACATAATGACGCATGGATTGATCCAGATGATATATTTATGATTTTTTCTAGGAGTTCATTGACATGACAAAGTGAATTTATTTGATGTTAATGAGATCTAAATTCTTCATTCCTGTGTGTTTTAGACACTTCCTTTATGTACGTCATCGCTGTACTGGGCGTCGTCAAAGTTTATCAATTTCGTCACCCTGTGAATGTTAACGCGTAAGATTTCCTATTCATACAGAGTTATTGCACTTTTTAATGCATGTAATTACTCCTAGTTCTTGAGAGAGGGCTGTTTGCATGAACTGCTTATTTTTTTATGATTTTATCTAAAGTGCACTGACGAATGATTCAATGGGTTTGATTATTTTGCAGAAATATCTTACTAATGATATTGGCATTAGTATCAATCTACACAATGTTTGGCCTGTTATTTGAAAATTTCATTTTCAAAGTTATCTTTACTGTCGGCTATTCCCTATTTGTTTTCAATGTATTAACGTATTTGTATTACGTTGGCTACTTGAAAAATCGTAAGTCTTTCAATAGAAATGTTTTTAATGATATTTCTGTAGGAGGCTCATCTTGAAATGATTTCTGGACTTTTTGGGATGTGTATGGATTATGGAGTGTAATGGTAACTTTTCATTTTACAGAGAATGATGAAGTCATAACCAACTGGTTGGATGTGTACAAATTCGTAATTTTCAAATGGTGGGACGACTTAAGAAATAAATATCAATGCTGGCCATGGTCTCAGAGCACTTGGACACTTGAAACTGACTCGAATATCATTCGGTTGAAGATGGGTCCGAACAGGGTTTTACTGCCCTTGCTGGGAATACTTTTTAATGGAGCTGTCATTGCTCTGATTTGGACATTGATGGTTGAAAGCGATTTTGCTACTCAAGTTTTGGCCATGTTGATTGTCAATTTTGTGGGGTACACTGGTTACTACGCTGTTATGAAGGTATGTCAACAATTCTGGATCCCATTAGAACCTTGGAAACGACTGGTCTGTGTACAATATTTGTAGAGATACATTTTTGTGTACAGTTACATTATATGTGGGTTCGGTTCGCAATCACTAGTCATACTTGAGAATGTGAATTGGGTACTTTTCTATTGCAGTTCATTCACAACGAGTACGAGGGACGGGTCTGGTTGCAAACTCTAGTCTACGGAGTATTTGCTGTAGTTCTTTGGTTATTTTCGCTAAATTTCTTTCGACAAGGTTCAACCTCTTGGCAACAGTCCCCTGCAGAATCAAAGACTCTAAATAGGGATTGCTTCTTTATGAGCTTCTACGATGAGCATGACATGTGGCATTTCCTATCAGCCGGAGCTATGTTTTGCTCTTTTATGGTAAGCTAACAATAAGTACTTTGGTATCCTTTCTAATAGTATTGATTTTGTACTTGTACTTATTACTGTATCTCGATTGAGAGGTTTGTTATGTATAATTGCATTGAGCAACATTTACTAATCGTTTTTTACGATCATTTTCAGGTACTGTTCACTCTAGATGATGACCTTATCTTCACACCACAAACCAAGATACCTGTATTTTAGTGTTTAATTTTCGGACGTGTTTGTAAGGGGTAATGAATTGAATGAACCTCGTGGTACGAGGGTGCTCACCCAATAATTAATACAAAACATTTGTAGGATCAGTGTATGTATCTACTGCATACGCGTCAGTGACACAATGTCACAGATTTATTATTGAAGGGTGTATGTAGATACTTGAAGTTACAAATGTGCGGAAGGGCAGTTTATTTTATTATTTACGGGAACGATGCACTAAAATTCCTGGAAGCTGTTGTGTTTTTTAAATTAGCTTTATTGTGATTGCAAATAGATATGTCTTATTTATTAGACTGATGGGCTGTATAGAGTCTTATATCTTGTATTTATTATATGTACATATATCTGTAGGCTTACGAATAGTTATGTTAGATACTGCCCTGGCTGAGTATTTTGATTTACTTTGAATAACCTTATTGGCTTGCAAATACGATTAATTTATTGTTTTTTAAGATGAGCACTGGGTATTACGTAATGTTGGTGAAGTGGGTTGCCAAATCTCATGTACAAACAAATTCCTTCCCAACATTGTTTGCTCCCACTGATTAACGTTTCTTGTAACAGGAGTGGACTGATTACATTTATTTTTGATTGAAAAATGCAATGCATCAATTAAAGCCATTAATGCTGTCTCGTTTTGGATATTGCACCAAGTTATTGTATGGTTTTGTTCGTTGAGCTATGATACAAAAAGAGCTATGAATAGATATACACCTATAATAGTTAAAAATAGATACTACAATCATATAGTTCATATACGTCCTAGGATAAATATTAAATTAGCTCTTGGAATTCATCAGTAGCATTAAAAATAGTACTTGGGCTGAGGATTAAATTGGCCTCAATAGTCACTATATATAAAAGTCACATATGTATACTAAAGCTATTTCCTCATAAATCTTCATTCATAGTTCCTGAGAATTGAAATTATATTTAGGAGACAGTCGATATAGATAGCTCTTCGTATAGTAGTAATTGATGAATCAGTAGGAAAATCCTTTTGCATTTGTGACAATGCACTAAATTACTAAAACAGATGTAAATTGGCATGATGAATAGCAACCACAATTTTTACATTGTTCTTGCTCCCTAATGTAAGTCTATTCAGCTACAGGAGTAGGCTCATAGGACGGACTATGCTCCTAGAACTATCTGTGCTCTGTGAGTTGCAATAGCCTGAATGATTATAATCTCTTGATGACTGTTTTGTCGAAATACAAATCATGGGAAAAAGATTCTTTGAAAATCTATACTATGATGAGGCAAATTCTGGATTATTCTTTACAGTCATGTTTCTATCGATTGTTAAAAATCCTCTTTCCATGATTCATGGCAAGGGTGGAAAACGACAAATGAAAATGACAAACGGACTATGGAGTTCTAATTGACAATTCATGCAAGGTTGGGATTGATGGTTGGGTTCGATCCTTTCCTTCTGTGGTTGCCATAAGAGTTGATGAGTCGTTGAGAGTGAATTTGCTTGCTGATTCTTCCATACCCAGCCTTTGATTTTCTCCCTTCACATCTCTACTTTTTCCGTAAGGATATACATACAGATATTCCTACTACAATGTGAACCTATAGAGCCCTGATACTGTTCACTTGAGCTGCTGTACTTTTTCAAGCTCTTGATTTCCCCAATATACAATCACCCTAAACCATACTTTCATTATATAATGTACACTGAAGAGTCGTATGTATTTGCCGTAAGTACAAAAGTATTAATGAAGGGTTCGGCCAACCGCGAAAGCCCATTATGATTTCGAATGTGTTTATTTTAGAATGAACGAGAGAAAATGAAAAGTAGAACCTCAAATATTGTCAGTCAGGGAATACCGGTTGGTTCTTATATCTATACATACGTACATACATTTATAGATATTTATACATAATAATTTTGAAAAAATACTCCCCAAATTTTAACATTTATTGCAAACCAAGAATTGTAAAGATATTAGGTTAGGGCGCGGAAATTTATGTAATGTCAGAGAGATGCGATAAGTTGGAAATATTTTTGAAATAAACAAGTCCACATTTGCTAAAGTAAAAGTTTGATTTCCTTGAGGATGAATTATGGCCGAAACTCTTAGCAACTTTCACGAGAAAAGGTTATGTAAGGGTAAGATCCGTCTCAAGTGAAACAACAAATTTAACATCTGGCATGCATGGCATCCTCCAATATTTCATCGGATATGAAAAAATTGTCAGAGTAATTTTTTATTGGAGAAAAAAATCACATTTTTGTCTCCAAGGGCTTACGCTTTTCTACCAGAATTCCTCCCTTCTCTTCCAATAGATCCAAAATAAAGTTGTATGCGTCCGCCGTCCTCGCTAGACTTCCCTAAGCCGTCCTCGGGTGAGAAGGGTATAAATTCTTGTTGCGCTTCAACAACAACCAACAAGCCCCCGCAAAAAAAAAGGAAGGAATTCTCACGGAAGTCACACACAAGACGAAGCAGACGCCTGTTCAGTCCACAAACTGGTTATGGATATGGGAAAACTTACACATTTTTATGACTTTATGACAAATTCGCTCTTCGTTTTTCAGACATTGGGTGCATTTTTTTGTGGGTTTCCATCTACTAATGTGGTAAAGGCTCAAAATGATAATACATCAGTTATGTATTGAGCTACATGCAAATGCAAGGTCTGCTTTATTTTAGGAATCATTTATTCAAAGGAAAAGTTTTGTGATATGTACTTTTTGTAAGATACTAAAACCCATTTAGTGTTAATATTGTTATTTGTAAGTATTACTGCACATTTTTACAGAATCTCTTTATAATTGTAAGAAGGAATCCTCGCTAGTAGTATTTTATCAGTAAATGATATTTTACTTGCTAATTGTATATGTACCTATTCCAATCAGTGACACCTCTGTAATATTTACGGCATGTTTTTGCAATCCCTTGAAGACTGTTCTAAAGCATTTTTGATAAAATTACGGTATTTAAAGAGTGTTGTGGGATAATTACACTTCATTATATTCTACGCAATCTAGTCCATTTAAAAAGTTTACATATGAGGGTATTACATTGTCGACCATACAGAAAACTATTATAACATAAATGCATATAATTGTTTGCCTACATTTATTTGTTTTTATGCAAGCACACAATGTTTTTTACGGACGGAAGGTAAGAAGTCAGTCAATGGGATTTTCCAGGAGCATTATTTGCCTAAACAATTATTAAAGAATAATGAAGTCTAAAAAATGAGAGCATCAGTCACTAATTATTCAACATCGATTTTATATGTTCTATGTAATATTAGTGAGATTCCGATATGGTCACCTCACTTGCAATTAAAAATATTAATTTGTATTATGCAATACTTAAATGTTCACAATTGCTGCTCGAGTAATGATTAAAATATATTAATACAAATCTTAGAATCTCATAGTCAATATTTAAAATCTCTTTTTTGTACATTCAAAAAAGTACTCTAGTATTACAAAATGTTGTTTCACAACATCTGAAAATAGTTTTCGTCACACGTCACGTGTAGCAAGAAGAAATACATTTCACTGGCACTTCAATAATGCTTGTTTAAAGACAGTACAAAAGCAGTGATTTTAAAAATATATTGTACATATTAGCATTAAAAAATTATCACCTACTTATCATATAAATGATTATGAGCTATCTTATTTAATCCTCTGATTACAATTACTATTACCCTCTAAAAGTTCCTCTCTTAAACGGAAGCGGATTCTAAAGATTTGAACAAAATCGGTCGAGTAGTTTCGGAGGAAAACTGCTGGACAAACAGACCCACGGACAACAATACTTTATAGGGGGCTGACACCGCCCTAAAAGGGATACAAACTTCATATATGGCTCGTTTCTCATGATCAACTTCAATAGGTTCTGTTGTCTACCACTTTCACAAGTTTTAAAGTAATTTCCTATTTAAATTAAAATAATTTTTTTAAAACAGTAAGTCAAGAAGGCTTTTTAGAATCCTTCATTGCCACTGACACTAAATTACTATACTTTTACACTAGCAATAATGTAATCAAAACTACAGGATTTATATAAAATACGAATACGAACTTATTTCACAATTATTACATTCCACAAATATTCTCAAAAACATTCACTTAAATCTAAGAGCTGCTTTTACGATTCATTGCAGTTAACTAATGTTGAAAGAAGATATAATCTAAATTTTAAATTTTACAGTCCAACGAATCTCAGCTTATCAGTATCTCGAAGAGATATGGCAGATTAAAAGCAGTCAGTTCGAACTTGTACTCATCTGTCATTCAAGCACTTCCGAGCCGTACCGCACGAGCATGACTCCCCTTGGACGGAGTCATGGTTGCTGTTTTGTAAATGATGGAAATTTCCCCGAGCTTTTCAGTCCTCTCTGACGGAACTAGCTTATATTTGGAGAGAAGTGAGGCAAGAATGCATTTGAGTACCATTAGTGCAAACCCTTTCCCAATACATTCCCTAGGTCCATGTCCAAAGGCTTGGTAGACAGACGTTTTTAGCTTGTCTTTATCCTCTCCGAGAAATCGCTTCGGTAAGAATTTGTTGGGTCGTTTCCAGTACTCATCACTTCGATGAATCTGATACAAGGCAGCTTGGACGTGCACTCCTTTTGGAATGACAATCTTCGTTCCCATTACTGAGCAATCAATGTCTACTTCAGCAGATCTAAAATCCAAGGAAAAATATTCGATAGTCAGAAGATCAGCCCCAAATTAGTATCAGCACAGTGATTTCCATCAACACATTAATTTACTATAATTGATCATTTAGTCAAGTATAATAACCTACAGCTATAATAATTCTTATTAAAAAAAATTAAGCCCACCTTCCAATAAATGTCGTTTGAGTAGGATAAAGCCTCAGAGCTTCATAAACGCAAGCTTCCAGGAACCTCAGAGACTGGACCCCGGCGTAAGAATTCAACTCATGGAATTTCTCACATTTCCTAATTTCCTTCCGGATTTTCTTCTGGTAGCGGGGATTGTGAGCCAGCAGATGAACCATAAACGCCAGACAGCTACTAGTGGTTTCGTAAGCCGCCTCAAAAATTAAAACCGTATTGGCAACAATAGAGTCGTCGGGAAGGTCATGTGTCGAATGCATTAAATGGTGTAGCAAGTCATTGTAAACCCTGTTAGGATCCACTGGAGCATTTCTCCTCTCAATGACAGCTCTCCTTCCCTCCTCCCACAAAGCCGAGGACGTTACTTTTCCCAAGACATTCAGCAAGGATTGCCACTTCTCCCGTAAAGGCTTGAGAAATGGTGTGAACTCCGGCAGACATAAATACAATCTTAGTAAATACCCATTGGTACTTTTTGAAAACTCTGCCTTCACAGCCTCCAGAAGCTTGTCATTCTTGCAGGTTTGGATATTTGAATCCACACCAAAAGCAGTCCTGCCAATGATGTCCAATGCCAAGTATTGGAAGAGTGGGTAGAAGTCAATTTCATCCGAACACTTATCATGGATCAATCTCATAAAAATGTCTACCCTGGATGCAATACTCTCCAGCATCGCTGATAAATTGTGGGAGGAAAATGCAGGGGCGAGGATCTTCCGCATCTTTTGCCAATCTTCCACAGGTAAGTTCCCAAGCATGAGTTTCCTTTTTGGACAGGGATTAATCCCACCCGGGACCCGGCGGGGACGGTCCAGGAAATTCTTTTTCAGCTTGGTTTGCATAAGCTCAATTATCCCCTTATCCTGAATGAGTATCACTGGCTTTGCCCCCACATAGTAGCCGCAAACGGATCCCAGGCTGAAATAATAACACAAGCACATAAACATACAGTATAATCAAATATCACATTTTTACCATACTATTCTAGAAATATTTTTCCTGGAAATATTTTGAATACTCCGTAGCCTGGCTGTCTCTAGATATTACATTATTACAAATAATCGCAAAATAAATCAGCATAATGTATACATACTGTATGTTGCTCAAAAATAGATAAATACCTCCTGATAAGCCCACTGTCAAATAGGACATTCGGAACGGAGTCATACTCTCTCATATTTCCCGTCAACAAGTTCGGCTCCAAAGAAGGAATCCCATTTCGTTGCAAAATGGTCATCCGCTGTCTCCGGAGCTTAAGCCCTCGGATGGTCAGAGGAATCAACATTCCAATTACAACTGCCCACAAAGTCACCCATAAATTAAACCAACTGTCACACAAGTGACCAACTGCACCGAAGAGTCCCCAACTCATTGTATCTTCCCCCAGAGTTCTTCCCTTTTATAGTTACGAGTAAATATGTACCTATCTATATAAAATTCAGAAATTAAACCCTTCAGTTGCAAAAGAGATTTTAAGAAAATGCGTCCTCCGCCAGTCAAATATTGCTCGACAATACAAAATTTCTAATGACCCAACGGACTTTTATACTAGAACCGTTCGAGCAAATCGGTAATCAAATATTACTGATAAACATATATACGTAAAATATGAAATAGCTATTCACGGTAGTAGTACTCTAGAACAATTAAATAACTAGATTTTATTAATGTAAATATCGGATGCAGTACGAACAGCCAAATGTCATCAATGACTGCAGACAACATTCCAGATGGGAGGGGTTTCGTCCACCTAGATCATGATCATCTATATATGTAAGTAAGGATAGCATCTGATGACAACTCAATTGACACACTCAGCCATGGGAAATAATTTTATACGCATATTTGTAACTAAATACAAATTGTTGTTGTATTCTCTTTCCTTTGTTTCCAATTTAGATACTAACATTTTAATTAGTGTCAACAGACTATAGCACAGACAAAATGTTATTTAGAAGGAAAGCATAAGTGGTGAGGATGAGTCCCGGAATATTATTATTTTCTTATGATACATCCAACTTTCAATTTTCAAGTGTCAGCATACCACTATAGTAGCTAGGAAGTTCGTTGATGATGTGATAGTGCAAAAAAATTGCACTGATATAAATCAGTACTATATATATACAGTGGATACTGTATTTGCATCTATATGGGAATATCCGAACGCCGAACCATGACCATAACCAATTCACAAGTGCAACATGATGCTCATCCTTATGCTTTGCATTAAAACTCCTGAAGCCTCGGACTTGTGACTGGGACGCATGTACGAACACCCATGCTTACTCAATTGTCAATGGAGTGGGATTGCAGAAATCGTTGGAATAACGTTTGTCACGTTTCCAATCTCTCAGGGATTGTTTTTTTATTAAGAGTTGGAGTAATGCATTCAGGGTTATGTGTACGTACTTGCACAATGCAGAAATCTCGTATCTGTGGAAGTGCAATTGTTCATTGCAGCGAACATTCGTGAACTTGTTATTATCTATTATGTAATTATTTAGAAAATTCTGGAGCAAGTACCTTTCAATGCTATTGTAAATAAACACAACCAAACTACAGATAATGCTAGCCAAAAAATAATGCATAGGAAATAGACACTTATTAAAGATTATCAAATGATAACTACCTGTTGATAACAAACAATGTAAAGTTTCTGCCCGAGATTTGAGACCCACAAAATGCATTAGGAATGCAAAAATCCTACATGAATAATAAGAGTGCATTTAAGTAGAGTAAATTCTCGCTGCATAAGGGATAATCCTCTTTTTAAGGACTTTGGGTACAAAAGGATAGGGATTTCTAGTCTCAATTCCCGTGCACATACTTCAAAAGATAATTAACATATAAGGTATAGTGTTTACATGAGACACAATTTTTTTGGACAGGAGTTTACTGTAGTTAATGAAAAGGATTGAGTAGGACATTTATATACATTGATGTTGGGGCAATTGTATCAACTTATGAGAAAATGTTCATATTTATGATACACAAATGAATACTAGAATTTTATACAGTCACTCGATACAAACATTTTTCTATATGAATTGAAGTTAGAATGTCTCTCTGTAACTACATGAAAATATAAATCAACCAGATGCTTTATTTAAAAAACGGATAGATACTCCATGAAGGATTGGTAAAAAAAAGGGGTATTATGCTCAGTGGACTGAAAGGATGGAGGATAAAAAGATGAGTAAAAATCTGATCTCCTATGGGACCAAATTAGCAAGCGAAGTTGAAACCAGAGGTCCGCCTGTCGACTTCAAAGTTGATCTACTCCTAGTACCCAAACCATTGGGAATAAAATTTCTATTGTTTGTGTTCACTGAACAAGAAAAATCCTTGATATTGAATATTATTAAACGATACTAACTCATTAGTCAATCCGGGGTTTGTTCCAGCTCTAATTTGTAAACTAATACATCTAAAATGGGTTAGATTTCCATTGAATCATCAGCAACCCTTGCAGGATTGACTTTCTTGGTTTTACTATGGAATGTACATAATTGCAATTTCGTAACTATGAAGTATGCATGGAGAAGTTACAATGTGCAACTCAAGACTATGACTCAATGTGTAATTGTAAGTATGCAACTTGCACGATTTTATGTAATCTTGACTTATTTCCAAGTATTACTCATCAGTTAGTCAGAAACGAATTTGATATTACAAAACATCGATTTAGTAGCCAAGTATAGATACATATATTTGCTTATTTAATAACTGTCGTGAAAAAAAACCTTCAGTTCTAAGATGTACAATGCTTTCGCGAACCATTCAGTTTTCATTTTGGAGTCACTTATTCTCGTGTCAAGTTTATTATTTTAACTTTGACTGTGTACTAAAAGTAAATACAGGTTGTTAAATTGAAACCAGTCAAAAAGCTAGGAGACTAAAATTCAGATAACTTAGTCAAATAAAATTGTGACTCAACACCCTGATTTATAAAAACAGCTCAAAGTTCTCTCTGCCAACGTACATAGACACTGTATCTATAAGTACATAGTAATTACTACAACTCCGGATTTTGGATCCAGAGTGATAATTACTACCCCAAAGATTCTTGTAGTGAAGACTGATGAAAACTGGCATGGAGATAAATAGCCGAGCTTGCTTGATTACTCATATTGTGCTAATGCCTGATAAATAGCAGCACACTGTGTTTATACCATGGGAGAAAGTCCGACCGGGGAGACTCTCTCCAGTCTAGAATACAAAGAGGGACAGTTAATCTGTACAAGCATGAAGAAACTTGACGTAATCAAGAAGGAAAACCTTTAATTAATTCGAAACCCTCTGACAAATTACCTGCGACCCTAACTCATAGTCTCAGCTTGTGTTAAAGCCCGAAGAGCTTTGCCCATGTCAAGCAAGCAAGCAGTAATGGGGGTCGAAATCCGAGCTAAGTACATATGTAGATATCTGTAGTCTATCTGTATATCTAGCTGGCCTTTGAAAGAATATGTCTTCAAAGTCGGTATAATTCCCTTCAGTGCGTCTATCATATACTTAATTATATAGATACATATGCTCATACATTCATAAGATACAGTATCACACACACACACTCACATGTACACAATAACCTCGAATCAGGAGTATCATCACATAATCCAAGTTCCGCAATTTACATATAAGTTTACGGCAAACATCCATAGCTACACGTATTTTTATCGTCTAGGGCTTTTAAGTCGTTCTTTGATTTTGGATGAAGTTCACCATCTTAAGTTGGTATCTGCTAAGTGCATTCTGTGTCTACGGCAATCTTACAGCCGGGGCTTACAGCAGCATCAAAGTAATAATGAGACTTTAATTGTAAGCGAGCCGACTTTAGAATAATCCTCAGGATTCTCTACATTTGTATAATGCACATGATGTAGATACATTGTACATATTTGAAGAAACCAATAGATAGATATATGCATTTGTATAGTCAAGGGGCTCTGGAAACCAAATTGGTATTAAGTTCTTTATGCTCCCTTCCTCCTTTAGTAGTGTCTACGGCTGGGATATTTGGAACGATGCTTCAGTATCACTGGAGCTTAATGCATTTGTATTCTATTCGGGAAGTAACTTTGCAAGTTCAGATAACTATAGAGACGAAAGAGTTAGTGCTGTCTTTGTAATACCCAATAGAAATCCAATAAGATTTACTGGTATTAGCGATCATGGGTGTATCAAGGGGTTGGATTTTCCAACTTACTCTTTTGGGGTGAAGGTTGAGGCTTCTCTTTCACTGAAATATTTTCTCTTCTCTTTTCCATCTCAATATATACAGTTTTATTAAGTTGGGTGGAGAAGATCAAGAACCCAGAATAAGAGGTTGATAATCGGTGTATTCACATTGATTGGAAGTCCCTTATTATCTAAGGGATTAAGCGAACAGGACCATTTCTTCAATTCCCCGAGTAGTACAGCAGGTCCTCTGTTGAAACAATAAATTTAATTTTAAATATGAAATAGAGTGGGAGTAAATATGAAATATGTCTCTACTCCTATAATATTAATATTTAAATGAAACTAAATTCTCTGTGATTCTTTTGCCAATTTTCTTTCTCACCATGTCTGCACTTCAAATAAGTAAATTGTCCAACTATGTATATATCTACTTCTGGCCTATAACTTGTTTTCGTAAGTCGGATCGCTCGATTATGTACAGACGTCAGCTCTGGGAAAAATAGCATCGGATTTCACTCTGCATCATCTCGCCTCACTGCACACTGTAAATAATTTCAGTACTTGCTTTTACTCCTTGCATTATTCTTTTATGTACTCCAGTAGCAATAGGGCATGGTTTTAGCATACATGAGACCAGAGTGCAAATAGAGCAAAAACAGAAACTGGAATGTTGCTCCCTTCGAATCAGAGAAAAGAAACACGAAAAGGGAAGTTCCCGTCTGAGAATACAAATTGGCCTAGAAATAGAGCCTGTGAATCACCACACACACAGAAAGACAGAGAGAGAGAGAGAGAGATAGAAGCACAAGTTGGGTAGAGGAGAGAAGACTATCATCATAATTATTGGTCCCGTTGTCCCGGTCGGCCCCTTCGTCTCTTTGTCCAAACCGCAGTCAAAGAGATCATAAAAGATAAATGCACCTTTTTAGTACACACTGTGTGCCTTTATCAAGGAACAACTTGATAGGGCTATTTCCTCCTTTCCCCCCGTATATATATAAAGATACGGCTCCTTTCCCCATTTGCGTCCAATACAATATTGTATTCATTAAATGTGTCTTCTCCAGTAGTAATGGAGTAACCCTAATGTCCGGAGTGAAGGAAATGACACGAATTAACTAAATTATAGTATTAACAGTACTTCTAGATTTCAATTGGTCACAATTCGTGGTCTCAAAATACAGGGACATAATGTGCATGAGAGTTAATTTCATTTAACTCTATACATCGACATACATGTGTGAGTCTGTATATGTAGTGTTTGAATCTCCATTTCTGTTTTGCAATAGGATTGCTCATCGGGTGCATATTTTCTGAGCATTGATTTTACTTACCAAGTTTTAGCTTTTAGCATGTAATTAATTGTGTCGGGAGTGAAACGAGCATGAAAAGGGTGTCTGCGGATGACAAGTAAAAATCTAATCAACTCTTGTGTAAAATCTCAGCCAGAATAACCGAGCATTCAAATTTCAAATGTCTCTACAACTATAAATGGAAATGGCTCATGAACGCTCAAGTTAGGACTGACTGATGATTGAGACTAGTTTAGTCGGTGAGATCAAATGATGACGTTCCAATAATTTTTATAGAAATTTGAAACTGTAACACATTTATTTGTATACTGTAATTACACACTGTACACAATTCCAAGCTCCAAGTTATACTTAAGTAGATGTGCACATTATGACAGGCAAATATTGTGGGGAGTCATTCAAAAATCATACTATTTCATGACTATGTTATTTTTGAAGGTCTGTTCCAAAAGGACTGTAATGTAATTTCTAATGTAAAAATGAGATGAGCTATGAGCTAGCAGAGTAGAAGCCTCCATCAGAAAGTTTCTGTTTGTAATTATATATGTTGGGAGGTTTTGGGTAAAAATGGGTGAAAAATCTCTGGAAGATACGAACCCATGAGAGATTTTGGTGTGGTGGGGCGCGTCGGGAGTTTTTATCATGTGGAGATAAATAAAAGGCAGTGGGACAGCGTTTTGTTCACGACACGCGACCACGGACTAAGTCATCGGGGAGAGTGTTTACAGTCGAATAACCTCGTGCACATTGCACCGTGTGGTAGTTCCTTGTATCTTGTAACTAAGAGCATCACATACACACGAAACAATAATACCAATGTTTCCTTTCATATATCTATAGATACAACAAGGGAATCCGAGATGAAGTTCATTCATACCGTACCATTCATTCATTCATTACCATGCATACATGTCCAATCCACATTTCCGTCCCTATTCACGGCCCTCTGCCTCCTTACATCTTACTAATGATTTCTATACACAGACCCAGAGCAGTACACCCCAAAATAGGAACCGGGTTGGAACGCTTTCCGTACTTTCAAGGATAATGTCATACTTGGGATTGTAATAGTGGCTAAGATCATCAGTTTAACATTGGATGTTGGAATGGATTGCATACCCTTTTGTAATCATATGCAGTGGCGATTTACGGACCATTGGTTCTCCCTTGGTTCTTGAATTTAGCAAAACTGTCAGGATGAATCATTTTCTTGTGGTATACTTCCTACAAAATCTGTCCTACAGCTATTTCCCCTAGAAGTGATTCATGCGTATGAAATCACTCTAAAATTTAAAAAAAAATTAATCCTTAAATTCAATTTTTTATAAAAAATACAAATTTAGCTCAGGAAAAAATTCTGAAGGTTATGCTTTACAAAAGCTGAGCCTGGGAAAATTTTTACAAGCCGATGAGATCCAAAGTTATTGTTCCTAATCCTTGATTCTGGCTAATCCTCATCCATCAAAATACTTAAGAGCAACATCCGTGGACTGACGTCTACATTTAGTTACGGAAAAATACTTACAGCTGTAACCAAGTTAAGCACTCGATTCACATAGTTATATATAAATACTTGAATCGGAAATGATTATAATTTTTGAAAATAAAATCCTAAATGATGGAACAAAAGGACCTCAGACCTTACGCTCTAACGAGGCAGATGACGAATGAGCGCTTAGAATAGCATAGACATCAGTTTTGCCGTCCACTCTGTCACACTAACGACTCGTTGACATTCGCCAAGTGATGGATGGGGACAATTCTCTCCTTATTTTTTCATACCCCAACATCCTCATAACTTAATAGAGGTTAAGGTCGGAGGATTCCAAATTGAAATTCACACTTGGCTTCCCACTGTGCTTACATTTAGACTCACAGACCCTATGCTGGCGGGCGCAACAGTTTATGGAAAAATTTCAATAAAAAGGGCTCAAAACTTATCAAATTTCAGGGGAACAATTTCCCAGTGCACCTCCGATAGGGCTTTTTGAAAGGAATACAAGCGGATTAGGATACGTCATCCTTGTACCCCCATACATATAGCTTGAACCCAATCAGAAGGCCGGCCATTGTATTGAGTAGGATTTAAAGCCTGGAACCATCTCATAAAATACTAAAATAAGTTTCATATTTCCTTTTTGCCTTTGTGAGCAGCGGAAGAGCGATTTAATGTTACTCATATATCAGACCAACCTTGGACTGATAAAATACAATCATAATTTAGACTGTTGCAGTTGCAATAATTATTTTAATCACATCACCTGCACGCTATACGTCCCTTCTAGTAATCAGGAGTAGTAGGGTGCGGGTGCATAACTTCCCTATTAAATGTGCATATGAGCTAATGATAAGGGTTTGTGGACTTTGGAAGGACTCGTTCCAAAGATAATTAACTTAGGGGTACGTACAGTTGCTGACTCATTGTAAATTCCTGTATTAAAATATGATCTGGAGCCTCATTAGTTGAACCTCGAGTAAAGTTAGAGAAATATTACAGTAACCACAATAAGGTTGAGTGTATCATTTGAGAAATGATGGGAACATTACAAACGAACCCTTTCCTCTTGCAGTGGGTGACTCGCGGAGTATCTTCACAGAGGAAGATTTACCATCAGCCGTCAAGGTTTACAACCAATAAAACCGCACTAATCACCAGCAGACTCAATGGAAATGAATGTGTGGTACATTAATATGCAAGGCAAGCAGGAAGGTTATTGGTATTGGGAGACAGGAGGAAATGTGGAAGTAGCTTTTACCTTCCAAAATCTTTCCCTCCAGCTTGGAAGCTCCAGGGTATAACTTTCTCAAAAAGAATAACCCATTTATATATAATCGCATATAGGGACATTATATATGTGGACCCTACCATTGAATTAATTTCATACCAAAATATCCATATGTATTCTATGTGCGTAGGCGTGTGCTTCTCCTTACTCCCAATCAATATGTATTTGTATATGCTGGCTCCTATAGGTAATTACATATGTATGTATCTATATGTACCATATATGTATCTATGTATGTACAGACCCAGAGTAGGGAGTTGTCTTCGTTGAAAGTTAAAGCCCTCCACACACGGAAATACTCGGAGTAATGATTAACCCAATTATATGGCTCTAGTAACTTCATCTCGATGATACGAAACTTAATTACGAATTCACATCATTAATTCTGCAATGCAATGTTGTAATCTTGCTTAGGAAGTCTTCTCCACGAGCCCGACTGGAGCAGCGTCTGTTCCTTGTGCTCATTCTGCCTCAGGTACTGTCGTCCGCCTCTTAGCAAAGAGAATTATAATCTGCTACTTTATCTCAACCAAATATACAAGTCCTTTGCTTCCTCATCCCCCGCTCTTTCCTCGTAGCCTGTATGTAAGTACGTACATACATATTATAGCCTACATCCTTATGACCACACATCTTCAAATAATTTCACTCTCCAATAAGTTAGTATAGTATTGTGAACATCTGTAGAATATTGTGCTAAAGAAAGGATGCTAAAATCTTCATGTGTTTATCCTTCTGTAGGTAATAATTTCAAGTGCCTGTCTTTGATTCCTACTTAACTTGTGTAATTGCTGAGCAAAGGTTAAGATTTAATTTAATTAGTCCTGAAAAGTTCTTCCCCCTTTTTGTACAGTGGGGTTCCTGCGGTCGGGAGGTTTTGTCATGTAAAGGGTTCCATTATCCATCAAGCCATAGATATACATAGGTGGTAAATAATGACCACGGACTTTTTCTGTGTACTCTAACTTTACGTGACTTAATTCCCACATGAAGATTTGTGTGGTGTTATAACGTTCCAGCAACTTTCCCGATATATTTCTCTACTCTCTCTCTCTCTGTCTCTCTCTCTCTCTATCTCTAAAAGCCCCCGAAAAAAATGGATTATTTTTTCAGCTTCCGATAGATCCTTATCTGTTTTCTCTATTTCAAATTCCATGTACATGGAACATTGAAAGGATTGGGAAGCTCTGAATGGAACTCAGTGTTGATTGCTCGGGAAGGAAAATGAAGCTACATGTAGTTTGGACAGAATGTGCCAGCGGGGCTATGATTTCCTTCGATACAAGAATATCAAGCATGACCAAACACCCGCACAGAAAATCCTATCGCTTTGGGAAAAGCGCACTGAGAGTACAGACATTTTCAGATTTCAACAAGAGAGGAAAAAGAAGTGAGAGAAAAAAAGAGAGAGAGAGAGAGAGAAAGCGATTGTGATGCGAATAGAAGAGCATTAGAAAAAAAGAAGAGTCATATTTTCTGCAAGTTAGATTCATCGGGAAATTGCAATATCATCT
Source organism: Allacma fusca (assembly GCA_947179485.1). Lineage (NCBI taxonomy): Eukaryota > Metazoa > Arthropoda > Collembola > Symphypleona > Sminthuridae > Allacma > Allacma fusca. The sequence continues at coordinate 15,531,052 of OX359247.1, forward strand.
GGCTCCAAACTCCAACAACGTTCACTTCAGATTTAGACTGTTCTGAGAAATGAAGCAATTGTAGGAAAGTTGGAGCAGTGGAACAGATGTGCAACATTTCAGGGGGGAAAAGCTCGAAGGAATTTTTCTTCCTCTCACTCTCTTTATTCTCTCTCTCTCTTTCTCTCTCTCTCTCTCTCTCTTTTCTCCCTCACTCTCCTTCTCTCCTCCACTTCCTTACCCTAACTTACGACGAGGACTACGAGAGCATGGGAAACCCTGAGATTACGTGGTGAGGATGAGACTTGGGAAAAAAAGGAAGAAAGTAACGGGATGCAATGTCTCCCTAAGTATTTTCTCTACACATACTTTCCTACTGTCACAGAGTGAAAGCCTTGTTGGTTGGATGGAGGAGTCCCCGTTGATACTGCAACACCCCGTGTAATTTCTCTTGCTCTCTTCCTATGACAATCTTGTAAATGCTTGTAGACCCTCGAAAAAATATATTTTTATGCTTATTTTACTTCCCTATCTCCACACACTCCTCTATATAATTATACGACGTGTATGTATATCCATCTATAGATACTTTACTCTCCTTTATAAAACAGACGTTGGAAAACATACAAAAAATTCCCAGAGAGTTCAAGTCCAAACTGCATCCACCATATGAAAAACAAAGGCTCTCGTATAAGAATAGCCGTACCTTTTAGGCCCGGAAGGAGGGAAAGTAATATGCACACTCACTCCATCCCACACCATCTATCCTCCCTCTTATATGTGGAGAAAATGATCTTTTTGACCACGGAGATAATCTAATCTGGGAACGACATGGGAAATGAATTTTTCCGTCTTTTTGCCTTTTGGGCTTGGGGAAATAATTAAATTAACGTTTGTGTTTTGTCCGGATAAAGCTCTTCCCTCGGAACGTGTACCTAAAAGACAGGATCGCTTATTGCCACTGTAATAAGCGTTCCAGAGACAATTCTGTCCGCCTACCTAAAGATTTCCCTCTCCTTGATTGTTACTTTCAGTTACGGCTAATAAGTTTAGCTATTGCCTCTCTCCCGGACCAGGCTCGTTGAGTCAACCCTTCTCATTTTATTGTTTCTGGGACTTGGTATTTTAGAGAGTAGTTTTGTTGTAATTTTTTCCTACACTCACTCCTCTCACAGTCCTTAGAAACTTTTGTAGTTGGGAATAGATAGGGCGTCTCCGGATTCGATCCTAAATGGAGGGAGGGCGGGGAGGGAAAAAATACAGAAGCAATTTTAAAAATTCATTAAATGAGCAAATTAAAACAGAAAAGTGCACAAACCGCTTGTTTTTTTTGACTTGTGGTGGTGGTCTTGGCCGTGTGAGCAGGAGCATGGTTGGAGATGAGATGAGACACTGTATATGAGAGCTACTACATATAGATACAGGCATATATCTTTTAGTTACTAGCCCTTTGGAAGCAAGTCAGTTCCTTGCCTTTTACTGCGGGGAGGGATGTGTTTTCTCAGGAGAAAACGTGTCATTTTCATCCCTTCTTCCCCCAAAACTTTCGCACTTGCACCAATAAATTATTTACACGTTTCAACTCTTCATTCATTAGGTGTGAGTGTGATACCATATGCTATCCTTCTAGGTATTTTTCTTGGGTTGGAGAATCCAAGGAATTTTTATACCTATGTACTTGGATCTCTGTAAAAGAAAAACAATAACGCAGCTATAAAAACACAAAAACATTCTCAAGATAAAGTAGTTTATTTTTTAATACCTTCACAATTCAAATCTCTTTAAAAAATTTAAATTAAAAGTGAAATTAAATTTGATAATGTCATTAGCGTATCTAGTAGATACTTGTAACTTTACAAAGTAGACAGATACAAGGTACAAAAGGAAAGTAATTAGCAAGATATCAATATAGTACAGGAATGTTCTACACAAATGTAAATGTAACGGTGGCCCTTCCCTTGTTTGTTGGAAGTTTGTTATGATAATAGCTCCTCAGATACAAAAAAAAATCCTCCAGCAGAGAACCCTCTCCTGTTTACAAGCTTGGGTGTAGGAGGAGTGATCCCACATTAGAAATGAGAGAGATGCAAGTTGCTTCCGCGTCATGGTTGACTGAAGGACCACAATATCTGTAAATAATGTGCACCCTATAGGAATGAATTCAACTCCCTTTATTTGGCTCTTAATGGCATCGCTATCAATAATTCCGGTAAAGTTCGTGATTTGACTCAGCAAAAATACCACTTGGTGAAAGAGCTCCCGTGCTCCTTTCACTCCTCCACATTTCAAAACTACAAGGAGTGAAGGATAAGAGAGGAAATCTCCCTCTGTGTATGCTCCCTTTGAGACTCACTCATCCCACTGGATTTTCCCCGGTTTAACATCAAACTAACACTGGGGAAAAAAATGGGGAAAAAAATTCGATTGAGATTGTATGTATTTCCGCTCTGGTATTTTTTTCCCTCACAAATAGTAAAACTCAAGCACTTTACCTCCTTATGTGCATTAGCTCCATGGCACAAAGCACTTTTCCCATTAAAACTACTTATCTCCCTTGTAGGTTAATAAAGGGCGGGATGAATAGATGAGCATGAGTATCTATCTGGAGCCTCTAATGAAAAGACATGCTAATAATGGGGAATGAATAACAAAATTGTGTAATGGAATTTACCTTTGGCAATTCCTTCGAATATCTCCGTAGGTACTTATACTTTCTATTTTCTTTAGCAACTCCCTCACACTACAGTATTACAATGAGGTCTCCATAGAAGGGGCTCATGTTTACCCACATTAAGCATATCAGGTTTTGAGCTTACGCCAACTCAAGGGTGAGTGTTGGGACTCCCAAGTGTCTGGGAAGTAGGAAGGAGCAGGAGGAGGAGGAGGAGGATATACTGTAAGGAGGCTAAGGAAACGGAAGCCACTCCGTATATCATGTAGTATCATCAAGTGTTGGATTTATACTGCAATAAAGGAAGAAGATGCTCTGCGAATTTCCATCCATTTCACCTAATTAGAAGCGTGAGAAAGTGGTCGGGGCTTGGAGTTGTGCAAGCGTGTAATTACACCTTTTGAGTCGGAGTCAAGAAAGTGGTTTCCAGCCTGAGAATTTACATACAAAGGGAACTTATGCATGTCGGAGCCTTCCGTAATTACTTATTGTTAGATCCATGCACTCATAATGTAAGGACAAACAGATATAGGATCTTTGCTCTGCTATTTTTCATTTGTATTTAGGAACATACATGGGAAGCTATGTACATGTGTCTAATTAATTACAAGCGTATACAATAATGTTATTTCCACATGTTTTTCAAGACAGTCTCCGTTCGCAAACAATGGAGAGCTGTTTCTTTTTAAAAAAATATGAAATCTTAATGGAAGCTGACCAAGGCTCCATTATTTACAGAGTGGAGGCTGGGTTGGAAGTTGGGGGAGAAATGATGAGTCTCTGTTTGAGATAAACTAAAGCAGTTGTAAATCTAAGAACAGTTTCCCCCGTTTGTTTACTGTGAGGAGAGGAAGACTAAGCAGGTATAAAAGGATCTGTTGAGGGTAGTTGGAGTGAATAAAATCTCTATTAAACTTTGTCTACTGTGACTTAAAAAGTTGAGCAAGATATTTAAAGATTTGAAAAGAATATAGGAGTTGGAATCAGAGACGGGAAGTGGGAAAAACTTAAATGGATTTCTTTCGTCAGAACTTTAACTCCCTCCACAAATACATATGTATGTATGTACATATACATATAGGGACAGACTTATACATGGTTTGTTAGAATCTTGGGTTAGTGGTATACGCTCTGTTAGGTACCCCTACTCTGTGTATCTTTACTCTTAAGGGGCTGCATTAGACTAACTGTATATAAGCATATGGATATATGTATATAGTATAGGACCAATAGCATTTTATGTCTTGGTACTTTCTCAAAGTTGTGTCTCTGTGCATACGGAGGGTTGGACTGAGACAGGCGAATTTTCCTATTCTCTTCCATTAGCAAGTCCCAGCTCCGTTGAGCTGTTGAACGGCAAAAGAAAGATACAATCTCCTTGCGTTACTCTATTACTGAACCGTGATGGATGATTTCACTTTTAACACTTACTCAACCCCATCTAAGAATAAATTGAAACTTCCCTTCTCTCTCGCCCCCTCTCCAGCACTACAAGCTTGCTGTATCCATGTCTTGGCATACTTTTACAGTATAAAGGAGAATCTCAGAATGATTTTTGTTCCAAGTCCAAGGGGGTGAGGAAAAACTAAAATCATAATAAAATGACAACTCAATTACTGAAAAGTTAAGGTTGTGTGTTTTGAAATGTTGTTATTTCTCCTTGCAGGATTTTTTTCTCAAAATATAAATTGACAATAGGGAAGATATTCGTTTGAGCTCTATACAATATCATACTATTCTATTTCCAGCTGCAGAGGAATACAATTCAGTTAAATTTAATTGTACGCAGACTGTTGGTTTAACATTGTATTGAGTATTTAATTGTAACTTGGAGAAAAAAAATCCAACTGAAAATTGGGAGTGTTCCTGTGTAAACAAATTACGAAGGAAATGTCCATTTCCTCAAGAGGGACCTTAATTAAGAACTTTAGCGCTGAGGAGACAGAGATTTTTAGCTTGTTGAAGCAAAAGTCTGGAGAAAGCTTCGAAGAAAGTTGTACATGGGGAATTGATACATCCCTTCCAAGTAGGACCGATTTAGGTAATGCTCAACATGGGAGAAAGGAGGCGAGGACGGAAGCAATCCTCGTCAACGACATGATGGCCTCAGTGCTGAGCGAGTGGGAAAAAGAAAGGGATGGAGAAAAAAAAAGAATAAGAAAGTAAACAGGCCGGAGTGCTTTCACTCCTCCACCTCATCCCACCACACTACATACTCCACACTGCCACTTTAAGTGAGAATTTACACCCGAGGAAGGTTTATTTATTTTGCACAATGATTGTCAATGGCAATGATATAGTGGAGTTTACAGTCGTAGAAAGAAATCCAATCTGAGATAAACTTTTCGAAATCACTGTGTTCCGGACGTGGGAAAAAGATTTAAGATTTAATCAGGTGTCAAGTCTCGGAGAAAGGGTGTGGGATCCTTTGTAACCATTTCCACAAATGCATACAGAGATACGGGCCTCCGTACCTACACTAAAAATTCAATTGTATTGCATCTTCAAGTCTACTGTATATCTACAACGCGGGCTCCTCACTTATTCCCAACTTTATTTTCCCGGAAATTTTCATCCCTCCAAAACTTTAACTATTCCATCTGATTTTTAACTTCTCACTTCTCACCTGCCAGCCCTCCCCGATCTATTTCCCTTACATAGTATGGAGATAGCATAATATAGATAATGTAGATATGTACATACAACCAAACTCCGTCTGTCACTCTCACTAAAAGTGCTCTTACTGCAAAAGTCAATTCAACTATTGGGGAAGTTCCGTGAGCTCTCCGATTAGCCTGAAATTTATTAGTTCCAGAATTATTACAAAAGTTTGAAAAGTTATTCCAAGGAATTCCATTATCCGATTATGACAAGTCTGACCTCCAGACACTTATCACGTGAAAATCAATTAGCGTAGGGGGACCACCTTGCCCATAAATTAGATATGTCATTGTAGCCAATTCTATTTGGAAGACGGTCCCTGCCAGCTCTAATTTTTCCTCCTAATAAATCAAAAACGGAGAGGAAATTGAATCAAGGGTTACTAATCCTGAATGCTGAATAATTAACCCTGAAGTTTAACGGTGAGTAATAATGCTAGAGTCCTAGTGTCAGCTCGGGGTTTTTTCAAAATTACTCCTGGAGAAGTGTTCTAGGAATTATGGAATGTGTGATAAAGGGAAGGGAAAGGGTTAAAAATGTGGGAAGATTGAGAAAATCCTGGGAATTTATATGTATCTATGTATGTACATACAGACGTAGATACATATGTATGTGAATAAAAAAGGAGGAAGGTTTGAAAAATGTGTAAAATCCAGATCTTAAATGAAGGGCACATTTGTGGGATTGATTGAAACTGCCAGGTCGGATTGTCGGGAAGGAGTTACTGATGGATAGTTACATAATCGCAGGGGTAATGCAGAATGTGCCTGGAATGGGAACTACTCCCTTCAAGGATAATACTCCCTGCAGTCTGGCCTTCTTGGGAAATAAGCGCGTAATCTTGGAGTAACAACAGCCATATATAAGTGTCATCACCTGATTGATTTTATGCGTCAAGGAAAAAATTGTTCACATTACTACACATTGCTCCGACACAGTAGTAGATAGTAGTACCTTCCGTACCTACAGGATTTGAGGGTGTAGCTCGTAAGTATATTTACTCAAGGTGGGATTTCTTGGAGCATCACTGTCAAGGCAAATTGCAAGGTTGCAAGTAATAAATAGGCAAGGATGAGATCCGGGTGATGAGTGGGATGATGCAGCTTTCCAGGTGGTACTTCCTTATCTCGGGCTGTTCCTCTGTCATGTAAGACTACATTAGAGTGCATAGAGAGCCTAAATCCGCTGAAGGGTTCGGTGCTTATCGGGTTATTCCAAAGATTTGGCCTGTGTGTGTATACACCGGGCATAATTGCCTCGAGATAAGCGTCCCCGTTCTTACACCGGATGTTTCATCCTCTTGTAATGTTTAAAGATGGATTTCACCGGTTTGGGGTAATATTGTTAAGAATTAATCATGTTCTCATGTTTTTCTCGGCTGCAGCTACTATACTCTGAGAGCATGTCCCATGTATAAAAAAAAAGCGTATGTCTTTAGATCCATGGATTTATTTTGGGAAAGGTGAGGAAATGCACATGACAGGGTAGGGTGGCGAAGGGATGGAAATGGGAAGTTAAGGTCTGGGATGAATACATATAGACAGAGGGTCCCAGGGGTACTCACTTAATGGCAACCACTTAGGGATGGAGAACTTTCGGACTTTTCCATCACAATTTTCCCTGTCATTTCCTATCAACATGTTCACCCTGCTCTCCATCATGATTGATGCGATTTTGACCGAAAAATTCTTCTTCCAGTCTCTCTTGGAATGTCACTTTGCTCCTTGGCCGTGCCTTCCAGGAGGATCTCCCACTTGATCTTATATTTTTGGATCATCTTACCAAAGTATTAGGATACGTTCTGATACCTCTGGGTAGCGATTTACTAGCGAGGCTTATGTACTGATAGATTTCCAATTCCTGCAGAGGATTCCAGTAACCAGATCTGCATATGCACTTTATACACAGCGTAATCCTGTATATCTATACGTGCATTCCCCAGTGGTTAGCTTCAGTTATACATACATGCTAAGGCTACTCTATATCCGTAGATACTTAGCTCATAAACACATATGGACTTGCTTTGAGACTGAACTTAAAATTTGAGCAATCTTATGAGGAGGAGGTTTCGCAATACATTTTCTTCTGTAGCAAATACATATGTGTAGCACTCAACCTTGTTATTGTATGCACGTCCATATGGAGTAGCGTAGTTCAATATAAGAATGCCTACTTGCACAATTTATCTGTCCGATCAACCTTAGTATTACTTTTACGCTGGCTTAGCCCTGGATAACAATCAAAAGCATGAGGAATCCCTGATAATGCTATGGAACGATGTGAACATTACTGTTAGAAGCATTTGATGATGAGACGAACATGATAATGTAGCCAGTAGCTAGAATTTCCCGTCGGAGTCAGCCTCAATGAACTTAATGCCTTTTTCATGGACCAATTACATTTGTCTCACGTCTTATTAAATTACCATCAAGATTATTTCAGGATGGGGGTAATTACACATCTCTGCCGTAGGATTTACGAGCGGGCAATCTGCCGCAAGATTTGATTGATTTTTCACAGCTGTAAAAATTGCTGAGTGGTCATTTGTAAGAACGGTCTAATTACATAGGAATGCATGGCTTTTGCTTGGAATTTAATTGATTTTGGATCTATAATATAGTACATTTTAAACCCTTCAGGTATCTATATATGTCCAGGGTTCTACAAATCTTGGTTTCCGAAGGCAATTTCAATGCTTTACTACATAATCGTCCCCAGTAGACTCTCTCACAGCCATGATTGTAGGTTGAGATTGAATTGAATTCGTTGATGTAATCACTCTAAAAAGGGCAGGGAGTACTACTACATGGGAATTTCATTGGAAACATGTGGTGCACTACAGGATTCTTCGCCTTGCTGGTGATTGAGATTGAGGCCCAAAGGAAGATACAAGTTACATAAAACCTCCAGGCTTGAAATCAACACTAAACATTATACGTGCTTTACTCCAAGCCGGTCTCGTTACGTGATATGAAGGAAAGTCCGCACATATCATGAAGCACAGTATCCCGGGGGTTGATACATACACACAGAATAAGCCATAAGTACGGCTCAAAGTTGATGAAGACGACATATCGGTGGAAGTAAACTATGTGACACAAGTAGTGAAGCAGGAATTGAAGACCAAATTGGAATGAGCAGTCAGTTGGCAGGGACACTAAATCCCGATCCCAGATGCGCTTGACACTTTTGGATAATGCTACATTTTTTCTCCACACGTTCCCTCCACTTAATTTTGACCAAACAGCCTTCCCGCTACTGTTACTAACAATAAATTTACGTTGATACTTTAAATCCACCGTGTAATACTTCATACTCAATTTCCAAATTTCCCTTATCAAGTGTGTAACTCATACACATTCTATGTATGTATATTTTGGAGTTAGTCTCCAAAGAATTTTTTTTTCCAAAGGAGAGATTCTTTTGAGAAAAAAGGAAAACTTTGAAAATCAGTATTACCCAGGGATGGGAGAAACTTTTGTGGGGAAAATTTGCAATTGACTCAAAGAGTTGTGAGTTTCATGTACAAAGGTACTATGTATATATACAGATATATCCACCCAAGGAACAAATTCTTTTGAGGGAAGGAAAGAGGCAAATATGGTAAGATTACACCAAGTTTTGCACAGATTGAGCCATTTTTATTACCAACTTTTGAAAAACTTTCCAAGTATGAATGCACCCTTGAACCTTATCCATCATTTTATACAAATTCTTCCCATATTCCTGCATACCTTACATACGTACAGTTACATATGACTTCCATGTATTGATACGGAGCGAATAAATGGAAACCTAACTTTCTGGAGTATCTATTGCAAATGAATACCAAATCTCAGTACGGATCAAATTTTTTAAGTTTTCGTTCCCTAATATATTTTTGTGAGCTACAATAATCCCCAGAAAGTAGACCTTGGTACGTAAAAGTTACCTTCTATTAATGATCGCCAGAAAATACAATTTCGGTAATCAATTCTCATATAATGAAGGATCTACATATCTGTATATGAAGATAAATGTAAGAAACTTACGGCCTGGACATGGGACTTAATTAATTAAATTAAGAATTTCCACTCCTCTCCCCGCCCTAATGACTTCATGACTAAAAGCTGGGAGTAATTTGCGAGGCATGTGTAAATTCTGGAACGGAAGCTGGAAACCCCAGTATTTCCATGTAAACTGGAGCTGTCTTGGGGTTAATTTTTAATATATTTACTAATGCAGTGAATGCTTCATGAATGTTTTGCTCAACAAAAGCAGATGCACAATTAGGTACACATTTAACTTACATTAGAGTATATAAACAAGGACAACAACAACAAGCTCCCAAAGAATTTTCAAAGGATCAAAAGTCCGTTCAAACAAGTGTACTCAAATCAGGGCTTAATTCGTTAAAAGTGGAGTGTTGAAGTCTTGTTACGTAAAGCTGTTCCTTCTTGTTTGTAGTGTCTTTCTCTCCTTCTAAGATATAGATATACATAATGTCCTCCCACTCACTCCTTTCAGAAGTTCCTTGATCTTTGTGCAGATTGCAAAAGAGCTCTAAACGCTTCGTATAAATGTGGGATGATGATGATGGTAAAGGAGACGAGTAGCGAGGAGTAAAGCAGAGAGACATAACTCATAATTTTAAAAACGGCTCTCCCAGCTGAGTGAGAAGAAAGCATCCACAAAGACAACTGTCTTGCTGAATGAAATCTGACTTTAGTTTCCAAGCAGGCGTTCCCATGTACATGTTTCATCCTTAAGTGCTCATTTCTTCGGAACATTACAACACACAGGCTCTAATGCATATGCAAAGTGGGATTTTCGGGATGTTGTCTCTCTATCCCTATGTCATGGACGTATAGACTTTTAGTACAGGCCCATGCATAGGGACAAGAGTCAAGGAAATTCAAGGAATACATACATAGAAGCTAAACCTTAACTTCAACACAAATATTAGCATATGTACGCTCCCTCAACTTAACTCACACTCTCTTTTTGCTTTCGCAGCCATTAACATGGAAATAAGTGATTCTCTTCAAAGGTTATATCTCCTTTTTGTCTCCATTGAATTTTCTTATGCCTGCCGTACTCAAGTACTCGAATTCAATTTCCATGTAAAAAATGTGAGTCCTCTATATTTTGTTACACATGAGCCGTGCCTAGATATATGTACATATATGTATACATTACGTATGTATGTATCTACTACACATATAAAAAGTTAAACCTTCAATTCTACGTGCTTTCTCTAGTGACGGCTTTTGTATAAATACATTCCAACTCAGTCTCGTAATTCATTCTTGAGCTCTTGGTTGTCCCCATATGTACATAACATTGTAGACATACAGGAAGCTCCAGCTCACTCAGCCTTTCTCCTTCAATTCTTGAAACATCCCTGGAGTCGAGTGTGGAGCTCAAGAGAGCTCTCACTAATTCATTTATGTTCATTGCCTCTTGAATTATGTGGTTTGGTAAACATGCCCAAATCTATTTCAATCTAAATGGATTTTATTTATAATTATCATTTCCTCCATTGTGAGGCCCTCTCGGAGTCTCGGATATTAAAAGCGAGTGTTGAGGCTTGGGGTGGGAAATGTAATGACCTGAGAAGGAAAAAATCACTATGACAGTCCTACAAAAAGTACAGTTTCTAAGAACAAACGTTCAAACTGGGCGTTGGAGGAGTTTTATTTCCATTGCACCCTGCATTGACAATTAATCACGCATCTTTCTCTGTAAGGTTCACAATCAGAGAGAGAGAGAGAGAGAGAGGGGGATTGTTGTTTCATTTTCTCCGGGGGTGAGAAAATAATTCGACTTTTGATTGCATTTTTCAGCCTCGAATACTAAATGTGAGTCTCACTCATCCCAACAACATTTTCCTTCTCTCTTTCACTTTGCTTCCTTGGAAATTATACAAGACCTTGTGCATGTCAAATTTATCATGGAATGATAAGCTCATGTTTCGGGAAATTTGGGGTGGATTGAGGTTGGGAGTGGAGGAGAAAGATGAGGTCCGTCATTTCAGAATGAACATTTCGTAATTGTTTGGCACAGGGGACATGATCCATGAGGAGCGGAGGGATCATGCAGGGAATGTTCTCTCACTCTGTCTCGCAGACAAACTTGAACTTGCCCTGACGAAAATTAATGATGAATTGTTAATTAGTTGCTAAGGATCTTAAGTAGAAATTCATGTCGACGCTCATGCGACCTGAGCAGTTCAGGAACTGTTGGGAAATAAACGGAAGGTTTCAGGATTTTTTAAAGCTTATGTGATCAAGTACCTAGACCTACAAAATGTATGTATGGGTCTATGTAATTATATCTACCCATGGATATGGTAACTATAGATATATCTACATGTATAAATCCAGGTATACTCAAAGGGAAAGGAATTTAGTCTCAAAATGCACCAACGAAACAACAAAACATTGCTCATGAAGCTCATATGCAGTATCATTGACAACAACAAAGAATATTCGGGATTGTCCTGGAGTACAAAAGGGACAAGGTAAATGAAGTTGGGAGACAGAGTCAGAGATTGGAAATGAATGGGAGATCTTTGGAAAAGGGAAAAAATGAGTTTTATTCCCTCGTGGTAGTGAAGTCGGGTTGAACTTGAGATAGAGTCAACCCTGGAATTAATTCTTAGGCGTCCGTCAACGTCCTCAAGTCATATGTCAAGTGTCTGGAAGCCATCTGGAAGGAAAATGCTTACCCCTTAAGCTATGCTAATAAGTGCAACAAAGGACAGCCCAAGACATTTCTCGCTCTCAATCTCAAAGATTTCCTCCAGTCCGGGAGCTATATATGAGCGAGCAGAGCGTGGAGCGGAGAGAAAGCAAGAAGAATGGAAGAATGATAGGTTCAGGAGGGATAGATTTTGCTCATTCATTTCTGTCAAGCTCAAATTAAATTCGCACCCTCGTCTCAAACATTTAAGGATATACTTAACGTTAAAATCATTATTTCCCTATGAGTAATTCGTCCCTCATCATTTTAATATTATTTTTCTAGAACATCAATAACTATTCTTATTCCTAAGATTTCTAAACCCCCCCCCAATTATTTTGAAACCTGACATACAAATTATCAGTACCTTCCAATTTATTACTTTTTCCAACGATTCCTTCCAACTCATTTGCTAAAAGCTCCTAGGAAAGGCATTTATTTACACTCTATCTAAACTCTAGCAATTAAAAAACATTTGCTCCGCCTAGCTTTCTCCCGAATTAGTACATATGTATCCACATGTAAATAAATAATTACATTTTAAATTGTCATTGGGTTGATGACCATTACAGAGGCAATAATTATTACTAAATACAAAATTTATTACCCAATTCTCATTTAATTACAGCACAAAAAGGTTTGGGTCAATCAGTGACGTCGAGTGTGAGCATAAATATTATTTCCGTACTTCCTGCTCGAATTAACTCATTACAGCCAAAATTGAAACTATTAAAAATTAAAGGCTTCAAATGGTTGCATTGGCTAATTGATTAAAGCTATAGGATTAGCTATTGCTAGTATATATGTACCTAATTGGGAATATGAGCTAGCTATAAATTGTATGAACGATCACTTTTAAAATTTTAAACTTGAAACTTCAGCCACCAATAAAATTAAGTTTTTATTGCAAAGGGAAGTAAACTGAGATATATTTAGCCAAGTTATTTCCGTACAAATATGCATGTACATATATATTTTGGTTAAATATATGTACGTTGTACGAATTTAGATTGGTATTTGAGGTAATTAGGGAACCTTGGATTTTTTAAAGATCACTTTTCCGCTCAATCAATGAATGTGTTGACTTTTTGACCCCCTCATTTATCAGGGGAGGGCTGGGATATGCACATGTGGGGATTTTATAGGAACTCTCCCTATTTTCCGGTACTCTCCTATTGGCATGTAAGAAATCAGTAGAGCTCTGGGCTGCTCATGTGACCAGAGAATCTTGAAATATGTAGTGAGTCCAACATGTTCAAACATTCACCCTTCTGCACTGCCATAAATTGTCCTCCTCTCCCGGCTGTCTCCTCTTGTTTTTCTTTCCCCAGTAACCAGTCACCACTTGAGCAGCAAGGCGGACTCCCATAAATCAGCACACATGTGTGAGCCACACAAACTGCTAATACACTAACTCCTAGTGGGCCCAGTTCAGTAGCTACATGTAAATGTACTCTCAAGTAGATATATTCTTTCCCTTGAATTTTTTCCCCAAGTAACAAGTGCTATGTCATATGTATTGACTCCCTCCTTGTTCCAACAATATCACCTTGTAAAGAAACAATTTTATTGGAGGGCAATTATTATGATTTGAAAATCTGATGCTAATAATTTACTACTCCGATAATTCCTTATCCGAACACAAAAATAAGTAATTGGAAAAATACTATATAACTAAACTTAAATCACAAAATAACGTATGTAACAATTTTTATGCCATTGTAATCTAGATCAGCAAAGCATGTTTTTTTTAATGAAGTTTAGAATCCGAATATGCCCAAACTGCTTGTTTACATCCGAGAGGTAAACTTCCGTTATAAAATCCCAGTGACAATGTAAGAGAATGTCATGCCTGAATAATTCCCAGACAAGACTCTACCCAAGGAGCCTTTTTTTTTCTCTCCCTCAACCAGTGAACTATCGTGGCTTGAAAATCACCAAATTATGGAAATCCCCTCACAAAGATGATTTACGGGTTGAAATGTGTGTTCGAATGGGGTAGGAACATGGATCGAATGCAGAAATACCATTATTACCTACATTAAGAAACCGTCACAAAGTTTCCAGTCATAGGAGGGTTGATGACGATAGAACACTTTCCTTGTTCTCCCGATGTACAAGGGTTACATTAGAATAATGTGAATCATTACAGGGACAAGTGAGAGTGAGAAGGTTAGAATAAAAAGAGGCTCTGTGGCACGTAGGGAAGGCAAGATTTCTCTCCCACACCGTCCCACACCAAGGGGTACATATGTACTTTCCAATATTCTAATAGGAATGATTCCTCATAAGAGCTCTTGAGGATTTTCCCTTACAAAATCAAGGAAACGTTATTGATAAGTTCCAGTCGAATAATGACAAAAAGAATATAAAGTCTGTGATGCAGTAAGGAACTGTGAATCCCACGGAAAAGAATATTATTAAGCTGGAGGAGCATTTCCTCCTTAAATTACATTACTTTATAGGGAAGAGTTTTTTTTTGTTTTTAGAGCACAAGCTGAAATGACGGGATTGTTTGGGACATGTAAAGGGTTGGAAAAATGGGAAGACACTGGTGCAATGCAGAGGTGTGATATGGTTGAAGGGATGAAGTGCCCTTTACGTAGACTCGTCTCCCTTTTTCTTGTGTGTGTGTATATATGTATGTGTGTATGTGTGTGTGTGTGTGTGTGTATGTGTGTGTGTGTATGTGTGTGTGTGTGTGTGTATTTATAGGTATATGTGTATATGGGGAGGAGATATTGTAAAAATTGTCGAAGCATTCAAGTAATAGTTATGTACAGTTGTCGTCGTCATCCTCGCCCCGTGAAGAAGCCCAAGACGAAGGAAAAATAAAGATAGAGGGAAAAAAAGGGGGAACGGTAAATCCCCGGAAGATCCCACGTTAATGATCCAAACGATAAAAATTCAGGGGACGTTCCTGGACGTGTGTCATTACATGCATCCCCCCAGTGTCTCTAAAAATTTTATGCGTCGCATCTTCACTACGAAAATGCTCCTTCCCGTGTGTACTTCTCACCGAAATCTCTCTCCTTCATGTGCAATCCAAGGTCTTAGTGTGTGCATCTCTCCCATCATTCCTCCCAGCTTTCATTCAAGATTTCCTCTCCCCGTGTCCCAAACACAGTCCGTAGTTGTATATCTACACAAGTAGCCATGAAACTTTCACGAGATTCTGCATTCAAGTGTCTAGGGTCTGAAAAACTTGCTTCCAGTTTAGGAATACTGTACAGTTGTGTCCTCCTCAATGCTTGTTGGCAATCATTGATTTCCACACTTGCACTTCCAGGTTGCTCACATAGCTTATTTTTTTGCTTCCGTATCTATAGATTTTTTTTTGGAAGGATGTGTGCCTTATTTTAAAAAATAAAAACAAAAAAGGAATTAAGCCCTTTAGGATTTACATATAGTAAAAGACATTTTACTATAGTTCATTTTTATGGAGAACGGAAATACGTCCCTGGTTTTAGTACCGGCTTTATAGAATGCTAAGCTCTGGGGCATAAAATATGAAAGGCGGAGGCTCATAAAAAAGCATTAAAAATAATAACTCACCTGATCCCTCCTTTTACTAGAATACTATATTATTGTATCCCAGGTGGTAAATGGCTTTAATTGAGTATAGGAACTACCATTTTACAATTTAGCACGCTTCGGCCTGATGAGAGTGGGCTGTAAAAAAAGGACAGTATAAGATATTCTGTGAGTCTCATTTTTTACAGGATCAACTCTCAAAACTTCTTTATAGTTTTCCATCAAGGAAGGAAGAAGCTTATAATGAATTTCCTGAACATTTTCTCCTATTTTAAAACAATTTGATAAATCTGGAAGGTCGTATTTCTTTCAAGAGATATTACTTCCAATTATTTATAATTACAATCAGTATGTCAATTTAGGAATTGTTATCTAAATTTCCACTGAAGTATAAATTGCTTAAATGCTGTGATGGAATACTTGTCTTGAATTATTACAGTGTCTACTAGTATTTAGTATTTTCCTCCATACTATATGTCTATTGTGTATATGAATGCTTTAGTCCAATGTTTTTATTCACAAGGTTCAAATATGCGTTCCTGTCTCTACGTGATGACGTAAAGCATTTATGATGCATGTAGCGTTCCAAATTGGGAGTCAAAATTGATTCCCATCAAACAATTTGCAACGTTATTGCTTTCAGCTAAACTTATATCCATTATTCTGTAACAAAAGATTTCTAATTATCACAATTGAATTTAACTATAAAAGCTCAAGTTTTTCACGTAACTCTTAAAATTGCAGTTAACTATAGGTTAACTAAAGGTTTAGTAAAGAAACTAGGTGAGAGTAGAGTCACTGAGAACGAATCTTCCAGGCAGTAAGAAACATCAATCGTTCCCTTCTCAAACCAACCCGGTGTAGAGTTTTACAATGAAGCCAACGAAAACACAAATCGCACTCAAAACATGCATGCTTATAGCATCAACAACATTTTGCATACCTTACGTGTGGGATTCGAAACATTGGAGGCTTTCCATGAAAACTGGCTTTCCTAAGATGGTTCTCTGGTTTATCGCCAAGAGCCTTCATCTTTTTCACGTCATCTTCATAGTTGGGTCATTTATTCATCAGTGCTCCAAATCCCATGGGGTAATTGATCAGGACATGTTGTTCCATTGCCTCTGGCTCTCTATTTATTTAACGACAAATATGATCTCAGTGAATTACATTATTCGCAAAAGGGAAACTCTCCAGTTTATCAATTCTTGGCTGGAATTTGATCGGAAGTACAACAGTAAGTGAATTTTTTTAAAATGTCATAATACACAAGAATCAAAGGTTTTATTTAATTATGGACAATAATAATTGACTTATGATTATACGTTTCCAAAATAGTAATTAATTTTGTTATTCTCCTAATCCATAGATCTAAGGACTCAAGAAGACGAAGGGAAAAGAGACTATTTCGGTGCTATTTTAATATCTTTGATTCCTTTAACCCAATTGAACATATTCACGTTTCCCATGCTATTCCTATCGTTCCCAAACCAGCCCCAGTACTTGTTTGTGTATTTGACACCGTCTGTCAAAAATGGATATGTAATGGGCATCCTGAGTCTGAATGAATTCTTCCAAGCTTTCCATGCTGCTTTCACCACTTACTTCTTTGTGTACACGAATCTATGCTTTGAGAGAAATGTCGTTCGCTGGCTTCAGTCCCTCAGGTAAATTGTTTGTGGAAAGTTATAGAATATTTGAAACTTATTTATTTGAGCGGCTTTTGGAAATCTCATAATTTGTATATCAACAGTAATGACAAGGACTATTCAAGAAGCTCATTCCTTGCATACCGAAGTTTGCAGTACTTGAAAGCCTTACACAGTAAAGCTTACCGTATGTCAGTCATCCCGATATTTTACATTGCATTAATGTTTCTGATGATATTCTCATTCTATGCGACCGTCCGATCCTACACCATTATGACCTTTCCGGGGAATTTAGTATCCCCAGTTACATTTATCGTTATATCCGTCTTTTGTGTACTGCTGCACCACTCTTCGGGATCAGTTCATGAATTTTCCAAGAAATTTATTCAACTTCGCCGAATTTGTATGTCTCGAGGTGGTCAGATGGAAACAAAATCACTGTACGCTCTGAAGGTGCATGTTGGGGGAACTTACTACGTTCGAAAAAATAGTCTTATGACTTTCATGAATGTTTTTGCCAACACAACTTTATCACTCTTGATTGCTTTTTGAGTTTCATTTAAGTACGTTAAATGGGCAAGAGCTTTGTATAATGTACATACGTATGTAAAATTACTTTAAGATTGTTCCATGTATGTACATAATTACATGGATATGTGTAACAACCACAGTGTACAACTATAAATAAATTACTTTTGTATTGTGTTATGACCAAGTAATTAAATTATATAGTACCTCATGATACATGGAGATTTAATTCGTTATTTCATTTCCACAAGAAACATGTCTAAAGATACAATGCGAGAGAATGCATGTGTTTGAATTTTTAGGGCGACGTCAGCCCCCTTATAAGATAGTGTTGTCCGATGGTCTGTACATGTCATGTGTCATAGCGTCCCATGTAAATACACTTGACAGCATTTCCAAAGTTAAACGACTGCTTATATTGTCACCAAGGTATAAATCCATGCAAACAAAGTGCACACATTTCTATTGTTCTGTTACAGCAGGTAATATCAATTTGGCCTAGATTTGAAGAATAATTTCTGGTGTGTACAACTTTCTTTCGGAGATTTGCACAGACTATAGTTTGATTTTATTTTGCGTTCTATATCCCCCCGACAATTTTTTTATCTTCCAATAAACCACCATGCTTCTGTAGTTTTGATTCCATCTGCAAGAATAAATTCTAAATGGATTGTAAATATCAACATGTAATGCTCGGGTAACTTTTTCCTCCGTGTTTAGCCCATTCGTCCAAGGGTGATGGACTCAAATTCCTTATCTTAAGCGCATTCTGGAGATTACGCTTTCTTTAATAACTTCAACCAACAGATGTTACAGGTCAGGCATAATTTTTGAAAAATTGATTTCAGTTGTATTGGCATGCTTCACAGTTGGGAATCAATGCTTAATGGTGTTTGCATGAATAGCCTCTGAAAAGAATTTGTATCTACATATTTTAGAATCTAAGGAATAATTACATATAATTTGTATTTACATGCCAATATTTTATCTTTATATGATTTTTATGTCTAACTTCAAAATGTGATTTTGGTATAATAACCAATACCGCTATTTCCATATGAATTGTATTATATTGGTCTGGGGTACAATCGAAATTCGTTTTGGAAGTTGAATCGGAACTGAATCTACAGGATCAACTTATACAAAGTAATGGCAGTGCCGCCGTCCAGGATTGAATAGATCGTTCCAATCGGTTAAATTTAAATAAGTCTAACTCCTTTAGAAATGTGTTATTTCTAACACTACACAGTGTGACCACAATCATTTTCCGCCTCCTCTAGTCCACATAAAGGAGTAACTCATAAAATATTGAATTCCCCCTGCTTGTAGTAAATTCTTTTCCAGATTTTCTAAAATTTACTTCATTGACCTGGGCTAATATTTGAGGTCACAGGGTTCAAAAACAACAAACAAATTAGTTTTTACAAGGTGTCGATTTCTTAAATTTATTGATTTTTCGTACAAAACATTTTTGAACTAAACAAATGACATAAATTTGAACCATGTGACTTCAAATATTGACCCAGGCCAATGAAGTAAATTTTAGAAAAACAGGAAAAAAAATTACTACAAACAGCGCGACCAAATATTTTATCAGTCACTAGTTTACGTGGTCTAGAGGGGGTGGCAAATAATTCTAGTCACACTGCACATACATATATAGCAAAAGAATATAACATTACAATAGCTACTGCGCGCTGTAATATTCCCAATTTTAGACTTAGCACTTTAGCAGTGATTGTGAGTAGGGTATGTCGATTTGAAAATGCCCGGCATTTTGGGCAACTCGCCCGCCCAAAATGCCCTGGCATTTTGGGCATTTTCATTTCAGGGCGAGGGCGGCATAATAGGGCATATTGGGCAAGGGCATTTTGGGCATTTTCATCGAGGACAAATTGGGCATTTTGGGCAGAATCGTGGAATATATTAGCACAATATATACAATTTGACAATGGATTTGAAAATTTCTTTGTAATTTTGGAGAAAAAGCGTTCGAAATTATTTTGAAAATTTTATTCTGTATGTCATTATTTTGACAAAGTTAATTCAACCGGTGATGAAATACGTTTGGATACCATAGGTCACATTGAACATTACAATTTTTAAAACTCATGTACACGATACGGCTATAAATTAAAATATTCCAGGAACTATTTTTCCAAACTGCAGACGATGTAAAATGAACTTCCACCATCCTGGGAATATTCACATACCCCTATGCATGTATGTACATATATTACTGTGATCAGAAATGTCTTTTCGGTTAAAATTTGAACTCATACGGTAATTGTTTTATACACCATAAAACTACAAACAACAATATTTGGAGGACCTGTATGGAGGATGTATATTGGTTTCTACTCGAGCCATTTTTGGCTGATCGTTGCAAACTGCAGACATTAGTGATGTAGAATAAAATGAGTATAAAATTCAGCTTCATCACCCATTTAAATTTTGACTGATCCATTACCATCAGATTTTTACTTTAGGAGTTCGTACTTCAAAAGAAATTAGTGCTTCTGCCCGCCCGTCAGTGACGCATATGTAAATTTATTTCATATTATTGTTTACATAGAAATTTATTTTAATAGGAGTGATATATGATATCACCTCATGTCAATGAAATTAAATTGATTTGACTGTTTTTGCCATTAAAACATACGCGAAGAAGCAAATATATATCCAGACATTCACATTTGTAACTTTTCCTTGGCTGCTCTTTCATGCATTTGGATGGATATTTTGAATATATGCTGGTGATCCAATTTTAGTGCCGTGAAAATGCCCAAAATGCCCAACTTGCCCCGCCCAAAATGCCCAAAATCAGGGCATTTTCAAAATCTGCCCACATGCCCAGTTTTTGGGCATGTGGGCAGGCATTTTGGGCATTTTCAGCTGGGCGGGCAAATACTGCAGGGCATTTTCAATCGACATACCCTAATTGTGAGTACAGCAGTAATAACTCCAACTCTGGAAAATGTTACAGTATGTGAAATAATTCCCATACCCCGACATTACCACACCTATGTGTTCACGTCATCATTTGGGTTTCGTACGAAAATTTTGTTTCACAACACATAACTATTTATTTACACATTCAATTAACTAAATTGAGCAAGATTTGTTTATACATGTTCTGAGTGTTACAAAAGCTCCCGGACTAGTTATTATATGATGAAAGACAACAATTTTAAAAAAAATACATATTACGTTGAAGTGAAAGTACAGATAGCTTGATTGATTTTATTTCAGCACACAATCAAAACCTTTCCAGACAGAAGACAGTCAGTTTAAAAGGTTCTTTTCCCTTATACCTTGCTCTTGGATTCCAATTTGACCAGATTTTTGTTCAAATTCGCCAAAAATAAAATTGGAAATAAAGAACAATGATATTTGGTGAAACAAAAGCTGCTTTAAAAACCTGTTTAATCATAGCTTCAATGACATGCTGTATCCCTTATCAATGGGACGGTAAAAATAATAAGCTCATTCCAATCACGAGCCGTTTCAAATCATTCCTTTGGCTTTTTAGCACTCTCGTTCATTTTCTCTACGGGCTATTTGTGGTCACCTCCTTTATTTTTCAGCAGTCCAGTAAAGCTAGTACAAAAGATGGGGACCAAGCAGCAATGTACCATTGCTTGATGGTTGTAAATTTTGTAACCTCGAATGCTATAACATTGAATTATTTCCTCAGGAGAAAAGAGAGTCTTCTTTTTATCAACTCCTTGTTCCTCTTCAATGAGAAATATCAAGGTGAGTTCTGCACTAAATTACAGAATACTTTAAACATTTTTGACTTTTTCAAATAATAAATAACTTTCTAAGATTACTTTGAATCTTTACATTTTAACACAATTTTAATACAAATTTGATACTTCCAGCAGGTACTGGGCTCAATCAGAAACATAAGCGAGACTATTTCGGCCTCATTTTGCTTCTTCTCCTACCATCCACGTTGTTCAACAATGTCATCTTTGGACTGCTCTTCCTGATGTTTCCTTCCCAACCCCAATACATTTATTCTTACTTGAATATTCAAGGCCGGGATTTGATAAAGATGTTACCTTTTGCTTTCAATGAGTCATTCCAGGCGTTCCATTGCGCCTTCACTTGCTTCTTCTTTGTGTACACATCTTTGGTGTTCGAAAAAAGCATTAATACTTGGGTTCAAAGCCTGCTGTGAGATTTAAGACACAACTTGCATTATTCAGCCATCAAGCAATACTCAAAATGTTTCATGAATTATTATTGTTAATGTAATGATGGTACAGAAATAGCTCAACGGATGATCCCGGGTTGAAGACGATCCACCTGTACCGATGTCTGCAGTATCTGAAGGCGATGCATAATCGTGCGTATCGCGATGTGGTGACCCCAGTATTTTTTGGAGCCTCCATGGCTCTCCTCATATTTTCTTGTTATGGGTCCGTTCGATTCTACAGTACGATCCCTCTCCCTGGGTATCTCCTTCTTCCTGTGATGTTTGCAATCATTTGCGTCTTCAGCGTCCTATTGCACCATTCATCCGGGAACGTGTACCTGTCTTCCGTCCAATTCATACAGTCCAGGAATATCAGCACGGATCCGTATGTTCGGAAAACGCTCAAATCTTTCTACACCCTTAAAGTCTACGTCGGGAGCGCGTACTTTGTTCGGAAGGACAGCATAGTCACTTTTGTCGACTGCTTCACAACAAATGCGGTATCTTTGCTTCTGGCTTTCTAGTTTTAAAATAATGAAACACATGAGTGTCGAATTAAAATTATTAAATAATAAAGAAAATCGTCAATATTTTTATGTTTAATTGGATAAATTGACCTTCTATAGTCATCAAGTATTAACTTAATGTCGTCTCAAGACAAATGACAATTTAATATCGCCCCGCAACCATGTCTGTTACATACACATTTATTGAAAGCAAAACTATAATAACGCCCGTGATGTTATATACATACATACATGTCGCTATGTTACTACATACTAGCAATAAGTTAATAAAGTACCCTAATTTTAAGGTAGCTCTAAATATCGGGGTAATATGACACGACTGAATGTCCTATTACTAGAATAAATAGACAAAATTCTGAGACCCGGGGTTCACAGTACCCACTTTGCCCGTTATTATGTACATTTGAAACCATCAAGTTCTCTAGACATTTCTCTATTCTAATAATAGGGGCTATCAAATTGTAATTGAGGATTTACACTTGACAATTATTCCCGTGATTACATGTTCGGAAAGACATGGTAAAAAAATGTGCAAACTGTAAGCGTCAAATTAAATATAAATACTTGATTCAACAAAATGTAATCACAAGGAGGGTCTCAAACTCTCATACAGCCCCCAGGGAAAACAATAGCTGTGTCTTTAGATTCATGTAAAGAGAAGCAGAACAGATGGGGGAATAAATTCACAAGCATTTCATAGTATGAGAAATAACCAGGGATTTAATTTGCAGTTGTATTTACAGTTGTACTCTAATAATTGTCTCACTTTTCTTCCCCTTCCTGTTTGCAATACTGAAATGTTGATGTGGGACAACTTAACCTATACAAACCTTCTGACCCAACTACTCAATCCCATTATCATTGTACTTTGATGGAACGCTAAACTGGAATCATTTTGAATTTAATCGTAGCTAGAATAGGAAAGTATGAATTATCACCCTTAACTATGCCTTCCAACTCCAACAAACTCAAAAAGTAAAATCCGGATTCCGAAAATACATATGTACATACATATAATTATGTTATACACGTGCCTTGCTTGTAGTTGCATACATTTCTCCTCCTCTCCAAAATTCTCAGATTCGTAATTTAAGCACTTAATTCACCCTTTCCACCAATTTTCTTTTAAAGTAAAATAAAATAACTAGTGCGGTTATTCCTTAATTGCTCTTGTTTACAATTTATATAAGATTTTGGTGTACTGTAAACGTAATGACCGGTCATAATTTCTAGCAATATGTGTATGGCAAATTTTATTTTGTTAGCAAATCTTTTAAATGCACGGGAAAGTGTAATGAAAATTCATTCTGTCGGTAAATTGTGTCCAATTTAGTAGAACCAATGACCAATTAAGGAGTATTACACGGCAAAAAAAAATTGTCAAATTGATGTTCTTTAAATTTACCTATTTCCGGCTAACATCCCATGAACTCCCCTTGTATAAGCTCAGTATGACCCTGACCTTCGCAGTGTACGTTGATACTCCCAACACTCCGGTCACCAGTGCCAAAGCTGACACAGGTTTTGAAAACTCGTTGCTTGTAGTGACACCATGATTCCAAAAGTAACACTTCGGGCTTTGAGACTATGTTTGGCCATTGGGTCAAAAACATTCTGTATTCCCTACGATTGGGATTCATCCGAAGGGAAGTTAACGGCAATAAAAAGTCGTCTAAAATTTGCTCTCTGGCTAATTTTGACCCTGGATCATTTTTGTGTATGGATTTTTACAACCGTGACGTTAGTGTACCAACTTACCCTTCCCAAAGAATTGGCGAGCAACGATCAGACGTTCATGTTCCACTGTTTTTACGTGGCTATCTTTACCACCTCAAATTTGATATCTTTGAATTTTTTCCTCTACCACAGAGAAACCATGCTTTTCATCAATTCGTTGTTTCATTTCAATAAACTTCATGAAGGTATGAGCTTTTCCTTAAAAGCAATACATTTTGAACTTTCCATGTACAGTGTAACTTTTCACTTGTATAGGAATTTTATGCTTGAAGACAAATTCTCTTTTGAAGAACCTTTGCATTTTTCAAACGTACTGCATACGTGACGATGAAAAGTATTACTGTATGGGAAAGTGTCATAGATTTAATATCGACAATAGTTTAATGATTGAAATTTAATTTAAATTTACAGATGATGTGTTTGCTAAGCAATCTGATTGCTTAGATATTCTGGGACTGATACTTCTTTTCTTAATCCCCTCAACAATATTCAATAATTTCATTTTTGCATTTATATTCCTACTGTTCCCCAATCAACCCCAGTTTGCTTTTGCATACACAAACATATCACCAAAAAATCTCTCTCAAATATTGCCCTTCGCTGTGGATGTCAGTTGGCAGCAGTTTCACGCCAGTTTTACGGCTTATTTTTTTGTATATACATCCGTAATATTCGAAAAGAGTATAAATGCATGGCTCCAAGTAGTGACGTAAGTACATAGTTTCAAAACGAAATCCTCTCGCACTTATACTTAGTATCAAAGCATGTATGTACATGATGTTTCATAGCTATTGTCTCACTCCTAGCCCAGGTAAGGGACTGTGATGCAAAATATGTGACCCCTCTTTTTTTCAAGCAAATTCTTTTCCAGGCTTTTCAAAATTTATTTCGTTTACCCAGGTCAAGAATTATGTTCACAGTCGTCAAACATTTGAAGGAAGGTCGAGTTTCTTTGAGGATTTTAAACATTTATGATTGTTGTTTGTGGTCAAAATTTATTTTTAAATTTGTTTTAACTCAAAAATTGAACGTGAACCAAACATGTAAACCAAGATTGAAACGTATTTCCTTTTTAAATCAAATCGTAAACCTTACCTCACATTTTCAGCTCCTGAGACCGCAGTTGTTGACTTAGGGAGACGATATTAGAATAAAATTAATCCCCTAGAAATTTGCTATAGACACAGAGTTCTGAAATATCTTTCTGAATGGCAGACCATCCATGAAAAAATTGCAAAGTCAGAAACTCTCATCTCCGCATTCTTACTCCTGAAGATGAATTTCCCCAGACTTCCTCAATGTTTTTACGGGTCGTTCCCTCAATTTTCAACGTAGAGACCTATTTGATAGCTCTTATGAAAGCCAATGAAATTTCCTACAGAAGAGCGTTAAAAGAAATTTCAATTACAATCAAAAATTAGAAATGTTTAAAATCCCCAAAAGATCTCAACTTTTCTTCAAATTTTTGACGACTGTGACCGTAATACTTGACCTAGGTAAATGAAATAAATTTTGGAAACTCTGGAAATGAATTTGATTGAAATTGGGGGATCACATATTTTGCATCACAGTCCCTTATATGGACTCGGGAGAGAGAATAGATATGAAATACCTTGTACATAATTACATATTTGTAGACAAATGATATATAATATATCGTAAATAAATAACTGATGTTACAACTTATAGATGTCAAGGAATCCCACAGACTCGTAGTCAAAGTCTTGAGAAGATCGTGAAGATTTATAGATGTCTTCAATTTCTGAAGGCACTTCACAACCGTGCATACCGGAAAATTGTAACTCCAATATTTTTTGGATGCTCATTCTCCTTAATGATTTTCTCATTTTATGGAGCCCTCCGATTTTACAATACGATTCCATTACCAGGATACTTCATTGCTCCTTCAATTTTTGTCACTGTTTTCACTTTCTGTGTTATACTTCATCAGTCTTCCGGGAACGTGTTTGGTTCTTCCGAAGCATTTCTCATGTCTCAAAAGTACCAGACAAATAAGTTTTATAGAAAAACTTTTAAATCTTTCTACACACTTCGTGTTTACGTCCGTGATGGTTACTTTGTTCAGAAGCGCACTTTAATAGCTTTCCTCAATGTTTTTACATCAACAGCAATGAGCGTCCTAATTGCCTTTTAGAGAGTGAATAATTTCGCTGAAGTCCTGCCTGCTAATAAATTTAATAAATTATAGTAACCACTCTTAAATCCTGTGTACAAGTTTACCTGAAAAACTTCAAAGGCACATACTGGCTAACAATAAGCGATTTAAATCAAACAAATCTGGTGAAGCAATACTTAAGTCCTGGTGCTTACCCATAATAAGACGGCTTAATAGAAGTTTCTGGGGAGGCTGCACAACTTCATACCTCAACTTCATTATTATTTTGCTCGTGTTTTATTTGATAAAGTTTGACTACAAAATGCACTTTATAAAGCACGGTTACATGACTCACCATATTTAATCCCCATACGACATTCACAAGGTTGTGTTTTGACTTGCAAATAATTAATGGAATTTAAAGTTGGATTGTAGGCTGCTTTTAAATTAAATATAGTATTCACAGATAAACTGCTTTTGTATAAATATGAATTCAATAGTTTCTCCATCATTTAAATAATAGTCATACCTTTGTTTGTATTTGTTCATGAACAGCTTTGAAATAAAGCATTTTCATAATAAACTCATTTCATAATAAAGGTTCCATGGGTTCCATGAACTCCTGCCACAATGAGTCAGAATTTTACAGCAATTTTAATCCAGAATAAAAGAAGTTAGAATTACTTCACAAAACCCTGCATATAGTCGAGTCATATTATGGTTGATACGGATGAAAAACTTTTCCATCAAATTGCGTGATTCCCGTCTGGTGTTTTCATTTCGCTGGAGATGGTAAAGCGGAAGGGGAGGGAGGACTGTGATTTGGCGAGATTGGATGCTGGAAGACACGTAATTTTATGTTGTGACTCCCAAGACGACTATATTTAGAATTCGAATGCAGCCACCCGAAACTCATTAATATTTCAAGTTTCTACCAAATGCAAGCTAAAATCGAAAACGAAAACAGGGTAACTAGCACCCCTTTCTCAGAGCAAACACGGTATTGTGTGAGCAGAGGAAGTAAATGCTAGGCATCCACACTCATGTATAAATATAGCGTGGGAGGAACCCATGTATTTTATTGAAGTGGATCATGTATGTATCTACATACACATGTATGTGCACATGTATGTGCACATGTATGTATATGTACACAGTGTGAGCCTAAATGCATCTAAGCATATATAATTACGGGAGTATACTTACGTTAACCGGATTTACAATTTAGTGGCTATAAAGGCCAGTTCCAGCTATCATGTCTTGGATGTGACAATCAAATGATTACATGTTTCCTTCGAGCGAACTAAATTATACGCCTATGTGAGCGCAAGTTATTTTTCACTTGATAATGCCAAGTATACGTAGAGACTTGCCCAACTGACAATGAGAGTATGTATCTATACCTACGAATATAATGCATTTTGGGGGCTAAGAGGTGAAATGTGGAGGGGTCGTTATAACCTAAATTGAATTCAGACATAAATAAATCCCTTAACAATAAAATTAAGAGCCGTCATTTATTTCACTAATGATCATGTTAACTTATCCCTTTCGTTTTACACAGATTCAGATTTACTTCAACATTTGTTGAGGAAGTTTCCTTCTGCTTTTTAATCTTTGTAGAATTGACTTGGCTCTTCCGTCTAAATCTTATTTTTCCGCTTACAACATGCCCTCACAATCAGAAACAAATCCTAGCTGTCATAATAATGTACAGAAGGAAGCTGTTAGTCTCTGAGCTGATCGTGAGGTCACAGCCTGCCCCATCCAAGAATAACAAAACATTATCGAGTGTCGCAAAATGGGAAGGACAGACATGATAGGGAATGATATCATAGGAACAGTAATCTAGTACAAAAAACATAGACCTTAAAACCAGTCAAGTCTTCTGGGATAACCCTCAACTTCTCCAGTTAAACTCTGAAGTTGAACGATAATGTCAAAATGTCATGTCGTGATATGGCATTTAATGCGCATTCATTTATATATCTACGTATGATTAATGCACTACATATTTCTAGCCATAACCTTGATTACTCAACGATAAATTATTTTATGTCTACTGTCTACACATGGGAAGTGTGTAACCAAATAAATTAAGTCAAGTACTTACTTAAGTTTCGGATTACTATTGCCTGCGAGCAACGTTGAGCTATGATGAGGGACTGTACAGCTTGCCTATTGTTTACAACTTTGCAAGATAAAATAATATCTTTGTTATATTACACATTTGGGAAAGACCGTATTTTATATAAGACGGGATAAAAATCGAGTACGAGTTTTCAACTTCAATGTTCCCATGACAACTTAGCTACTATTTGTAAAAGGATTGATTTACAGTTAAAGTATATCCTAAGGTTATAATATGTTTTGAACAAATGTGGCCATTAATTATTTTAAGTGTCATTCTGACGACGATGAAAATCCTACCAACATCCATATTCCAAAATAGTGTTGCAAATTAAAGTATTCCCTCGTAATTGTAAGCAGGGCCTGTAGGCAAATCTACAGAAGTGGATAATGGAACTCAACGTGACTGCAATAAAAATGAAGGCGAAAATAATTTACACGTAGTTTATTTTCCGAGTGATTGTACTGGCTTGAGTTACAGAACTTGTATGTCCACCAGGCTTACATATACGATCGCCTTCGCAATAAATTAAATACAATTTGGCAAATTGTTCGCAAAAAAAATTGAAGTGACAATTATTATGGCTCGTGGTCCGGCAAGTAATCAGCGGGCAAATCGCAGCACTCCACCTGAATGTTATTCAACGCTGTGTCGTCCCCTGTGAAAAAAATTAAAAATTATAGTTTTTTAACGTTCACATAGCCACGTTCCTTTCTATCTTTCACTTCAAGCTCGCGAATATTCTTTTTAAAAGTGTTAAAGTCTTTTCTTATTGCTACTTTTATCATTCGTATTATGAATAATTGATTTGGAACAAACTCACTCCAACCCTGCGCCCATTCTATTTGCGTTCTGAGTCCACAAATTGCCTGATGCGCAAAGCACTGCATAGATGCAGTCCAAGATCCCCAAGAGTTTCCATCCCCTTCAATGGGTGATTTACTACCATTACAAAAAATCCGTAAATTATTTCCAGCTGTATCATCAAATCGTACTAAGCCTAGAAAAGCCCCTTTTGAACTCTCGGATCGTAACTGGAATCCAGTGGCGACACCTTTCTTCCCTGGACATTGGTAAGTGCTTCCCCAAGTACCCCAATTAGCATACGAACTTGTAATGAACTTTCGACCGCTGATAATGTCCCCAGGTTTTGCACAGAAAAACTGAATACCATTCAAACCAGTGTTGTCCCCTGTCACGGAATATGTAATCCTTTCAGTTTTCAGTCTCATCCCAACCACAAACTCACCGGGTGAACATCTTTCCCAAATTCCCCAGTCACCCCAGTTGGTTATTCTGGGTGAATCTAGAACGACGCTAGAGTTGCTGAGGCCAAAGGATAGAGCCAGGAGCACTGCAACTGTATTTATAGTTGTACCCATTTCCACCAACAGTTCACACGACCGATTTAATACGGTCACATGTAAAAGAATATTTATAAAGGGGATTTCTACTATTCCGTAAGTTGATTTGGAATATTCACTTGCACTTTCTCAGGTCATCTTCTGTTGTTTCCTGCAGCTTGCTGTTCACGATTGTGGCAACTGTACTGACAGAGTCCCGAGCTTGAGTTGATTTGATAAAGCTGGTCGAGGAAGTTTGCGTCAATCTAATCTTTGTATAAGAACTCTGTGGACAGTAATGTTGTGCCTCTTGTATTCATCCTAGTAGGTATCTGTATCTATTAAGGTCTGTCAACGGATGTTTTCATGCAACGGATTATTACTGAATGCATCATATCCTTATTAAAATGAATACTGTTTTGTTATAAAAAAAACACTCACACAATGAGACATGGTCCTGTTCATTGTACTATGCAAGCTCCGCGCTGCCATCCAGCATAAAAAAATATTCTATTGAGGATAAAACTGAAAGCTTTCACACTAAGGAGCATGAATCAGAGTACAGTGAATGAGCTCATCCAATATACACAATAGAAATTTTTCCGAACGCAAAAGGCAAATACACTGACAGCAGAATCTATTTACCAATAAATTTTGAATTTAATTCGATTAAATTCTAAGTTTAGTACAATTCTACGCATCCTTTAACCATTTATCACTCTTGCGTTGAGTTGAGTAGTACCCATAATTTTGGATTGTTAGACTTGCTATCTGCATACACGAACGGGATAAAGTGGACACAGCAAAACATCGACTGTGTACAATAAAAAGAATTGATACTTTCGGCTACTTACATTTCCTTAAATTTAATCATTCAAATTACGTATGTACGAAAGATGCTGGATAGGAAGATATGATGATGAATACTTAAAAAAGAAAATCAAGAGAGCAGCAGCATGAGCACGGCCTTCTCCTGCCTGCTTATTGTAAACTTTGTAATGTTCATGGGGTTGTGTAAATGATTATATGCATACAGATCCTTGCGGTGCCAGCGACCTCGATTGTTTCATAAAATCATATTTTAATCATTCAAACAGATCTACACTCAAATTAAATTCAATGTAATGACATGCGTACATTCTAAGCACAACAAAGAATTTAATTATGTAAAATATACTTGGTAAGTCCATTTATCCCCAATGTTTATTAGTGCTTAGAACTATTCCTGTAAAAGTACTTCATGATTAAATGTTTAAGCCAAATTAGTGAATAACAACAAAACAAGATAATTGGAAACGGGGATCTAATATTGATTACTGAGAAGCTGACTCAAGCAGCAATTACTATGAACTATTTCTCACAGACGTTTTTTGATGGAATAGCTTTCCACTGCGATTGAGAATTTGGCACATCGAGTGAAAATAAACATTTAACCGATCCTGTTACTACAGTATCGTGGATGAGTCACAACTATTTATATGTACACACATAACAGCTTACAAAAGTGAAAATATTGCGTAATTAAATAAGCGGTCGCAAACCGCCACGTCGAAGCAACAATTATTCTGTAGTTTGTGCTACAACTTCGGGATTTTGAATTTGTAATGTACTTGTGAATATTTGCAACATTCAGAGCAATAGGGCGAAATTGATACCCTTAAACATAGTAGCAATAGCACACATTTTGTATTGATTTTTAGATGTATGTTGGCAACTGATTATTACTAGCAGCCGCAACATACAGAACCGAAAAAATCCATACAGGGGTTCAAAATTCAGGAGGACATGTAAATACGATATTATAATAAAAATTGTAAACAGACGGTATTACTTACTAAAAATATTACTCGCTCAAATAATAACTGCCAATAAACGAATTTAATTAGAATCAGCAACTGAGCCAGTGCAAACGTCCAACCAGGAACCAATAAAATGTTTACAGACTTGTTCCATCATTACTGACAGTATGATCATCAATCACGGACATGATTCGGTCGAGACCAAACATTATGTATGATATCTTGTTGATTTTTACAAAACAAACGAATAAACATTTTACTTACATTTAACTATCCAACCACAACGGTCAGAGTACAAGTATTCAAAAGCATATTTACAGAGTAACAGCACTTTGATACCTGCTACAATATTCCCTAAGTTAAAAATGTTCATTCCAAATACATTCACGTACTGTAAGAGATCACCAAAACTTAAGCACAATCATCGCATGTGCATACATTGATGGTCGCTCGTTTGTCAAACTATTTATGGTACATTAGCTAGCGACGCACCACACTAATTTTAAATTCACACAATTCTATACAAATATATATAATTACTGCTATCACTGACGTTGTCAGTCAGTACCAGTACTCTCAATATTATATCTTCTAAACACGAAAACTACTCCCATGACCATTTTGAAACGATCTTCTTTGTACCGTCCTGGCATAGTTCTGACTCAGGAACTGTATTAATAACATGGGGTACTTCTCTCGGGCCACGGACCCAGGTATCTCTTCACATTCGTCCCCATCTGCCCATTCAATGATGTAAAATAGATCTTCCGCTTCCTCATCATACCTGAAATTATGAAAAGCTCTGGCTGGACGATGACCCTTCTCAACAATTTCTTTACGGAATTCAACTGGTGGTTCCTCATCTTCAACAGTCTCTTCAAAGGCATTTTCATTACGAGGCACACTAACAGGTTCGTAGCTATCCTGTAATTGATAAAACACGTAAAAACTAATTATTACAAAAAAATTACTCAAAACCAAACCAGAAAGGATTTATTAATCCCTGAAAACCCAAATAAAAAGCTTACAAGTAAGGGCAGTGACGTTGATTCACGCATAGAATCCCCGGTCCCATTCTCCCGATTCAGACGCAGCAAAGCTTCTTCATAATCATCAATGATATTCTGACATTTCTGCAGGTTTTCAGGAGGTTCCCACGTATTCTGTGACCTAGCAAAGCGAAAACAAACATGCAGTAAGTCAACTCCAATCAAACCTGCTTAATTTACCAAACTTCCCAAAAAATCTACACCTAATACAATGATAAAAAAAATTAAACAGAATATTTAACCGATTTATTCACTTACGATGAATATCCCACCCACTTGACGAAGTACTCCACACTCCCGCTGACATATCTCTTTGCCATGACCTTCTCCACGGCCCATTCCCGCTTCACTTTCGGCGGCCGCCCTCCTTTCACTCTCTTCGGTCTCGGCATTTCTAAACCCTTGGATTGAGCAGGAGCCTTTATTTTCAAAACAAATTTGTTAATTGTCAAGCTGGCACCCTTAGTTACCAAAGCGCATGATTTCTTCATCATACCATTTCAAATAATTACACTAACAATAATAATAATACGAACAAGCTTTTAACAGAATTCAAACTCCACACAAACAACCACTATCGAAGAGACGATATTTCCTAAGCAAAGCCAAACTCTCTTAGTTTCCAATATTACCATAGGAATGCGAACAATACGACGATTCTTCGATCTAACCACATCACCTCCGAAATTTGTTTACAAGTTCTTGTCTCAAATTCAAATCCTACCTTTAAGCACTAGACAAGTCTTGATTCTTGATTTCTCCCAGGGCCAAGAAGCGGCATTCAATTTTTCAGCTTTGGACTTTCGAAATCCCTCAATATTTTACAAATAAAATAATAACAGGCAGTCCCACTTTTATATTTGAGTTCCGTCTTCCTGCAATCAAACACGGGTCAAGGAAATAACACATTTGTAATTATTTAAATATTCATATTCAAACACCCCCTGTCACCTGTAAGAATTCCTTCTCACTTGAGGAGAATGCAAATTCATTGGGAAGGAGCTCAAGAGCAACTTTACGTCTTATCTTCAGTTAAAAATCCCACATAAATTTTACAATCAAGTCTTGTCATATACTTATATTATTCTTGTTATACTTACTTCGATACTTCTTCAGCCTCAGCCGCACATTTTATACTGACAATGAGTCTGTACAATTATAAATGGGAGTATGTATACACTTCAAATTTGAACTTTTGAAGACCACATATATTTATAGGCTTTACGTTACATAAATGACGCCCGACGCCGATCCGATCCCACTGGAACATACATGGGGGCTACTCGTGAGTGACGAGTGCACTCAACACACTCCTACTCACACTCACAGGGGAGTAGGAAGGTAAAGAGTAGGAGTGAAGGCGCCAAAAACTTCGTGAGTTGGAGTGGTATAAATCGAAGCATAGAAAAAGAGTAGGAGTAGGAGTAGCATGCTTTGCTACTCACTATTTCTCTTACCATTGTATTAATCGCATAAAGCTAGCATTGCCACGCAAAAAGATTGGCGGTTATTGGGAAATATTTCATAATTTTAAACAAACAATCGTGTGGAATGCCGACTTATGTACAAGCCATGCATTGGAAGACAAAATATGTCACAGATTAGAAACAAATCTTGAGCATAATTTCAGGCGTTGTTATTATAAATATAGTCAATTATTGTAAACTTCATCGGTATTTTCATTTGTCATTGAATTTTGACTATAAAATTAAATTTATTGAACTATTTTGTGCTTAGTATTCGCTTTCATAGTTATAACGAAAATTTTTGTCTTAATATTTGCAAATATTTCGGTGAAAACATTGAGTAACTCACGAGTGGTGAGTAGGAGTTGTGAGATTTGAAGTTAGCGCTGAGAGTAGGAGTAGGAGTTTTACATTCTCAGACAGACTATGAGTGGGCACGAGTAGGAGTGGTGGATTTTTTCTATATGGGAGTGTGAGTGTGAGTGCGAGTGGGAAAAAAACCTACATCTATGCACTGGAACTTTCAAGTATTCAAAGTACGCTGCATGTGAATGTTAAATCGCGCCACATTTCTTGGAGGGAACAGATTTATTCGGTTGACGTTGCGTTTGTGATGTGCGAGTCGTTTTGGTGATGCGAGATGTGACCCAACACCTCCACACTGTCTGGAACTATGTGTATGCACTATTGCTAAAATCAATGTCCTATTGAGATATAATACTTCCGATCGATAAGTAATGTATTTATTGCATTCCTAAAAAATATCTACGATGTGGTCCACAAAAATTACTGACCCTCAAATCAAGAGACAGGTGAATGGCTCATGAGTTTCGAGTTTGGACGAATTGGTTCCAGGAATATTTTTACATTCCTTTCTATTATTTCTGTTCCAAATTGTGGAGTCTTTTTATTAACAATGCCGCTTTTTAAACCAGCTACCAAAGGACAATATGTAGAATCCGGTCATAGAGAGACCATGCTTGAGAATGCTTACAGCTTGAAAAAGAAGAGGGGGGACGGATGCACTGAAATAAATACTAACAAGTGTTTTAAATAGAAATGAATGCCCACAGAGGTTGGGAATATATTTATAATAAAGGAAATTTTATTTATACAAGGACCCCTGAAAGGAGCAAAATTGGAACTGTTATTGTTATTTGAGGGAGTACATTGAAAGTGTGTACTTAAATAGTAAGTAGTTTTTTGTATCTAGGGAAAAATGCTTGCAGGGTTTAATTTGTATAGCGAGAGTAGACTGTATTTAACAGTAAAGCACGGAAGTCCTGTCAAAGGCTCTTCTCAATCTTGAAAGAGATTGTGTAGGATTTAATGAATGATGAAGGTGTTAATTGTTAATGTCTCAATCTCAAGTGACATTATATGGCATATTAGAACAGGCATGGATTGTAGAGAGAAACATGAAATTGAAATAGTGGGGCATTTCTGAGTACGATTTTGAGGACTGACAATGTGTTCTAGGAGTCTTGAAATGCAAATTGCAACCTTCATGAGCGTGTATTCTGAACGATACACAAAGCTTTTGAATTTGACTCTGGTTCGAGACAAACCATCTCAATGAAAAAGTAAAATTTAGTGTATTATTTTAAATTAAAGTATTACAGTAATTTTTTTGGGACATATATCGCATAGTCTTGCATTTGATTCGAATTAAAAGAGGTCGACAAAAATGTTTCGAGTGTTGAGGCTAAAAAAAAGTAATTTTTGATTTTTGGACATTTTCTCAAATACAGTAGTCATTTTGAGAAACTTCTGTGGTATTTCAGCAGTTGAACACGCGTTAACAATCTGAAAGGCAAGTACAAATTCCCGTAGTAGAGGGACAGTCCTTGTTCGGTTGATTTGTAATATGGAATAAAAACAACTGATTGTAAGATACGTGTAGATTTGGTTCCAATTGACATCAACAAAACAAATCGATTCGTTTGTTCAGGAGTTGAGGATGAAGTGAAGCTGAGTCAGAGTAATGTTTGAATTTCAAAAAACTTTAATAGGTTTTCAGAAAATCTTAATAAATAGATTTAATAAATAGATAACAATAGAAAAATCCTGAAATTATTATTGTTTCAGAATCACCAGAAGATGACAGTTAATGTAACAAATGCCTGTGCTAGCTTCTTTGTGTCAGTGACTGACGTCTCTCGATGTCTCAATCATCACTGATTCCATTGGGCGAGGTTCTAAACTGCACCGGGTCCCAGGAATTCATGCACCATACACCGAGTCCTTGAGAGTTGTCCTTGAATTGGAATTGGTCTTAATTTCGGGTACAAAGATTTCAGAAGTCCCATGAAAATAAATACCAGAGCTATGGCAACCGGACACATCCACCATTTCCGAGCGATACATCCCCAAATGAAGAATACCATTGATGGACAAAGAAGAAATAAGATCACACCTCCAAATAACATAAGAGGGGCTTTTGGTGTTCTCAGGGTAATTTCGAAATGCCTTGAATTCGTCGGTTTAGCATGTAGTGGTAGTGCTGCTGGTAATAAATTTCTGTATCTTGGTATAGGGCCATATTTGGACTTCATTTTTTATCAAAAGGACGCTCTATAATCCTGGCGGAGATCCAATTCTGTGTTATACATAGATTGCAATTTAGCTTACTTGAAATTATATGCTAACCGTACTACTTTTTTTTAATGAACACCATAATTTTGTTGTTTTGCTTCTGCTCGTTGAAATTGCATGTATAGAAATTTTTTAAATTGCAATAACTGAATTTCGGAAATGATTTTGATTAGTCAACTTTACAATAGACATTGGCGAGAGCAAAACAACTAATACTTGACATGTACAAAGCACTAACCAATTTTGCAGACAAAATGATGGCTGATCCTTAAGTAGAGATTCAACATCAGCCAAACAACAATGAAATCCTGAAAAGCAATGCTTCTTAGTATTTGATCTCGATCTTCCCTATATTTTTCATGTGCGAACAACACTCCAGAAGGGTATTGCTCTAAAGTCACAATCAGCTTTTAATAGGGAGTAAAAAACATAAGAGACGTACTAACAATATAAGCTTACACAATAGTGACAATGGAGATGGAGTAACAATATCATGTTGTTAGTACTTGTGCAGTAAAGTGCAAAATTAAAAAAATACTGTTCACCACAACAAACTTTAAAATGGAGGGCGATTAGTATTTGCTGCTTTCTGTTTCCATTTCCTGCACCACATAGTCAATGCCTGGCTGATGGCTTCACTACATAGAACCGTTCTGGCTTTTGGTTGGTAGTTTTTTTAGCATTCGGGTTGTGACGTCCCATGAGTGTAGGAATGTACTTTACAATGTTTTGTGTATGCACAATGCACAGGTCTATAAAAAACAATATTAACATTCATTTTATATCATCAATACTGGTGAACTATACTTTCACTAATTTACTAACCCTGAACCCATTTTATTTGCTATTGAAGTTTTTATTGAGAAACTGAACTCGAACTTACACACGAACTGCACATAATAGATACGTGTTAAAATAAAGCGAACGCAGACAGATACTTAAAGATAATTATTATTAAAATTGGAACATTTTATTGTCGGTTGTTTCATGCTTAACAATCTGTTGAAAAAGACTGAGACAAAGAAATGCAAAATAACTAAATTCAAAAGGTTGTGTTTGTAAAAGCAAGCGTTACTCCAGAATTCTGATTATGAAACACATGATTGTAGCTTTATATACAGACTGGTATTATTATATGACTAATGATATTTGAATAGGTTACCTTTGGTCTGGTAACTTTGGGAGTTGGAAAATTTTTCTCGGGTAAAAATTCGACAGATTGATAACTCACAATCAGGATGCAAAATCATTGGTGACGAGTGGATGTGTGTAAATATGCACACTCGCTTTTATTCGAAAATATCCTACCTCAAGAATCAAAACAAGGCGAAAATAAAATCAAATACAGACATACAGATATGCACACTTGTGTAATAACACCTGACTGATGATCATTACAATTGATCCCTTTTAGTGCATAATTTAGTCATGTGAGTCATAAAGTAATTGCTTAAAATAGTTAGCAGATGCACTTTATTAACCGAGTTACATTTTTGTACGTAAAATTCCTTCCTTTTACATAAGACCGGCTTATAGCTTAATTAACTTCCCTCAAAGTTAAAATTCTTTTGTCCGAGTGAATGCAGGGCACTATTACTGGTTACATGTGTTTATTCCGAAGTACTTCCAATAATTATTATTATTCTAACATTATATAACAAAATTCGCGTAAGTAACAAAACAAAACTGACCTTACAATACAGAAGTACTTACATACTTTTAATTGGCGAGTGTTAATAATTCTGATGTCACTAAATAATAGGGGAATACTGTGAGGTTTTTAGTTTTCTTTAACCAATTAATAAATTAATCCACACGCTATCACTTTTCCCGTTTCCAGAATTAAATCAAAATAGCAATAGGATCCTTGGGGTTCGGACACGCAATCTTTGTGCACGCCACTGGATTCCCGTCTTTATCGCACTGACAGGTGTTACAGCCGTCAGGCTTGAATAGCTGTCCAGGTGTACATTTTGAAGTCACGTCTAAAAGTACAAAATTGTAATTTTATAAAGAAGCAAAACTTCCAGTGTCTGCACACTGCATGTGTATACATACATACGTATCCATTCCTCTCCCCTTTGGGAAGTTTAGCAAATTTGAGCTTTACCTGCATCATCCAGTTTTTGATTATTGCTTGAAAAAATGTACTGAATTTTATGGATGACGTTACTGCTGGTTTTCTGGTCCAGAATCACAGTGTCACGGTAAAATGTTTGTTGCACTAAAATGAAAACAGCGGCAAAGCACCATGCAATAATAATGTATTTCGCTAGTCGGGAGAAGGATTTCATTTTAGCTAAATCTGAGTCCGAGTATCTGACACCGTCCTCGGACATCATGGCAGAATATTCGTCCGGCTCCAGAATGACATATGGGGATTTCCTAGCAGCCACTGGGTAATATTTTTTAAAGTTCTTCGTCATTTTATTGAGTTCACCTGAAATCCAATAATATAAATTTAGCTTGAGTCCAAATTTCTGAGTGTAATGGGGAAATAGTACGGGGCTCATTTACACTTACGTTCTGAGTGTGTGAATCATCAAACAAGTCTGGGACTTCAGGCAATAGATGTTATACTGCGGTGTCCTAGAAGTAAGAAGCCCTATGATATAATATTTCCACCTCACTGCAAGGACGCACCTTTAAATTAAAGGGAATTTTGCTAGGTAATCACCATAGCAAGAAACAGACACAATATTAGCTATATGTGATGAACTATGATATGAGCTATTAATATGTTAATTCTACTTCGCTCTAAGCTGTGACAAAATTGTTTTCACTTTTCAAGGAAATTTGAACGTGTTTGAATTTATAATACCTGCAGTAGTATTTTAATGGACTTATTCCTGACAAGGCTTCCTAAAGACAAATGTATTCAATAGTACGAGAAAACTACTGAAAAGGCCTACATGAGTCAAACAATACAAAGGAACAGTGTTTATTGTGGAAAACTCGCCCATATGCCACCCGTCAAGCTTTTTTTTTCCTTCCTACTCGAGGATAAATATCTGAAATGATAATTATTATACTGACTGTGTGAGCGAAAATAACACTCCTATAATCCTATGTAGTAAGCTCATACGCAGTAAAATCCCCCGATTAAAGTACACATCCTAAACGAAATTTAATGGTTTCCTGTGGTAAGTATTTAAGCATTTAATAATATGATGAGTAACCGATAAACTGCAAAATGTATGTAACTTGCATGGGTTTATTCTTATACTGCTTATCAACTCATTTGTAAACAGTGTCGTGTCATGTGGGCTTCATTTTAACTATCCAATACAACGTTCCAAATGAAAACAATTGCATGAGACACCATTTTTCAGGCTACAAATGGCAATAAACACAGCTGTTGCTGCCCGCAAACTAGAGTGACTGATGAAACCGCAACTAATGTATTCTACTAGTATATTTCACTTTGTATCAGCATTAGTAGAGTTGGAATGTAACTGTAGTAAATGTCTACCTCACAGACGCTATTCTCATAAATATACATAAGCCTCACAATAAGTGACTTACAAAATTAGGGGCAGATATACACGGGTGAGTGTTACAGTTCATTGTTCTGAATCGAAGAATTGCAATGACTGCACATATTTTTTGTTTAATATTTCAACTCAATTCCTAACACAGTTCCGAACTGAACAGTTTGTCCTGTCAAACTTTCTACACTCTTGGGATGAGATGGCTTCATCATGACATGATGATAATACGAATATCATGTCAAATCAGAAGAGATGATTTCCATTAGTCCAGTTAAGATCTTATGTATATAGTAATTATTCAACTTTGCAATACAAGACTGTTTCTTAAAAAGTGCATGAATACAAAGTAATGAATCAGAAAGTAATTTAAAGTTTGCTGAAATAGTTAACCTTTGATCCTTTAGTTAATAGGGGCATAAATAAAGTAAAACAAGTATATAGTTCCCACTATCGTAATATCACACATACATATACGGGACAGCACATATAAGTTGCGTAAATTATGGAAACATGTATATAGTACTAGTAAAACAAAAATGACTGATTAATTGCATGTATGTAAATACACACAAGCTGAATTTGCAATCATATCCTAGGATGTGATATTTGCTCAGGAACTTCCGGCGCGGCACTACTGTAATAGCGATACAAAATTTATATAACATAGTCTCGCTAATTGTAAGGAATACAAAGCAGAGATACAGAAGCAGCGTAAAATATTTTCTATGATAATAGCTAATCCCAATTCCAACATGCAAGCTTAAAGCAGCAAACTAAATTATGTTATCGTTCGTTTCAATTATAATACCAATAGTAATTTAATAATTCACTTCCTGCCGGTAACATTTATTATGTAAAGTTCACTCGGCTCCTATGATAACCTCAAGCAAAATAGCTTTTGTACATCTTTGTATCTACTTACCGGGATTACGAAAGTTAAGAAGCGTAAAGGGGAACGTAGTCAAAATAAAATACACTCTGCTTATTCTATATACCCAAATATTTGAAAATGACCGTAGTCCATAATTAATTCAACATGAACATTCAAATGAAGGACTTCCGAATTTTTATAAACCTACATGGCTTTATTTGAATATTAATCGCATGTTGCAGTAAAACTACAGTAAGAAAATATTGACAAAAACTAAGTACTTATGTAATAATTATGTATGTACATACGTATAATCGACTACTCGACGGAGATTTTATAATGTTGTACCGACTGATGATACTTTATTAATACACTTACAGTTAACTGTCAAAAGCTCGAAACTTTGTGACTGCTGTCGGCAAGAAAGATTTTTTAGTCGCTC
Organism: Allacma fusca; assembly: GCA_947179485.1. Taxonomy (NCBI): domain Eukaryota; kingdom Metazoa; phylum Arthropoda; class Collembola; order Symphypleona; family Sminthuridae; genus Allacma; species Allacma fusca. Next base: position 15,572,568 of record OX359247.1, read on the forward strand.
ATCGCGCCCTATCTTTTTTCGTTTTAGTATTATGCGCTGTGGGGCTTTAAATAACACACGCGATGATGCCTCTTTCGTTTGTTTTCTTCTGTTTGCACTTCCCCGTCCATGATGTTTATTAGGTTTTGTGGGTAGTTTCTTTTTCCTTTGTAGCTAGAAATTGCAAGCACTGTCTGATGCGTTTAATCTGACGCCGAATCTCTGATTAACAATCCTTAAATTATAGGGGCGACGAATCCAAGGTGCATCAACTCAAGGTATTAAGAAATGTTTTTCTGTTTTCCCTGGCTCTCGCTTCTCAAATGTTTTGCTCGTAACCTTAACATGATTGTACTTAATTTTTTTTAACAACTATTATTTGTAGGAAATTTCAAGAGGATTCATTTGAACGTATAATATGAACTCAAGTTAAAACTTGCGCCCGTGTGGCCGAACTTCTAGTATAAGGTTGAAATAATGAAAAATATTTATTTTTGAAAGCCATTGATATACTTTGTCTCATATTTTCAGTGTCTGGGACCCCCGATTTTCTTCCGACTTTTGAAAGACCTGAAAAAGATTTGGTAAATCATGGAGGAATTGAATATTTTGTACTGATAATTATTGAGAGTACCATTGGATTGCCATTTTATCTGAAAAACGTTTTTGTGAAGAGAAATTATCAAGGAAATTTATTAGCTTCTCGAATTTATTTTCAGGTATTGGTTTGGTAGATTAAAAGACCCCTGAAATCGATTAAAGCTGATGTACAACTCTGTTGAGAGATTATTTGAGAAATACACACTCGTTGACAGATTCGCGTCCTTGATGTTCAACGTTCCTAGAGCCGCCTACCAAGAATAGCTAATTGATTACGCCGCACTCCTATTTTTGCATTTCATTGGGATTGGATGGGAAGTCCTTTTTATATTTTAACCTTCTCAGGAGAATTGTAAATAGTGATCAAGTGTGTCATCAAGAAACACACGAAAGGACACCAAGCAACCAAACCCTTGGTTTTCGATTCCGTTCAGTTCAGTTCAATATTTTGAACTTTATTAACACTCAGTAATTTTCAAAGGACGAGCGGAAATGTGGACGCATATTTACAAATACCTAAAGATAATCCCAATGCAGTTCCAATGAGCGTTATCAAGTCCAGGAAGTTACTTTCAAGACATTATGATATTATGTGACCATCTCTTATGTCTCCATTCCCAAAAATACAATAATCCAATAATTTTGAGCAGCAATTGTTGCGAAGTTGAGAAAATAATTGTTTCAATTTTCTAAGACATTCTTGAATTTAATACTAAGTAATCAGGAAACAAGGTTTCTGGTCTTAAAGTAACTGTAAACATGGAAGGTTGCCCAGTAAAAATGTCAGTTCATGTATTGTTTCCTTTAACATACATACATGACCAACGGTGTCTTCAAATTTTGACTGTGCATCATTCATATTACTATTACACGCAATCATCTCCATCCTACAGTCAAAGAGAATAAATTCACGCACAAAACTGACCAGCAATTGTGCGTACATTCACCATTTATAAAGGAGTACTAAAGAAACAAGAAGAAAAGTGAGGACGTGACAAGCATGAACTGAACTGAATAATATTCCGTACAGCTCCTTGGAAAGCCTGCCGGGAGGGTTGGGAAATGGTCATTGCCTATTCTAAAAACGCCTTGATTCATTCAACTTTCTTCCCAGCCTTTACTCCCATCACCCCTCTCCAATCGTGCGTATCCCACACTTTCACCTACGCCTTTCCAGGCTTGTTTGCCAAGGAAATTTCCAGCTTCAACATTTTATGCTGGCATTTACAGTGCACAAACAATAGTGGCCAAGACCATGGCCATTCCTTCTCCCAATTCTGAATGCAGTAGTGATCATATTGGTCATGAATGCAAAGTAATTTCCATGAACCCTCAGTATGAACACATAAGTACAGTAGCTTTCAAAGTGGTTATCTGCGAAGACGTAAATTATGCCAAAACCTTTTGTAAAAATTACACATAACTTAAACGCTGTTTAGCGAAACGCGGTTTTGTTGGTAAATTCCTATGCTAGAAAAATGCACAATGATACTCTTTATCCATCGAAACAAGAAATATCCCGACCGGATCGGTTAAAAGCTCAGTGATATGAACAAGACCACATGAATGTCTCAGGATTGTATCAACGTGTTAGATCAATGTGTGAATCTAGCAAAAGCTTTTGTTCTCAGCTTGTGCGAACTTCCAGTGTTTTCATTGGGTGGGGAGACCCATGCATTGTGGGAAGTTCTGGACCATAAAATACACGAGATTCTGGAGAAGCCGAAGACATATCTTTGCGATTATGTAGACAGCCCTTGGTTTCCTTGTTTGTGATAAACGTGTGGTTTCCATGTTCATCTGGCTACACAAAGGGAGAAAGTAAAACTAACCCCAACGAGGCTCCCTTGAAATAAAAAAGGAAACGAGCATATCAAATCCATACTTGTACCTTTGTATGTGTGTATGTGCATACGTAGTACTCATGTTGTAGGTAAAGCGTAACCACATATTTTTCCAAATCTTCAAGATAAAGCTTCGTATGTAATGCAATGTTATAAATAAAGTGGTATCCCTTAGTTCAGTCTCAAATGTTTGCTCACAAGTACGATAGTCCATTTAGATATCTCGCTGTGGGTACATACATACATACATACATACGTACATGTAATAGAATGGTATGTATGTATAAACAGGGTGGAGTACGTGACACCTGGTACAATCAGCAAGGTGACGAGTGTTGTTGAAGGAAACAAAAACACGACCTCCTTATCGCTTTTTTACCTTTCCTGTGGAATGTGATGTGATTTCCCCGACCGACACATCAATCCATCTCATTCAATCGGATAAAAATCTCAATTCCCTCAAACGCTTTCCTCGTTCTCTTAGGGGGATTTCTTCCAGTATAGTGGTATCTTTGTATGAGAGCATTATGTATTTATGCAAGCATCCTACTGTACATACATACAAATAGTCAAGAACAACTTTATGGATTCAAGAAAAGCGTCTTGAATATGGCAAGAAAAAATCATGCGAATAATCCATCGTTACGTCCCATCAGACATGACATTTTTCATATTATGGCTACGTAAACCGAGGCATTCCAACCTCTCTCGCCTCATGTAACATCATCCATCTTTTCTCATTCCAATTTTTTCTCATGCTTTCTCCATCCTCGAGTTCAAGAAAATGGTATATTTCACTTGATTTTTCCCCGAAGAAGATGCTTTCTCCACCCTTGTGTGCTAGACATATCTTCATACATATATAATGGCACAGTATATCTATACTCTGAATTTATCTGAATATAAATATAATCACATATTTTACAGATATTGGACGAAGCCTGGAAATGAGAAAGAATATTAAGCATCATCGATATCTACTTCTAGTCTAGTACTTCCAAAATTGGAATCTGATTTTTGAGATTTAAATTGAAAATGAGATTTGAAGTGAGCTGATTTTCCTTGTCACTTTTGTATGTAAAAGTTAATTTGCTGCGTGTGTGCTTGTGCTTGTAAAGGATATGATCCCTGTAATGATCACTGATGGCTACACACTGAATGTTCACAAAAAAGACTGAGCTTTTCAACATCTTGCAGTAGATGGAAATTCAAAGGACTCTGAAAATAAAGAATAACGTACACAACGAGGGAGGAATTCATAACTTACAACGGAAACCTCGTAAATAATGTGGCTTGGATCGAGCATTGAAAAAATACAATACAAGCCACTGCACTGTCATGCTCCAAGCTTATGAATGAATTTTAACATGGGAAAAATCCTGGTGAGGTTAGTCCACTGAAGCTTTTGAAGGGAACAGGAAGCGTGACACAAATTTTCTCCAGTTTATCTCATAGAAGCATCTTCCTAGCCGGGGTGGGGATACTCCTGAGTCTGGTAGTGTTGTATTAGATGAAGCAATGTAAATGTAACTTCATGGATGAATTGCCGAGTGTGGGTAATATAAAAATTTTGATCCAAAAAGCTCAATAAATCAACCGTTGAACCAAACTGGTGGAATATTTTATACGTGTAAGCAATAAAAATGCCAGAGAATTTTCCTTCCTTTTCTCCAGCATATATACACAGACTTGGGTATTTTATGGCTCAGTTGACAACTCGAATTTTTATCACCAATGCAGACGCTTGGTTGAGTAGCAACCGCTGATGTTATAAGGATGTCCCAACCTGGGCTTCCCCGATGGTTGTGGCTTTACATTAACATTTCCAAATGTGAGCAAGGCCGACAAGCATACGTATAGATACAGAACCCCTCACACCTATTTATACGCATCTGATGCATACTCATATTTGATCTCCTAGTCAATGCCACTGGGAGGCACGTAAGCTTGTGGTGGTGGATTTTCGAAAATGTTGATGCCAATACTGGTCCTCATGACGGCCGCTTAGAAGCATACCAATAGAAATAGATCCGAGAGGGTCTGCGTGAATATTTCATACACAGGAATATTATGCTATGTGGTATCAAATAAATGACAAAAGGATTTTCGAGTGGTGTTTGGTGTAAGAAAGGTTTAGCATTTCATCATTTGTGGCATGGCATAAGGGGTCCAGAGAAAGCATTCTTCTCAAATGGGTAGCATCCAAGTAAGCATATGCGTTAGGAACCCCGGGAGAAATTTTTAGAATGTACCCCTGAAGATCCCAAATAGTGTGGTTATGAGGACGGTTAGAAACTTCAGGAGTGTATTGTTTTGGACTCTGGACCAACTGCATCATCTGTATTTCGGAGAAACTACCCTTGTGTACCTGGACCTGACTGTATTGAAGACGACGCTTAAGATGATGTTACTATACAAGTTTTATTGTAATACACCTCAGCAAGCGATACATAACAGACATACATGAAGTACAGTTTACACTACGGACAAAACTTTCAAACTTTTGTGTGTATATGTATGTATTTATATTTTTATTCTGTCTTGGAGAAATCATGGGGAGGAGGAAAGGGGTGATGGGATGAGAGCATATTTAGGGAAACTGAATCGATTTTACGTTTATCGAACTTCCAGAGGAAATCGAATCACTGAACGAAGCTTCAAATGAATTTCATATTATATGAATTGATTTACGCATAAATATGTATTTGCTCAATTACGTTTACAAAAGTATAATAATATATGTAATTACATATAATTAACTCCAGTATTTATGTATTTATTATTTTTTTATGCAAGATAAGAGCGAACAGTGCTACCAAAGACTGGTTAGAACTTGTTTTTGGTATTAAAACTTCTATTCATTCCATTATTTCAAGTGGAAAACCCAATTTTACCATAAAGGAGTAATTATGACTGTATGTATGTGTTGAACCTAAAAATACTCAATTTATGCACACCCTCTCCGGGGTGCCGTGCAAAAGTATCTTACAAGAAGAGGAAACATGCAAGGTATGAATTATTTTGTATGCTATCAACGTACACCTTCGAGCATTGAGTATTGTCTTTAAGGAATTTCTTGTGCACGACAAACGATGGGGTCAAAGGAAACGAAGGACGGTCAAGAAGTACATGAAATAAATTACATAAGAGTACCAGTGCCATTCAAAGGCACGTGTGTAAAACGTATGAAGTGCATATGAATACCTTTTAAATACCTATAAATACATAGCTACTAACTAAATAACTCAAAAATAGCAACATTAAAAATTCACACATGTGTGAAGAACCCGGAACTCCAAGTGTCATGACATTGGTAGGGGATATAAACCCATGATCAATTTCTCATGGCCAATATAAAAGGTATCAAGTAGATATCAGTAATGATAAATAAATATTTAATTGTTTTATCAAAGGAAAAGTGTAAACATAATTTACAATTGTGGACCTAAAAGTTTTGTAATGCTTAATTCTGAAATATAACAGTACTTTTTTTTAATACTTACTGAGATGCACTTCGGTTCGTAATCATTTCCTATAAAGGCAGCAATCTCATCTTTGTCACAAAAAGATTGCTTATTGGTTTCGTAACACGTACCATTCAAGGTGAAGGTGAATACTGGTGAAGGTAATAGAATGTCACTTGAGAGAGTGACGTTGCATAATGATTGTTGGCACTCCAAAGTTCGGTTGCTGTCGTTTCCAGTTGTAGGAACTAGCCACTCTCCCTTTTTGCAAGGTCCCTGTTAATTATACACAAGTCATGAAATATAAGGGATGTGTTAAACAATAATCAGCGTCATGAAACTCTTATTGTTAGCCCATGTGGATTATCCTAGAAAATATAATACTACCGGAAAATAAGTACAAAAAATATGTCAGGATTAATTAAATTGTCAAAGGTTCACTTTAATTTGTAGCAATCACTTACTTGTTCAAATAATGGATAGCACTGATTGGCTTCCTTCCAATAACCAACTGGCTTCCCCGTGCAATCCGTTTCCCTTCCATATTTACAAACACAGGTTCCGAAATCCGGGTTTTCAGTGTCCTGAACAAAAACCATTGATTTCCCACAAGGGGACTCTCCTCCCAAGGGATGACAATTATTCGTCCCTTCTTGACGCACTGACCCAGCGGGGCATGAACTGGAATTAGATAAATACATTTTATTTGAACCATTTACAGACAATTTATTTTGTAACATAACCTTCCATAAAATATCTTAATTTAATAAGATATATGCATGAAGTTTGTTTATTAGTAAAGAATTACTCTAATGTGAAATCGTCTTCAAACGGCAACTCTAATGTTCTCGAAGGTACTTTTATTCCACCAATTTCGGCTGAGACAGTCAATGAAGATAGTATTGTAGCCATGGATAAACAAAAGTATGCGCTTCTCATTTTGAGCTTGGGTCCCTGAGCTGAGCCCGTGTGGAGATGTAGATAATTATATGCTAATACTAGGAGAAGCCCAAATGTCTTGAGGTTACACTCAATGAAGAGTTATTGCAAGATGCTTCCGCCACCAATAAAAAAGAAATACTGATGAGCTCCCAACAGTCATACCTGCTTTTATATAACTCTATTGAAGATGATTTAGCGATAGGAGGGAACAGGTAAAGAAAAAATATTTGTAATTACTCTCAGACAGAATTAAATATGACTTGGCTATACAAGTGGCCATCAACTCCTCCGGTGTACAATGTTTGCCTTTTGGTTCGTAGGTTAAACTAACCTAACGCAAAAACAAACAAAAGTTAAATTTGTAAACTAGTTTAGACATCATGTTGTAAGTTCAAAACTTGTAAGCCATGATTATTTCTCAAGGTTCCTTGCAAAACTTCTTCCTTGTAATTACATTTGTTTTTAAAGAAGTGTTAATTGTACACCTGCTTATGATGCTCACTTGATGTCAACCCCATAAATTAAATGGTTCGTGACATCGTGACTCGACACCATACTCACTTTTGGTACTTACTCACAATCAGACATCCCCGAGTATGTATATTCACAATCAATTCCAAAAAGTACACCTATAGCACGATTTCATTTTTCATGATGGTTGGATTTGTCTGGAGAGGAAGAGATGATGTGCTATGAATAATATATGCCTCCAATTCCAAAATCAACACTTTTATTTTTGCAAGAAATATGCCTACGTATTCTGAGTAACAGGTCATGGTACTTGCATTTTAAGTTATTTGATGCATCATTACATCAGGTTTTAAAATAAGGTGAACTGGAGTTGCTTCAAGTTGGCCATCTCAAATACTAAATACCCATTCACTCCTTGGATGTTTATGGTAAATTAGTGTAAATTAGAATTTTAAATTATATTTTGAATTCTTCAGCCACTGAATTGTAATGTCCAATGGGCTGCAAGGGTTAATTTTTTGTTAATTGAAATACAGGGAAGGGAGAATAATTTGCAGTGCATGTAATGAATAGCCTATTGATTTTTAAGTAGATAATTACTTACATACCCATAATGTACACATGTGGTTGAGTCAAGTAATAGTATAGCATAGGCAGGTACTACCACACATTGTATAACACCTGATAATAATAATTACAGTAAATTGCAGGTAACATAATAAGGTAGCAACTTTCATCCTACTTAAAAATAGATTAAATATTATGACTTTGAAAACATTTTCACCTGCATGTCAATTGGTACAAGATCCTGCAGTTTAAATTAGCAGAGTCACAACAGCCCTGTCTATTCATTGATCATATGTATGTATCTTAATCGACTGTTGCACGGTATTATTCCCATGTTCCAATAATGATAGTGCCATGTATTTACCTGCATGTACATGTACATAGGTAGCTTATAATCAATGCGAATGACAAAAACATGTTTGCGTAACAGCGTCCCTAGCTGTCGAAATGCCTACACAAGATACAGTTTTAAAATTATTGCCATTACTGTATAGACTATTTATAATTGCGCATGTAAGGAACATAATGGGCGACATGAGATACATAACTGCCAATGTGTGAAAGTATTCAGCTCGAACTTTGCATCTACAGCACTTACTGAGAACACGAATACCCATTGACAAAGGTAAACGAATTTTAACATCCCTCATCTCTCGTGTATTCAAATGTTAAAAAAACAAACACTGGATTTACTTTTACCGTTGTTACACATTACATGCGGTGTTGTGATTACAGGAAGTGGTGGGTATCGTCCTATAATGTTTACATCGTTGCAATTACAGGATATTATATATACCCGGAAAGGTTTCTGAAACCTCACAATCAGATACATATCAATAAATTCCTCATACAAATTTGGATACTTCGCCAACCAAATTATGGAAGCTTTAGATACGTCAAGCATCAGTCCCGTGTTCATAATGAATTTTCAGTTATTTACAGTTTTTTTTAACTTTTCTAATCTAAATCTTGAAATTCCTTTCGAACTTGATACATTTTATGGCAGTTCATCTGGAGATCCATATACAGGTTGTCCTACATACTTTTTCTAATTCCTCCCCGCCCTGGCGAAACAAAATATGTGATTCCCCCATATGGAAGTAAATTCTTTTCCAGATTTTTCAAAATTCATTTCATTGACCTAACTCATAAATGGAAGCCAACTTCCTAAAACTCCTAACTCCTCAGGGCCTAAAAATGTGACGCAAAATTTATGAATTATTTCCAAACATTGCAATAAAAAAATCTTTTTCTTCGTTTCAATCTTGCCCCACATTTTTTGGTTCTGATACCGCAAGTTTTGACCTAATCCGCTGACACGAAGCTCAAATGAATCCCCGTAAATTTTCAACGAAGGCACTACATACATATTTTGAAAAATTTTTATATGGACTGTCCACATAAAAATGACAAGTTCAGAACTCTCCTTTACCGCATCTTTGCTCCTGAAGATGAATTTCCTCAACATTACCGTCTGTTCTTATGGGACATAGCCACAAATCTCAACGAAGACATTTATCAATTAACTCCCCGGAAAGCCCATACAATTTCCTACAAACAAGAGTCAAAGAAATATCAGAAAAACATTTGTCTGTGACCACAGAATTGTAGTCCCGACAATCCTCCAAATGCCTTAACCTGCCGATATTTTGAAGGTTTAAATTGACCAATAATTATGATAATAGTTTTTTATTGTCTAATTCTAAAAAAATTATATTTGGTGTCAACAAACTGGCATTGATTGTAAGTGTAAGTACTGACTTATGTACTTACTTACAATAAAAAGACCGTGTTTTTTTTATACCTTGTCACAGATTTTAAACATCTGTGTCTCGCTCCATCTCACGGAATAAAATAGGAACTGGAACTGATAAGGGTGTAGACTGAATTCATGCCAAACTCAAGAGGGAGAAGCCAAAGTTGGAAGGACACTACTCACAGTCCCATTCAGTGCTGAAACTCAGAATAACTACTTGAGGTTAGCCTTGTTCTCCATTTTTCTTCTCTTTCGAGGCAGTTGAATTCCAAAATTTTGGGTCAAATCGGAGCAATGATTGGAAACACCGTAGCCAGAAGGATAGTCCAGTCCCAGGTCTTGACCAAGGTTCCAGCGAGGTCGATTTACCCTTCCTCATCCAACAATGTGATTGCTGGACCACCCAGGGTTAAAATTTCTTTCCCCGTAAGTCCTCTAAATACTTAAAGAAATATCCAGATTTAAATACCGGTCTAAATAATCGATCTGGATTTTGAATTTAATTTAATTTAATTTATGCGCCTGGAAATATTTTTATTAAAATGTATTCTTCGTTAAATGTTCTATTGGAATTGTATTGGGTTGTAAATATATACACATGTGATTTTGAATAAGCTTTGAAGTAAACTTATGTTACAGGTGAAGAAAGTGACTGGATAGATTTTGTGTGCTAGAAACTAAAATATTTTTATAAATTGTTTCAGGAAAAGGTTGCTACAGGAATTTTCATTTCTGCTTGTATCTTCACTGGCCCATGCTGGATCATGTCTCACTTGGAAGAATACCGAGGAAAGATTGATCAGTAAATGAAGATGAATTCAACCAGTTTTTGAATTAGTATGTTAGAATGTAAATTCAGAGAATCCTTTTTGGAGGCTGAGTATGTAAATACGAGGGCCATGTTAGTCAATGTGAAATAAATTACTATGTTAACGTGAATTATTAACGTGAATTATTTTCAGTTCAATGATATTTCAAGATTTGTTGTAACATATAGTTAGACCAGGGATGTTCAAATTAAATGATATTCTTTCCACCGTCCGATATCAACTCTGCGAAAAATTCTTTCATTCGGAAAGAAGCCTTGAAAATTAGTTGTCTTCCCTCGGCCTTCTTTCAACCTTAAAATGAATTCACTGTTCCTTAAATCGTCTTAAAAAAGATAGGCATTCGCATTAATGTGACCCAGGAAAATCTTCCCCCTGAATATAAACAGTGGGTGCTCCTGTTACCACTGGTGGTTGGTCTAGTCTAGTCTATTCGTTCGGAGGATATTACTACAGTATTTTATTTAAAACGCCAGTCTATCCCTTGTCTGTTCCTAGACAAGTCCCAGGCTTGACAAATTCCAAAAATTTTTCAGGTATCAGGGACAATGGAATGTCGGATCGGACTCGATTCAGAATGGCAAGGATTGCATGCGGGTTCTGCGGGAGGAAGAGATAAAATGAAGGACGGGAAGACAGCATGTACTCGCAGTTGATCAATTACAATTTCTAAACCAACATTCCACATTATTTTATAAACCAAATTAACAACGGTAAATTTTCATAATTAAATTCAGAACTGCTGGACGAACTCGTCGGTTGAGGGACGAAAAATCTACTGTTTTTTCTGGCGCAAGTTCGTAATGTCTATACATACATATGTATGTCTGTGTACACTAGGACTCAAGAATCCGTTATTAGGTTTTATTGAAACTTTCTCCAACCATAAAGCTGGGAAACATTTGTAGATGAACTCAATCGTTTAAACCGTCTCGGAGTTACCAGGGCATTTTGTAAAAGTAGCAACCTAGTACAAATAGTCTCCAGTCATAAATCCTGGAAGAACTCATAGGTAAACTTAAAAAAACCGGTCAAACTACGTAGGAGTTATACAGCGCTAGTTTTGTCACTGCCATAAATCGTTATTAGGTGATGATTTTTTAGTAAGAATTAATATTTGTTTTGGTAGAAAGTGTCAGCGACAACTTTCAAGTCTTCTGTCTTCCGGTCACATATTTTAGGGTCACATTCCGCGAATCCGGCATTTTCCCCTTTATCTAGCGTCCAGCATATTCCGCATTTTATTTCCTCGTCCTGTCACCCCTCATTTTATTCATACCCGTTTCGGAAATTGCTTTGATTTATTGTTTCGAAATTCTGTGGAAAATTTGTATTTATTATTTAAACACATGAATTTTATATTATGACATTTTAATATTGCAATAATAATTATTGACAAAGTTAAAATTTTTATTTATGTTCGCGGATATAAGATAGGCATCAAAACGAAGGATGAAAATCTAGGTAGGTTCTAAACACTGCTGGAAACTAGGAAAAATAGGCTATGGCTACTGAAAATACCCATACGTAGGTATGCATACAGTAGGCTGGTGGGCGAATTTTTTCAGTTTTCCTTTGGTGCCAATTCGTCTTCATCACCCCATACTGAATCATCAGAGAAGCGCCCGTATGCAAAGTTTTAAATATTTTTTTTTGTCATGAGGCGTGCATAAATTTCTAGTAGCACGCATAAAAATGTCATAAAAATGAATTTCTTAGGGAGACTCGGCTGAATTCTGTGTTTGTTCTACACCTGTAATGCTATTTTTATAATTTTCCCCTTTATAGTGAATTTGAAATAAATTAATATCCTACCATGAACTATTAACTTTTTCTACTTTTATTTCAACGATATTTCAATGTATAGCACGTTATAAAGTACAATGGCAGGGGAATTACAATATTTAGAAATCGTAAATATGCACAGAATATAATGATGGTTGTGGTCAGTCACGTCCACTTTATAAATTATACCTTACAATTCACTCCACATGATGTACATTTGTTTAAACATGCAGCACAGCTCTGTCAACATCAATCTGTATAATTACTCCAATGCTTCCATTTCATATGGCATCATTATCAATAAGCTAGGTTATCTTCATCAACACTACACTGTATAATAACTCATAGACAGCTATGTATGTACTTCATCATAAATTTTCAAGAACGGTAGTAATGTGTATTGTAACTATTCTTTGGACTTTGTAAAAATAACGAAGTTGTAGTTGTTCAAAAACATAAAATAAGTCTTTCTGGTATATACACATCCTCCATACACTCCATAGGCTCCATTTTGGCTCCGTCCGGACTTAAGTCAAAAGATATTTCGATGGAACGTCGAACCATTAATACATATCACTTAATTGTACATGTAAATTTCAATTTTCTCCCTTCAATCCATAATTTATTTTATTTTGCGCTCCAGTTCGTGTTTTGACGAAGAGTCAACGTCACTGCATTGGGAAATGTGGGCATAGCGAGAAAAAATAGCGAGCAGGGGTTAAGAAATTGAGTAGCAAATTTTGTCGAGAATGGGATAAACGATCATTTAATATTAACAATCCCGATTCCAGAACCAAGCAATGCCAAATGTGACAAAAGGTAAATAATTAATTGAAAATATTTTCAACAACAAGCTAGCTACTGGCACAAATGAAAACCCGATTGCTTCATATTTCTTGCTCATGTAGCCGTTACTTTTGACTAGAGCTAATGAAATAACGATTTTGATCGATTCCCCGTCTACTTAAATTTTCTGAAACATTTTTGTAATCGCAAGGTCTTATAGGAAACGTCAACTTCCTACTGCTCCGTATTTTCCTCAAGTTTACTCCTTAAGTGGATGTTTTTTTTAAAAATTGCTATCTAGTTTATCTGACTATCCAAATTTCCAAGCGAAGTGGCCAGGTATGTAACTAACATTAAAAGCCAGGTAAACCTCCTGCAATACAGGCGTCAAAATTCGCTGTGAATATAATTTGGCACGGCAATGATAAATTCTGAAATATAGTAAATGTAGGGCGGCCCCACATCATTTTCCATAGCGAAAATAGCGGGTGTGAGTGCATGAAACGTGACGAGCTACAATGAGAGTAAAAAACTTTCGTCAAAATGTGGAGTGTCATGACCTTTTCATGTGCCCCATAACGTTTAATTTGAGCGAAACCTTACAAGTTCAATAATAATAAGGGTGCATAATAACAATTACTTTATAAACAACATATGTCACCACTAGAAAACATTATAATTCTCATATCGTAAATCTGGGTATAATTTCAAGTAAATCAAGCCCTGCGTGTAGGGCTAAGCTACAAGCATTATATGCGGATGCTACAAATTTCAGTTAAATGTATTTCAATCAAAACTGCCGTGGTTGGTTCATCTCAACAGTAAAGGACTTGGTTGCATTACGATATACAGCCTGGTTCCTTTCCCTATTTTCACTTTGGGATGAGCGAGTTTCAAAGTCACAGGACCCTACATAATAAATGGAAAATGAAAATAAACTATCATTTTGGAAGCCTACGGTTGTACCAAATGTCATGAGGGATCCTAATATCGGAAAAGTAATAATGTTTGGATGCAGAAATAAAAGTACCAAATCTCGATTTCGTGTTGTCTGAATTATTATCTTCACGTCTTGTTTTCCCAGAATCAATGCAGTCCTGATCGTCATCGTCGATTAAAATAATCTCATGATTTTCCTGGTCCAAGCCCTTGCTTTTTTTACTTCGACTGGAACTGAAATGAATGGTAACTTGTTGATAATCATCTTCGTCGTCAATTATGCAGACTTCTTTATTATTGTCTGTCTTCAAAACTTGCATCAGGGCTGAAGATTTGACTATTGGACTTTTACATCCCGGTGGCCAACTTCCTTGTTGTTTAAAAGAGCTAATTGGATTTTTCGACGGGACATTTTCCATCTTGATTTCCACACAGTCATCGTCATCATCTTCTAATACGTCCTCAAGATTAATAACTTCAAAGCGTTTTTTTTGTGGAGAAATAGTTTCTTTAATCACTTGGATTTCTTCAGAATCGGAAGTTTTAAAATTTAAATTAGACTTTAAACTATTTTGAGAAACTTCAGAATTATTCGACGATGTTCCTGCACATTCTGAAACTGATTTTGAATTGCAATTTTTTTCAGAAGCATTAAAATTATCTGTAGAACCTCCTATACATTCTGATTCCGATTTCGAAATGCCATTTTGTTTGGAAACATCATTATTATTTGCCGAAACTACTGTACATTCTACAGTAGATTTATCCATGTTTTCAGAAACTCCTGTAGAAGATAAATTCGGTTTCGAATGGTCACTTTTTTCAGATACGGATGTGAAAAAATTAACTGATGTTTCAGTTACTTTAGATTTTGAATACGCCTGAGCGCCAGTCTTTTTTGGTGTCTTGAGCAATTTATTCGAGCTCCGAGTGGTACGCCGGCATAACTTTTCGGTTGTTGCAAATAAATCATCCATATCATTATCTGAGAACTCGTCAAATTTTGAATTCAAATTATCAACTTCAACTTGCCATGTCTTATTAGGACTAGATTTGTCACTCTCTCTTGAACTTGAAGTTTCCTTAAGCTCAGTCATCGCTGTTGAATTCCCTGGTTTATGAGTATCAACAATGGAAGGGTCTGGTAGATTTCGGGTCTGTCGGTCAATGACAAGATGAATATCATGATTATGTAAAGAATCATTAGAAAGATCGAAATTACAATCCCGTGACTTTGAATCCTCACTCAGCACACTGCAAGCGTCAATGGTGGGTAAGGCAATGAATTTTGCCCCATTTTTAGCCTGATGTTCAGGCAAATTAAAATCCTCTTTTAGTATTTCGACAGTTTCAATTGCAGGCAAACCAACGAATTTCGTCAGGGTTTTGGCCTCGTGATCAGATAAATCCAAATTTTTAACCCTGCACATGGATTTTAAACTACCAATTGTTGTATTTGATAACACACTTCCCTGTGTCTTTGATTCAAAATTATTACTAGATTCAGTAAAACATTTTCCTTCTAAAAAACGAGAATTTCTAAGTTTGGACAACTTACACTGAAAAACCTTACTGTTGGCACTGAATCGCTTTTTCCCTGCCGAGTCAGTGATAATATTAGAATCTACGTAATCGGTAAAGTAACTACTTACAAGTCGAGTTCTTCTAGTTGCATAAGCATCGTCATCGTCTTCCCCAGTATCATAACCCGCACTGTCTGAATCTTGAATAGCAGTTGCGAGATCCATTTTATACCTTTTTCTGAAGTTACGGTTATACACAATTCTTTTGGATAAGTTTGCTCGCTTTGGTCTTGCAGTTACAGCTTCCTGCGTTTCATTCACTTCATCACATGAAATTACTTTACCGACTGTAGCCGATGAAATATAATCGACCGGATTACTAACTCTATCAGCTTCACGTTCCAAACCGCCTGAAACAAACCAAATTTGTTCATTGAGAAATACTTGAAATATTGTCATACAAATTTTACTCGTTACTTTGGAGTACAAATTTTTCAGCACTAAAAGCAAGAAACAATCTTTCATGTGTAATTTGATTGTGATGATTGATATTGTGTAATTTGTCTACAACAATATTTTAATCAGTAAGCAATTTATCTAATAACAGATACTAAAAAACTAACTCAAAGACGATCTGGCAGCTATTTCGATTCGACAGTTTTCGTCGATGGTGTGAAATGATTCAGAGCAACTGTCACCATCTTCCTCTTCTGAAACCTCATCTGCATCTGATTCTCCTGAGGTATTTGCTCCTTCTAGAACTACCATTCTATAGTGTGATGGATCTGTTAATAAATATTCCAGTCTCACATGCTGAACAATACACGAATACGAGCGACTTTTGGACCCTGAGAAGTTTTCTTAAGAGGAAAACGTACCGCGCGTTAAAACATTGATACATTCTGGACATTTCCAACTGGCTAAAGACAACTGGCCACAACTGTAATGTATAGCAGATGAACCGCAGCTCCCACACCTGACTATTTTCCAGCTTCTGAAAGGCAGAGAAGTTGGAACTCACTCAATTAGTTTTCGAGGTACACATACATCAGTAATTGAGTATCTATTAGTGAAAAACAATATCAATACCTATTATTAGGACAATCATAGCTCCTTCCTTGTGGACATAAGCATTCTTCAGCATCACAGTGGGAATACATTTGATTTAATTCAGCAAACGCATTTGGAGCAAGTTCCCAAGAAGCGTCTCTGTAAAATAATTTATTGGCATTTTTGAAACCGCCAGTCGTACAGCGCTTGGTCCAGAAACAGAAACTGCAAAAACTTACTGCTCAGGAACATATACTCCCGAATCCTTCATTGCTCTTATGAAAACTTCTTTGTCCTTGCAACATGGGCAACTAAAAAAGTAGCCCGAATTTGTTGCATAGCTCTGAAAATAAGGTTTAAGGGTAATAAATTAATATCATTAGCGTACAAAACAACGTACTTGCTATGGTAGTTCAACTACAACATCTTATCAATCATACCAAAAAGCAACTCTTGCACAGGGTGGCCATCATCATTTGTTTCCCATCTAGCCCTCATAAGCACTTGACTTACAAAATATTTGTTTCCCCCAGTTAGTCGCATAATTAGTTCCAGATTGTCTAAAATTTATTTTACGACCTGGGTCAATAATTGATATCAGTGTCAATAAACGTCAAGCAAAGAGATTTTTTTTGGAATGAAAAAGTCTTCATTTTTTGCTTCTCGAAAGAAATGTTTTGACACTAGTTTGTAGGAAATTTTAGGAGCTTTCAAGGGAGCTGAAACAAACATTTTGAATGAGAATCAAAAAATGAAGAAATTGGCATTCCAAACAAAATCAACTTTGCTTGACGTTTATTGACACTGTGAGCTCATATCAGGTCATAAAACAAATTTTAGGCAGTCTGGAACTAAATATTCTACCAACTGGGGGAATCAAATATTTTATGAGTCACGCGCTTATGTAAGCTACATTTGGGAACAAATGATTACAGCACAGCCACCCCGTATACGGATAGAATAAGTAGTAAAAATTAATTACCTGAATACACGAGCGATGAAAGACTCTTCGTTTACAACACGGAGGCCAAACAGGAAACTCATCAGATTCCACATGGAAGAAACAAATTTCACAATTCCAGCTTTCCTGGGGAATTGGAATTTTAACGGCAGGTTTATGTGTAGAGCAATAGCTTGAAAAACTACCACTGAACTGATTCAATGCTCCATTCGGAATACCACAACTAAAATGAAAGCTTGCCTTACACTGCTTAACGGCACAACCGACAGTTGCGCGGTTACGTTTGCAATGCTTACATTTCTGTAAAAATACAAGCAGTTTGATCATAAACAATTCATAAAAACGCCATTTAAAATCTGTATCACGTTATTGACGTTTCAAATTTATTCTACCAGTTTCTCGCCCCGTTTAATTTCCCTCCAGAGATCGCTCGGTAAGAATCCTAATATCCCCTCGGTGTCCTTTCCATTTTGCCTCAATGCTGATGAAAATAACTGGTTCACAAATAATCAGAAAATAAACAAGTTGTTCACCTTTATCCCACGAATGACGAAAAGGATTAAATTAGCACGTATTCCAACCAGTGCTCGGACTTGGAACAGAAACTGTGTACCCGTACCCGAATATGGGTACGACGAAATGATGTTCCTATACCTATATCCGAGTACCCGGATAATTTTTTCTGTACCCGTACACATAAATACTTGAAACTAAAATGTAGTAATTACTTGTATCAATAATTTACCCGAAATGTACCCAAAACATGTACCCGTACCAGAGTACCTATTGTTTGCACCCGGGTATAACTTGGCGCGTCTGGAAAAAGTTCCAAACACCCGACTAACCAAAATTGGGACTTCCCCGACTCAAACACAAAATTTCCCTACTACCATTTTCAAAATTTTTCCGACCGCGTCGATTTTTCCCGGCGACGCCGCCAGACAAATTTTTGACAAATTTCCGACTTCGTCGATTTTTCCCGACGACCCCGCCAGACAAATTTTTGACAAATTTCCGACTTCGTCGATTTTTCTCGGCGACCCCGCCAGACAAATTTTTGACAAATTTCCGACTTCGTCGATTTTTCTCGGCGACCCCGCCAGCCAAATTTGGGAAAATTTTCCGACTGCGTCCATTTATCCCGGAGACCCCACCAGGGAAAATTCCAAAATATTTCTGACTTCGTCGATTTTTCCCGACGACCCTGCCAGCCAAATTTTGGAAAATTTTCCGACTGCTTTTCCATTTTTCCCTACTTAACCTGCAAGGTAAAGTCCACATGTCAATAAAATTTGACGATTTTTGGTAGACTAGTGCAGGACACATAAACAACACGGTGTAGTGGTCCCGACCTTTCAATTCTGAATCAAAAAAACTTGATTCGATTCAATTCAATTCAATTCTGATTCATCATTTTTCGATTCAATTCAAAGCATGAATTGAATCATTTCATTCAATTCACTTCATGAATGAAATCACGCGAAATGCCTTGAATCGCGATTCAAATGATTCAAGTGCAACGAATTTGTTTGCATATCCTGCTAAAAATGCAGCTAATAACGCATCACATTAAAAAGCTCGTACGTGTTTCTGAGACACATTTTTGATTTTTGCTGGGAAGGGAATCCGACTTTTCAATTATTTTATAAACAAGAATTTTTGTATATCAAATACATGAATTATGATTATTATAATTTGTTATCACAGCATTTACTAACAGTCCAATTTAGGTCGTAATGTGACAATTAATTAGCAGGATATGCAACTCGAAACAGCTAATGTTGCAGTCAACCCTCGCTATAAGGGATGCTCGTGGGACCTGCAGGATTTGTCCCTTATGAGCATAGTGTTATACATTGTGTAAATGGGAATCGTGACTGTAAATTCCAATCCCTTATATCAAAAAATCCCTTATAATGGTAACCCATATAGCGAGAGTTCACTGTATTGACAATTTTAGTGCTAGTGAAATTGTTTGACTTATATTCTTCCGCTGTTTTATGTAGTAATTATAAAGTTCATAAATAAAATGTTTAGGTTACCACCTTTTACTACCTGAATGATTTGAATCATCATTCGATTCAATTCAACACGCAGAAATGAATCAAATTGATTCCTGTGAATCGTGAATTGAATCGAATCACACTTATTTCATTCAATTCATAATTTGAATTGAATCAAAACGAATGTTTTGAATTGAATTGAAAGATTGGGACCACTAACACGGTGTATGGTGAAAGTTGCACTGAAATGTGTACATGAAATCCGATATACGGGCAATTTTCGGTTTTTTCGAGGAAAACAAAATATCTCGAGAACGATACTTCCGATTTCAGTTACGTTTCTTGATTCATAAATGGTAGACAATAATTCTTGGTATGTTAGAGTATTTTTGAAAAGTTTTGAAAATTCACTCCAAATTTTCAAAAAAGGTTCAAAATTTTGCAAGGGGGTACAGAATCATTGTCTAGGCGATATATTTGAGTAATTTTGAAAAATTTAGAAAATTCACTCAAAACTTTCAAAAAAGGTTCAAAATTTTGAAAAAATCTCAAAAATTATCGATTTGGTGGGCACAATATTACCAAATCATCAAATCATCAGCATTATTATATTAATATGCGATATCGCAATGGAAAACATAGCGATACGATTTTCGCGCGTATGGATGGGTCAATTTTTTACTGGAGGAACCGTGGGTAATAAATCATTCGATAACGAGACAAGCAAACTTTTTGAGTGATTTGACAGCATCTCCGCGGTATGCTTACGTAATTTTGTAAAATTACGAAAATTCCCTAGATTTTTTCACAGTGTTAAAAATTTTGAGTGAATTGTCAAAATATTTCAAAATTACTCAAATATACCGCGTAGGCAATTCTTCTGTACCGCCTTGCTAGTTTTCGGCTATACTGTGGTCACCACATAGAAAATATTTTGAAATGTTTGACAATTTTTCGAGAATTTTGAACCTTTTTTGAAAATTTGGAGTGAATTTTCGAAATTTTTCAACATTATTCAGGTATACCGATGAGACAATGATTCTGTACCCCCTTGCAAAATTTCGAGAATATTGTGCCCACCAGATAGAAAATTTTTAGAATTTGTTGAAAATGTTGAACCTTTCTTGAAAATTTGGAGTAAATTTTCGAAAGTTTTCAAAATTACTCAAACATACCAAGAATGAATGTCTGCCATGAATGAATCGTTCTCGAGATATTTTGTTTTCCCCGAAAAAACCGAAAATTGCCCGTATATCGGATTTCATATACACATTTCAGTGCAACTTTCACCATACACCGTGTTGTTTGTGTCCTGCACTAGTCTACCAAAAATCGTCAAATTTTGTTGACATGTGGACTTCACCTTACAGATTCCCTATGAACCAGCTGATACAAACTTTTTGTTCCCGGCTAAACGTTTTCTCAAAAATGTTTTAATACAAGTCCGACGTTAAGAATTGTGGGCATTGCCGTACAAATAGGACGCAAGGTTAGTCAACTAGGAGGAAAGGATTTTCTGATAATGAATTTTTGCTATCAATGATCTGACATACTATTTACAAAACAATATATTTGAACAGTATAGAAAATATTATACGGATTAATTTGTGTAGATCATCATTTTACAGTTTTTTAAGTCAAATACTGTGGTTTCAGGCAAGATTGAATATTTATTTTGTATTTACAGCTTATAGCTTTATGAAACAAAATCATACACTTTCTCTTACATTACATGTCGGCTACCTTCAACACTAATCACTTCACATGCTAATTCCAGGTGAATACAGAGCTAGCGTTGCGTATGCATTACTAACAATAAATCTAACCAAATCAAACATTTATGAAGCCTGAGACGGTAGTTTTTTACCAAGGCAGGTGAAATTAGAATCAAATGCTTCCCAATGAGAGTTTCGAAAGCCAAGTACAGATGCTTCCGCTTTTACTACTTATCAATAATAATCAAAGGGATTGAAATCTAAATATTTCCTGCAAGGAATGATATTGTCCATTTCATAGATTTCTAAAATGTCTTAAATATTCACTGCAATAAATGCTCGGTGCCATAAATGCCCAGGATTGAAAATACTCAAATTTTCTGCACAAAATGCCTTGGTATTTTCAAATGGGCAACCCTGGGTACTTGTAGCAACAAGAAACGGATCTGGCTCGAAGCTGACAAACGTATAATTATTTATTTCGAACTTACCTCTAACGCCCTAAAATAATTTTAATGTTACGCTCCCAAGGAAGGTAATTAAATTTAATCTCAACAACCTGCCCCTTGAAATTCTTCTTTCCTGAGCTTAATTGCATAAATCTATAAACAGGCGATCTGACTGACTCTTCGCGCTCTATTTCTTTATTTGATTCCTGAGATGAATCATTAGAATGCAACGACCACGTAAACAGAAATGAAACGAAGCCCCGTAGCTCTTTCACTGACACGAGTATCCGTGTAAAAAGGAACAAAGCAGATTTACGCTTAAAAATCCATTAATACAGTAATAAAAAATCAATTTCATGTCATACCATACAAAAATAATGAACAACAATGTCATCCAATTTACACATTGGACCCCACTCCACATCATTGATCCGACTCTTCCGACAGAAGGTGCACCGAACCTTCTTGTTTTCTTCCGTAATGACCACGATTTTCGGGTTCATCTTCGTAATCTGCAAATAAATAATCAAACAAAATTATACTCAAATTCTTCCCCTTAGTGCATTCCTCGAACAAATTAAAACTAATTCATCCAGCACTGTAATTTTAGCACAAGTCTTCAACATGCCCCAGCAAAAGCATTAAAATTATTTAAAACCTTTCATCAACACACCTGATTAGAGTCCATGATGTCCCGAACAATTGACAATAAAATAATAGCACACAAATAATTTATGTCCTCAACAAACACGTACGGCGTTAAAACAAGAGTAATTCAAAAACCGCATTTTCAGATCCTCTGTGCACAAAATTTAAGTAAATATACACGTCTTATAATAATAGATAAAAACCTTTAAAAACCAAGTCCGACATTTTAGTACTTCATTTAACCCTAAACCCTATCACTACAAGTCATACTAATAGCCTTTATGTAAACGATTATCCCCACCGGACACACACAATAAACAATACAATTTTACTTCCAACATCCAATCCTATTCACAATTAGAAAACACAAGAGTATAGCATTTCAGTGGAAGGACTTCAAAGTTGTCTGAAAAATATGAAAAATTAGGAACGCGTCCGAGGTCAATTGTTAATAATAACAAAAGTGCTGACATGCACACAAAATAGTGAATTGGAACTGAATTTGTTTCACAGTAGTTTGTCTCTTGACAATTTTGAAAGGTACGAATACAAACAACACTTTGTTTTTACTCTTTAATAATTATTGTCCTTCAAAATTACTCAGACAATTCCAACAATCACTTTGACTTTAAAACTGAAACAATGTACTTAAATGTAATGTACTTCTATACAACGTACTACAAACAATGTAACATTCACTTGCACTTGATGTATTCAATGTATAGTGTATTACCCAACCCAGCACAGATTTCACCCAGCCCTCCCTTCGCAACTGAATTGTAAACAACTGATTTCACTTTCGACCCCCGAATATAAAAAGGAACCCCTTAATAGTTCCCGCTTACTTAACCAACTGTTCCCTGCTCAACACTGTAACCTGACGTGTCTTTAAATGTGTGACTGTCAGGTGGCAGGACGTGAGCCTTTTATCAAGAACAGAGTAACATGGGATATTTAGTATCGAAATATTTGAAATTTGAATTGCAGCCAGCCAATAAGAGAAGTCCATAGAGAACATCGGCTAACTCAATGGCTTATTCTTCCTTGAAGTCCACGTAGGTTTAAAATTTTAGTTAAAATCAATAGTTCCGTTCGACGCTCGTCGAAATCGAATATAATAGAACTACTTGGCTTTGCCACTGTCATAATATATCGTACTTGGTCACTGCGATTGTGTTTGTGGGAAGGAGTTAAATAAATAATGTACTTCCTTTCCTTCACGTATTGGAAAGAAAGGCTGTGCTGTTATTGACTACTTGTCAAGAGTTGAAGGATTCCTCAAATTTGCTGCGGTTCATTGAATCGGTCCAAGAAGCTTTGATATTTAAAATTATTTGGGGTGATATAGCTCTGTAAAGTGAATGTGTGCTTGTCTGGGAGTTCAAAATTGTAAATCTGGGGAGATATAAAGTCTTTTGGTAAATAGTTAATTGTGGAGGTAGGTGGAGTGATTTTAGTGTACAATTGGCTTCAATGTGGGTGAGTTAAAAAATAATTGATTAGATTTAGTGCGACGATGTCCGTCCAACCACAACTTCGTAGGAGGAAGCCACTTTTGAAAGCTGTGGAAGATATAGATGTTTTTCCGAAAGTTCCGGAAACATGCTTGGAATCAACGTCGTATGGTGGTTCAGGTGGGTGTTAATATTTTATGTGATAATTTTAAGGATGGGAAAGATTATATTTCGTGGAGTTGTTAGTATATTTTGTATGATGGGATAAATCTGGATTGTTTAAAATGTGAAAGTTTATTTTTGCTGGGTATTGTCAAATGTGGGTAAGAGGGAATTTTTTGAGGGAGATTGGCTTGGGATTAAAACTTTTGTTTGATTTGTTGCAGCATTTATCGTGGCACTTGTGATTATTGTTTGGCTGATGATCTTGGAGATATCGGCATACCTTGACACGGAGTACAAGTTCCGGTTCAGTCCGGACACTGATATTGATTCAAAGTTGAGTATCAATGTGGATATTACTGTGGGGATGCCATGTGGGAGTAAGTTTATTGTATGTGCTTACCTAGGTTGTTTTGAGGGAATGGGATGAGAATATGTTGGGCGGAGGTTGGTGGGACACTGGGATGGGTTTAATGATTTAATTTTTTTTGCAGTTGTCGGGGCAGACATTGTGGATTCAACAAATCAAAATGTGATGAAATTCGGGGAGCTGGAGGAAGAATTCACTCATTTTGAGCTCAATCCTAGCCAGAGAGCCTATTTTAATGCTAGAGCTGGCTTTAATTCGTACCTTAGAGAGCAGTATCATTCCTTGAATAAGTTATTGTGGAAGAATGAGTTCATTAATTCACACAGCGAGATGCCGAAGATGTAAGAAATATCGTACTTGTGATACAAAAAAATAAACGTACATAAGCAAGTGTAATATTTTATGGTGAATTCTGCAGGACTTCGGAAGAGAAAAGGAGTCATGGGATGCCCAAAGCGTGTCGATTACATGGAACTTTGGAGCTAAATAAGGTGGCTGGGAATTTCCATATAACTGCTGGAAAAACTCTACCACTACCACGTGGACATGCACACATTGCAGCATTTATGTCGGAAAGAGATTATAATTTCTCTCATAGAATCTCGAAATTTTCCTTTGGTCAGGGATCTCCGGCGATTGTTCACCCTCTGGAAGGAGATGAAAAGATCGCTCAGAGTAGTAAGTAGTTTTACTGTTTTAAAAAATCAGTTTCACACATACTGACTGTAGGGTTTCTACAAGTGTGCCTGGTTGGTTAATAGATACTTTAAATTCTGTACTGCTATTAATACTGCATTGATCTTCACCAACATTCCCCTGAAGTATAATAATTAAATGTATAGGTGACACCAGTCCCTTTTTCCTATAGCCACCCCCGATTCCTAGTAGTACACGCTAGTCTACACGACAACTCGTTGAGTATTAACTTCGATTTGATACCTAGTAAATTTCTCAGTATGGAGTTACCCTGTTGCCTCACGACCTAACTATAGTATTTTTCCATGTCTCCCAGTGACTCCCGATTTAATTCATTTGGGTCATGTTTTTGTTTTCAGACCAGATGTTGTATCAGTACTTTATTCAAATTGTACCAACGATTGTGAGGACCAGATTTTTAGTATACAAAACATTTCAGTACTCAGTACGAGAACTTGAACGTGAAATTGACCACGGGAAAGGGTCCCATGGAATTTCAGGAATTTTTTTCAAATACGATATGAGTGGTCTTAAGGTAATTTAATAATTTCCGCCACTGTGAAATGATGTTTGTTGTGACTGTACTGTAAACGCAAATATTTGTGATAATTGCAGGTGGATGTTACAGAAGAAAGTTACTCCTTCACACGATTTCTAGTCAGACTCTGTGCTATTGTTGGTGGAGTGTATGCAACTGTGGGAATGGTTTACAATCATCTTTCATTTTTCGGTCGCCTGATTAAATGCTTCCGTTGCAATAGAGAAAATAACATGCATTCGTCGTCATACAATCAAGCGTTTGTCTCAACTGTAGACCCATTTATCCCCAAAGAGAAAGGCAGTTTTCACACTAGAAAGCTATCGGAAACGAAGCGACCATCAGGTAATATGGGCTTAGCGTTTCAGTCCCAGGTTATCGATTTAGTTCAGCCTCAGTTGGTGTCAGGTGCGAGTCTGAATGAACCTCAGATCAAATTAGTTCCACTTACGGACGATAAACAGTTACCTGTTCCAGATATTCTGACATCTCATTCAAGTTGACTTCAGCCTTGTTTCTAAACTTTCCTTTCGAGTATTGTAATATGCAGTGGCTCTGGGGTATAGGAGGGAATCGAACGTCAAGTTGCTCCTGTTTTTAATTTATTTTTAATGTTGTCTTTAGTTTTTTGTTGTGAAATCTGAAGTGTGTATGTCAATTAAGCACATATCTTGCCACAAAAATGTATTCGCATTTACTTCTCAGTCTTACTGAAGAATTTTATCTACGAATAAATAAGTAACATTCGTACCAACAGCTCTTTGGAACTCATTCTAAGCATTTAAGTATCATTGCTACGCCGCATATTGTCATGCATGGATGAAGTCCGTACCATTATTTGAGGAGCTCGGTTTTCAATCAAGTTCATTCAGGCATTCGTCAAATGTTATTTTCTAACCAACGCGTTTGTACTTGAAGTATCATTCCACAGACATTCTCTCGAATTACGGAAACAAAGTTATCCTTTTATTTTATATGACATAATTATTTAAGTACAATACTCATTCAGATCCAAAATTATATGCAATTCTGTTTCAGTAAGATGCACTGCGTGAGTGACAAAAACATTCGTTTATATGTATTTGGAGGGAGCCAGCCTCATACAAATCACTGGTAGTTCCCAGTATATTAATGGTTGTGATTACGGCTTTCCAAATATGTATGTATTCGGTTCAAGAAATAAGTTGAGCACCACATCATAATGATTAATATTAAGTCGTCAAGTGTTTGCTTTCTGAAAAAAATATTGCATACAAATAATTATGTCAAATACAATCAGCAATGATTCGAACCAATTTAATGTGCATAATGACTTGACTTTAAAACGCTGTTGATGGTGACCACATTTGAGGAAAACAAGATTTTTAACATTTTTTATAATTCATCGCCTTAGAATCACGTGTAGTAATTTCTAATTCATTTCCCCGGAACATTTTGGAATCGCTCGTAATATCTACGTTTGCTTCAACAAAGTTTATACCCTTGGTTGGAATTATTATTGCTGTAATGGCCGCAGGCGGAAGTTTCTATTATTAATTTATTGAGAAATGCGACGTCAGTGGTAACACATAATTTACCATTAGCAAACTTCCAAATGATTGGACATCGAAATTGAGAGAGGACTTTGTGAACACGGCTTCTCAATAAAATCGTAAAATATTCAAAAGCATCTATCAGGCTTTATATTACCCCTGCCCTTGATTGTAAGCACGCCGAAGTCGCTGGATTATTGTAATCTGGGAGTGTTATTCTTGGATTCTAAGATTTAAGCTCGTATAAATCCTAACTTCAGTCGTAGCTCTTAAGTTACGATATTTGATATTCTCTATTATAATTTCTAAGTATATAATATTTATTCAAAATTTTATTTACGCACTTCAATAAAATCTAATAAATTACTTTTTCCAACATAATCCTGTCGACCAGTCTAAAAATCAAATAAATATTCCATTAGAATTTATTACTACTCTCATAATATACATGCAATTAATTCTTTCCTGCATCCATACTTTTGCAATTTGATCAACTGAAACTTTAATATTGGGAACATTTTCTAAAAATGAATATTTATTCACACATACTCTCGCTCTACAGGAAAGCTAAAATTTGACAGTACCTCATTTTTAGTCAAATTTTAGTTATTTATTTACATACTATATTATTTAGGGAGAAAAATAAAAGCTGTGTCTAATGGGAATAAATTCACGTTTTTACCCCAATAGAAAAAATGCTCTTAAAAGGGGGGTCAGGGTTTTAGTGGTGGAAGTCAATCCCTGCTGCGTCTAGAAAACGTAAGGTTCCCTAATGTGAAGGTTGATGGTGACATGCGTGAGTACGACACATGGACGCTTTAAAAGTGTCCCAAAACATTAAGTACCCTTTCACTTTTTCCTGGTATCGTTACTGTAACGTGTATCCTGAAACTTTCAGTTTACGTTTCGAAGCGGACGCAATATATACATAACGATCATTCCTAATAAAGGCTACCTGTTTCAGTGCTACGTTCGAAACGTTTAGTTGACCCAAACAAAGTAATGGAATGGCTACCAATGGGACTCCCCTCAAGCTCTTGAACCTGAAGTCATCAAGCAGCTAAGTTTTAAACGTTTCTATTAAAGAATCTCATTTCAGGAAACCGGAAGCCTTCGAGTAAACTGGGTGTTTCAGGCTTGTATTTTATTTTTGTAACACTTCTACTACAAGTTATGACTATAAAAGATAACTTATTTGAATAAATATTTTTGGCTTCACGGCTAACGTGGATCACTTGTCAGCTTCAAATTCTTCCCAGATGAGATTCAGTGAGATCAGAGTTTCTACCAAAAGGTAAATATGATTTTTCTTTATGGGTCATTATGACCACAACGAGGTAGTCTTTTAAACGGGGATCTTCTTCCCTCAATGGAAATATAATAATTAATTCACCCCCATAAATTGTAGCAAGCTTCAGGAACAACAGAAGGAATCCTGTGCTTATTTATGGCAACCCTTGCGCAGTGAACTTCGAAGGTTAAATTAAATTTCTGGAAAAACGTTTCAATTATTCATTTACATTCGCTGAGTGTCCAAGTTCAATGTGTGTAAATCAAAGTTCAAATCCTGCAAGCTTCAAATCGTTGTTATGTTCTGTGGAACCTTCTCGGAGTGAATAGCTGGGGACCAGAAGGGTAGTATTGTCCTGGTAAATATTTTATTGGATTATCATCAAATAATATTTTGATCATGAATAAATTATGTGTACTCTGTAGGTACTGCCCCATAACATATCAACTTATTTGCAATTTTGGAGGCAACAATAATTACGTCGAGAATCCGGAACGACAGCCTATTCGCTTAACGTACACAAATATCTTTAAAATAATTCCGCCATAAATCTTTACCTGCTACTTTTATTTTTTAATGAAACTATAACTACAACAAGGGTCGTGATTGATGTTAATAAGCTAACATGTTATTACATGCAGAGGTGTCCATTTGAAAACACCTTCGTTCATCCTTCAGAAGGAGAACCGTTTACAATTACCCGTTCCTTCATCGTTCCGTAAAATGAAGCCTTCTGAATGTTTATCCTTCCTTCGCCCTTCCTTCATTCAAAACCATGCTATAATCCTTCCTTCAGCCTTCAAAAATTATTTAAATTCCTTCATGCTTCGGGTATCATGCTGCCTTTGTGATATAAATGTTTCAGAATAACGTTAAGCCGACCCGCCAGAAAAATAGTTTTCAGTTGAGTAACGGTGTACGTACGTACATGAACTTAAGTTACGGAAGAATTTTGCCTAAAATATAGTAGATGGAATTGCAAGTTCCAGCGGCGTTCGAAGGCGTAAAAACAACATGTTCCTTCACATTCCATTATTTCTGCAAAGAGCAGAAGCCTTCGTTCAGCCTTCGTTTCCTTTCCAGCCTTCCTTCCCTTCCCTTCATAATTGTCAAAGATAACGCTTCATTCGTTCAAAGAAGCCTTCTCTGAAGGAAATCCTTCGAAGGATGGACACCTCTGATTACATGTATAGAGAAAATGCTCTTAATTAAGAGCATTGAGGAGCTACTAAAAGCACAGCAGGCAGTTGTGCTGCAAAAGTCGAAATAAGTATGCCGAACGGTCAAAATTGCTACAAGGAGATGTGCCTGAAAGAGCTACACGCAGCACAACAAGCTTACTGTTGTAGCTGCTTGGAAGTACTGCATAGTATAGCAGCGCGCATACTTGTGGCAATCACATTTCCTAGTACTTATTTACATTATAATTGACGGTATATTCCATAAAATTATATTTTAAAATGTGCCAACGGCGAGTATGCTTGGTTGGGCTCCTACATAATATAATGATAAGTATATGCCAAGTTGCTATAATGGATTATATTGACTGGAACTACTGGAAAAGATGTAGATATATTTTTAATGAGTATTATTTAATATCCATTGAACCATTAAATGCACAACAGTAATGACATAGATAATATATATATAAATATACACCACATGTAATAAACCCTCAGAAATTATTGCTGGAATAGTGAACATTTCATAAATATACAACAATATAAATAGCGATTTCTCGAAACAACGAGATTGACTAAACAAGCAAAAATGTGAATTAACAATGTAAATTTAAAATGCCACTATGCATGCATAGTGGCAACGCGTGTCTTTTATTGTCTATATAAAAATATTCCGGTTCTATCTGTTGGGTTTTTTATTCCATGTTGTTCATAATCCGAACGGTAGGTCTGCAATATGAACCGGATAACAGACCCTTATATGTCCCATTTTAGCTGAAATAATAAATAATAGCTGAAATAAAAACAATAAATTTAAAACAGCTACAACTAAGACAAATACAATATTTCTGGAAGGCGTGATTTAATGAATAATATATTACAAAATCGGCTTATACACCAGAGTCAATAAAAATGAACAACAGCTAAAATAAATGCCAACTATTATTAACCCCTGAAGCCGCCGTGCATACATGACGGCTTCATTTTCTTCTTTACCAGAATTTTTATAAATCCGCAACTATTAAATACTATATACCCAATGAGGTCACAACAACGGGACTACATATATAGTATTAAATGCACAGTTAAAAACTAAACTTAATGGCTTCAATTCTTTTCCATGTAAAATATTGAGGTAAAACCCCATAAAGATTCTGCGAATGTACGTACACAATTTGAAACAAAGGCCTAAACCGTTACAGAAAAGAAAGTAAGGTCATCCCGCTTAAATTCCAGTATATAAGTAATCTATTACGCAGCCAAGGCATTATGCGTCTTATTTTTATCGTTAAAAGTACTAAGTGAAGGGATACTTCGATATAGCTACTTCGAGTATTTGTTTCCCTATTGACTGGAACATGCTGCAAATTATACTTACGTATGCTGAGCAAGCATGCCACGTTTTGCAATACAACCGTACTTGTACTGCTTTGCATCCTACTCCAAGTAGGCATACGTACTATTATGCTGTGGTGTAGCAATATTGCGAGTGCATTGCTACCTCGTATGATTCTCTGTAGCTTGATGTAGCTTCGCAATCGTGAGGGAAGAGAGGGATCGGTGCTCTTACAGTGATAGTTTACTGTGTGTATGTACTTAAATCATTGCTACTTCTGGAAAGCTCCGAGTTCCCATGTGAAGGTTGCTATTGGCAGGCGTGAGTACAAGGTATGGACGCTTTAAAAGTGTCCCAAAACATTAAATGCCCTTTCACTTTTTCTTCTCGACCATCTCGACGGTACAGTTTTAACCTCAACCTTGGAGTCTCAGTTTGCTTTTTCAGATGGAGCCAATAAGTGCCTGTCTATCGGTCCTACTAAAGGCTAAATGTGACAGTGCTACGTTCGAAACGTTTAGTTGACCCAACCAAGTAATGGAATGGATATCAATGGGACTCGCCGGAAGCTCTTGAACCCGAAGTCGACAAACAGATAAGTTTTATTCGCTTCTATTAAATTACCCAAGGCAATCCTTTTCGAAATTTTATAAAATTTGTTACATTGAACTCGGTCAATTTTTGAGGTTACAGGGGTCACGGGCGGGAACCAAAGATTTTGCATGGAATTTGAGTTCAACAACTGTTTATTTTTCAGCACAGAATATTTTCGAAGTTACTTTTTAACACTCAATTGTAGGAAACTTGATTTCCAGGGAGCTATCTCACAGGTTCATACGTTGACAATTATCGGCGTTACTGCTAAGAACAGAGAGCAAAGCTGGGTTAATTCATCTTCAGGAGCGAAGATCTGGAAAGTGGAGTTTCTGAACTTCATATTTTTTCATGGACGGTCTGGTATGTCTTCCTGAATTTTTTTTTGAATAGTTGCTTTTCTAGTAAAAATGAGGATTCATTGGAGGCTATTATAGTCTTTCCAAGACAGAAATTATTAGTCTCAGAAACTGAAATGTTCGACGGGGATTACTAATTATTATGTTTTTAAAGAATAATTTTATTTCTTTGTTTGAATGTTGCTTTACTTATTTAGTTCCCTTGAACGTAATATTTGACTTGGAAAGACAATATTGGACTCATGAATCATTAAATTCGCTAGAAAAGCAGCTATTCGAAAAAACTTTCAGGAAGAAATACCAGACCGTCCATGAAAAAATAAGTTCAGAAACTCCACTTTCCCCATCTTCGCTCCTGAAGATAAATTTCCTCAGCCTTGCTCTCTGTTCTTACGGGTAATGCCGACAATTGTCAACGTATGGACCTGTGAGATAGCTCCCTGAAAATCTCATCAAGCTTCCTACAAAAGAGTTTTAAAAAATATTTTCGAAAATATTCTGTGCTGAAATAATTAATTTGCTATAAACTACGGTAATCCAGTTTTTTATGAGTTCTTCCCAAATGAGGGGGGAGGGAGAGCAAAAGGATATGAAGTTATTCGAATTCGTCCTTAACGTCGAGCTTTTCTTTCGTGCATCTTGGGGGCTACCCCGTAACTGCTTACGGTATTGTAAATTTTGTTCAAGACTAACCCCCCAGATTTTCTAAAACCATTTTCATCGACACGCCCAAGTTTTGCGGTCACAGGCGTCATGAAAGGGAAACCAAAGTCGAAATCTCGGATTTTGAACTGGTTTTGAATTTCGCAGTTGTTTATTTCAGCGCATTGATTTCTAATACCTTGTAACGCTCTTCTGTAGAAACTTTTATGTGCTTTCCAGCGAACTATCACACTGGTATCTACGTTAGGAATTGTTGACACGACCCCAAAGAGCAAAGTTGAAGAAATTTATCCTCAGGAACAACAGTGACAAAGATCCGGGGAATAAACATTTTCTGATCTTGCAATTTTTTCATGGACCGATCGTGACCACAGTTCCTGACATATTTACATCAATGAAACAAATTGAGAGAAGCCTTCAAAGGAATTTTCTTGAACATTGGGGAATCACATATTTCGCGTCACTGTCCCTTATACACCCTAGGGTTTGGGGAGAAAAAGATTATGGAACACCATGTAAACTGTTAAATATTTTTTTCAAAAATCACCATCACATCAGTATCTTGCAATTTTATCCGAGAAAGTATCACATTGTCTGCAGGGTGTTCCATTTCATTTTGTTCCCCCAGTAGCCCATGAACCAAAATATATATGCGATTTCCCGGAGAAACGCAGGAGACTGGAGTTTTTTTTACACTCCTTCCTTTTGAGGGCATGATTTGTTTCTTCGCACCAGGGGTGCAACCAAGGGTAGGTCCACCCAGAGGTAGGCCGTCAAGCAAAAAATGTGTATTCTATAACCCACGCGACGTCAAAAATAAAAGTTGCCGAGTAAGGGGTCGACGGCTGAAAAAGACGGGAGGAGGCGACGTGAATGTCGAAAATATTCCAAAGCAACTTATAGTGTTGCCGTATACAACATTTGCAACTAATTTTCACAGGCTGAGTTTTACTTTCCCGGCCACAAAAATACCTACCACTAACTTACCACCAACGGACCTAGGCTTGGTGGTATGTTGGTAGGCTATGTTGGTAGGCTACGTTGGTAGGGTATGTTGGTAGGCTACGTTGGTAGGGTATGTTGGTAGGCTATGTTATTAGGGTATGTTGGTGGTGTATGTTGGTAGGGTATGTTGGTAGGGTATGTTAGTGGGGTATGTTGGTAGGGTATGTTGGTAGGGTATGTTAGTGGGGTATGTTGGTAGGGTATGTTGGTAGGGTATGTTAGTGGGGTATGTTGGTAGGCTATGTTGGTAGGCTATTGACAACGGTGGCTGCAGGATATTTACCCCTTACATAGATATCTCCTTACCTGCGGCAAGTATCATTTGATCCCGATGTCTCTCCTTGGAAAAAGAAGAACTCCGGTACAGGCTACTAATAATAATATCAAAATCCGTAGAATGGACCCGACATTTACAAGAGGAAATGCTAATGATTTTTACAACGGGAATCAAGAAAGATTTACAGACATTTTAAAGGCTCTGGACCCAAGAAATAAACTCTCCATCCATAATTACGTAAGCGCAGATAAGATGGACTGTCAAGTACTTAACTATTTACGCGCACTCGATAAAGTCAAAATCAGTCCCACATTTGACGAAGACAAATTAAAACACTGGCTGAATTATTGCGGAGAACATCAGTTACGTTTCAAACTTGACAGAGCAGAAGTCTCTACAAATATATTGACGCAATTCTCTGCAGCAGTCCAAACCAGGTACTGCGGAGAAAATTTAAACTCTGCAACTACAGCTAACAAAGCGGTAACTGACTTCAAACCAAATATTATTGTTCCACAATACTCTCACATGCCCAGAATTACATATGTATACATGGCTCAACTGAAAAAAGAATTTGCTTTAAAATCACAGAAAGTCTTATCAGATGGACAACATTTCTCTTCAGAGTTGAGATTTTTAAATGGTATGGAAATCATTTACGATCATCTTTCCAATACAGAGGATTCGCAATTCTTCGACGAAGATACAGAACGAGAAGCGAAAACAACGGCTGTTAAATTTTACACAGCTGAATTTTTCTTGCTAGCAAAAACCACTGTCCTCAAACATACAAACCAGAAGAAAATCGACTGGGATAGTTACTCGTGCAAAACGAAAGTCAACTTTCCGAGATATTTAAAAGAAGTCACTGAAATTCCACAAGTGTTTACAAGATATAAAGAAGATTTTCAAAAAATTTCTGCATTCCCTGATGCATGCACTATTCTTCAGAATCTAGACAAGATGTATGCCCAACAAGATTTAAAAGCTCAAAAATCTGGAGAACGTACAAATAAACAGCCTACTCAACAGCATAGCTCCTCCAATTCTTCATCATTCATTATCCAACCAAATAGAGGAAACCCCTACAATGCTCTCAAGAAATATTCAAATGGACCCTCATCTCGTAATTTTAACCGTTCAGGGAATTACCAGCGCTACAACCAGCATGCTAATAGTCATCATAACAACGGATTCCGAAATCCTCGAAGACCTCCTCGAAACAATTCTCGAAATTTTCACCACCAACAACAACAGTTGGAAGATCAGTTTCCACATTCTCATGACAAGAATCAATCACGAATTCCCATCAGCAATATTAGATTAGCTGATCTAGAACTTTCCACCACCAATAAATGAGATGAAGATGGCTCAAACTCTAAGAATAATAAGTACAACCGAAGATTTATAAGCATCAACAAAATCACGCCACCAGAACTAAAATCATTCAACAAACAAATTAAGAAGATAATAGCACTTACAAAAAACAGTGACTCGATTTTGCATAACCTGACAACAAATAAAATTCCAGCTCTTTTAGATTTAATATGTAAACTTGGCCCTAAATTTTGCCCACATACTATATTTAATAAGAATATTTTAAGAAATGAACTCAAGGAAGGAATTAGGAAAATTAGCTGGAAGTTATTTTTTAATGACAACGTTAGTAATAACTTCACGAAACTTAAACAACTCTTACACAAAGCTAAAGTGGAAAATAACGGTAAAACACACTGTGAATTAGAAGAAACCTTTTTCAATGTAAACGCCATTAGTAACGCAACAGATGATTTTGTGACAAATAATAATTACTGTACAAATTCATTCCCAAACCCTTTAATAATTAACTGGTGCAAAGAATTTCTTCACACGAACCAATTATTATTAATTTCTGCGGATAAAAATGCAGGTTTGGTAATTTGTAACACTGTTGACTATAATAATGAAGTATTTAAGCAATTATACAACACAAATAACTATAGGGTTGTTAGCAAAGACGAATTCTCAGACAGCATATTTTTAATACGAAATGAAATAATTAATTATGAATCTCTATTTAAAAATATTTGTAAGCTTACATCCCTAATACCTGATAAATTCTCCCCAGCTAAATTTTATGTGCTACCAAAGGTTCATAAATTACAAACAAATGAGAATAAGTTTCCACCGGGAAGACCAATTAGTGCCAACTGTAACACGTTTAATAGACATGTTAGCAAATTACTAGATATAATCCTACAACCAATAATGCTTAATGTACCCCATATTATTTTAGATACCAATCATTTTTTATTATTACTGACTACAATCCAATTAAATCCAAATAGAAAGTACATGCTAACTACTTCGGACGTGGATTCCTTATATCCTTCATTACCCCCAAAAGTATGCATTAATAATATCGTCGCCATTTTTAATGAATACAATATAAATCCGTATAATTTGACTGAATTTATGCTTAAATTAATGCTTAAATGGACACTCTACAAAAACTATGTAATGTTTCAAGACATTATTCTGGAACAAATCTCAGGAATAGCAATGGGAAATACAGCAAGTGTAGCTATTGCTAACATAACTGTATTCAAAGAACTAATTAGTATTCTTTCACACAAACTAATTGTATTCCACGGTAGATATATTGATGATATATTTTTTATTGTTGACGTAACAGAAATGACCAACTTTGATTTATGGCTACATGATAACTTTCAACATAAATTTCTCAAGTTTACACATAAATTTAGTACTGATTCAGTTGAATTTCTGGATGTTATGGTCATATTGAAGCAAGGAAATATTTTAGAAACTTCACTTTTTAAAAAGCCAATGGTGAAACAACTTTACCTTCACTTCAATAGCAACCATTCTAAGAAAACCCTGCAAAGCCTACCTTACTCTCAAGGACTACGCATTATTAAACTGTGTTCAAGTTTGACTGATAGATTGGTGAAGTTACATAATCTAATGCTGGAATTCCTTAAACGTGAATATCCATTAGAATTATTAATGGATACTGTTAATAGACTACTAACATTAGAAAGGGACTCATTACTGTTACCCAGGAAGCCTTTAATAATTAATTATATCTCCAAATTTAATCCAAGTTTAATTAGAGACACCAGACCCATTACCATCAATAATGATGTCAACACAATTTACCTGGCTTTAACATACAATAGTAATATCAGTAATATGAAAAACTTTGTACAGAATTTATTTGTCAATAACCTAAATGCTATTACACATCCGGACTACACAGCAGTAGCAAAGCAAATCATAGTAAAAACTGCTTTTAAGAGAAGCAACAATATTATAGAATTGCTCAAGTAATACTTGCTTTAGTACTAAATATGCCCGCGAAATGTATAATTTTAAAGTGTATAATATGTACTCACACTCAGCTATCAAGTTGTAAGCCACACAGTCACAGCCTCCAACTCAAACCTGTGAAAGAGTGCAGTTCTGAATTACTTTAATTTTTCATAATTGTGTATTTTCCATAAAAATATTGCGAAACCCTAAAAGGATTTTGTCATGTAAGCATTTTTATATTTATATTTACTATTTCTATTGGAAATTGCAATATTCTACTATAAGGATTGAATTTGTTTTTATTTTATTTTTATTATGTATCTCTAATACGAACCAATGTGTTTTTATCATGTCTCTATTACGAACCAATGTTTTATGCGTAAGGCAATGATTTATGTTTAGCTACATACTACCAATCAGAATAGCGTCACCTGTCACATTATTATAATCGTTTGGACTTACTCATTACCTGTGATTTTCTCCTTGTTTTCCAGTACACATTCTATCTGAAGAACTCACTGCTGTGGACAATTACTCACTCACTTATTTTTCACCATTACTAATTATTCAAAGTAAGATTTTGAGCCGCCATTATGTATGAATATAATTTTATATAATCAGACCTACACAGATATAACTATAACTAAAATAAGTCTCCATTCACTTATGACTATGAATATTTAATTCTCCATTCCTAACAAAAACAAAATTAACTTTTTGTAAATTAATTAATTTTTTAATATTTTTTAATTTCTTTGATTAATTTTTTGATTAATACAGCCTGATGATGAAAATTTTTTGATTAATACAGCCTGATGATGAAAATTTGACTCGAAACATGTCGTTTGAATAAACCAAAATCAAAATTACCAGAGTTCAAACTACATATTATTGACAACGGTGGCTGCAGGATATTTACCCCTTACATACTTACATAGATATCTCCTTACCTGCGGCAAGTATCATTTGATCCCGATGTCTCTCCTTGGAAAAAGAAGAACTCCGGTACAGGCTACTAATAATAATATCAAAATCCGTAGAATGGACCCGACATTTACAAGAGGAAATGCTAATGATTTTTACAACGGGAATCAAGAAAGATTTACAGACATTTTAAAGGCTCTGGACCCAAGAAATAAACTCTCCATCCATAATTACGTAAGCGCAGATAAGATGGACTGTCAAGTACTTAACTATTTACGCGCACTCGATAAAGTCAAAATCAGTCCCACATTTGACGAAGACAAATTAAAACACTGGCTGAATTATTGCGGAGAACATCAGTTACGTTTCAAACTTGACAGAGCAGAAGTCTCTACAAATATATTGACGCAATTCTCTGCAGCAGTCCAAACCAGGTACTGCGGAGAAAATTTAAACTCTGCAACTACAGCTAACAAAGCGGTAACTGACTTCAAACCAAATATTATTGTTCCACAATACTCTCACATGCCCAGAATTACATATGTATACATGGCTCAACTGAAAAAAGAATTTGCTTTAAAATCACAGAAAGTCTTATCAGATGGACAACATTTCTCTTCAGAGTTGAGATTTTTAAATGGTATGGAAATCATTTACGATCATCTTTCCAATACAGAGGATTCGCAATTCTTCGACGAAGATACAGAACGAGAAGCGAAAACAACGGCTGTTAAATTTTACACAGCTGAATTTTTCTTGCTAGCAAAAACCACTGTCCTCAAACATACAAACCAGAAGAAAATCGACTGGGATAGTTACTCGTGCAAAACGAAAGTCAACTTTCCGAGATATTTAAAAGAAGTCACTGAAATTCCACAAGTGTTTACAAGATATAAAGAAGATTTTCAAAAAATTTCTGCATTCCCTGATGCATGCACTATTCTTCAGAATCTAGACAAGATGTATGCCCAACAAGATTTAAAAGCTCAAAAATCTGGAGAACGTACAAATAAACAGCCTACTCAACAGCATAGCTCCTCCAATTCTTCATCATTCATTATCCAACCAAATAGAGGAAACCCCTACAATGCTCTCAAGAAATATTCAAATGGACCCTCATCTCGTAATTTTAACCGTTCAGGGAATTACCAGCGCTACAACCAGCATGCTAATAGTCATCATAACAACGGATTCCGAAATCCTCGAAGACCTCCTCGAAACAATTCTCGAAATTTTCACCACCAACAACAACAGTTGGAAGATCAGTTTCCACATTCTCATGACAAGAATCAATCACGAATTCCCATCAG
Organism: Allacma fusca; assembly: GCA_947179485.1. NCBI lineage: Eukaryota > Metazoa > Arthropoda > Collembola > Symphypleona > Sminthuridae > Allacma > Allacma fusca. The sequence continues at coordinate 15,611,884 of OX359247.1, forward strand.
CAATATTAGATTAGCTGATCTAGAACTTTCCACCACCAATAAATGAGATGAAGATGGCTCAAACTCTAAGAATAATAAGTACAACCGAAGATTTATAAGCATCAACAAAATCACGCCACCAGAACTAAAATCATTCAACAAACAAATTAAGAAGATAATAGCACTTACAAAAAACAGTGACTCGATTTTGCATAACCTGACAACAAATAAAATTCCAGCTCTTTTAGATTTAATATGTAAACTTGGCCCTAAATTTTGCCCACATACTATATTTAATAAGAATATTTTAAGAAATGAACTCAAGGAAGGAATTAGGAAAATTAGCTGGAAGTTATTTTTTAATGACAACGTTAGTAATAACTTCACGAAACTTAAACAACTCTTACACAAAGCTAAAGTGGAAAATAACGGTAAAACACACTGTGAATTAGAAGAAACCTTTTTCAATGTAAACGCCATTAGTAACGCAACAGATGATTTTGTGACAAATAATAATTACTGTACAAATTCATTCCCAAACCCTTTAATAATTAACTGGTGCAAAGAATTTCTTCACACGAACCAATTATTATTAATTTCTGCGGATAAAAATGCAGGTTTGGTAATTTGTAACACTGTTGACTATAATAATGAAGTATTTAAGCAATTATACAACACAAATAACTATAGGGTTGTTAGCAAAGACGAATTCTCAGACAGCATATTTTTAATACGAAATGAAATAATTAATTATGAATCTCTATTTAAAAATATTTGTAAGCTTACATCCCTAATACCTGATAAATTCTCCCCAGCTAAATTTTATGTGCTACCAAAGGTTCATAAATTACAAACAAATGAGAATAAGTTTCCACCGGGAAGACCAATTAGTGCCAACTGTAACACGTTTAATAGACATGTTAGCAAATTACTAGATATAATCCTACAACCAATAATGCTTAATGTACCCCATATTATTTTAGATACCAATCATTTTTTATTATTACTGACTACAATCCAATTAAATCCAAATAGAAAGTACATGCTAACTACTTCGGACGTGGATTCCTTATATCCTTCATTACCCCCAAAAGTATGCATTAATAATATCGTCGCCATTTTTAATGAATACAATATAAATCCGTATAATTTGACTGAATTTATGCTTAAATTAATGCTTAAATGGACACTCTACAAAAACTATGTAATGTTTCAAGACATTATTCTGGAACAAATCTCAGGAATAGCAATGGGAAATACAGCAAGTGTAGCTATTGCTAACATAACTGTATTCAAAGAACTAATTAGTATTCTTTCACACAAACTAATTGTATTCCACGGTAGATATATTGATGATATATTTTTTATTGTTGACGTAACAGAAATGACCAACTTTGATTTATGGCTACATGATAACTTTCAACATAAATTTCTCAAGTTTACACATAAATTTAGTACTGATTCAGTTGAATTTCTGGATGTTATGGTCATATTGAAGCAAGGAAATATTTTAGAAACTTCACTTTTTAAAAAGCCAATGGTGAAACAACTTTACCTTCACTTCAATAGCAACCATTCTAAGAAAACCCTGCAAAGCCTACCTTACTCTCAAGGACTACGCATTATTAAACTGTGTTCAAGTTTGACTGATAGATTGGTGAAGTTACATAATCTAATGCTGGAATTCCTTAAACGTGAATATCCATTAGAATTATTAATGGATACTGTTAATAGACTACTAACATTAGAAAGGGACTCATTACTGTTACCCAGGAAGCCTTTAATAATTAATTATATCTCCAAATTTAATCCAAGTTTAATTAGAGACACCAGACCCATTACCATCAATAATGATGTCAACACAATTTACCTGGCTTTAACATACAATAGTAATATCAGTAATATGAAAAACTTTGTACAGAATTTATTTGTCAATAACCTAAATGCTATTACACATCCGGACTACACAGCAGTAGCAAAGCAAATCATAGTAAAAACTGCTTTTAAGAGAAGCAACAATATTATAGAATTGCTCAAGTAATACTTGCTTTAGTACTAAATATGCCCGCGAAATGTATAATTTTAAAGTGTATAATATGTACTCACACTCAGCTATCAAGTTGTAAGCCACACAGTCACAGCCTCCAACTCAAACCTGTGAAAGAGTGCAGTTCTGAATTACTTTAATTTTTCATAATTGTGTATTTTCCATAAAAATATTGCGAAACCCTAAAAGGATTTTGTCATGTAAGCATTTTTATATTTATATTTACTATTTCTATTGGAAATTGCAATATTCTACTATAAGGATTGAATTTGTTTTTATTTTATTTTTATTATGTATCTCTAATACGAACCAATGTGTTTTTATCATGTCTCTATTACGAACCAATGTTTTATGCGTAAGGCAATGATTTATGTTTAGCTACATACTACCAATCAGAATAGCGTCACCTGTCACATTATTATAATCGTTTGGACTTACTCATTACCTGTGATTTTCTCCTTGTTTTCCAGTACACATTCTATCTGAAGAACTCACTGCTGTGGACAATTACTCACTCACTTATTTTTCACAATTACTAATTATTCAAAGTAAGATTTTGAGCCGCCATTATGTATGAATATAATTTTATATAATCAGACCTACACAGATATAACTATAACTAAAATAAGTCTCCATTCACTTATGACTATGAATATTTAATTCTCCATTCCTAACAAAAACAAAATTAACTTTTTGTAAATTAATTAATTTTTTAATATTTTTTAATTTCTTTGATTAATTTTTTGATTAATACAGCCTGATGATGAAAATTTGACTCGAAACATGTCGTTTGAATAAACCAAAATCAAAATTACCAGAGTTCAAACTACATATTATTGACAACGGTGGCTGCAGGATATTTACCCCTTACATGAAAATCTCATCAAGCTTCCTACAAAAGAGTTTTAAAAAATATTTTCGAAAATATTCTGTGCTGAAATAATTAATTTGCTATAAACTACGGTAATCCAGTTTTTTATGAGTTCTTCCCAAATGAGGGGGGAGGGAGAGCAAAAGGATATGAAGTTATTCGAATTCGTCCTTAACGTCGAGCTTTTCTTTCGTGCATCTTGGGGGCTACCCCGTAACTGCTTACGGTATTGTAAATTTTGTTCAAGACTAACCCCCCAGATTTTCTAAAACCATTTTCATCGACACGCCCAAGTTTTGCGGTCACAGGCGTCATGAAAGGGAAACCAAAGTCGAAATCTCGGATTTTGAACTGGTTTTGAATTTCGCAGTTGTTTATTTCAGCGCATTGATTTCTAATACCTTGTAACGCTCTTCTGTAGAAACTTTTATGTGCTTTCCAGCGAACTATCACACTGGTATCTACGTTAGGAATTGTTGACACGACCCCAAAGAGCAAAGTTGAAGAAATTTATCCTCAGGAACAACAGTGACAAAGATCCGGGGAATAAACATTTTCTGATCTTGCAATTTTTTCATGGACCGATCGTGACCACAGTTCCTGACATATTTACATCAATGAAACAAATTGAGAGAAGCCTTCAAAGGAATTTTCTTGAACATTGGGGAATCACATATTTCGCGTCACTGTCCCTTATACACCCTAGGGTTTGGGGAGAAAAAGATTATGGAACACCATGTAAACTGTTAAATATTTTTTTCAAAAATCACCATCACATCAGTATCTTGCAATTTTATCCGAGAAAGTATCACATTGTCTGCAGGGTGTTCCATTTCATTTTGTTCCCCCAGTAGCCCATGAACCAAAATATATATGCGATTTCCCGGAGAAACGCAGGAGACTGGAGTTTTTTTTACACTCCTTCCTTTTGAGGGCATGATTTGTTTCTTCGCACCAGGGGTGCAACCAAGGGTAGGTCCACCCAGAGGTAGGCCGTCAAGCAAAAAATGTGTATTCTATAACCCACGCGACGTCAAAAATAAAAGTTGCCGAGTAAGGGGTCGACGGCTGAAAAAGACGGGAGGAGGCGACGTGAATGTCGAAAATATTCCAAAGCAACTTATAGTGTTGCCGTATACAACATTTGCAACTAATTTTCACAGGCTGAGTTTTACTTTCCCGGCCACAAAAATACCTACCACTAACTTACCACCAACGGACCTAGGCTTGGTGGTATGTTGGTAGGCTATGTTGGTAGGCTACGTTGGTAGGGTATGTTGGTAGGCTACGTTGGTAGGGTATGTTGGTAGGCTATGTTATTAGGGTATGTTGGTGGTGTATGTTGGTAGGGTATGTTGGTAGGGTATGTTAGTGGGGTATGTTGGTAGGGTATGTTGGTAGGGTATGTTAGTGGGGTATGTTGGTAGGGTATGTTGGTAGGGTATGTTAGTGGGGTATGTTGGTAGGCTATGTTGGTAGGCTATGTTGGTAGGCTACGTTGGTGGTTGTATGTTGGTAGGCTATGTTGGTAGGCTATGTTGGTAGCCTATGTTGGTAGGGTATGTTGGTAGGGTATGTTGGTAGGCTATGTTGGTAGGCTATGTTGGTAGGCTATGTTGGTAGGCTACGTTGGTAGGGTTTGTTGGTAGGCTATGTTGGTAGGCTATGTTGGTAGGCTATGTTGGTAGGCTATGTTGGTAGGCTATGTTGGTAGGCTATGTTGGTAGGCTATGTTGGTAGGCTATGTTGGTAGGCTATGTTGGTAAGCTATGTTGGTAGGCTATGTTATTAGGGTATGTTGGTGGTTGTATGTTGGTAGGCTATGTTGGTAGGGTATGTTAGTGGGGTATGTTGGTAGGGTATGTTGGTAGGGTATGTTGGTAGGCTATGTTGGTAGGCTATGTTATTAGGGTATGTTGGTGGTTGTATGTTGGTAGGCTATGTTGGTAGGCTATGTTGGTAGGCTATGTTGGTAGGCTATGTTGGTAGGGTATGTTATTAGGGTATGTTGGTGGTTGTATGTTGGTAGGCTATGTTGGTAGGCTATGTTGGTAGGCTATGTTGGTAGGGTATGTTATTAGGGTATGTTGGTAGGGTATGTTGGTAGGGTATGTTAGTGGGGTATGTTGGTAGGCTATGTTGGTAGGCTATGTTGGTAGGCTATGTTGGTAGGCTATGTTATTAGGGTATGTTGGTGGTTGTATGTTGGTAGGCTATGTTGGTAGGCTATGTTGGTAGGCTATGTTGGTAGGGTATGTTATTAGGGTATGTTGGTAGGGTATGTTGGTAGGGTATGTTAGTGGGGTATGTTGGTAGGCTATGTTGGTAGGCTATGTTGGTAGGGTATGTTGGTAGGCTATGTTATTAGGGTATGTTATTAGGGTATGTTAGTGGTGTATGTTGGTAGGGTATGTTGGTAGGCTATGTTATTAGGGTATGTTGGTGGTGTATGTTGGTAGGCTATGTTGGTAGGCTATGTTGGTAGGCTATGTTGGTAGGCTATGTTGGTAGGGTATGTTGGTAGGGTATGTTATTAGGGTATGTTGGTAGGCTATGTTGGTAGGGTATGTTGGTAGGGTATGTTATTAGGGTATGTTGGTAGGCTATGTTGGTAGGGTATGTTGGTAGGCTATGTTATTAGGGTATGTTGGTAGGCTATGTTGGTAGGCTATGTTGGTAGGCTATGTTGGTAGGCTATGTTGGTAGGCTATGTTGGTAGGCTATGTTGGTAGGCTATGTTGGTAGGCTATGTTATTAGGGTATGTTGGTGGTTGTATGTTGGTAGGCTATGTTGGTAGGGTATGTTAGTGGGGTATGTTGGTAGGGTATGTTGGTAGGGTATGTTAGTGGGGTATGTTGGTAGGCTATGTTGGTAGGCTATGTTGGTAGGCTATGTTGGTAGGCTATGTTGGTAGGGTATGTTGGTAGGCTATGTTATTAGGGTATGTTGGTGGTTGTATGTTGGTAGGCTATGTTGGTAGGCTATGTTGGTAGGCTATGTTGGTAGGGTATGTTATTAGGGTATGTTGGTAGGGTATGTTGGTAGGGTATGTTAGTGGGGTATGTTGGTAGGCTATGTTGGTAGGCTATGTTGGTAGGGTATGTTGGTAGGCTATGTTATTAGGGTATGTTATTAGGGTATGTTAGTGGTGTATGTTGGTAGGGTATGTTGGTAGGCTATGTTATTAGGGTATGTTGGTGGTGTATGTTGGTAGGCTATGTTGGTAGGCTATGTTGGTAGGCTATGTTGGTAGGCTATGTTGGTAGGGTATGTTGGTAGGGTATGTTGGTAGGCTATGTTGGTAGGGTATGTTGGTAGGCTATGTTATTAGGGTATGTTGGTGGTGTATGTTGGTAGGCTATGTTGGTAGGCTATGTTGGTAGGCTATGTTGGTAGGCTATGTTGGTAGGCTATGTTGGTAGGGTATGTTGGTAGGGTATGTTATTAGGGTATGTTGGTAGGCTATGTTGGTAGGGTATGTTGGTAGGCTATGTTATTAGGGTATGTTATTAGGGTATGTTAGTGGTGTATGTTGGTAGGGTATGTTGGTAGGCTATGTTATTAGGGTATGTTGGTGGTGTATGTTGGTAGGCTATGTTGGTAGGCTATGTTGGTAGGCTATGTTATTAGGGTATGTTGGTAGGCTATGTTATTAGGGTATGTTGGTGGTGTATGTTGGTAGGCTATGTTGGTAGGCTATGTTGGTAGGCTATGTTGGTGGGGTATGTTGGTGGGGTATTGTGGTAGGCTATGTTGGTCGTAGGTTTGGCTGAGTTTTACTTTCCTGGCCACAAAACGACCAATATACCTTGCCAACGGACCCTACCAACATACCCTACCAACATATTCTACCAACATACCTTGCCAACATACCCTACCAACATACCTTGCCACTATACCTTGCCAATATACCTTGCCAACATACCCTACCAACTTACCCTGCCTATTGACCCTACAATCATGCACTCCCGCCATACCCTACCAATTCCTGACCGCCAACCTGCAGTTACTGGGAACATAAAGAATTCCAGTCAAATTACATTATTGTTGATATGCACATTAGTACAATTTCATGTTGTGTAATAAGGTCGCTAAATGAACGCGGAGTCCGGGTCGGGCCGGCTCGCTCTTACGGTGAAACACAATTAATGCAATTGTGAGTCACATCGACTTGAATCCGGAACAACACACAGTCGATCCTTGTCAGTATTTGCCGAGGGCGCAAGCCGAGGTTCAAGCCCTTTAGTAAATATAGATTTAGTAAATATAGATTTGGGACCGTACCTCTACACCACAAAAATAATCGTGCCGAACTTTCGAACATAGCAGTTATATTCGGAGCAATACAGTTCAGTTTCACTATTAAGTCTTCAAATATAATTGCTGTTTCAGTTCCTTATGTTGCAACAAGTTTTAACATTAGTAGTTGCGACAGGAATATTTTGTTGTTGCTATTTTCAACAATAACTGGAGCTATGACTGGAATATTCAAAATATTCCACGCCACCGACCCACTCCCCTTTGAGCACTTTGTTGCCTAATATTCCAGTCAATTTACGGAATCAGGCAGGTTCTACGGAATAGCAACTTAAAAATTTGCTTGACGGCCTACCTCTGGGTCCACCCTAGCCCGGCTAGGGTAGATAATTTTCCATGGTTATTACATTTAATTGCAACTCCAGACCCACCACCTTTCGGTTTGATGGCTGAGGGCCAAGGTAAAAACATTTTAATGTCTGCACCCCTCCTTGTCACCTTATCTACATGTTCTACAATTTTCTGGGGATAACGCAATTTTTTAAATGTATAAACAGTTTGCATGATGTAGTAATTACACTACGCATTATTATTAGTAAAAATTATAATAAATTAGATCGATACGGGAAAAAATTAAAGCAGTCGATAATAGCATATTTGTATATTAGCCAATGTCAAAACCTTGCTTTTGTTAGTGAAACGTAGGACCTGAAGCTCAAGCTATAGACTGCTATTTCCCTTCCACACAACTAGGTGGCAATAACTCCGCAAACACTCACGAAAAGTTACATTCTTTGAGTAGTCTTCGTTTTCCCTTATGTATAAGAAAAATACAATCTTCGAACAGAAATAGCGTCCACATAGGCAATCTTGTTCTAAATGTCAGTTAATTTGATTCCCACGCCACACTGACTCTTATTACATAACTTTTAACGATTGAAACCCATCAATTTTATGACCAGCTTGTTTTCAGAAATAAATTATGAGTGCAATTTGCTGTGTTTACCATATAATATGATCGACATCAATCCTATATGACAAACAATACAAATATTGTAAAAAGTGCAATATTTTTTCTTAAAGATTTACACCATTCATCAATAATAATTATATTTTCAATGTAATTTTTTTGTTTCATTGTAAAATAACAATCTAGTATTTACGTCAGAGTTTGTGAGAAGGAGGAGTAGATTTTCATTTTGGCATTTACTCAGAATTGACACACGGCACTCTTACAATTAGTAGATCCTTTAGTATTGCATAGCATCAAGTTCCAATTAGAATTTAACTGATTGTTTTAGTGTCAGTCGTACGCTACTAATCTGCACCAAAGCCCCCAGCAATATTTTGGTGAGATTTAGCAAGTATTGGACACTTGCAATAAATGCTAGTGATTGATTATTTCCTTACGTATTCCCGACTTCAAATTACTTTATTAATGTTTCCCTACACACAAACTGTGTTGCTGGTCCAAGGGCTAAAGAGAACAGCGTTCCCTGTGTACGCTCCGTTCGAATCTTATGTATTTGCCACAGTATAGGCTAGGTTTTTATTGGAAGAAGCGTATACGCTGTAGGGAGACCCAGAAGAGGTGCATTTTACTATATACGCGAGCAGCGTAACCGTTCGAAGCTCAACGTTTCTACCTCAGTGTTGTTGTGTCAGGCGAAGAGGAAGGAGTTGTGAGATCTGTGTCTCTCCTACCCATCTACTCTCAATGTGCACTTTGATAAAGTGAATATAAAATAGAAAACTCTAGGTACTTTTTTAACAGCAAAAATATATTTGTGTGTTATTAAGTAACCGTATCATTCTCATCTTTACGACTTTTGCGATTTGGATCGGAATTTCGGAAGGAGAAAAGTTCAAAAAACGTGTTGAAATAACTACAGACTAAATCATACCTAGCCGGAAGTTACAAATCTCACGGCCTTGTCCATATCCACCTAACAAGCTCGGTGTCAAAATTTACCTATAAAAATATTTAAAAAAAAGAGAAGTATTTTCCTCATTTTTGCAAGAGTTTATTATCTCCCTGAACAATTTTACATTGAAATTAATCTGGGACAACGGTTGATGTCATTCATTGTACTCAATATCAATAAAAAAAGGCTAGAACTATTAAAAGAAAAAGAGCAAACTATTAAAAAAAAAACTTTTCTTGTAAAAAAAAAGTTTGAATACAATCATACATTCGACATTTTAATTACTCGTGCAAATATAGCAACGCTGACTCAAGTTGCCCTTTATTGCCATGTGATGAGCAACAATCACAGTGAGACTCCTTTATGACTGGGAACAATACCATTTATAACTTTGGCAAATATACGTATTGTTTGCATGCTCTTGAGCAGCTCCTCTGTAAAATAAAATAAAATAAAGTGATATCGGGATTCGCATCAAGAACGGATACTTTACGAAGAAGTGACTTGAGATTTACGTTTGTCATCGATTGACAGTTCTCTCTGTGTGAGTCTTGCAGATTCACTATCTTGTCTCAAGAATTTATTTGGGAACATAAGATGACGTTTCTCATTTCGTGAATCCTCCATTGTTTTTTTCTGGGGTGATTTATTACATCATTTTGCCGTTGGATATACACAGAGAGAGAGAGAGAGAGAAAGAGAGAGAGAGCTGAATTTAATCCTTACCTTGATTTGTGTGCACTTCCTTTGAATTTGCTACCGTCACTGGAGAATTTGCCAGTTTTTCGAGTGAATCATACTCCTTTATTTTTTTTTCTACCACTCAGTAATTGTTTTCAAGACACTAAATTTCTCCACCATTAACACAAGTCTTCTGCGAATGTGTGGTATGGGACAACAGATTAAGTATGTCATTTTGAGTCCCTTCTTGTCCGTACTAAGGGAAAACGTTTAAGGTGTAGAATTGCTGGATTTGTTTTATTTATGGGATTCTCGTACACATAGTGCTATAAATTGTGTTAAATTAAATTTATAACTTTTTGCAAAGAGGACCGTGTGAAATTTGAAGGGATTTCAGTTTTAGGGAAAAGTTTCCACATTATAATTGCAAGTTTTATGACTTCCAAAAGACCAGGAAATTCTTGTGAGAGGGACTCATAAGTGAACGTATTTCCAAAAGGTATTTCCAGTGTAGAGCTATATATATATATATACAATATACATATACATCGGGATCAAAATGGACAAACGAAATTTCCAGGGAATTGGCACCGTCTTCCTGTTGGTGCTCTGTGGATTTCTTCTACAAGGTAAGCCTCGCACTCTCCTTTACCTCCTGACTTCTGTAACTTAATTTAAATTGATTTAAGTATCTACGCCAAGGAAGGAACCTGAACATTCTTGCAACCAATTTCCCAAATTAAATTGCCCCACCGTACTGTAAACTTCCTACCTTTCTGCATCTCATACATTTGTACCCACTTCTCATTCATACAATATCAAGCCAGAATGACAATGTCCCGGGAAAAGTTTATGATTCTGAACACGAAGGAAGTAAAGAGTTGGGTAAAGTCACAGGTAGCCTATTGCACATTTTTCCCTCGTGCATGAGTACCTACTACAATACAAGGCACCCCAAATAATATTACATATGTGGGAGAGAAAATTCAATTTTTTGTATACGACATTTAACTTCCAACATCCAACTCATGGAACTACAGTCATTCATACAAAATACAAAGGAAGACGTTGAAGTTGAAGAAGGACAATTTTGGCAATAAGCTTTGGAAAAAGTTACGAAGAGAGAGAATATTCTAATGTCTTAATTCCTGTCACCGACGTTCCCATGGTGTAAAGTTACACCAGATTTTATTGTACAGTCCAGATTGTATTTACTTTAATGTTTTGGTAACCGAAGGGTCTGGAAGTTGTAGAACCAGTGGGGTACGATCCTGGAGTATATAAGTTAACTCCCTAGGAAAGTATGAGTAGATACTATAAGTGAGGCAAAGGAATTATCTGAATAGGACCACAAAACAAACCCAGGAATTTATGACCATCATTGAAAACTGTGGTGAAGCTATATCTTTCTTCTCCCCTGACACTGCATTGTCCTTAGAGCAATAATACAGTCATAAACGGAGCATTTTTCGATTTTGACGTCTTCATTCAGCCCAGGGTTGACAGTTCATTATCTCTTTTTATGACCTTCCACTCAAATTCCAAATAATATTAACAGTCTTTTTCAGCGCAAGTGATTCCAAGCATTAATTAGTTTTGGCGAGACTTGTTGTCATCCTCAGAGTGTTACACAAAATGGAGCTAATTACTGTAGAGCCGTCATTGTTCTGCGAGTGCTGAGACGATTGTTAAGGAAAATATAAAATAGCTGGGGTTCTACAGTATCTACACTTTCTGGTTTATATAGTTATGACTCTGTTTGGAAAATATCTCAGGCTTTGTTCACTTGTAGCCTACAGTATTGCTCCTCATAAAAATATGCTGTAAAAGTCTATGGAAATTAAGAAAATCCTATTTAACTTTTCCCCCTCTCGATTTAAAGTTTATCAGGTTTGATTTGAAAGGAACAGTAGAAGTTTTTTTAGTGAGTTGATTTTTTTTGTGTGTATTCTGGCATTTAATGTATCTATGTACATAAGCAAAGGGGCTCGATTTGCATAATCCAACTGAGACGTTCAGACTGTGGGTTCATGTCAAGTTTTTATCTCTGGATTTTCAAGTCATAATTTAAGAAATAATTAGGGAATGAGTTCGGGAAATCCTTGTTAGTTCACAGTTCCTCTCTCAACTTCAGTGTCCAATCTTACAGAGGCAGGAGTTGGGATGAAGACAGGGAGAAAGAGAAATGTAATGAGCGTCATTTCTTTTCTCGTGAGCTTATAGTATCTACTACTGTACATATTGGATGTGCGTGGTTGTTGGAGAAACTGCAAGTGGTTATGTTTATAGTTGCTGGAAACCAGGAGCTTAATAATTTATTTAGGAGTAGAAAAAATAACAAGCAAGTTGGTACAATTCTAATAATTATTATCCTAGAAACAGACACAATGGGAAACCTTACAAGTGTATCTACGTCTGTCTGTGGGGGAAGAAATGGAAACGAGATCAGAACAAGATGGGATTACTTTTCCGTATAATGGTTCATGAAAATGTGCTTTATGAGTCTATAACTATCTTGAATTTTCCTGAGTCCCTTATTAATATTGTAGTTTGTAAGTGCAGGCTTCCAACGAGAGTCATGTAAGTTGACATTTCTAATGTATGTATGTACACACATGGCATATATACATACATATATGTATCTAGATGTATATAATTATTCTATAAGGACATTGTGCACTACACTAGTCCAGAGTTCAAGCCGGACTTGACATTACAATAGTTACGAGAGCGTTGACAACCAGGACGGAGGAGGAGAGTTACACATGTGCTGAATTTGTAGTGGAGTAGTAAGTACTAATGACCGGACTTTTATACGAGCAAAAACTTGAGGTTTACTTGGGTCGACAAGATTATGACGGAGGTATAACACTGGAAAATTATGTACTAAAAATCTTTTATAAATTACTCACATCAAGTGCAATGGATGTGCAACCAGAGCTACACCTGGGTTTAATGACAAATACACAGAGACATGTTCTTGTTATTTTTTTTACTCCTCCATGCATGTATTTCTGTGTGTAATTTCCATGAAGAAGCCTGCAAGAGGAAAATGGTAGGAATGAGTGACACAAGTAACAAAGTGATAGGTAATTCTTGCAAAGACAATTTCCTGTTTTTTATTCCACACATATGTAATTATACATACTCTGTATGAATATATGTACCTCCCTTAAAAACACCGTGTTTTCATCAAATTGTCCAGAACGTTTGCCTATTAAAATTGTTATTGTTACAGGAGCTTCCCTACTATAAAAGGTTGGATTGTACGGGTAGAAACTCCCTTCATCCCACACATTGCAAAAATTCTTTGAGTTTTTCCTCTACTATGTGCTAGAGATCAGTGTCTAAGAACGCTCAAAACTTGGACTACTCTGAATTGCTCCTTTGTTTTTCTTGTGAAGTGTACTATTTAGACATCTTGGGCTCGGTGTTGTATTCCTCTCATAAAAATAAACCCTCTTCTTGTTCTCCCCAGAAAATACGCAGAGGTTCTTCCACAGAAGGGTTTACAAATAAACTTTTTTTTTCCTCCACATCCAAGGAAGCTATATAATGTGTCTATCTATGGTTTATGAATGTGTAGGGTATTACAGATAGAGTAGACAGGTAGACTTGTGGGCCTGTGAACATTTCATGAAATTTACTTCCACACAGTGTACACACACACACACACACACACACACACACACACCAACCCTTGAGAGACTGGAATTGAGTCATTTTCTTTGCGGGTTTCAGTTTCAGTTTTTTACGGCTTCATTAGAACATCCTAAAACCAGGCCTGTGAGCCAGCTATGAATGGGTCTACAATAACATGTCTGTGTATGAATTGTGTATTTAGAGGTTTTTCAAGTAGCATGTTGGGAATCCCCATATTTTTTTTGTAGTCTCTCATCCGAGTGTATCTAGTACTTGTACCAGCCGTATGTGCATACGTAAGGTACCACAAGTACAAACACATGCATCCACTGATATTGTTGTTGCAGGAGCTAACTTTAGAAATAAAAAACAACCAAGGAGAAGCTTTACACATTATTTAATGTGATAAATAAGTCGTGTAGTTGGGAATAGACCTTATGTGCAGTATCCACACTAGTGGGACTTGTGTACATATGTATGTATCTACTTGTGCGAGTCTCAGCATTAAAGGGTTGATGCTTCATTTGCGGCTGAACTGAAGATTGGAATGGTATGAGTTTTGCCGTCGAGAACTGACTCCCTCACATTATGTTAGGGTGGGAAAGTATAAGGTTTTATCTTGTTTTTATGAGCTAATCTTAGGGCTGCCTCAGTTGTATTTACAGAGAGGAAAATCACAGGTGAGTCAAGACACGAATGAATTTTCTACAAATTTCCTCCTAAAATCCGTATCATTATCTTACCATTTCTCTACCATACTCACGGAGAAATAAGTAAAGGAACTATGTGAGAAAGAAACTTGAACTTCTTACGTAATCATTTACATATGTACATATGTATGTATCTACGTAGACAGTCCTTGATTTAAAATTTAATTTTTCATCAAATGTAGCACAGGACATGTGCATTGAGCTAATTATACCTCATTCCTTCGTAGCAAAATCAGGTACAGTTTATAGGATCCAGATCTGTTGATGTATAATGTATTAATATATGTATGATTTCATAAGTAAAGAATGTATAAAGACATGACCACCCTATCACCAGATGTGTTCTTCCCTGTAGGGATGTGTGTACTGTAATTGCGTGTTGGATACTTATACACAGGAACAATTGCGTTTCTAAAAATTATTCGAATCTCTCTGTCTCTCTCTCTCTCTCTCTCCTTAAATATATAGACCGTATTTACCCCAATTAGCGCCCACCCCAGACGAAAGCAAAGTTTTTTCCTTTAAAATGATACAAATAGCTAGAGGCTCCCTCAATTTGGAGCAATTTCTTGGAGGAAGTACGTGCTCCCGAGTATATTATTCAGCAACACTTTCATTTTAGGAAAACAATTGAGTACTTATATTTTGAGTCTAATTTTTCTCCCCAATTTACAACTATTTTCGTATCTTTTTAACTGAGTTTAAATACAGTTCACAAACTGGCTTTCATGCCTCTTCCATGGAGGTCATGATGAGAGAGAGAGAGAGAGAGAGAGGCATGGGCCTGAACTAAATAATGAAGGAAGGAATCACTTCTTGGATCTTTGGTATTTGGTAGTAGTAAGCAAGTGAGGAGTACGGAATGGATTAAGAAGTACGTGATAGTATTTTACGTCCGTTGGCGTATTGTATATTGCATAATTGAAAACAGTTATTTTAATAATTTTATGAACAGTGAGTACTTTGAACTTTCCATAAATCTTGAAATTAATCTAGGTGATTCTTCTTGGAAAAACCGGTTTTAATCTTTGACTATCTTTATCTTAATTTACTCATTGAATCGTATGACGTGTGTAAATTGTATATGCAGACATAAAAAAATACCTTCTTCCCAACCACAAATGCAATTTTACACGGTACTTTCACACAGCTATAGACACACACACACACACACACTCATGCTCACGATATTAATATGTAGTAGTAGTCGTTAATTTATTATTACCTATCTGAAACGGGTATTACATCAAGATTCTGCAATCTCAAAACGAGCATAAACCTCGGGGAGAACCGGCTTTTTATTAGCAATTGCAGTAACTCGTAGCCACTTCTTTATCTCCCTTTAAAATTCTCTCTGGATGTTTAGTACTGCAGCTCCTCATACTAAAAGGTGACAAATGTGACTTTTTACTAGGACTCTCAACCATATGCAAACAGATGTAGTAATTGTCATTGCTCCTGGTATATATAATATGGTTTGACTTCTTTCTGACAGTTCTCTTCCCCTGATCCTTTCCAGTTGACAAATGAATAGCCATGACATAATCTTTGGGAGTTTTTCCTTCCTCTCCCACTACACCAGCGTCTCTGTCGCACGACACAATCATAAGCGGTCTGATTTTTGGTTCCACAGAGAGACAGAGAGAGAGAGAGAGAAAGAGAGAGAGAGACAGCAGAGAGGAGGAAGAACAGAAAAAATGTTTGAGTAAAAAGGAGAAAAATAATTGTGACAATGTTTACACAGTTTAACATAGACTTTGGAATTGTTCAAAAAACATCAAGTCATGCTTGATGGGCGTATGTGGAATGGATGATGACTGTTCTGAACCGTGCGGTATGAAGAATGCTCTCTGAATCATTTCTTCCTCGTTTTGCTTGGTAATGATGGTTGTCATATTTTTGGAGCAAGAATTTGTCATCCATGTTTAATTCACTTCACTCTTTTGATCTCTAGTACAATCCAGGGGTACTTATTCGTTATCTGATGAACCTAAGTATAACTAATCTGATTTGCTTTTCCTTCTCCTGAGAGTCTACTTAATAATATTTGCTCTCCTGGGGAAATCCAATGTAATAGTGTACTGCATATGGTGGCAGAGTCAAGAATTGAGTTATGTGCATTTGCTCATTCAGGGGACCGTAGTATGAGTGCTCAAAATTATAAACACGCTTAAAATTTCCGGCATGCCCGTTTTTATTATACAGTCTAATGAAGAATCTTGTGATGCCTTGAAACATTCTACCGTTGGACGCATAGATACTTGTACCATAACAAATAATCATGCTGAATGATCATCTGATTTCATGTTCTTTTACTCACCCGATAGGTTAGAAGTGTCCATGTGTAGATACTTATATTTTATAATATATTATTAGGGGATGCGTCTACATTGATACTTGTATAAATACATATTTCGAAATCCCGTAAGTAGCAATTTCGTCATGTATTGGTCGCATGAATTTTCACGCAAATAATTTTGCATGTCTGAGTCGTGAGGTTCATGATAAAGCTTTCATTACTACCTTTTGAAGTTTACTTCGCTGACTGTCCACTCTCTGTAATTTTGATGAGGTTGTAAATTGATTTCATGTTTTGACGGCAGATATACGAGTGTTTAAATGCTGGGTATTCATCAAGTACTAGTTTTGTATCTATATGTGATTATTATTTATATACTTGAACCTTCTCTCTCAAGCTTTTATTTGGATACAGTAATGACCTCCTTTGTAATTGGGACTACATATATACAGAGACAGAATAAATACCAAATCGGCAAATTCAAGGTTTACAATTTATAGGGAGCGGAACCCTTTGAAATTTTATTTTTAAACCTGAAAGTCCTATATTTATGGATATTGAAGTTATACAATACCATACATATTAAAACGACATTACCCTCCGAGGATATTCCTCTGTTGGTACAGAATCCTCAAATATTGACTTACCTCATGGCTCGTGGCGGAGTAATGTATATTTGTGGAACATTTATATATTTTGAGGATCCTAATTTGCCAAAATATTATTTATGTTTTGTACTTGGTAGATTAACAAATATATGTAGATACATGCGTATTCGGTTACTGCTTCCGAATTACCGGTGTTTTTAGTTTGTTTTCTCCATTGGATAAAATAAACTGAACTTGTTGACTATACTTCTTATGTGTACACAAGTACACATGTATGCATCTGATGCAAGGATTTTCCCCTGACGGATTGTTCAAATACTTTATTTTTCGCCAGCTCAATTTCAATTACTATGATATTTTTTAAACTTTTTCATTTTGTTTCTTTCAGTAAGTAAAAATAGTGTTTTAGAATATTTACCCAAATGTTTTTCAGAACATGAATCCCTAATTAGTGGTTAGAATTTTGTCGATCAATTTTTAAAACCATTCACAACTCTTGCTGCATGGATGGATGAACTAAATTCTGGAAAGGAATTTGAGCCCTATTTATTCTTCATAATAATTACTCACTTGAAAAAAAAATAATTTGGTTGTATTTGACTGGTGAGTTTTGTAATCCTTGAAAAGGAACAAGATTTTCAAGAAGTGATCGGATATCTATACATATGTACATACTCAGGAGATTTTGTTAAGTTACGCTATTATTATTGTACACGGTGCGATGCTCTTTCCTGACCTGAAGACATTTTTCGGCAGCCTCACTAAGCCTACCTGTCTGTCTGTTGGATACGCTAGAATGAGAAAAAAAAATCCATTTATTTTGCCCAAAAGGCGTATCTCACCTTGTCTCTGTATGCTTAAATCCTTGTTATTAAGCTGTATGTACGTGCCACTAATAACTGCGGGCAAGACAGCTGAAGATATTGGAAAATAACAGAGGTGTTGAGATAACATACGTAGGGATACATCCATGCATGAGATATCTATACACACGTATGTATGTTGATACATACTTGAAGTACAAAACTCACCGTGTGCCTACTGCCTACATACATACATACAGCAAAGGAATTCAAACGGCTTGCAACTCCCTGCCATGTTCCTTGGAATCTGTTGTAGTCACTACAACAGCAAGCTTACGAGTCCTGTATGAATCTAAAATCCGGAGATTTGAAAAAAAAGTGATACAACACAACTGCACCTCTCTATTATAAAATGAAAAAGATGTAGAAATCAAGTGGCATGAGGTTGTTTCTCCAAACGTCCCTGGTTGAAAAAGCTCCCTTCATGACTTACGGATACACTACAGTATACCAGCATCATTTAAATCCGCATACAGATAGATACATCCCTCAACTTTTTTTTTTCTAAATTGAGGTTTTTTTTTATGCTCCTCCAAGAGTTTACGGAACGATACTCTCACGAAAGTGTGTCTCCAGATTCAATCGATTCACAGAGTACGTGTACTTACATAAATAAGTGATGTTTCTTTCCGCGAAAGATACCGTATAACAATGGTACAGCACCGGGTGAGGGTAAGGGAGAGGGAGAGAGAGAGAGAGAGAGAGAGGAGTAACAAAGATAGTTATCTTGTGGTAATTCTTTTTCTTCCCTGGAAGGTGACGGATTTGTTTGGTAGAAGTTTAGAAGTTGAAAAATATCACAGCATCCGGATCTTAACGCTCGACGGCGTAAATTTACGAGCAAGTTAGGAAGGTGATGCTTATGAAAAATTTCTTGCCTTTATCTTTATTCGCAATCCGTGATGTTTGAACGGTACATATCGTTGAAGAGGAAATCAAAGGACGATGTCCTGGCTCTCAGAACCCATGGATCCGTAATGTAAATAGTTTTTCCCAAAATCCCGTCCAATATATAATCCTTGGCACTGACTGGCTACTAACAATTTAAGTAAATATTGGACCTGTACTTCTTTTCTCCCAGCAAAATGCATTCAGTAATGGTCTTGAACAGTACTGTAGTGTTCTCCTATACAGATAGTCCCGGACTATACACACAAGGACACAATTTTTCTATCTTCCCACAAAAAGGACTCCTTGGATAGGGAATCACGTCCTTTTGTTGTTCCCATTGACTTCTACAGCATGGAAACTTTATTAAATTTATGTTAGCTTTCAAGCTGCATTAAAGTGCATCTGTATATCCTCGATTGACTGGAGTTGGACTCCCGTTTTGATGGAACAAGAGGTTATGGATAAGGGAAACGAAATTCATGCGAAAACTACGTAGGTATTATTATTGTCTACCGAAAGTTAAATTCTTCTGCTCAAACTGTGAATTTAATATACTAAATCGTACATACTTATACATACATATACAATATACCCAATGGTTTCGCAGTGAACTGTGAAGAATTTTTTATCATCTTTTTTTTCAATTTATTTTCTGTATAGTTATATTCCCTTTTAAAATAACTTTCGGAATATTTTTACCAATCTCGCTCGTCTCCATTTACTCCTCGCTCCTCGATGCTGATAATGATAACCTCTTGGAATTGAGTTTCGAAGCTACCCATGCACTCACTTTTGATTCCCCTTGCCAGAGAATAGGGAAGAGGCTG
Source organism: Allacma fusca (assembly GCA_947179485.1). Taxonomy (NCBI): domain Eukaryota; kingdom Metazoa; phylum Arthropoda; class Collembola; order Symphypleona; family Sminthuridae; genus Allacma; species Allacma fusca. The sequence continues at coordinate 15,631,485 of OX359247.1, forward strand.
TGATATTGACGCTCTTCAATGCTCTCGTATTCTGTATGTGTCAACAGGCTTGGGGTGCATGAATTGGGACGTCTTCGATATATACAATATAGATAGATATACGGGAAGGAATCAAGACTTGAGCCTCTTTAGAATAAACTAGACCGAAATTGTGACTTGAGCCATTGTGTCTCCCATGATTGCATTGGCGTCAAAAGGCACCTCCATTTGGATGTACTACGTTGGGATATGTACGTTTTGTGTTGTTGGTTTTGGGAAAGAATAAAACTGAATCTACAAGGAGCACGGATTCGGTATCATTTTACCTGTGTATCTATCTGTATATGTGTATATATGTTCCTTCACGTTAGCTGTCATGGTTCCACGAGCTCTGACCTTTTTCTATCCTCTATTGTTCACTTGGCAGTGATGATGACATAATTTCTTTTCCACTGAGTCGTCACTCTTGTCGACGTTTCGTCGCTTCACTAGTCTCCTTTGGATTGATCCATAACCGTTCATCCTCAACGATTCTCGGCATAGTGTAGGTACAACCATGTAAATTCTGTACTGGAGAGGACACCAGGAAATTCTTTACCTTTTATGTCACAGCTGTGTGTGTGTGTGTGTGTGTGCGCATGGATGTACCCCTCTGTAGGATTTAGTCATATAGATAGTTGTTTTATGTTCCCAACAAGAGGCTCTACGGCATTTAGCCAACAACAACAACAAAGTGTTGGAATAATTGAGTATGAAGTCTTTTTGCCTCGAATACCTTCACAGCAAAGTCTTTTACATCTTACGATCTTATAGACGGCACAGCACACAGCCGCACAGTCCTGGTGCTTACGAGTGTGACTAGATGTACGAGCGTGTATACATAATTATATATGTACCTTCCATATAAGTATCTATAGATACCTGGGCCAATACCTACTTAGTACCTTGATTTTCAAGTTTGAATGGGAGAGAATCTCTAAAGAGGTATTAATGCCTCGCTTATCTCTCATTCAACGGGTCTTATTGAAAAGAACATTGAAAGAGCGCACATTCATGGACAAAAACATTGTGGCAAACAAACAAGTCGAAAGGAAAAGTCAAAAGAGGGACGGTGTGGGTTACCTTTTCAGTAGTAGTAGCTAAAGTTATGGACAGTTTTCAAGAAAGCCATTGTTATTGTTGAGCATTAGGGTTGAGTTCCCAACGTAAAAGTCAATATAGATAAGGTTTACTTTTACTTGACTTCCCATGAATGAGAGTAGAAGGAATTAATATGGGATCTTGGCTTGTCGTTTATAAATTATGTCATTGCTGGATGTATGAATGGTATATAAATTAATGTTTCCTCATAAATTAAATGTATCTAGGGTCTCCACTCACTCAGGAAAATATGACATGAATTTGGAATAGGGTTATTTAATATATAGTATTAGCCTGGGATTACATTGGGAACCCAAGTATAATCCGATCAATTCATGTCGTTCGAACTGGTCACTTGAAAAGCTTCAATGACGTGAGTCAGGTGCATAGCTTTATAATTGTACTAGTTGTAAGCACTGAGTTTTTCAGGTAGCTTAAACACGGAAAGTTAGCCCAGATCATGTTACTCCATCATTACAAGATCAGAAGGTGGAATCTACTTGTAATTTGTATTATGTTGTTTGTTACCTATGGAAAGAAAGATAACGCTCGCTGTTCGGCAGCTGGCTACATGAAGTTTGATGTGCTAGTTTATGCTATAATACTTATACGTGTGAATACATATAGACATATAGATGCGTAAGGGAACATGGTTCAATTTTGTTGTTACCTTCAGTATGAAAAGTTCATTTTTCAAAGTTCCCGTTCCCAACCTAGACAAGTACAAATAGTAGTTAGCGAAACCAGGTAGAGGAGGAGGGAATGCACATATCCTGCTGGAAAGTAAAGGAAGGATGGGAATTGAATTTACTGGGAAGAAGAGTCAGAACCTGCAGACCGTTTATATTGTGGGATGGCTGTAACATTTTCATTAGAAAAATAGAGATGTCCAGAGATTAGAAATCTATTTTAGGGGTGGTCCAGTCATTTATTTACGGGCACCCCGGAGTTTAGGTCAGGATCGTCTCAGTAGTACACATGTGCATTTAGAAACTGTAGTACCTGAGAGCTCATGACTCAGGCATGGTCTAATGCTCAGCCTATAAAAGGATCGGGAACACCCTATGAAGTCTCCAGCCTGCAATCCTTTTTCATCCCTTCAAGGCTAGATTTGGTACATGGTTTCTGCCCTCTATGTAATGTGTCCCTCTGTGTTTCTGGGCAGAGCATTATTTTTAGTACTGCCGTATGTAATACTAAAGTATGGGTCTATATATAATACAGAGTTGGTAATTTCACAAAACCAAAAGAAGCTTTGAAATATATAGTACCGGTATTTATGTATACGAACGTATACGTTTTACTGTATCCTTGTACAAATGTATTACCTGATCCATGGCTGCGCTCTGGCTGGAGGTCTTCTGTTTCAGTATAGGGGGTCTATATCATAAAATACATTTGTTTTCTCCTCATACTTTAATTACGATGGAGATAAGAGATTTTTATCGCAGTCAGAAGAGAGAGACAACGGGAACATCTGCATCAGTCCAATCTTGTCAAAATAGTCTTTAGTTGGTGTTACCTTTGATTTGAGTCCCAAATGCTGTTCGGCTGTCTTTAATGTCTTAAAAATTAATTAACACACCACACACACACAGGAGCTGCTGCATATCTCCATTTCCAGTCGTGACTGGGTTTTCAATGCATCTACCTCCACTTTTTCCTCACTTACAGCATTCTGCTGAGGGACAGTGTGCAACATCGGGTATTAATATGGCTCTTCCTGTCAGGCCTGTTGAATTAGACAACTGTCTTCACATGACATTGTAATTTTTATCAATAAATGAAACTGATGCTATACAGAGGCAGAGGACTCACTCAGAGGAGGATGTTTCCTTTGAAGGGAATCGGACAGAAGTAGCTATGAACCAAAAATGTAGGTGTAGGAACTTACATACGTAGAGTCATACGCGTATCTCATTCCCAACAAAATTTTCTCAATTTGGGTAATGCAATGCATAATTTAATTTCCTGAGGATGTACCCCTCTGCTACGGTGTCATTACCAGGCGTGGAATTGTAATGCATGTCACGGGAGCAGCTATGACTAAAATGTTTTAATCCAATCTTCTCGTAAATCTTAGTTTAAGTTATCACACGCAACATATATTCACCCCTGTTATAAATGGTGTGCATACAACCGTCATGTTACGTTCCGTATATTATTTTGAAAAATGGTGTGCTAGTCCGGCAGAACACATCAAGATCAGTTTCCAGGGTGTAGCTCTGGCTGACAACGTTACTTCCACTTCTCCAAAGTGCAAAACGTGTTAAAAAACTATGTCACATTTGAATGTCAACGCCAACGGTAAAGTTCATAGGGAACGGGAGAAAAAACGATGGATAGGTGTGAGACAAGGAGGAAAACAGAATGTCTTTGTGAGGAAACCAGAAGGACAAGAGACGTGTACAAATGGAAAAAGTAGAGGACCACGCGCGAACAACAGTCTTGTCATCTCGTAACTCGTAAGCATTCCGATGTCAACTTGAGAGTACAGAAAGGTCCTTTCTTCCATGTTAACTTCTCCCTTTGCTCTCTCTCTCTCTCTCTCTCTCTCTCTCTCTCTCTCTGCCCGTCGCTGTCTCTCAATGACTTGACTCTATTTATTTACGAAAACCTCCCAATCCTTATCTCGGTGTAAATTCGTAAGGAGCCCTGTCGTTGGAGCTGTAGTTACAGCAGGGACCAGGATTTTAATTGTAGGGAACTTGATTTAGCCTCCGTACTTCCAATGAGCCTTGTCGACAGACTTGCTCCTTCCAGATGACAATAACTTTTGAGATGGTAGATGTGTCGTGCATCCTGGATAATTCAAGTGGCAGTCACATCAAGATCTAAATATGCAGATCATTTCGTAGTCATACAAATATATTCCCCACGCTTATGCTTTGTCGCTCACTCGGGCTGACTCCCTTGTCTCGCTCCCTTCATGTGAAAAGATCGGTTTTTAAAAGGCGGCCCACGATTTATGGGAAGGAATGGGACGATGAAGATGCTTTGTGGAAAGTTGAAAATAGAAAAATGATATGTATGTAGGTAGATACATATGCCCTGAATATGTATGTACATGTATGTATATGAATATTGTGAAAGCTTGTATAGATATACAAGATCGTGAATCTCCGGAGGAGCTTAGAATTTATATGGAGTGGTTCTATATATTTACAAGAGAATTACTCCTGATGAAATCCTATTAGGCAGGATAGATTTCCCTTCTCTTTCATAGGGTGATAATGCTTCTTGAGCTTCACCCAAGAAATTAAAAGCAACCTTTAGGAAAAGCGGAGACAATAGACGGCATAATCAAGTTTGACATCATAGTATTGTCCTGTCAAGTAGAATTTGATGGAATATTTTCGTCGGTCGTCCACCATAAAACCAGCTATCTTCTTGTGACAATAGAGAATTTTTTCGCTCAAATCAGCCGAGTCATTTTCCATATACTTTACTTTTCAGTTGTTAGTCGGGCAGGACAACAGAACACAGCTCGAAGTCAAGCATGATTACAATTGTTGCGGGGGATTTATTTCAACGTCGGACTTTTAAAGAGAGAGAGAGAGAGAGAGATTCAGAGAATTTTCTTACTTTGGAATAACTTATTAAACTATTCCCGTTTCTTATCCCACATCTTATAAGGTTTACCAATTTATGAGAGCAGCCTACTGCCTGCACTATGTATGCACTTCAACATTTATATGTATCTATCTATGAATACCTTCTCCTGTCCTATACCCACTCATTTTAAGTACTGACATTTTTCAACGTAGGGAAATAAGCGGGGAAGTTCATAGCATGGAAAATTATATCCTGCAGCAGGTGCGAGATCTTATTATCACAGATAACATTTTACTTGTGTGGAGTACCCGAGCCCAGGCACATGGTAAAGTGCGAGGTGGTGTGGATTAGTTAATTTTTTCCCCAGATAACTTTTGTGAACGTCATCATAAAGAGTAAAGCACGAGGGGCATTTACGAATGCAAACTTCATCGATCGGTTGAACATCAATTTAGCATTTTTTTTAGCAAGCGCTTGTTTTGTGTGGACGTAAATAACCCAAGAATAATAAAAGGGAGCCTGTTTTTGTTAATTCTCAAGTTGGACTCTCCGAGAGACTCTCAGAGAATGTGTAGCTCAGGCATGCCTGGTTCCTATATTAGGAGTAGGAGTATACGGATCTAAGGTAACAATAGATGACTTGATGATCTTGTATCTTAATGATCCAGATAGACCCTTCTGCCCATTACCGTTGAAGCAATCTATATAAAGTAAATCTCAGAATTGTATGTATATAGTATGTACGTAGTATAAGTAATTATATATACGTATATAGTAACCATACTTGCACAAAAGGTATATACGAGTTCCACGCATTTTTCTCCTCAATCGTAGGCGAGTTGGTAAAATCTGAGAACTTAGGTGGACCGAAACTGGCTCGGTGGGATATGACTTGTGTGGATACCTTGGAGATCCTACACAATCGCTCCCTATTATAAACCTTGGAACCTATCCTGCCCATGTAGTTGTTAAACGAGCGTTTGTAGTAGATTAGGTTTTAAGACCCAGCCGTTAAACCTGGTACTGTCCGGGCAACTCTACCGACACTGTGTCCACTAGGATGAGCATGAGTAGATACTACTCCGAGCTCAGTATTACTTACATATGAATACTTTTAGGTTAGGCAGTCTGGAGCATGTGTATTCCTGGTGTTATCTTTACGGCACATTTTATGCACGTACTTACTGGTAAAAAGGGGTTATGCCTGTAATAACGGTCGTCTGAGGTATGGGAAGGAAAGTCAGTATTTTTTTTTCTGTCCGAAGCAAGTTTGGTTGGGAAGGAAGAAGGCACTGAAAAAGAAGAGACTCGTAATCGTCTTGAATGTACCTGGGGTACGGAGAAGAAAGGAAGCACTAATGAAGAGATCACATACTTCTTGCTCCATAAGCGTCGATGAAGATGTTATTGTTATCAACCATTTGACATGAGGCATGGTGGACGGGAAACCAAAGCGCATTGGCTCAATTTTTCTCCACCACACCAATAACAACCTATATCAGACTCACTCTTCTAATAGAATCAATTTTCGTAGAACTAACTTCAACGAGCAGGTATCCATATATGTAGGTACATATGGACACATGTAGTGAAATGTACATTTTCAATTGCAAATATGTCCGTGTGGTTCCGGCTGGTGTTTTTTTTCATATTCTTTCCTATACTTGCATATAGAACCATACACAGATTTGTGCATATAGAAGTTGTAGAACCATACACAGACTTGTGTAATAAGGTTTAGTATTGGTATAGGAAATGTCTACCGCCCCTAAGGGATCATTCCATGAAAAATCGATCAGGACCGTATAGGAAAGGAAGAAACCATAAGAAGTACACTTACTTGAGGAGAGCAAAAAAATTAATCCTCTTAATTCCCTCTTGCATAGCATCCTACACACAGCACTGTCTTTATACCCACTTCATTTTAATTCTGTCACTACATGCATATGCACTGATGGCATCCATCTATGCCTACCTGCCATTGTGCATTTTCCCAGTTTATAGCATACAAAAGGAGTACTTGGAAAAAAAACGGAGGTGTACGTACTACGTAGGACAGGAATTGAAGGATATTTGTAGAGCTACAAGTTAAATCAAGCGGACGAGCGACAGGAGATAATGAATATTACTAGATTGTGTACAGGCACACACGGAGAGCTGAAGAATGAGCAGGAGATATTTATGATGAGAGTTAACATTCGTATCATTGAGCATAAATTGATGCCGATGCTCAAGATTTCCGTACAGTCATCATCTTCGTCACACCAGGAACATTATTGGAGCTGCTGGGAGACTGCGGATTTCCATACCATTGCCCTCTCTCCCCGCTCTGTCATTCTCCAGAGGAGAGAGTAGTTCCGAAAAACTTCCAGCTCATGGTACTCCTGTTGTGTACATAAAGTGCGGCATAAAACTCTAGTTTTTTCACCAACTATTTCTCTCCATGTTTCTCTCTCTCTCTCTCTCTCTCTCTCTCTCTCTCTCTCTCTCTCTCTCTCTCTCTCTCTCTCTCCGTCCTCCAATATGAAATGAAAAAAGAATTCCACCGCCACAGTCTCGATTCGCTGAACTGAGCATATTTATGTACGTAGTAGATTTCCTAAGAGGAGATTGTAATGGACGATTGAATATATTGCCATATTCCACGTGGGTTGTTCGAGAAATAGCAACCACTTGGATGGACTGGAACTTACACTCCCAGAGCATGCTGTGTCTTCCTGTATAATAATGTGGTAGATAAAAAAAAAGTTACGGCAGTGTCTTTTTACAATACCATGCTCTTGTACTACTAGCGTAGCTCATTCCTGGGCACTCGATAGGCTCAGATCTGCATGGAGCCTTTTTGCCTAACTTTATACTCATATCTAGTATACGGGACTTGGGCCGGACACATTAGTATGTGTCTTGGTCATAAAACTATGCTATCTATGTGTACTGCTTACATATGCACGTCCATAGTCCAGGGTTATGAAGAGATTCCTTATTTGTTTTCCAGTTTTTGGAGCATCTATAGTAGTCTGAAGTGAGAACGAGAGATGTTATAGTTTGATTTGATGTCAATGCAATCTTGACGCCTTACCTAGTTCCATAATGTATTCTTGGATCCTCTTCTCATGAAATCTCTATTGAGGACCATGCCTTGATGGTCATGCTCATGTCGTCCTCTTCCTCCCATCTTCACGACGGACTGGAATTCATTCCATAAAAAAATTCATTTATCGGAAACGAGGGTCGGAAAGACTTCTTGTCAACGGTTTCCATAGTGTATATCCCCTGCACTTGGAACGTCCTAAGACTTTACATATACTAGTTAGAACTTGAGGATGTTGGACAGATATTGGAGACGCTTTGGATAGGTATAGATATACAGCAAATCAAAGGATTATATTGAGACATTATTCCGGATTTACGGCTCAGCTCCAGCCTTTAAGTTTCTCAGCTTGGGTTAACTCCCCGGATTTTTTTTCTCTTCCATTTCAATGTGTTGTGTTGGCTGGGACACTGGAACTCCTCAACTTCATTTATTACATTTTGTGCAGATGTAGTGTTTGGGTTAATAGGCTTTTGGAGTTCATCCGTGGGCCCAGCACTGGGCATGTTTGACATAGTTTTTTGGATTTTTACAGACAAATTACAGCGGGTTGTCTTACTTTTGACGTCATATGATTAACTCAGAGCGATTCATCAACAACTGCACATGATGTACCGCAAATGATATTTCTTAAGTGGTTTCGTCGGAGAAATAGGCGGAAGCTGACTTTTTGCCAAAAATGTACGTGAGGTATAGAGATGGTGGGATTTACCTACATATGTAGATTACATATGTACCTCTGCATTTGCAAAAAGCAGGCGGAGAATTCATCTAGCACCTAGACGTATACTAATCGGCCCGCGTGGTGTCATAGGTGAAACCAAGAAAAATTGTAACTCACCACATGACATTGACATTGACTTGAAGTTGCATGTCACAACCCTCTTGGTCTTCTAGACTGCATAAGAAAAGATGATACAAGCAGCGGACAAAAAAAAATCCCGTGAAAAAAAAAATGTAGGAGATAATATAGAAACAGTTTGGAAAAAATAGAAAGGCCGCATTATGTTTAAGTGAGCACATTACCCAGAGTATTATGCAAATATGATATTAGGATTTGTGGATTTGGCGCAAGCTAAAAGCTCAAACCTCAGTGAGAAATCCCTGGTTTTAACGATTAGTTTATTGAAAGGCACATGTAGACATAATGGTGTGGGGTATAAACCGTATAAAATGAAGTGCTAATGAGAAATGTTTTGCTCACAGTTTATGACGATGAGGTTCATAAGTTCAGCGTGTTGATAAATGTGAGATTATTTTTTTCCCTGTCACATTTTTCACAGTTTCACGGTGGATGAGGGTTGTGAATTATGCACGTACGGCCTCAAGTCCCATGGAACTCCAGTTTAACTTTTGAGATATAGGGTAGACAAATTCTATATGATTTCCTCTCTCTCTCTCTCTCTCTCTCTCTCTCTCTCTCTCTCTCGCACTCCACAGATTATGGTGAATGTAAAAATATGACTACCTCTGTAAGAGGTGAGTTCTATCCCGTATGCATAGGTAGTATAGTCAAAGAACAGAAAGTTTTGACGACTCACAATTTTTATGTGCTTCTCGCACTCCCCCTTGCTCATTCCATGTCCCGTCCTGCACTCATCGCTTCACTCAACTTTGACTTACTTTTAAAAAGTTGAGGTGAAGATGACTTGTTATTATTGAAGCATTCTTGAGAAAAGTTTTCATGACTTTGCTTGACTTTGTACTACACTGTATGGAAAAACATTTGTGTAACAAGGAAAGGAACGTCTGTAGTTGATTGGAGTGTTATTGATGTAATTTCAATGTGTTGAATAGCTTAACGTGAACTGTCATGCACGTTACCACATATGTGCATTTAGAGCTCAAGTCGTGGGGCATTTACATATTTATATATTTTTATTCGTGCGCTAATAGTACGGAGACTGCTTTGAGATTTCAATTATTATAGAAGATAAAAAAAATACTCAATTGAAGGGGCCTTCCTATAAATACATCCTTATCCATGAATAGTTTATATTCCATGAAACCTTCCCGATAAGACTTGAATTCTTCATGGATAATAATTTATAAACAAATTTTGTATATCTATACATACATACGTGCATACATAAATAGTAGTGCATATTTTAAAACATGCTACATGAAAGGATACAAAGTGCATGGGAAATGCCACCGTCAGGACTGATATACATACATATAATAGTGAATCACAGGGGAAAAAACATGCAGTTGAGTTGGAGAAAAGTCGGTCGAGTGATTCCACTGGCAAGGCCGTAGTGAAAATAGTGTGTCCTAGTAGTAGTAATGTAATTCCGGGATTAAGTGAATTTGTATGCTGTATTTATAGGCTAGGTTATATAAGATATGAGCACATCTACGGGGAAGAGAGGCAGACTGTCTGTTAATCTTCGGTTGTGAGATGAAGAGTGGTACCTGTGACTCTGTGTACAGTGGTCGTATGGTATCATGTAGTTGTAAAGTATAAGTATAGGTTTTACGTGTGATGTGATGTTTCTTCTTTTGGCTGCTCCAACGCTCTCTCATTGGAACCCCCACGATGCGGCACGATGCCCACCAAAGAAGACGGACTTCCCACGTGGAGACGTTTGTCTTCAAAAACTCCAATGAGTATTACACACCTTTCCCATCTTGAATAAAGATTCAGGCCCGTATGTCGGACTACACCTTGGCCAGGAAGATCCATGCTTTCCATCCAGGTCTATATATAGTCCAAAAAATCTCCTACGATTCCATCACCGGTTTCATATCTGGACTCAATAGTATGTGTATATGTCTTGTAGGACCGGGGCTGGTGCTCGCTCTTATCATGTTGTTATCATTATCATACGGTGGTCATATAGCTCAGCTGGTCAGGGGAGAGAGGGTTCTCCGGAGATTTAGTTGTAGCCATGAGCATCATCATCATTCCATGATCACAGGTTCATTCTCCTCACTTACCTCATGTTATTTATATTTATTGTGCTCAACAACAGCACACTTCACAAAGGCTTAGCTTTCCGGTAATTTCTTTATTCAGGGAGATCTGGGGTCCCTTAACTGTAGCTATCGCACTGTTCTACCCCACAAAGTCATGCACACTTCTCTGTGCGGACTGTAGGTCCGTTTGATAGTTTCCAAATTTCAATAGACCGTAATGTCAAGGTATTTAAATCCTTTACGTGCATAAAATCCTTCCATGGGGTTCCCTCCATACCCCAGCACTTACGAAGGATATATGTATCTATATTCAAGGAGCATTTAGAATCCCATATTTTTTTTTTGACTTGAGTAAAAACGTAGGAGTTTAGTACCGAACCGAGTAAAAGCTGGAGAAACCGTAAATCCGTAAATGTGCCATGGAGGTCCCTGAGAATAATATATTTAACTACCTGCATGTCATATTTGTACACATTAACATCTTCTCAAGATGTTTCCCCTCACAAGTAATAAGCTGAAGTACCTACTACTTGTAAAGTTTTCCAAACATACAAAACCTTTTCTGTATATCTCCCAGTCCTATGTATAGTATTCTATAATGTGTTAGTAGGCTTAATAAAAAAATTCTTTTTTGTACCTACCTGAGTCCACCGGCGAGTCATGGTGGAAGTATATATGTAAGTAGGAGCGTATAAAATTGTGGGTAGCTCTGCTTTTTCCGTTGCTTATTATTCTTGAGGATGAAATTTGTTCCTACACTAATTACTCCGCTCCATAATTATTTTCAATTTTCTCTTCCGTTACAAACCCTGACTTGCCTGTCTGGTCCAGTCCACCGGCAGATGAGAGATGTGACTGGCGGAATTAAAATATTGGGGCGAAGTATATAGTTTATGCTGCTCCGTGCATTGGGCGATGTCTATCATTAATGATGACAGTGTATGTATCTTATGTCCCTATAGTAAATCAAATTTAGCTGGGTTGAATTCACAAGTTACATATAAAAATAGAGGTGCAATCGTTCATATAAAAATGGTACTTATTTATGTTCTGTGATATGAGAGTAGTACGGTTGTCTTTTGAAAATAAAATTGTATATAGAATTTCGTTTAGGGGGGAACCAGCATGTTTTTGATTCATTATTATAGCTTCCTCCATATTCTGGTATTAATGTAATATTGTAAGGACGAGCAGGCTGGACACGTTTCGGAAATAATAGATTGGGTGGGCTCAGGTAGGCTCGAAATGAAATGTAACGTATTCCCAGAATGACAAGTTGGGCCTGCACGGAAGCTCCGGGCTAATTTCCCTGTTTGTTTTTCATTCTTTTCAATTGGAAAAACTACAACAAAATCACTTGAGCTGGGCTACTGTTCCTGTGTAGTAATTTGAATTCCTGTATATTACTATTTTGTGCATACATTATATGTAAGTGGGTTTCAATTCCATCCATCTTATTAGCATATGAACCACTACTGCATGTATGTATGTACATAGATTGCATTCCACATGTAAATAGTAGGCACGTAAGAGACTGGAACGTTTCATTCGTATAAGCACTACCATAAATCTAGACGATTAAATGTTTACTCTGGGTCCTGGTGTACACATTTGTCTCTTGAAAAGTCCCAGTAGCACTGGCGTGTGATGTCGATACACTTTGTTAACTGAATTACGCACCATGGTGAAATGGAAATGTCCTTTGACTCCATTCCTATAATAACAAGTAACAAACATGGGTACGAGCCATGTTTAAACTCTACAACCACAGGTACACACATGCATGGAGACATTGTACGTTGAAACCCCCAATATTGACTTACTCCTCGTATCAGAGACAATACCCACGCGGCATTTATAATTGAAGAGGGGTTTCAACTGTGGGCCTCAGTGTATCTTGACGTTAGTATCCAAAACTCAGTGACCATCCATTGAACCCTGTCAAAGTTACTGAAGCGATCCATCCCATCGATAATGTGCTGTTGACTTACTGATCGACAGTCAAACTAGGTTTTTCTGTGGTTTCATGCCGCATACAACAGCTCATATAGGAGAGAAGATCATAAATCATGGGAGTCGTTAAAAATGTCGTGAGGGGAAAGCGTAATGTGATCAGCTATATATACATATATATAAATTATAGATAGATATCTAATTATGTATATGTTGACATAGTATCTGTATTGTGCAAAGTATTTTATTTACAGGAATTTATCAAACCTCCGGGTTGAAAAGATATTCCAATATTGTACATATAGGATTTAATGCTCGGCTTACAGTATTGTCAGTAGTGAAAGGTGGGCAGGTCCCTCATCATCTCGCAGATCTGCTTTTATAAGAAATCTTATTACTTTAACTTGTCCTAATCATCATTACCTTCAATGCAGACTGGTAGTTAGCCAGTTGAAAACAGACATTACTGCTTAAAGCACTTGTTTAATTGTTTCTTTTATACATTAGTCCTAGGAAAAATAATAATTAAATTGTTCTCTAGATCCTTTTCAATGAAAACTGCTCCAAAATGTTAAATCTTTTGTTTTGTCGTTTTTATTCCTCGGCCAAAGTGTTGGAAAGTCAAATGTTCTTTTGAAATCATTAGTTTACACACATGTTAATATGCCTTTAATTACTATTGTATAGTCAGGCTGAAGGGGGACTGAGGAAGGCAGGGGCATAATGCTAGCAAAGCACGCTCTGTCCTCAATCTATGACACTTTCAATTATGATTGCGGAGTCGCAAGACAAAGGAAGGAGACGAGAAAAAAAAAAGATGGAACGTGGGAGACAGTTTAATAGAAATTGCATTATTTGTTACTGGTTTGACCAACCTACTCGACCGCCCTTACCCTACTCTTTGCCTACATGAAGATGGTCATTTGCTCCTCATTGTTCCTCCGTTTCAACACCATAATGCAGGCTCTTTTGTTGGAGGAAAATCTTTAAACATGAGGTTCTATTGTAATTGTAATTGAAATTGAAAAGCTTGTTTGTGTAGGGCATTAGTTCCTTCGATAACTTCATTCCGTCTTGACTCCTATACATAATTTTTTTTTCTACAGACAGATGCAGTGCGCCCAGAAGTATAAACTAACATGTACATACAAATGTAATTACATACATTCTATGTATTGTAGATATATACTCATGCGGGAACAAGAACATTGATTTTTATCTGGAAATTCACTCAATTTTAAGTAGATCGATGCAATTTAGGGCGGTAGGCTGCTCCTTTTGTGGTATTGACGTTTTTTTTCTTAAAAGCTCAAAGTCAAGAGCGGCTCAAAGCAGAGAGTATTGAGAGTAGAAGCTAAAATCGCTTTTATTATGATTTCCCAACGTTTTTTTTGTTACATATGATGTGTTGGCATGGGAACAGGGGAAAACATTGTTTCGACAGTTTTGGGAGAATTGACGGTCTGTTGTGTTCTCTTTGCACTACTAATAGAGGAAGATGAGTTGATTCTGAAGTCTCAATAGCAGGTGCTCGTGTTGGGGTTTCTGTCTCCTATCTGCTTTCACATCGACAGGTTGTCATCTTTTAAGTCAAATGTAGGTGAGCATTTCATGTATCAATCACGTTCCGTTCCCTGCATCTGGCAGATTGGGAATTCTGAATTAACTGTAAGAATCTACTAAGGCTTGTAAGCACAAGGGTGCTGTTACATTAAGATACCTTCCAGCTTCTACTTCCGACGACTGTAGTACTGTTGCTGGTATGAGTAAACAATTTTTTTGGTTTCCTTCCTCGATTATTTCAGTTTTCAAGAGAAATTCTCAGAGAATTAATGTTTTGGAATAAAAGGGATTGAGTTTTTAAACGGATCTGGGGATTGTCTGGTCAAAGAAGGACCAGCGGGGAAAATACTAGTGATATGTGACATTATAAAAAAAACATTCTTTCGGGATAACTGTGTATGTAAATAAATGGTATTTCCCTACAAGCCATGCGGCATGATCGTTCTCAGAAGATGATGACAAGTCCACAGAGTCAAAGAAAAGTGATCAACAATGAGGTGCATTTAAAACCCTATTGTCCCATTGTTTCACCAATTTAGGTATGAATACAAGCCGCGGACGGTATTTACTATTTATTTGTAAAGAACACTTGAAATGTGAGTAGATAGGTAAGTGATAATGTGAATATAAATTACACTGATGTGACGGCAAGTCCCTGTGTCACTATTGGAATTGAAGCTGCAAGTCATTTCGCATGAAAAGGAGAGAGAGAGAGAAAAAAAAGAAGAGAGAGAGAGAGATGAAGGGATACAAATTGATAGAAGTGAGCTTATAGTTATAGAGCTGGCATATGACATTATGAGAAAGAAGATGGGAATGTACTAAAGGTACATACGTAATACATGCATATGTACAAATGTGCATGTAAATGCTCATTTAAGGCTTTGCATGCTCACAGGTAGAGTTTACATATGCAGAGGCCTGTATTAATTGCAGTGATGATGGGATTTAAGTAGAAACCTCGGCGGAGTTTAGAGCCAAGCTTTAATATTATTATACTCCATAGCATGTCAATTCCCCGTCTGATTAAATGTTATGGTTTGGGTTATATGAGCTTATTGTATAATGATGTAGTTTCATGTAATATTGCACCGTCCTCTCTCTCTCGCAACGGATGCCTCTCTCAGTATGTAGTTGGAGAACCAACGGCGTTATAATTACGACGATCATTATTATATGTACTTTTCCCGTCCTTGATGAAATGTAATTTGTGCGGAGATTTAGCAATGCATGATTATCTTCTAACGACTCTCTACTCCTGGTGCTGGGCTCCTTCCCTGTATAAATATGCTAAGAGCTCTTTAGCGTAATTATGTCCAATTACAAATTACGTGCTCGAACAAGTCTATAATCACTGGGTGAGCTGATCTGATTTTTTTTTTGGCGTATCGTTTCCCAGTCAGATTCCCAGTCCCTTTTGAGATGACCAAGTTTTTTGAATGGATTGTTTTTTCATAAAATTTTAATAGGCATATATGCAAACACGTACGGTTCATTATTTATTGGATTCATTTTAAAAATTGCCGTTGATAAAATATTATGGAATTTATTCCAATCATTATCAATGTCTTTTCCTTATCGCTCACTCTTCAACTCAGTGTAACAATTTTGTCTCGATTTTCAATGTATGTATGATATTTCAAATAGTCTGTGTTAAAGATTTGGAATAGTACCGCAGAGGTTGACGTAATCACGGCCAATCATTCATCGTACAGTACCAATACGTAATTCCTGTAAAAGAAATAATTTCTTGCCCTTTAAGCAGCGTAATTTGCAATAAAAATTAGCAAATATTGTGCCACCGGCAGTCCCATGCCAAATCCTATTTAAGGTAAGGGCATTGCTTAAGCATTGCAGAAGTAAATGGGTTTGCAGAGTTTATAGTACATACATATACACTATACAGTACGTATTACACTAATAAGTTCATGTTAATGTCATTAAGACGTTGCTGCCGAGGGAAGGGCTTAAATAGCGGAATCTTTTCTACATTTTCGAACACAAAAGTCCAACCACGGGAATCACGTTTGTCTTCGTTTTTCCCTTAGAGAATAAATGAAAGTCGGTACAGTTCTATTTCCTAATTCGCCTTTCATGACTTTTTTGTATTTTCTTGAGGAACAATTAAGGAATTGGGAACTCCAACTTTTCTCACAATCAAGGAATACACTTTTACCTTTCTGTCCAAAAAATGTGGATATTATATATCTCTGTGGAGTTCTGGGGAGAGTGAAGGATGTTTATCCATTGTTATCGGTTTTAGTGAGTACATTTCAGTCGGCTGTTCTCTCTCTCTGCGGACTTTCGATTTGTCAGACATAGACATGTTAATTGTGTAAATGCGTGTGGGGATTTATTCCTTTTGGAATGATTGTTATTATTACATTATGAGTTTATTCACCCATAATTCTTCCTTGAGTTGTTGTAACCAGGGATTTAAATTACCAAATACACACGGCCTTTTTGACACTTAACTCCCAATTAGCCCACCCTTGAGCTTTCCTTTACTGACACAACCTTAACTATACTTAGGATTATTCCCATTCCTCAATTTATATATAAGGGAAATTAAGGTGAAATTTTTATTCTTGAAAGATTTCCGAAGTAGTTTGTAGGTGGGAAAGAATTGGGAATGTGATAGCCCCTTCTAATGATGTCTATATCTATAAATAATATCACCTACTATATAGTAACAGTCATAGGGACAGGTTGACATTAGAACATTTTCCAGGAGAGTCTGTTTAACGTATCAGTGCCTTCATCAAGGAATAAGTGCTAATCAATTTAGTGGCGAGACTCGGAGGTTTTTCCTGAAGCCTGTAAAGGTGACTGTCGGCACAATAAACTTTGTTCGGGAGGAGAAACAACAGGGCTTATACTTACTCCTGTCAACTAAATTACCCCGGTGTTGTATAAAGCCCCCGCCTTGTACAGAGTTTTAGTGTGTCAAAAAGAAGTCTGCTCTTGTATATACCTCATATTTCATTGGCATGTCATAGGTTCGGGACTGGCTCACATATAATAATGAAGCCCGGACAAAAGTAAACCGAAACCCGTAGGTGTTCCCGGAGTTTTAATGAAATATTGACTCAACTATAGTAATATTCGGAGATTGCTAACAGGGTTAGTGTAGTGTTAATAGTGTTCCTCCTGTACTGTATCTACTCCTACTGTACATGCAGTACTGTGGTGAGGATTCCGTAGATATGCACGTGTATCTAGTGAAAACTTTTTACATGAAATTCTAATGCTTGACAAATAATCGAAACAGACGGAGTTCATTAGATTTATTAGAGTGAGGCTCCGGAGAAGAAACTGGAGCACTTTGCCCTCTCCGTCTCCCTCACTTTGTCATCCTCGTCATTTCTAATAGTAGCATGTCTCACATCCTTGGAGCCTATTCCTCCAGTGTATTCCAGGAAGAGCAATACTTTTACGTCACAAAGGGCTGTTATTTGGTCGCAATAACCCACATTAATAAGACACTCTCCGACTTTTCTTAATATCACTGACTTTGTTATTTGAGATAGGATATTGCCAATATCTGGAGAATATGTACTGGGATTGTCCCACTTTTCCGAGAAAGTCTTTCTCATTCCTTCCCGCATTGATTTACTGGAGGGACTATAACTTATCCCTATACGAGACTACAGTACAGTAGTGTATCGATCACTATCAAGGTCAATTTTTAGCTTTAATACATTTTCCTAGTCTTAAAACATATGCTGCTCCTTTTAGTATTCCCCGTCATTTTTCCTCAGGTCATATCCTTTAAAAGAGTGAGAGGAGTCTGCTCAAAGAATAAAATCTGGAATGGAACAACTCTGAATATGTTGTGTAACTGTGTTGTGAGGCCTCTAGGATTTTGAGAGGAAGGTATGAAAAATAGTGTGCTATAAATAATCCTAGTTTTATCAATGGAATCTCTTGAAATTCCATTTATTTAGTCAGTCTTCCTGTTGTCAGCACAAACATATACGTCAGTCAGAACGTAGGTAATGGTTCCTAAAAGGTTAGTTGCCTCCGCGACCAGTCCCTATTTACTGTAGTCTCTATAAACTAGAAGGAGTGAGTTCTTAAGCAAGCTATAAAGGATGACAGTCCTAGAATGTAAAAACATTTCCGGGGATTCGTTAAAGGGAAATAAAAGGGAAGATAGGGAAACAATATGGCAGTGCAGGATTGGAAATCGACCCTATCTGCATTAAAAAGATCGTATATCTTTATAGTGTGAGTCGAGAATGGTACGGAACGCTGGGGAAACTACATATAACATCTTCTCAGTAGTAAAATGCGAGCTTTGGGTTCCAGAAGCTGTGCCGGTAGTAATCAGTCCTGTCCTGAGGAAAATACAACTCGGATTCAAGGATCAGGCAGGGTACATTAAATAGTGGGACTGCGCTTATAGCAGTTGTGCTTTTAGGAAGTAGGAATTACTTTCTTGGAGCTGTACATTTACACAGGACTTGAAAGTGTGTTGTGTAGGACGTGCACTCTCAAGTTTAAGTCATTAGCTTAAATAGGACGTTAAATCTAAATTACTTTCGGATGAAGCAAGTTGGACGGAGCAACTTTTTCTGCGATTTAAGTTTTACCTCTACGACATTGTAATACAGATGTGAAATGTACTGAACATTTGCTACAGAAACATTGTGGGGTGTTAAAGAATATTCCGGCTTTCCGGTAAACCTTTACCATGTTTTGGTAGTAAAATACACTTTCCCACTATATACAGTCATAGTTTTGAGTATTCCAAACTTGTATGGTAGTTGATTGCAGGCGTAACTATATTCAAGTGTATATATATAAATACAGCATAAACTCCATATTTTTTTTTCAAGTCCTCAGCTTTGTTTTTGTAACTTGTTGTTGAGTCTAACCTCACTTTCCATATCTTTCTGCTAGTGTGAACTTCTCTCATGGATTTTGCAGCTGAGGAAAAAAAAATTGAGCAGTGCTTTGAATTAAAGTGTGCTATGTTCCTCTGCTACATGACCTGCTTCTCACTATCATTTCCAACATTTAAATTCCATGATGATAATGGGATGTTGAGTCAGTATATAGGATTTTGCAAAGAGAGGAACATAATTTTTTACCTGTCTTTTCAAAAATTACATGACTTCGTGTCGCTATGCCTTTTGCAGACATTTACCTCAAGAGTACTTTTTCTTGGGTCCTCTGACTACATTCCCCCCCTGTACAAACATACAAGTCAGACTAACATGGAAATTGTGTACCTGCAAGCCATACCTTAAATCTAGGCTTGTTTTTTAACATATTTTTCCATTGGAATTTTTCTTGCATTTAATTGTAGTTTTATCGTAGAGAGATCATAACTCAAGATTAATGCCCATACGAACAAAGACACTCCGGGCAGTGCGAACCCTCCAACCAACGGCAAGCATGTACAATGAGAGAGTACATGTTTTGATATTTATTTGTCTTTAATTTCCTTGTTTATTCCAGCTCAAGGTATTTAGTATCTATCTACCGGGCCCTCACTTATAATTCTATATACTGAAGAAATAATTCCTTTGAATGTTTTTATTCCCTTCGTTAAAAACTGAGGGCTGACGTGTTACTCTAGGAAAAGCAGGCTTACTTTTGTACTTAATAGCATGGTGAGAAAATCCGATTTTTTATTGGAATTTCCCTGGAAACCTGAGCGACTTTAAAGGGATTTTCAAACAAGAGTTTTACAATGGGAATATACAATTCTTTCGCAATGGGAACTTATTTCGGTGTAAATGAGTTACTGACTTTGAGTCAATTCAAGTGACTCATTTGACTTTGTGAACATTTAACCTGAAGGCTTTAATGGTTAAGTTTCCCAACTATCGTCATATCCCTTTAAATTTTAATTTACAAGGTATGATGACGCGATCCGATGTTTTTGCAATTGAAGTTATGCTCTACCTCTCTCTCTCTCTCTCTCTCTCTCTCTTTTTCTCTCATAAACACACACAAAAGACAAATCTCTCCTCAATGGCTACACTGCACCCTGTGTTCTACTAATTTAGTTTCCTTTGATTTCCCTAAATATAAATTACACATTAAATTGAATCTACTGTACATATGACTGGCTTTCTCTGTGTGCTTGAAACATTGGCTAGAGAAATGACAGTATGGGGATTGTCCCTCATTTGGAACTACATACGAAGGCATTCATGAAAATCTATAATAACTATGTGGAATTAGAATTACCTTTTTAAGCGATATTGAAACATTGATCAGTGGTTGGGATGCTTGCGGGATTAAATTGCAAGTGTGTGTAGTCATTAGTTGAAACATGTAGGACATTATCAAGTGTGTGGACAAGGGCGGTCAAAGGCTATTGACACAGTTTTCCGAAGACTTTATAATGCAAAATATATACGTGTGGAGTACAGTAAATTACATACCATTTGGGGTTTCCTTCCTATGGAGTGCAGACATAACGATGTATGTCCACACCATGTACCCATACATAAAATACCATGGGTATCTACATATATGTACATAGATACACGTACCCCCTAAATTAATAGATGCTCATAAGTTGTGCGGAGGATACAGATTAGACGGTACATATCTGTACAGAAATGCACGCCCTTGTGGACCCTATTTGTATGTATAAATACATACCTTGCAACATCCGCTCTTAGTAAATGTGTAGAGGTGTGCGAGATTAAATTGAACTTTGCATTGTGGCAAGGGTGATGGGAAAGAGCGATAGAAAGTTCCTCTGATGAAAAGTTGCTATTTGCAACTCACTCACAAAATATAATCAAGTCAGTCAAAAGAACCGTAGGCCTTTTGTATGGTGAATACTGCTGTAGTAGTAGCAGTACCTATACTGATACTAGTAGCGTACCCAATCTGAACGTATAAACACTCAGGATTCAAATCCGCCCGAACAATATCGATAACGTCTCTTTTACACTATTCATTCCTATATGTATCCCTGTGCATATGTATTGGTGTGGGTAGGGAAGGTTACCCTTGGTATTTAATCATATGTAGGTGCAGAGTTGGAGAGTAACAAAGTGTTCGGAGATACAAATCATTATGTACATATGTATGTATGTGATATGTATACAATTACTTGAACTGAGGATTTAGTTTTCACATGTATTGTAGGGATTAGCAAGGCCTATGTACTTACATATATGAGTAGCCTCATTGACATACAGGAGTTTAATTTTGTTTATAATTTGGTGAATATTGAATCAGAGGGTTCTAGCTCCGTGGAAGTTCTTTTCTATGGTTTCTCTCGGAGCTTCTTCCTCTTTAATAGACTTGTATTTGTGGGTGTAGCATGGGCCATTATGTACGGATGTATAGTTATATACGGATCTATGTACATATGTGATGATAAGCCTTAATAACTTGAGAGTCTCCGTCTGTAACATGTAAGTACAGACAGTTTCCATCAAATGCTCAGGATTTGTGTTGAAAACAGATATGAAGTTACAAAATCCTGTCTCGCTTTACACTTGTCCCTGTTATGTTTTGGATGAGCCCAAGTCTTATGAAGTTTCACACTGTGCAAATATTAAAAACTTGGTGCTGGGTTCCTGGGCCGGGATTTCATTTCATAGTTGAAATAGATTCCCTCGTTACGGGTACATACTGTTTATGAGTGATTAATTTTTCCCATTTATATTCTCCCATCTCCCGCTCTTTGCTCTTCTTTCTTCTTCCCAGCCAAGAGCCGTACATCATCTGTCTCATCAATTCAATTTCATTTTTATATTTACAAATGGAATTTAAATGGAATTGCATCCCCCTGTATATACCTTCCAGCGCCTTTTATAATTGAGATTGACTTCTCTTGACTGTAGAACTCTATTTTACAAATTGCAACTCACAGGTATTAGGACTCTGACAGATACACACATTTCTGTTTATTCCTTCAGTTTCCATGATTATCTGTGACTATGTTTTTTTTTCTTCTCAAGGTTTTTATATCTACATGTAAATTTATTAATTGGATGTGAAAACTGGCTCTTACTTTTTGTCTTCAGGCTGGGCTCTAATGTTTCAAATCCACTTTGATGTAAGTAACAAGGGAGATTGAGTTAGTGAGCTTTTGAGGAATGGATTCTAGCACCATCCTTGAAATGGAATTTGTCATTTCATCAATCAAATAAATTAAGTTGGTAAACATCCATTCATTTTTCCATTTAGTGCATAACTATACGAATGCGAAATCTACACAGGTACTTACTTGTTGTATAAATCTTACACACATTGGCTATGAACATACTAGTAGTATTTGATTATTAAGCTAAATTAGAGGGTCCCGAAACCACCATCATCGGCACTTAATTCCTCATTTCATTCCTTACCAAGAGGAGATGAGCATTTCCGCTCCCAAATAGAATTTTAAATTTTTTGTAATGAGCATATTCCAACTTGTTATTCCGCGTCAAATAAGTACATTTTAAAATATAACATGTGGCTATTTCTATTTTGGTTGATTTGAATAAAAGCGGATATGCTAAGGAAATTGGTTGCAGGACGCTCTCAGAGTTGGTAATTTGTCCTGGTTAATATGCAACGTGCAGTTATTGGTTATGCTTTGAAGTGTGACTCCTGATTTGATAAACGTGTTTATAATGAATTTTTATTTATTTTTGTTACAGGTAAGAGGCTGTTTCTTATTCAGTACCAATAGGCACGACCAGGTTTCGGATGAAATTTTGGAAAAGCTGGGGCTGAGGAGAGCCACACTGGGAGCTTAAAAAATTGAGACATGACTACAACATGTGATGATCGTGTCGTGATGAAGGGAGGATGGAGAAGTGAAACATGACTGTACTTATATTAAGGTTTGCTCTCTTACACACAAACACACACACACACACACACACACACACGCATACGCATACATAAGGGGACCTCAGATTTTTTGGTAGAACTTGAGGTGCAATGTGAAAAGTAGTCAGATGAGCTCTTGTGACAGGATCTGTCAGACTAGCACCTCTTCAAAAACCAAGACCACTTGAAGACGGACGTGAGGATCAGATTTTGTCTTGTTCATCTGATTTGACACTGGATGTATAGTGGAAAGCTCCAGCAAAAGTGCATAGAGTTCACACAGAGACATCCGTTCTTGTTTAAATTCATTAGGAGGATTGCTACGCACAGTCCAATGTCTATGTATAATATGCTCCGTCCTTTAGTATAGATAGATACTTGGGCTGATATGATGAGAAGACCTTACTATAAAAACTAGTTTCATCACTTCATTTTATTTCAGCTCAGCATCCTCAACTCTCTCATTTACCTATGGGCCATTCCTCGTATGTTTCCTCATCTCCTCATGGGATTTTCATTAAAGACCGTCTCTTGTAACTTTTTGTGACTTCGGCATGTTTTCCTGCGGTTCTCAAGCTTTTCAGCTTTTATGCCCCTTGTATGTCAGAAATTACGAGTTTTAAATCTCTACTGAATGTGTAGCGGGTGAACAATGTATACTTGACTAGTATCTGTATCTGTGTATAAGCCGTAAAACTACAAGGAGTAATAAGTGCCATGCCCGAGCAAACCGCAAGAGAATGAAATTCTTCCAAAATCAATTCCTTGTCTTAATATTTCCCCCCAGATCATTTTGTTACGATTTTCCTAGAAACAAAGAAAAAAAAACAAAATCCACATAAAATATTTTAGCATGGAAATTTTAGCTGGGAGTACAATTAATTCAGTTCTTTTTTTTTCTCTTGAGGAATTTATTGAAATTGGTTGAGAAAATAATCTAAGGAATGTAATGCGACTTTCATTTTTATGATTCACGAAGTTCCTCATTGAACCACATAGCTGTGTTTACATGCGATAATTCAAAAACCTTTCTTGTCCTTTTGTCTCTATCAAGTAGACATTGATTTCTTGTTTACGCAGATTACTTTTTTGACACGTCTAAAGTTGATTATATATGCTTGTATTTGCTGACAAGAGAGTCAATCCTGTCAGTTTTCTCCATCCTACAAGTTGTTACATCCTTGTAATTTTTAAACAGTAAAATTCTACTAAACAGCTGTTCACTTTTTCTCAGCCTAACTAATTTTTCACTCTTACAATTCCGATTGATTCTTTATGGTTGCATCTACTGTGAGACTATCAGTATTTCAAAAAATCTCTTGAATCTCTCGTTCCCCTTCGTTGTGGCTGTGAAATTTGACAGTGATTTTTTTTTCTTCTAGAGAATTATTATTATTATTATTATAGAGAAGACACTTGAAATTTTTACAGCACCAGTGAAGACACATGGTATATAGGAGTAGTTTCTGCTCTGATAAGAGCTTCAAGCCGGATGTTAAAAATATGGTTTTGATTCTTTGTACGTAACTCATTGTCATTAACCTAATTTTGGATGTAGTATAGCCTAATTGGAATTTTTGAATGGTAATCAGTTTGCTCGGAATGGGTGGTTGAAATTGGATCTTTGAGACAGTAATGCTCACATTGAAAGAGAATAATAGCTTAGTCTGGTGATAGTAGTGTCTGAGCACCCAATTCCCATGTGTCCTCATCTTTCCCAATGACTACAGAGAACATATGTACGTATGTATGTACATATGCTTCCCTGCTTGGGACTAATCTTGACCATATTTCTCCCATCACCACGAAATTAACTCTGATGTTTACTCGATAAAGAACAAAAGAATTTTTAATTTCTATGTGATTTCTCAATTAATTAACTTGGTTATTCATTATGGGACTGAGCGGAGGAATGTAGGTTTTTGTTGTCATACAGTATCAGATCATAAGACTATTAATAATCATCTCTCATTTGTTCACGAACCGTGAGCTGAGAGACTTGTGTGTTTTTGCATTATGTTCATCTATTATGTACGTAGATACATACATACATATTTGTAATTATTTATACATAAGTTAAGTAGCTTCTTATTAATTCTGTAGTGTACATAAATTATATATGCAAGTCCTTCCATTTCCTTTTGTTGTAAGATTGCAAGGATATATGTATATATATTCCAACATTGTATCTCTAATTCTGACTTTCATTCAAGCGTGGCAATAGCCTTTCTTCCGTTTTCAGCCTGTAATAATTAGCAAATGGTAATGATTGCTAAAATTTCTGCTCGAACCGAAAGTCCGCCGACTTTGAAGGAATGTATGGATATTTGATTTTAGAGGATGTACATATGTATTTATGTATTATATATCCAGACAAAGTGTAATTGCACACAAAGAGAGTGAGATACTTAGTTTAATTAAGGACTCAAGTTACTACTTGACAGTGTCTTTGATTCTGTGTCCACAGAATTATATCCCGGCACCTTCACACATGCATAATTTGGATGTGAGTATATACAGATGTGCCCTGCTGGGACGCACTAGTGTGGAGGAATTTGCAGAGTCTAAATTAAGTGTGTAGCTACAGATATAAATGAGCTGTCTCTCAACGGCGAGGAATTAATCGAGATTCTAATTGCACTTGTGGGCAAGAAATAAAAGTAATAAATGAAGTTACTCAAAACTTATTACGGACTTGTCTCACTTGGAGGCAAGATTTTCAACGTGTGTAGCTTCTTCATCTCCTACTCGTGTTTTTTTTTGCATTTGGCCCCTATCCCTAGTGGAGGGAAGTTCTCTGAATTTTGGCTTGTGTGTGTGAGTAGATCCTATAGATTTATATCTGCCTCATGGTTGATACTATCAAAAGATATTTGCTTTAGAGGGCAATAACGCTCACAATACACACACTTTAGGTCTTGTAATAAGCACTGCCTCGTTCATAAAGTCTAACTTGTTTGTGGTAATGAAGCATTCATGTATTATGTATGTGAGTCAGTGAAATGGAAAGGTGAAGTTGCAAATTACAGGTGTATGAAGAACAAGTGTAGCCATTAGAAAAGGCTCGGCTCAGAGATCTCTGTATGTCTATATTCTCTTTTGCTCCTGGCCTCTTTTCTACAGCTCTGGTAGAGCTTTGAAAGAGGAAAATTGGAAAAAACCCGTCAACTCCAAGGAGTAAAGATGACTTAATTTCATTTATGCTTAAGGATGAACAAGCTTTTATCTCTCTCTCTCTCTCTCTCTCGGGCTGGTTGACGAATGATCTCCCAAGTTAAACTTTGAACAGGTTTATTAAATGAAGTTTTTCTCTCTCAAGTGTACAGTACACTTTGTGGCTTCGAGTTACTCTTTCTTTTTCATGTTCCTAATGCAATGCTAATATATGAGGAAAACTGTTGCGCACAGGGGGGAACTTCATTTTCTAGTGGATTTTTACCATTATCCCATTTTCTCTAAGACACTACTACTACAACTACTACTCCCAGTACATGTGTACACTCTCATGCTAAAGAAGTCACCAAACTCACGCTGGTTGTTTTGGAACAAACTAATATTATTGTATCCGTTAATTATGCATTGTTTTATGGTAGGAAAGTTCTGAGGCTTCATTCCGTAAGATATATGTTTGGACGTATGTATGTATGTATATATGTAATTACATATGTACGTAGGTATGTTAGTAGTTCGACACCTTCGGATCTCAAATATGATAAAGCCTAAGGAATCATAGAGAACAAACTGAACTTTATTAATCTGGGGGGATTGTACGCACACAGCGTACATTTTCAGGTAACTGCTTATATTTTTCTTATGAGCTCCATTGGTAATAAAGTAAAAAAAAAAAAGAGGAAAGAAAATGTGTGAAGGTTCTGTGGCTGCAGATCTTGATTGCCAACACAACATGAGCTATTACCGCACGAAGAGTCTCAATTGTATGTAGCTTTGTGTGCATTAATGATTATCAAGTGCATTAAGGAAAAGGAATGGAGCCGTGATGAGGAGTCTCATCGTTACATTGGAGATGATGAGGCAAAGAATTGAAACAATACGCTTATGTTGGGGATGTGGTTTGCATGGACATCAGTTTAAAAGTTCTGGGCTGTTATTACAATGTAAGGCACTGGGCTAAAAGTGAAGATTGCTTGTTCCATGCTATTTCCATGCATGTCAGCTACATATGGCTATATGTAGCCATCCCCCATGTACCTAGTAATGCCTATGCCAGAAAATGGAAAGAAATAAGTTACGCTGACGAACTCCATAGAAACTAACCCTTAAGGGCAGAGATGTGCGATTAAAAGGCGTTGGATCTCAATGAAGTTCTCGAATGATGATCATCTGTGGGGTCATCCAACATCATCAGTCACTAAGATCAAGTCATCCACCCTAAAAAGGGCGTCAACACAATCCTTTTCTTTTCGCCTTCAACAGAGAGACCTATGCATAATCAGGCATAGTCTCCCAACTTACTACCTTGTGTCTCTATTATATCAAGTGAACAAGTACACTTCATAATATTATTGTTTCAGCAAAAGCAATGTTCCTTACACACAAACTTGCGAGCCTTTTCCCTTCCGAGATGAGAGCGTAATAAAACTTTTGATACGGAAATGTTATGGGCCGGAGAGGTATCTATGTATGTACATATCTCAAGCCATTAAATTTGTATACTCACATTTATACACTTCATATTAGTATTCCCTGGAACAACGCATAATGTGAACACGCATAGATTTTTGGTTTGAATGTGTTTTCTTATTGTCGAAGGGGGATAAGATAGAAATATGAAGAGAGAAAAAAATATATACTGGGAAGTTCAAAAAAAAAGTACGCGGATCGGATTGAGGGAAAAATCACCGTAAAAAATTATAACAGTTCCATTGAGTCCATTTCTAGGCATTGAATGTGTATCCTGTCCGCATCCTCCAGCTCATTTCACATTTCCATGGGTGTGTGTCTGTGTCTGTGTAGCAATGTGTGAGCACTCCGACTTGGGCATCAGAATGAAGGCACACACACATACACACACACACACACACACGCACTCAAATTTCATGGCTGTACTTTACAGACATTTTCTTATGCATGTCTGCCATGAGGAACAAGAGCAGAGACAGAAATGCTACAACCTCATGGACAATAACAAGTTACGATTAGGATACTAATAGCTTCAATAATACCAAATGACATGCATTACTACCTCCATGTATGTGCTTTATGACCTATTCACCATTCTCATCAATGTCTTACGTCTCCAGTGTGTTTTCACCAAGTTTTACGCATTTCTGACTCCCTTCATATTCTTCCTTGAGTGAGCTCGTGTTTGAAAGACGTGGAAAACTATGCACTCAGACCTTCAAGTATTAGCGTATAATAAGTATCTATGGTTTCTCTGCTAGTAAAGGAGAGATGAAGGAATAGGAGTAAAAGGGAAAAAAGAGTCCAAGGGATGAATGGTGATGAAGCTTGAACTTGTTTCTAGTGGATTTTCCCCTTTATGTAGTTATCACATCATATATAGGAGAGTATTGGATTCTATACACTTGAACACTTTTATATTTAAATGTCCCCTGATTCTTTTCTTCTCGTCCCATCCACTTGTTTTTTTTCCCTTTTGTGTTCTTTGAGACAAAAACTTTTGAATTAATCCTTTCCCTGACATCTCTTCATCATTTCCATGTGATGAACCTGACTCAATGGTCTTCCCCTGTGGAAAAAAAAGATTAAAGAGAGTTAGACTCACAACTGTCACGCCCTTCATCTTCCATTAATTCTCTTCCCTGTGAAGACAGTTCCTTCAGTTCCAAGCATTTTTCTCCTATGATTCTCGGGCGAGTAATAGTTTTGATGCAGTTGTAATAGCTCTTAGCATGCAAAAAAAAACTGTGCTGGAATGGCCTTAACGTTCCTCGTTTATATAATTATTATTACTTATAGGTAATTATATCTACATATAGTGCATGTGGGTAGATACAGATGTGTTTTTTTTTGTGTGTGCATATGTGTGGATGTCTTTTGTATGAACAGTAGGGCAGATAATTTGTGTAATGGCAAACGTATACATATGTGTAGACATGAGTGCAAATGTATTATGAGGTCCAAGCACTAAGGATCTGTACCGTAGAGGAAGAATAATATTAGAACGAGATACTTATTGTTTATGGGCAGTGCATTAGTGCATATACACTCCACACGCGAAGTCCTACAGATGTTTACGTAGGCATAACCACTCTGTTACCTGGAATTAACGACAGGAATTCCCGTTAAACGTGGGTACAAATGGATATTTAAGTTAAATGACAAGAGTCTCAATGTAAAAAAAATTTTAGGGAGAATTAATGTATGCTAATCCTTTTATTAGCTCTAATCGCATTAATAATTCAAGCGTGCTTTTATTTTATCAACAAAATTAAGGACCAGTTCTTTGTAGATTTTTTTTTCCTACAAGGAGCTCGTCTTGTTTTTTTGCTGTGTTGCTCCTCTCCTCGATACTTATCTGTACTACAAATCCTCCTTATTATTGCTAATCCTCTTATATGCACTGGGCGAGAGGCAGGCCCTGTAGAAACTATTTGTGACCATGTTTAAAAACTAAGCCCTTGTCCCTACTCCATTAGAACTATAGTTGCCTCTGGACATGGGGATGCTAATACCATGGGGGGAGACGTAATTCAAAAGCTAATCTGTATCTATTTGTATATTGAATTGGGGCGACGACAAGGATTGCATTTTAAATTCAATCTCCTTTGAGTACTTAGGAATTTGTAATTTGATTTACTCTTTAAGGGAGCGAAGGAAGGAGGCATGTACCTATGGAAGGATTATACAATTTATGGAAAAGCATCTCACGATTAGCTAATTCATCACGTCAGCGCCGAGCAACATGTGTTTATAAATATGTCAATTTGATTTTTACTCCATGAGGGCAGCAGGCAGTAAGCACACCTTTATTGGATACTAAAAGCCAAGTGGCTCAACTGTATCTTAATTGAGTCGGCCTCCTAGATGATGGTTCAGTTTAAAATCTATGCCTTCACAAGTGCACTCTTCAAATGCTAATCTGGTTGAACAAGAGACCTTTACCTGGTACAGATATATGCACACAAGGTTTCAGGACCTATGTCATTATAGTTACTTTTAACCATTAGCTTTTACGTTGTTTGAAAAAAACCGACCCGCACATCTATTTTGACTTTCCAGTCCTTTTTCAACAGTATGTACTTCTTATGTTGGGGTTATATGCATGTAATGCATCCGAGGATTTTTATTTCCAGGTTCTAAAATAGCTCCAACTTGTGTATAAATATAAAATTGGCATAATATCTGTTTCACCGGATGTGCGTATATGCATTTCTGTCCCACATAAGAAGCTATACACACATACAAACACACCAGCTTTAGGATGAAGGTGAAAATAAACAAACTTGGTACAGTTTCCCTTGATACTCCCAACCTTATTGAGCACACTCGTAATTTACATAATGCATTGCACAAGGCTGCTGCTCCTTGTAAATTAAACTTGAAACAGACTAAATTTACCCTAGATATATATTTCCATACCCAGAGGCCTCAGCTCCATATTCTCTTTCAAAAAAGCTGGGCCGTATGGATTATTGAAACGAGAAAAAAAACCGATACGATGCGTTTAAAAGAGCTCAGAGCTAAATAGATGCATATATGCAAATCCACACTGGTACAAGTCCACCTACCACCATTGGTTTTCTGAGCGTAGGATAAAAAAAATCTCTGAGGCAATTTACATAATGCATTGGTTTACTTAGGTGGGATTGAATATTGAACCTGGCTCGAGCTATGTGTATATAGTTATAGGGAAGTGATGAAGGAAACAGAAATAAATGGTCTGTCCCATAGCGCTCGTGTGTTTTCTCCTCCATAGCCGAATAAACATTTCAATTCCTTGGAAATTTTTACTTGTGTGTGTGTGTGTGTAGTAGATACGTTTGTATCCATCAAGATCCTATCACCCAAGTCGAAACATTTATAAGAACAACTACCCTTTTCGACAAAGGATAAGAAAGGGAATAAAAGTTCTTTTACGTCCCATCTCGTAATTGATGTAACCAGATTAAAGATTTCTGTTTGTCGTTAACTTCCCTCCCGAACGCATACATTAAGGCAGGAGGCCGAGTTGAAAAGGGAAAATATATCCTATCGAAAAGAATCATATGGGAAAGTATATAATCGTTCCCTTGATTTTATTTCTCTTTTTATTCTCCATTTTAATAACTTCCCGTACGACGTGAAGGCTATGAAGTGACAGTGGATATATCTAGTCTAGCCTTTGCCCGGATTTAAATTACTTTTTAAAATCATTTCTCCCATAATGCCATACTAAATATAATGACTTGGATATTTCTTTGTATGGGCTCTCGTGTGTCTCTCGTGAATGTCATGACATTCTGAGTAAGAAATGGCAAGGACCTTTAACCCCTCAATTATTCAAGGAGGGTACTATATTAAGGGATTATGATTTCATTGAATTATACATATGTACCTACGCCCCCAGTTTTCTACATTTAAAATGGAATGAGAAAATATTGTCTCTTGACTCAATTTCTCACGAGGACCGTCCTTCTCAAATGTAGGTTTCGAGGTTTGGGCTTGAGTCTTTGAGACTAATTTGTTAGACGCAGGACGACATGTGTAGCTTTATGTAGATATAATAGATATAAACAAATGCGTAAGTCTTTTTTTTTTTTGGTGAAAAATAGGAATCGCATAAGGAAATTACTTGTGTAGGGAAATGTGTGCGGGAAACAAAAGTAAATAAGATAAGATTTTTTTTTGCCCCGTCATGGTATCTAGTTGGATTTGAGGTGCTCCTCTGCCTGGACTGATGGTGAGATACATATTTGAGTGTAAACTAGGGAAATGCTCTTTCGCTATGCTGTCTCCTGCACAGAGCGTTCGGAAGCTACGCGTTAGATTAATATTACCAGAGGAAGCTAATCACTTCAGTTCACGTTTAAGCATCACTTATGTTCCTCGCCGACAAGAGGATTGTCACCATGAGGAAGAGCTCAAGGAAGGCATACAATTGGAACGACAGTAATAACAGAGAATTGAATCACCAAAAGAGAGGGGAAAAAAATCCTTTTTGAGATTTATATGGAAGTACACACATTGAAGGAAAATAATGGCAAGGAAATTTTAGCAAACATTTTGAGGTTGAAAATGATGAATGGTTTGAAGAATCTTTGGAAGAAACTTCACACACACGGAGAAGGAGATAGAGAGAGAGAGAGAGAGAGAGAGAGAGAGAACTGTTGAGGCGGCCAGAGCTATTTAATTCCACATGGATCATCTTGTTCGTGCTTGATCGTCAAAGTACAACTCTTATCTGAAAAATTCTCGTCGCCTGGGCATTGATCATCAAGCTTGACATTTTTCTGCCGCTATCAAGTAATTGCAACTTGAGGTTTGCTTTACTCCAACCATCCCGTAATCTTGAAACTAGCTTTCAAACCTCCTCTCACTCGCAAGCCTCAAGTGATTCTCTGTATGCCAACTTTATTATCATCATTAGTACACTGTAAACCATGGGGAAGTGACAGACTCATGGCACGACAAAAGTCCCTATAATCATTCCAAAGATGTAGGTTTCCAAGAGTAAAAATCCTCCATCTCCTGGGAATAAGGAGATGGGAGGGAGGGATGTATAGCTTTATATAATATGTTCCACTGAACTCTGATTCTGTCTTGTTGTCAGTTTGGAGGAGTAAGTACTTACAACAAAAATATAAAAACAGTAAACAGAAGTGGATACTAGACGAAATAACCACTTGGGATACGTTCCATTATCATCAGTAAAGAAAAAACAACAACAGCCTCTACTGACCAGCACGGAGTGGAAATTGAACTGAATTTCACCTTACTGTACTTTGTGGTGTTTAATTTTTTATCGCTGGTTTGTCCATGTATCTGTACTTCGCATGGGATCTCCTATACATACCTTCCCTCCTCTCCCTGTGTTCCTATACAATTGATGATGATATCTCTGCCAATCATAACGAAAATAAGGACCTTGCTGATCTCCTGATTGCTATGTGGGTAAGTAGATATCCAGTGCAAAAACTGCAGTGTTACATCATTTCGAGGTTCCTGTATCTATACCATCATCAGATCAGACTCCCAATGGCTCGGTGGACTCCACACTGTGGATCAGACAGAATTATTTAGGCATTAGTAGAGAACGAGGCGAGAAGTAACTGGACCTAATTGCTACCTGCCTATGGTTATGCGATCAGTAGGTATAAAATGCAAGTCCCAGTATCTACAGTATCTACACAGAACGTACATACTCCCATACTTATTGTTAGATATACTTTGATGTGTACCTTTAAAATAGTACTACAACACTTGAATTATTTCTCATGTTAGCTTCTGTCAGTAGTGAGTAGAGAAGTCTGTATTTTCAAATTTACTCACTCCCCTACTTACACCACTGATCTGATCAGAAGGAAACCTTCTCAATGGAGGGAATGGGAAGGGAGAAGATTCAAGCAGCCTGTCTTTAAGTACTGTGTCTGTAGTATGTATGAGGAGCAAGGATGGGACGTAGTACTAAATAGAGTGTGCTTGTATTGCTATATGCCTAATCTATTATTTATTTATTTAAACACGTAGATACATATGCTCGAGAGCCGTATATGTAGAGTATAACAGTAGCAGGAGTAATAAGTTGGGTGAGAGAGCGAGGATTTTCTTGTAACATTCTACAGAGTAATTTCATCACCTGCACACCGAGACAGAAAAAAACAGTTGTGGGTGTTTTCATCTGGGTGTGCTAATAAATTATAGATTATGAATCCATATGCATCGTCGGGCAGAAAATTGTAAACAAACGAGCGTTCCTTGTTACTTGTTCGTGTTTTTACACAACGGTTTATACTATGTGCAGAGACGTCCATGGAAACATACACACAGTCGTAGTAAGAACGGACATAGTATCTGTAGTGATGGTCGAATCGAAACTTTGATTGCGAGGTGTAATCATACAGTGCAAATCTAAAATGAGCATTTCTTCATTCCATTACATTGGACGGCTGAAAAGTGCTGTCAGGTCTGTGGAGCTATTATGGTTTCTACTGTTCTGTGTCCGTAGAATAATAAGGGAGAGTGTATTGAGGTAGGAGAGAGATGATCAGCTAAAATTACACGATTGTCATAATTTTCATCACGTTCATTATCCTCCGAGATGTAAATAAAAGCTCAGTTGCCATCCACCACATCATCAATCTGAAAGTATGACCAGTGATGTATCTACTGTGTATGTGTGAGGGTTACTCTAGTTTCACTTCTTGTTGCATAAATTCAACTCAGTGGCACACCTTGTCATCAACATGTATACATATGTATCTAGAGAATGTATGTACATATTTGTAATTATATGTAGCGTGTTTATGTATGTTGAAATCAATGGAGTCACACACACACACACACGTTCACTGGCTCATCTCATTGCAATCCTGTGGTTTTTCTGACTCTGGATTTAACAGTGTGATAAGCTCAAAAAATATTTTTTTTGTACAGTTTAGTAGTATATGCGTGTGGAGATTTGAGTTTAATAGATTTATAAGGACAAGCGTTGTTTATGTGTGTAACAAGGATTTTGAATTTTGCAAAGGAAGCAAGCTCAGCAGAAGTGATTGTAAAGTGGGGAAATGTAGAACGGATGTGCTATTTTATTTTTTCCTGTAAATTCTGCCATTCTTTTTCCACTCGTTTGGGCTATAACGCATGTAGTCCACGTTCAACTCCCTATGTACTGTATTTTTGCTGATCATTGGGGATGAAGGGAATGGGCTGAATTAAGCGCGATAATTTTTCATCTGCATTTTCCACCTTGCACAAAATCCCGTGTATCTAGTTGATCAATCCCAGTCTTTCTTTTTGGGGGAGGTCGTTCGTTCTTGGAATTGCATGGAAATTTTTTTTTTATTTAAAGGATTTTTAAGGCGAAATATTTAGGTTGATAGATACAAAGCGAAAGCTGCTGCAGGGATATACATACGTACAGAGAGGTACCTTTCAAGTAAATTTGTTTCTAGGTTTTGAGACTTTAGTAGTACAGTAGATTGTGTAATTCTTGCAGAGCGTTTCATGATTGACGTACAATGAACAATATTATGTAGAAAAGTTTTTTTTTCACCATTCATATTAATTTGGCATAATTTGAAGACGTCGCGTGATTCTGAACAATTCCTTTGGTAATCATCATCATCGTCGTCATCATTAACATCATAAGTTTGAACTTGCGTTATAAGGTAAGCGGCGTAAGTGTAGCAAACATTGTGAATTAAATTGAATTTTACAGCGTTCAGGGCTTGTTGTACTAGTGTCGATCATTCCAATCACCTACGGGAAATTATTACACCCTCTTGTGGCATTAGCCTTGCTCCTATTCCTTTCACGTGCAGAATTTAAATTGATTTAAAGAGCTGTAGACATAAAATAAAAAATAATTGGATTTATAGTTATGGAAGAGACATTCGAGTGGAAAAATCTTCTAAGATTATTAACATGAATGGTATGACCACTACTTGAGTTGTTCTGTTATTTGACATTTCTCTGTTTTCAAAATCACTTGTGTAGTAATTTAGTTAGAAACACTTAAAGGCCAAATTGCGGTTCTTAGCAGTAATCATTTTGAATTAGGTGTTATTGCCTCTTGAGTCAATTAATTGAACTCGGCCTAGTGGAATGTTTCGGAATCGCGTTTCAATCCCTACGACTATTCGTCCAACACGATTGATAGCCCTAGATATATCTATGTAAGCATAAATAAGAGAATTGCTGAATTGTAATATCTTCAAGTCCTTTTTCAACTTACGATAATTCTATTACAGCCCAGTATTAAATTAGCGCCCTCAATGAACGTGCAGGAAATAAAAGGGGACTCTCAATGGAACCTGATGGTCCTGGTCTTATAACCTTTACGTAGTATCTGTATGTATGAGAAAATACAGTATAATTTTAGATGCCTCAGTCCCTGGGTCTTATATACATAGATACATACAAATGTCTAGTACAAACTGCAGTTTGTCCCAACACGTACTCTCCTCCAGGCACTTTTCCTCCCCTGAGATTCTGTGAGGGTCTCAATTAGAGTGGAGATTATTCAAAATCAAATTATCATTTCAATTCCAAGTAAGATTGGAATTAGCTGTGATTTTTGACACTATGTACGAGTTTATGATCTCCTCTGGAGTTTTTACGGGGCGGTGACTGACTACTAGGGAAAAGGCTCATCTTACTAGTATGCATTAAATGATGAGATATTTCGCACTTGAATGAGCAAAGTCATTTCGCGCATTGGTGCACACTGCAGTAAGTAGTAGTGGTAGGGGTATGGGACCAAGGCTTTTCAACTCACAGTATTTATTTCGAAACAGTACTTTTGAACAGGGACGCATTTATTCATGTAACTGTGACTTAAAAACCAGAAACTTGTAGTGCCTGGAGAAGTGTGACAATCTGCTCGTGCTAATGGGCACAGTTAGGAAGACTATCATGGGAGAGATGGTTATTGTTGTTTGCAATAGGAATTAGGAGGGATTTGGACTTGCTTTACAACCATTGTATGACTAGACTAGTATATTTGACAACTTGCGTGCTATCAGGCTCATATGGGACTATTTCTCGGAGGAGACGAAACACTTCTCGTACACGTACACACATGTACATTTGCACATATGTACATACATACATACATGCATATGTATGGACAGATAAAAAGCCCATCACTGACAATCCTATAAAGACATATCTACTGTGGACGTTAGCTCCGACATAAGATAATCTTGTTATATTTTGACATATGTCTACACTCAAACTTTGCATTGTGCCATTGTGTGTGAATGGAATGTGGCCCATTTTAAATCTAAATTTTAATGACAAAGTTAAACTAATTACGGCTGGTGGAGATTACAAGAGGGTGCTTCCAAATTTTGGGTGTAGTTTCCTACATATGTATATTTATACTGTGGGAGTTATAGGAGGGCAAGGGTTTGCAGTGCCGAGTATACATAATTATACATATGTATGTAGATACCCCTGGACGAATAAGTGAAGTACTACTAGGTACCTTTTCTATATCTACGGACGAGCAGAACTGGGAAGCTATAACCCGACTAAATTAACCAGTCTTAGCAATTTACTCTAGAGTAATGAACATGTAATGAAATTAAGCTAAAGGGCATCTTTGGGTAATTTGAGGCTAATCGTGAGGTAGCTAATAAAGTCTAGTCAAATTCAAAATTACAGTTGCCCTGGATCTACATACAGTACTGCACACACTGTAGTCACTGAATAAACGTTTGGAAGCTCCTCCAATGTTTTTATTTCTGAGTCACGATGCTTATGCGTAGGTATTTTGTTCCGGCGTATTTATATATCTACTTATACAGACACCGCACCATACAGTGTGATATGCTTGGAGTACTCAGCTCTGAATGTCGGAAAGCGCATTTCCTGTACAAGACACTCTCGTCATCATCGTGGATACGCTGTCCTTTACCATTAATCTTCCGTTTTTTTTGCATGCCATTGGACTCCTCATGATCTCTCGATGTTCAACTCATGAGGTAGACACGAAACTGGAAGAAATTTGTTTAAAGGGTAGTAATTCGTTTATACTGCCATCGCATCGTGTGGAAGAGGGAAGTTCTCACTGTTATTTATTTATTGCACTTTACTTATTTAGAGTTTTAGAACCTCTCTTGGACTTGTATGGGTATTTGAGGTAATAAAATTGTTGCGTGTATTAGCCATGCATACACTAAAAGAGTGAGAGAGAGAGAGAGAGGGAGATCGTTGGGGAAGAATAAAAAAACGACAGATACAAAACACATAATGAGACCAAATTCTATGTAATGCCATTTCCTGAGGCGGGCATCCAGCCAGGAGCACAAGTGCATTGTAGATTGGGCTTATAGTCTAATGCATGGAGTGAATTCTCAATGACCAAGCACAAGTTTACAAGTGCATGTCATCATTCACCAAGTTTCCCTATGTACAGGTCTAAGCATAGGGGAGTATACCTGTAGATATATAAATACGTACCTGTAAAAATAGGTTACTGACAGTGAGATACACTCAGACAATTCCTCTGTAGTGGATATTTACAACCAAGCTTGCACATTCGTTCGGGCTGTTGAACAAATTAACGAATATGTAAGTCATCCTCTCCACATTTAATAGACCCATGAACTTTTTATCACTTGGTCATTAATTCCTGAAATATGTCTTTGTTGACAACTTTTCCTCCTAAGAAATTAACCTCACATTGCATCTTTCCCTCTACGGTACTCTCCGCAAGTGGTCATAAAATACAATTTCGGGATATCTAGGAACCCAATCAATTTGTTTCGTCCAATAACGTTAAAGTATATACAAATTT
The DNA here is from genome assembly GCA_947179485.1 of Allacma fusca. Classification (NCBI taxonomy): domain Eukaryota; kingdom Metazoa; phylum Arthropoda; class Collembola; order Symphypleona; family Sminthuridae; genus Allacma; species Allacma fusca. The sequence goes on from OX359247.1 coordinate 15,669,911, forward strand.
GTTGGTTTTTTTAAACCTATAATTTTTTATCGTCCAGATCTATTGCATATAATTTGTCTCTGTAAATGCCAATTTCTTTGTATTTAAATAACCAGAATACTAGAATCGTTAGAATCTTGGGAGTCTTTATCCTAAAAATGCTTAAGTTTAAGAAGTGGTTGACAAAATTCTTCTTTTTACAAATATCGGGATTCATTAATTAAAAAAACAAATAATTAAAAAAATATACAGTTTATTAAATATAAGCACTTAAATATAATTATGTACTCGTAATTTCTTCCCATTAGTTGTCTTGAGTTCCATGATATTCTCATGTTAAATTAAAGAGCTTATTGTATTTTAGAGGAGTATCTACTTCCGTCCCTTTGTTTTAAATATCTTATGTAACTCTTTCTCTCGCCCTCAAAATATTCCCGTGTAGGCTGTCAGCTAATTAGACTGTTCTTGAATGGTATGAATGAATGTATCAATGATAAGGAGAGGGAAAATGATAGTGCACGGGCCTGACTGATTGTGAATGCCACTGCAGATTTGATACAATTTCCTATCCAAAACGCCTGTATGTACATAAGTGAGCACAGAGCAGCATGTATCATGTTATTCGTAGATACTAACAGCAATCATAATAATAGTACGCTCCGGCGCCGAGCCATTTGATTTTATGAGTATCGACTTTGGAAATTGAATTCGTTTTCCTTGTGGTTGTGATAATGTTTATTTTTTTGTGGTGTTGTGTACAGATACGTTGCAATGCATACATCTGTGAATGATTGCATGTATGTATGCATGTAGGTACAAATAGCATTAGCCTTAGTACTGACAGATAGATCATGACCAGGCTGTAACTAGATGATCATGTATGATCCAGCAGTTTTCATATGCATACTTTGTTGTATCAAAATCATTAGCGTATCTGTATCATAGGTATAAAAAAAACGAGCGTGGCTGACTGAGTTAACTCGCTCTCGTGTGCCTCACCTGTCAGTGTCAGTCGATTTGTTCATTTTTAGAATTGACATGGTTTCTCAATCTCAGTGACATCTTATTTATTCCTTTACTTTCATTCTCTGATTGAGCATGTGGCACTACAAATTCCTTCCAGCTATATCTTGGTTTACTTTTTACAGGGCATTGTCATTTGTGTATCAACTGAGTTTTAAAGGGTGGACGGTTGACTCAGACTACTCAGAGTATCTCCCATCGTTGGATGTGTAATGGGAGAGTAGGTGCATAATAGTGGACTGAGTGACCATTCAATGGATAGGATACAATGTATGTATGTTGTAGCATTGCCGTATCCCAAACACTACTATATGCTGTAGCATATGTTATTGTTATTGTTATGTTTTTTTGTTCGAGTCGAAAACGTCGGTAATAATTGAGCAACGTCGCCCTGGCAGCTCACACGGAAATATTAAGAAATGAACTCAATGGAGGACCCATTCATTACAAATCCATCTACATATAATATAAGGAGTGATTCAAGTGAGAAAATGATAGGTGAGGTGATAGATCTGATACTCACCCCACCTGTATCTCTCTCTCTCTCTCTCTCTACAGTAATCCACAACATTGAATTATATCATTTGGAAGGCCGTTGAGTTGGAATGTTAAGCATGAAATTTGCATATGACTTTCTCTTTACCTCTCCTTTTAATTTAATAACAGTCTTTAGAGCTCTTATTACTCTGATATTAATACCATTCCCCTCACGTTCCTGGTGACTGATGGAATTTTCATTGAAAATGAAGTCGACTTTAATGCATTAAAGGATCCCTATGTATGTAGTGTGGTTGGAAGAAATGTGTGGTAATATCCTCGCAATTAATGTAACTGTTGAAGCGATTAGGCGTGTGATATATGCACGATCTCCCTTAATATGCATTTTCAATCAATGGGAAATTGCACATATTGGCAGTATTCCTGGGGGACTGTAATGGATTTCATGAAAGAATTTAATGCTTCATCGAGTGCTCTCTTGTTGGTATTCTGGTGATGGTCTGGGTTGGAGGATGAGAGAAGACATGAGAGAGATGCAGCGTGACTCAAATCTCTCTGATAGTGTCTCTGACTCTGTATCATAATTCTATTACTTGCTTTCATATCATGATCATTGATGATTGAATTTTCTGTTGTGATGTAACTTCTCGGCCTGACTCCCCCTGCGTACAGTTCTCATGGTAATTATTTCACTCTGGATGCAGTTATCGCATCAAAAGGTTTTTCTTTAGAATCTTCACATTCTTCTTTGCCAATAAGCATGACATTCCTGTGATTCCACTAGAGATGAGATTATAAACAGAAACAAAGCATATTGTAGTATTGCAAACAACTAATTTTTTTTTCGCCTTTGCAAAATCCTACTTTGGCAAAGCTTAGCTTCACATTGCGTAAAAAGAAACTATGAGTTCAGTTACGTTATTGCTTTTCAATGCCGTCTCAAGAAATAATAATAATTATTCTTAAAGCTGTGCTGTGAGCAGGGGAGTAAAAATAATTGCGAGTTTCATCAAGATTTAGATTCTTGTATTTTCAGATTGTAGTTAGTTAAATTGATATGCCACAATAAAAATTGTATGGATGGGATTACTACAAAGGGAGACTTCACGAGTGCTTTGAATCACTACAAGGCCGAGTGAGAGAAATGTGGCAAAAAGTTGCAGGGTTACAATAAACAACACTATAACACTATAGATGCACAAATGATGAGGTATTCCCAAACTCTGAAACGGAAATGTTGTTCTCACAGAGTTGAAAAATTCCACCTATTATTATTGGTTTTGTGAATATTATTCCCGTCTATTCCCGAGCCAAAAGAGGTAGGACTTAAAATATAATCATAACCAGTTTTCTTATTTACTTTTCTCAGCCAACCTCTCAGCATATCGGACATCAGTGCGTGGCTCTCCTTGAAAACTATTCCCATACTTTTTTTTTTCTCTTCTTCTTGTAAATAAATTGACGTGGTTATGTAGACTTGGGGATCAACTTGGAACTAAATTATTTTATGGAGATAATTACAGGTAAAGTTCAAGAATGCAGCTGAACTTGAGGTATATGGAACGGAGTTAATTTTCAAGTAACTTTATAGAGTGCTCACGAACGTGATAATTTGCATAGTATGAATTTATAATTTGTTCATAGTTTCTCACGCCAGCCCAGAATTGGCTCTTAGAGATTGATCCGCCAATGTGTTCCTATAATTATACGTAGATAACATGAGCTTGGATTGTGTATGCACTTACCCCCGCAATTAGTATTAGTGATAGTGTAAAATTACAGGTTGATATTAAAAAATTCCTGAGCAATTTTTATTATTATCCTCTCAATGGATATCATTGGCAAGTCCTGAGACAGGAGTAAATTATGTCTTTAGAAATTTCAATCATATCTCTTGGACGTGTTGCCAACAAGTCAACAAGGATTGGGAGAGTTGAATGTCTGCTTGAGTACATGTTTTTGATGTGATACCAGTCTTAAAAAAATGTTGTTGGGTGTAGGAACACATGTAGACTGATGGAAAGGGACGAGACATTATGCAACCCGAAACATGAAACAGGATCACAAATGATTGTTTGTGCCTTATGTCACTTGGCGTGCATAAATTGAGGGAATTTGCATGGAAGAAACTAGTAAACTTATAGTAGAAGGTTCAATATCAACGGCTGCTGTTCCTGTTGATACTTGATGTTATGACTGGTTTTGGAAACCTCACAGCTGGAAGTAGCTAAGGAGTGAAAAGTGAATTCATGTTGAGTTCAAGAGTTGAATTAGCACGAGACGGGGTTCATTGTTAGACTTGTTGTGTGTGTATGTGTATGTGTGTATCCTATTGTCAAAATATGAAGTAAAAATTGTTTTCGGAATTATTCACCTCGTTGGATCAAATCCCTTGTAATTTTTCCGACTTGGAACAATTTGACTAAATGTATGTTTTTGGATTTAAGACTCATTAATTTCAAAGTTGAAGGTGCTCGGATGGTTCAATGAGATTTTCTAGAACCTTCTATTTAATAAAAAGAGCCACTCACTCTCTGCCTTTGAGATGTTTGAGTAGAGCGTGTGCAGTTCACAAGCCTTCGTTCACAGTGAGTGTGAGTCAGGGGAGGAATTAAGGTACATAATGTATTTTGCGTATTTTTGAGTAGTTATTTCGACTGCACGAGTTCTCCATTGCAAATTAATATTGCAGACTGAGCGCCCTGGGGATTTCCTTTGTAGAGTCTAGTTAAATGCTATTATTGTAGAGGATCCTACAGTGACTTGATGTGGATATATGAATTTCAAGTAAAGGAGAGCTGGCTTGTGAGAGCCTCTCTCTCTCCAGTCGTTCCGTTTATTATCTCATGCGAATGTTGTGTAAAAAGGGATGGGAGTGCGGGTGCTACCTTTTGCTACAGTTTAAGTTAGCCTGTAGCTTATTGCTACCTCTTCCTCTCGCTCTCTCTCTCTCTCTCTCTCTCTCTCTCATCTCTCTCTCTCTCACTCTGCACGCTATGTGTTGTTGAGGTACTTCAATTCCATGCACCTCACTGGCACAGATTATTTTCACTACAATGCCTTCAAGTGATGTTCAGGGAAGCATTCATTGGATTTCCGAACGGAAACATAAAACACATACGCATGTGTTCCTGGGATAAGCCCTTCTAGTAATACGGGCTTGAGAGACGTCCACGTTCCCTTCGTACATATACAATATCTTCTTCATTGCCTTCCTTACACTTGCACGTTTACCTTACATGTAATTTATTTCTTAAGGTTCACTGTATCCGTACACCCACGTTTACTACAAGAGGAGGCTCCTGGACATATTACTGTGTCAGCTGCATTGCACGCTACACGCCACACTAACTCTGTACGAATGAATGGGAATATATAGTGGAGCTATGGTGTTGAAGATCCCTACACTTTTAGCACACACACACACAAAAACACACACACACACATACACACATACACACGCATATATATATACACACACACACACACAGGGTATTTCTCTCCCATATTTGGATCCTTTTCATTCCACTGATATCTCTTACCTGTATAAGAGACGGGGAGGAGGCTTACAAGCCTTGTACCTTTTCTACAACAATCCCAACTTCTCTGTACACAAGATGACAATCTCTCGCTCCATTTCCTCGAAAAATTGCGCTAGCTCATTATTCTTCGTTCTTGATATTTTAATGTTCGTCTCGATTCACAAAATCAAGTCTGAGGATTACAGCAAAGGGTAACCGAGGATTCAGAGTCGTTTTACAATCCTCACCAGGGAATACATAATCCTCTCCTCTGGTGCACTCCCATGCACTCTTCAACTTCCTATTGTAATTACGTACATATTTACAGTACCAGGGAGATTACCAACTTGAATTTCGCTTTCTAAACCCATTCCTTCGGTAGCTTACTTATAGTCAAAGTAATTATTATGATAAAGCAAGTTTAATAAAATCCGAAGCTACGGATGAATTATTGTAGAAGAATACAGTAGTCAAGCAAGACCAGCACTCACTAATTTTAAATTAACCCCGATTTGGTTCTCTAGCATCTAGAACTTCCCTAACTACATAAATTTAAAAAAAAAAGAATATAAAATGAATGAATAAAGTTGGGCCAAAGTAAATCTAAGATATTGCAAGTAATCGTGGGCATTCATCTAAGAACAGCTATAAGGCCAGGCTTGAATTAACCTCCGTGTGCATAGGGAAGCATGGAGGGGAACTTTCTGAAATGATAGATACTGAAACCAAAGACAGTGATGACAGTCAGAATGCAAAACTAAAGTGGGCACAATGGTACGGTGAGGATGATAATCAGATGAAGAGAGTCATAATTGCCCGCACAATAAAGTAAATACAATAGTCTAGAATTATGTCCTCGTTATCTTCTGTTTGATTTTTTCCCCCTGCTGGAGTACCAAGATTTATACACACTCACATGAGCCTACCATTTAATACCCCAAGCTGGAGCTAGACGACAAGTACATAATAGACTCATGGTATAAATAATTGTAAGATCCTTATACTAAGAAAGATAACCCTGTTAATGTGAAAATAAATGCTCCTCCGTGGACCATGTACACTCCGTTGAAAGGGCTAAGAGTGGAAGTTTTTGCGGAACTTCCTAACTGTGAGAGAAGAGTCTGAATAGCAAAGCAAATACAGTACATACACTTGGTATTCACACAATCACATACACACACACACAGACACACAAGGCACATAGAATTGAGCTGCAGCTGTGCGGTGCACCAACGTTGTATAATAATGCAGTCCCTCTGTTTGCTCAAGAAGTGATGATAAATGACATTTCTGTTCACACAGCATGGCAACTTACATCAGTCGACTCATTTGATTTAGTTCATGTGGTGATGTATGAATTTTGATATGTACTTGAGGTATAATCCTTGGAGACTCCGTCTCCATAAGTATTTACCCAGGATTTTATAGATTATGCCTTACATGTCTATTTTTCTATCCGTAAACATTACAATATACATATATTGTGGGGGTACAAATGTCTAACGACAGGTCTCTCGTAGCAAACAAAGGGAAGCGGAGAAACAAAGGTGTCCTAAATGAGGAGACATTGAACTTGCTTTGTGCTCCAAGTGCCTCCTCCACCTGACGGAGGCTCTTTCATGTGCAATTATTACATTGGAAATGGTTGAGCTTCCCTGCATATGTCCTGTTCACACTCCCATCATCTCTCTCTCTCTCTCTCTCTCTCTCTCTCTCTCTCTCTCTCTCTCTCTAGCTCTAGCTCTCTCTCATTCCCTGCTTCTTTTCCTGTTGGATAACTCCCGCCTCCTTCCCTAAATTCTATTTTCTGCATGCTCACCCAATTAGTTTACCTAACCATTCCGAAAACGTCTTGTGCTTGATGCTAGTTGAAGCAAGAGAATGCCTTGGTGAGGAAGCATTATTACTGTAACAACTTGAAGTCCAAGCTCCAAGTCTGGGAATTAAATGAGCTCGGTATGTATATTAGATGGAGGTCTCTGTGAGAAATTCCCCATTCTAATTTCTGAGAATCCTCCATTCCTTTCGTGGTATATGGTCGAAATTTTCCCATGTTCTCCTTCATACAGTATAAGACACTCTATTGTTTGAATGATTGGAAATTATTACACGGAGCATAAAATTAAATAAAGCTGAAGTGTAGGTACTATTTGCTTTGAAACAATTAAAAGCCTTGGAGCTGACGCGTTCCGTATAAAGGCATTAGGTCAGACTGGTCAGAGTTTGATCATCAGAGTAAATGAGGCAGGGACTGTTGTTACCTTTATTAGCCAAGGGAAATTTACATCACGGATTCTCTCTCCAGTGAGTGTAATATTGAAAGGGGGAATTGCACAGTTGTACTTTTCTTAATGATTTTTCATATAATAACAAGTCTCATCACTAGGACTTACATATATAGCTATGGTAATCTATGTATGTACATATATATATATAACAGCACAGAATTACAAATTTCGTTCCACCCGGCCCCATCGTAAGGTTTTACCAGCGGACCGTACATAGGATTACATTAGTCCGGAATTCAAGCTGTCAGTTCGATCACAAATCAAAATGTTTTATCTCGCTCTGTCCATACCAACACTTTTGTCTTATAAGGTGCTACAGATCTCATGTGAGGATGGACGGGGGACGGACTGAGATAGGAAACGTGTAAAAACCCAGGTGAATGTGGGTGTTCAGCTGTCCAGTGCTTGGCAAATGGCACTGCTCTTGAAGGAACATTGATGAGCCATTATGTTCTCAAGATCCTCGGACCTTCTCTTCCAGACAGTTCAAATTGTACAGCAACTATTCCTGCTTCAATTTCCTGCCCTATTTTACATATACCTGTAGGTAATTGTACATGAAAGGATGGGCATATAAATGTTTGTTGGAGAACTACCTACAGATATAAGGACTCAAAGGTTCAAGTGAGGAAATAATATGACTCTTCCACCTTATTCCCTTATCATCATCATTCACTGGACCTCTTGATGAATGACCCATCAAGTTCCTTGTTTTCTAATCAAAAATCCTTTTCACTTTCTCATTCCTCCGTCCAAATCATTAATTCTTTGAGTCTTTGAAGTTTGCTTCAGTTGAAATCTATCCTGGGATATATTTTCTCCCCTTGAATGTCAGTATAATTATGACAGATTTTTGAAAACGTTTTTTTTTTCAGTAATGTGCTAGTATATAGCACTGATCTTATGATAAGGTAAATGTAGGGAGGGAGTAAAGACCTCATATGAGTGCACCTGAAGCCAAATCAATTCTATTAATTAATAGTAATATTTTCGTACTTTCACAATTGCGGACTCAGTATATTACCCATCCCGTTCAGACAATGCAGGAGTTATAAATGTGGCGGTTGAATGGGCGTTGATCCAGTATGGTAAAGGAACTGCATAACTGTGCTGTCAATAGGACAAATCAAAGCTTAATCACGTCCGTCCGTTTACACGGGGAGGAAATTAATGATTTAAATAATAAAGCGATAAGATTGTCATTCTCTCTGTACTTATTTGTAGTCAAGCTCTTTTTGTGTGAGGGATTGTCAGTGGACGGCGGAGTGGTTATAAAGGGTGATGTGATGACGGCAGGGGAACAGCACTTAGTTAAGGATAGCATATAAAGTTAGTTAAATTTAATTGATACGTGAGTGGCTCTAATAAATGCAGGCGCGTTTCCAATCTTCAATACAAGTGACCGTGCCAGTCCATATAGTGTTATTTAGACGTAGTATGTATGTATTCCTGTATATCCTTGCCCCATTCCAACCCATATGATTGCTCAAAAGGCGGAAGAGGTGGCTCCGATCCATACAGATACAGTCTGAGACTTTAAGAAAGTCTCATGTCTTATTTCAAAATTCTAATTACTCTTGGCACTTGGAAATCTTATCTCTTTAAGGAATTAATTCAAGTCTTAATCTTAAATTAAAAGTCACATTCTAATTGAGTTTCAGTTTCTCCTTCAAAATGTCACTATTATGCACTTAGGGTTCCCCACATATATATCCATGTATTTATATGAGAGCTGGTAAGAATAGCTAGGTGATATGTATATCTAGTCCACTGCCAAAAACACTTTTACATATTAAAACTCAAAGGGAACCTTACTCAAATCATGCTGTGGACTACACACCTGATGAAAAGCCACCATTTTTGGAAGTCATGTCCCTTCCCTCTTTTGCTGGATTACTTTTAATGATTAATTTCACAAGGAATACTCAAAATTGCTCCAGTGTGACGTACACCTTACAGCTAATGAGAAATCTGTGGTTCCATTTCTAGAGACTCTGTTCCCTGTCTAGAGGAATCTCCTCTTGGAAAACTCGTCTCTCTCCCGTATAATAATAATTAGAGTCATCAAGACGGGATCCGAAAGAAATTCATATAGTATGGTCGGCAGGAAGGCCGGGACTCAAAGACCAGCTGGCAGTCTGTGCCTTGAATAGAACCTTGGTTCTCAGGGTTTTGGGGAAGTGTGAATCAAATGAAATGTCATTATTATGATAGCGTCCGCATATAGATATAGATACTCCTAGTGACTCTTTGGTGTTACCCGACTTGACTGATTGTGAGAGAACTGTATTATTTTGTCCTTAAAGCACGCCTACCTCTCCTGAAATGATTTGGTTGGGAAAGTCTGTTCTTTTCTTGTTCGTCTAAACAGATCAGGCTCGTCAGTCACTACTTCCATCATTTGTAACCTTCCAATAAGTCTATATAGAAAATTTCGGTGGGGAAAAGTAATGCACTTATAAAACAGAAGCTTACTGTCCTACACTTCAGAGGGTTTATTCCATTGGTTCTTTATAGGAGTGTTAGAGGCTTTTCTTACTTTACATTAATGTGCATATGTAAGTTCTACGTCAAAGGTACATAGGTACTGTGCATAGGTTTGATGGAGCACAATATCTACATACGTATGTATGTGCTCACTGTACACAATTGAAGGGTATATTTGTATATACACGTACCAATACTGAGGCCTGCTTTGGGTGTCTAAGCTTGTTATCAGTATCGGAGAAAGAGAGAAAATGATGTCGCTCCTTTGAATTCCCGTAATGACAGCCTTTGTCTAATCTTCTTCACATTTTACGCCTGCTCCATACCCCTACCATCCAAGGAATAAAGATGAGAGGAGTTGAGCATGTCATCATGCAATGTATTGCTTGGGAGAAAAATCTTACTTTTATAATATGCGTGCACCCACATAGAGATAGAGGCATGAACAAGTATACATGGATAGGGCTGACGGGATACATGCACTTATACCAAGTCCCTCGTTCCCAAGCCTTTTTGAATTGAATTATGCACCAGAAAATGTATTATTATTAAGTTCTTCGTCCCGACCCTGTGGAACATGCTGGTGCCAATTTCAGAGCTCCAAAACGTGTATAGCACAAGCCAAGTTCAAACAAATTGGAAGGTACGGAAGTGTTGGTGGGAGAGATGCGGAGCGTCTCAAGGTGCCATCATCAGTACCTTATATCTACTTGTAGAGATGCTCTGTGTCTGAGTAGATATGTACATACATATTATAAGTGTATGCTCGTAGATAGAATATACAGACATTGGAGAGAGTCCCTCAAAGTAGGTACCGGCAAGAAAATTAAAGTACACTGGCTTGAGACATGTGAGGGCTTGAGTAAGTCAAAGAAGAACTGTCAAGTTGTCTACATACTTGTGTCTCTTGTTCTCTTCTCATCTGTGCTATATATTTCACTGACTTGTTAGTTTCTCAAGAAGTTGTGTGTAAGGATGAGTTCTCTCTCTCTCTCTCTCTCTCGGCGTTTGCTCCCTTGTCGTTGAGAGATAGTGGAGCGGGCAAGAGATATTTTTTCTACCTATTACCACACAATAGAATGCAGCATGTCTGATTAAGATAAATAGATGAACGTCGTTTCCTATTACCTCGTCACTTACCAATGATATCAAGTTGGTTCATTACAAGTGTGTACAATTCCATTTCTTTCCGTCTACTACTACTACTACTACGGATCCGTCCCTCCAACCAGTCCAAGGAGGCATTCTGTGTACACTTGTTCCATAGTCAAACTCAGGCTGGATCCTTCAACCAATCTATATTTAAATTATATCTGACTCTCTACGTTTTTTCGACGGAGGTTCTTTGGTAGTACTGTAGTAGAATCTTAACATAAAAAATGACTGGGAAATGCATAAATCAAGGGACTTACAAGTAGCTGGTATCACTGGTGGTGGTAGTATTTTCTTGTGTACAATTTACATTGGGATCTTGTACTTATTTACAGCAGTGGACGAGTATCCCATGTACAGGTCGGATTTCTATCGTAGTTCCTGTAGCCTGGAGTTAATTGACTCGAGGCAATCCAAGAAAGACTGTGATAAGTTTGTTTCCTACATGCGTGTTGATATAAAGTCCATATAAATTCTAGTGTATATGCTCTTGTTTGAACCTTCCCAGGTGTTGTTGTGTTCGTTCAGGGCATGAGACTCTGAGCATGATAATAATTGATATAATAAATATATCGTATTAATAGCACACACACTCACATTTCAATATTTTTAACAAACTCTTTCTCCAGTTACTTCATTTTGTTATATCATTTATCTAGATATTTAAATGTTGGGAGAAAAACTTGCACCTGAGTTTTTGTCTCCTTATTTGTAGGGAAGGTTGTTTTAAGAGCGTATTTTGGGTCTGTGTGAATGCCAGGGCCTATAAATATTCATGGTTCCTCTTTTGTTGTTAGCAGTTACGTCGGTCTGTAAGCATGATGTATCTCTTTGCATAGGTCGGGAGGGACGGGGATTTTTAATGTGAGTGCAGCGGTTAGTCCTGCTTGCGCTGTTGAGAAGAAAAGTCAAACTCAAGAGAGAAATGACATTGTAAAGTATTAAGGATGTAAAAAAAAATAAGAAGGGGATCAAGTCCTTAGGCCGGAGGTATTGTTGGAGTGTTTAGAAGGAGTTGAATAAAAGTTTTTTTTTTTTGGAGGTGAAAAATTATAAGTGTACATGCAAAGAGAGATAGAAGGAGAAGGAGGACGAGTTGTAAAGCCACCAAGTCAAGTGTGAGATTTTGTCGCTTGGCTTCAGCTACTAACTTGAGAATGTCATCATTGTTCTGTCTCAACTCTCTTGATTTCCCTGTATGTATTTATACGGGACTGACTGACTGAGTGAGTGTTTAGTATTATTTATTTATAGATGTTTTATCACCACGGTGATGCTGGCAGGGACTGAGGCTATGAAGTTGCTTTTGTCAAATTGTTGCATGAATAGTTAAGTGTGAACTTGGCCCTGAACTTGTCTCGTTGTACCCTTTTGCATTTATTATTCAAAATTTAGACACCGGAATTTTGAATAACTTCTATAGCTCCTTCAACCAGCAAGAGCAACAAGGAGATTAGTATATGCACCCTGATTACTATTGTGAGTCAGGATCTGATTCACTCCAAAGTCACATAATTTTCTCTTGTGAGGGGGGATGACTGTAGGTGAGACATCTCTCCCGAGCTATTCATTAAATAACTGAATTCTCAGTAGTGTTACATAAAGGTAAGGGTATAATTCCTATAGGTCTGCTCTGATGATAATGTAGTCACCAGGTGGACTGTGCTTTTGGGACAGGGAATTTGGGAAGAGGAGGTCGGTTCATCTTTTTAGGAAGAGGAAAAGGAATAAAGACGATTTTCCTTTTGGAAGGGTTTCTTTCTTGTTAGTGGTATTGTCGGATTAGCACGGATTCACTTTGTATAAGCTGGCCCTATTGTACTCATTTACTTAAAGCATTCAGACACGCATATACATATGTAGCTGAGCCTGTACTGTGGTATGTGGAGAGGACTTGTGAAGCTGATGAGATTTTCAGATTAGACGACAATGGATGACAAGCTTTTCGTCACTTGTTTGTGTGCATAGAGAGAAAGGCCGAGGTTATACAAGCCAGACTTCTTGAGATTGTATCTCATTATTATTATCATCATTTCCCTTCCTTATTTTAGGAACGCTATTAATTTTTATCTAATAAACAATTCATTATATTTAGATACATACATACGCACCTACATATATGTAATTTTAAGCATAGATTCTCCGGGGAAACCGACAGTAACCGTTATTTCAAATAGTCATGACAAATAGAATATACGTTGAGTACTAGTGTCCGGCAGTCACAAATATTACATAAGATGCCTGTTTTTTTGCTATAGGTATTTATATACATAATATACACAATATAAATAATTATGTAAACAATTTTCTTAAATGCTTTGAAGCTATGTTTCAAAATAAAGTTTATTTAGTAGATTGTAAGCAAAAATTGTGCTTGTGTATACAAGAGTAGATACATAAATGTGTATTTAAAGGTGTACAATATAAAGTGTGGATTCGTAGTATTCTAACATACTTGGACATTGCATATGTGTCCTGTATAAGTGAGCACACACTCATACCTTGTTTATTTTATTCGGAAGTTGTACTCATAGAAACCCAACCACTTGGCATTTATTTACATGAAAGGAAACAGCATTATCTATTGTAGTTCAAATTATAGCTATGCAAACTCAGAAGGCATTTTTTGTCCCCTCGCCTCGAACTTGCATAATATCGGAGGAGCTTGTTAAGGACCATGGGGAAAAGGACTGGAGGAATTGTTAGTTTTTGTCCCGTTCACACGAAGAAGACCTGGAGATGTGTGTGCTTGGAAGACGTGGGGCTGGTGGCTGGTTGGAGCAGGAGGTAGATATATCTGATGGAGCATTAATTGGGCAGAGGTGCACGTTTTCTCAACATGGTGAATTGAATACCATTCCAGTATCCTTATCCCTGGAGTGAATCTTATCAGGGCCTTGTATGTGTGAGAACAAGTTGAGTGAGAAGACGGGACTCGGTTTGATTTCCAAACACTGATTCTCTCCTATTCTTCCTCAGATGACATTCATTACCAAGTGTCAGTAGGGTGGAAGAAATCACCTTTGCAAGCATCACATTCATTTTCTGATATCCAACTGCGATCGGAATAAAAAGAACTGACTGGAAATCAAATCAAGGCAAATATCTCAGTTCTGCATTTATGTATATTTTTATGTAACACTCCTCTTGTACTGTAAGCCTCCTGAGTAGGATGATACATAAAATATAAACCTATGGACTCCTTATACACCTGTATGTACTTTCCTACCTATTTACCTTCTATAATTATATGCAAATAAAAATAATTATCTATATAGAACACCAGAGCTCCACATAAGGCTGAGGCATAGCCAGAACGTCCGTACAAATGAAACTGTGCTATATACATACACTGAAGCTGTAAAAATCCTGAGCGGAACTCAGAACTAATCGCACCTTTGCTATTGTATTTTCTAAATCGTTTATTTATTGTCCCTCTTACATTATTTTATAACTTCATCCTGAAGGAAGTTGATATTAATACACTGAAGCCTGTGATTGTCCTATTAGTCACACAATATAAAATATTTCCCGCAAGAGAATAAAATACTATCAGCAAATTAGTCTCAGGCTGTAAAACCTTGCGTTGGCTCTAGCTCAAGATCAGATAGTGTTAACAAGCGTGCATATTATATAGTTTTTATTATTTACTAGGTTACTCTCTTGTCGTGTGTTAGGAATGGTCTTGGACGGTAGATTTCTTGGGAGGGTTTGTTTTCTCTCCACCCCCCCCCCCCCGTAATTCCTACCTTACCTTGAAACTTCAACCATGGCAGTAATTATGCTTGAGGTTGCTTTTTTATTATTTTAACTTAATTTTCTAGTGTCAGTTATTATTATTGAGTGGATTGACAGGTGATCGTAAGGTGTGTATAAAGATTGTAGTTTACAGTGAGGTTTAATTTGTAACACCCTTGATTTGATTCAGGCAATCTCTGTGAGCATGACAGGGTATTTACCACATTAAAAGTTGATTAGGCTGATATGACAGGGTCCATGGACATTATCATTATGACATTGGCACTGGGATTTGAGGGTTTCTCATGTACAAGATGATAACTATCAAAACTGTACTTATATTGAGAGTCGTTTCACGGAAACTGCTACCATACAAAATGACATTTGGCAAAACTGTAGAAATTTCTGAGTGTGAAAAATTTGTTTTGCAAATATTGTTCACTTCCTTGTAGATGTTATTAGAGTTTTTTTTTTTATCTGAGGGAAATATGGAGGTAAGTGTACCGTACGCCTCCTGCCCTGAAAATAGAATTTACGATTTGCAAACCGCATAGCACATAATTTCCTGTATGTAGATAATATAGGATTTGACATGTACAAAAAGGAATGTAATCATAGGTTTTTGAAGGCATGTCTGCCTTCATATGCTCCTTTGAAATTTGCATGAAGAGCGTGTAATAAAAAGTACTCTGGGACTTTTCCCTCCTTCAAGTGACTTAAAAAAAAAACTCGGCATGAGAAATGCGAATGTTTATGTTAAGTAAAGAGCGTGTCATCCGCCGCCAAGAGCTGCTTTTGTGCCTTTACACACTCTGAGGGCTTGTTTGCATTGTGGGAGAAGAGTGTCTGTCAGTGTATAAAAAAAGCCAGGGAAAGGGAAAAGGCATATTTTAGCTTATTTTATATTTTGATGGATGATATTTCGCAACTTGTGTCTATAAAGTCTGTATGCAATTCTATTTGTACATTCCACAAGATAAATATTTTGTTGCACTACTGTATGTACAGTACATGTTCATACATACATGTACATATGTATTCCCTGTGTATGTATATATGTTCCCTCACATTTTACTCTACTATCGAGCTCCCTCATTCGCTCTACTTCCAATGGAATTTTTCATGAGCATCAATAAAAGTCTGGAAGAAAAACTCTCAGCAATTTGCGTCTCCGAGAGACTAAGAAGACCGGGAAAACTGGAATTGCTATGGATAGAAACCGCCGTTTCAAAAATGAGACTTTCCTACCAGGGAAAGTCTAATTTCAGCCAAAATTTTCATATTCCGAGTAGCTTTTAATAAAATTTCAACCTTTTCACATGACTGGGAATGTTGGGAAAGTTCCAGGCGGAGAGTTTCATTTGAGGTTAGATCCTCCATGCTCACTTTTCCATGACGTATACATATCTACTACGTTAAGGGTCTATAACCGACTCATTTCATTGGGTCTCCCAAAAGAGAGGGGCCCCTATGTAGATACATACATATGTATCTATCCCTACACAGAGGCTTCCTCTCAGCTGAATTAATTCATCTGCATATTATGACAATCCTCTGTATAGCATAGTCAGCCAGTCAGAAATGTGAGGACGGATGACAGGGAGTATCTGTACTAGTATGTCTATCTATACACAAGCCCAGATACAAGACACTACTCAAAATGAGAGAGGGAAAATGAAAGTTCCAGATGCGTTTATGACAATCTAATGCAAAAGCGCTCTTGAGAGAAAGATAAGAGAGGAAAGCATTGGAGTGAATACGACGGGCTGCTGTTCAAGACGGGGACTCTATACATATAACTATGTATATTGTAGTGATGAGATGAATTCACATTTCCTGCTCGGATACAAGAATTCAACTTGATGTTTTAAAATGTCATCCGCTGTACTTACTTTTCCCAAGATTCAATGATCAAATCAAGTATTTTTTAGTTATCTTTCCTTTAGCTTTAGTACTGCTTCCCTGTGTCTGTATTTTCAGCTATGTATGTATCTACTGGATGTACGCATCAACCCATGCCTTGAGCCTTGGTTACTTTAGTTACTCCGAAATTCATTTTTTATAATAATTTTATTATTATTCTTAGCATACGGAATCCTCTTGGATGGGATGAGTATGATTAGATACATAGTAGCATCAATTGGATATACTGAGTCCATGGACGGAACCAGCGCCAAGGAAACGACTAAACGGAAATGCTTAGACTGAGAGAGATACTATTACGGATCTACATTCATCCTTGTCTGCTCTTAGCATTTGAGTACGTCGAGTTTAATCCCTTGTGCAAAATTAATGCCATAGATATAAGTTTTGCGTAGGAAATATTCAAACCACTGCCCTACTTTGTTTCCTGTACTTCTCTGGGATACAGGCACAGGAAATTGTACATAATGAAGAGCCAGTGGATGTTAGGGGGAGAGCTTCCACAGCCGTTGCTCATCTTCGCAGGTAACTGTAGATAGTACAGGAGAAGACAATCCTGGGTGATATCGACTGGTTTTGTGTGGGTGTGTACGTATTTATATGGGGGGGGGGGTGTAATTATGTATATTGAGGCACGTACGTAGGAGTATCAATGTTATCCAGAGGTGGATTCTTGTTCCCTTAGAAATGGTTACTAGATCCATAAAGAAGGAAATCCTTTCACTGAGATCTTCGCTAAAGAAATAAAAACCAGAATTATGTCCGAAAATTGAATATGTTGGTAGTTAAAGGTGAAGTTGGGAGATGGTGGGATCGCGAGTCATAAAACCCGACCCTGGTTTTTTTTTTCTTTTTTTTTGAGGTAAAATGGAGGAAACGAGTCCCAAGTCAATTGGTGAGGGAAGGAGGAGAGAGAGGAAAGACAAGTGTGAAAATTGCTCCTGTAATTTTTATCGGGACGCGTGTATAAATATAAACAAATCGAGTTCCAGTAGAGTGTTGAATGGTTTCTTCTTCTTCTCAATCCCTGGTGTTCCCGGCTTCATTGGGACACACACGTTCTGGGAAGTTAGACCCAAGTGGAAGGATGGTGTTGGCCATATGGGGATTGTATGTACAAGTTCTAATAAATATTGAGAGCTAGTGTTTCTCTGTCTGGAGGAATTGACCCCACAGTTTCTTCTTTTTTTTTGAGTTCAGCACTTTCTCTCTCTCTCTCTCTCTCTCTCTTTCTTTCTTTCCCCACCGTTTTATGTATACAATTTCCCGCTGTGGGTATTTGTTTTCTTCCGGGACGTAATCGGTGTCCATTACGTGCCGCAAGCATTTTTGGTTCCAAAAAAAAACACGTCTTCCTACTTTCTCTTCATTGTAGTTAAAAATACTTGGGAGGAGAAGGGATCCTATGTAGCTTGAACTAGGGATGAATACACAGATACATGTGAGCATACGTTTGTAGTCCATAGGACCATCCACTACCCCAAACTTGATACATTTTGCTAACTTATTTCATTTTTGTTGCGGGGATTGAGTCCGTTGATTTTTTCATGAGACCAGACTATGACTATACCTACACCTCACTTTTATTTCCGAAGCTTTCCCTCATGCTCGGAATACAGAATGAGACAAATACAGAGCTCGGAGTGTTTTTTTATGGCTTAATTTTTGACTTGTGACGGGATTAAACCTCTTTATACATACATACATGAAGGATAGGCTGGAAATACTCCTGGAAAGGGCTCCTCCGATGGTGAATTCCCCTTTCTTCCTCCCTGTTTATGTTTGACTTCGGGCCCTCTCCCACACTGTGTTTTAATGTCTCAGAAATTTCTCTGGTTATTTTCCCTCCTTCATTCAGTTTACACTTCTGTTAGATTCTGGATTTTCAGAATATAAACAGACACACGCAGTTTTTCTTTCCAGAGAGGATCCACACTATTATAAATGCATCCTGGGACTTTGGATTGAGCATTTTGGGGATCTTTTGTTGTTTTTTTTCCTACTGACTCGGATTTTAAATCTAGGTTTGTATGTTTCATTTAAGCTGTAACTTTTTTAAAAAAACAAAAACTAATTCTCTTTTAGGCGTCTTTGTAGGCGCTAACGCTGGCTTTCACCTTTGTTTACGCAATTTTTTATTACATTTTGTTCCGAGCTTTTGTTTTGTTCCCACCTCCCTGCAGTATTTCGTTATTTTTGGGAAGTTCCTTATTAATTTTTAATTAGAGGTGAACAACAAGAAAATGGAGAAGCTTGAGGAGAGCGTGAAGGGAAGGATCTAGAAATGATTTTAGAATAGGATACTCCTGTCATGTTTTTGAGGATGTTACGCATTCCTATAGTAGTATCTATGTATGTATGCATGTATGTATGTATGTAGGTACCCGTGCATATTTATATAGGAGCTCAGGACGAGCTTGTCTGTAGGGTTTGGAGGAGAATCGAGCCATAAATATACGTATTATGTTGAGAGAAAAATGTGCATTGCCCATTAACGTGCTAAGTACTCTTTTGTCTTGAACGTGCTGTCGTGTAATGAATGTTTTGGTCATTAGTTGAAAAGAAACTATTAGTCAGGGAGGTAAGAACGTGTGGAGAGCATTTGAAGACTTTTAAATGCCCGTAGTTACTGGAATACTTACGCAGCTGACAGAAGCAAAGGTGAGGAAATAAATGAGACAAAACGGTATTTGTTGCAGGCAAATGAAGCACAGTTAGAGCTTCTTCAACTAAGTACTGCACTTGTGTATGTGAGTCAAGGAGCTTCAAGTTAATAGAAAAACATTGTTTCTTTCCCTTTGTTTTATCTTCATTACAAGAGAGAGAGAGAGGGATAGAGAGAGAGAGAGAGAGAGAGAGAGAGAGAGAGAGAGAGAGAGAGAGAGGCAGAACGCATATATGTGCGGCGTGTTCAATGAGACCTTATTGTGTGGTGTGAGAAGCAGAAAGATGTAATGTAGTACGAGCACGGATGTATGTAGATACATAGATGCGTATGAACATGATAAGTGTTGAAGAAGAAGGAACTAAGCAAGATTCACTTTGTGGTTTATTTACGGGATCTTCCCTCCAACACGTTTCGTACATATAGTGCTGTATCATTCGCCAAAAAAAAAATACGATTTCTTAGGAGTTTTAATCCATGCAGTACCATTTTCCCCAACCACCAGTTTTCACAAATATCAAACTTAAATCCTTGCTACGGTATAAATCGCCACCCTGTTAGCCACAGTTCCACTTCTGTACTTTAATACATGTAGGAATTTTATACGCGCCGCACCACAGACAGATTACATTGTTTTTTTCCCCACGTCTTCCCATTTTATACTCCTCTTGACTCATCTGCATGCATACATCCAGTATATGACAATTCTCGTTATTTAATTCACGATTTCTCATTACTGCTTATGGAGAAACCCGTGCTTTTTAAGGAGTAAATTATATTTCGTTCTTGCCGCTAGCCCTTCTAATTCGTCAGACTCAGAAAAATATATTAAGCTGAAAATGCTTTCGGCTCTTGGATTCTCAATTCCCTGGGAGCATCTTCTATCTGTAATGACACTTGCTACGTTTTTCAATTTCCTCTAGTATTAAATTGCAAACTCAGAGTTTTGATTCTCTGAGTAGGGGAGAGAGCCTCTTACTGAGGATTGTGCAAAGTATTTTAATTGGGTTCATGTGCATACACATAATATATGTAATTACATGTGCATTATTGCGCATAGTAGTAGCTATATGTTATGCTAAAAATACATCAAATATGTATAACATGAGAGAATGGACGTTGAGAATTTTGCAATAATGAGTAAATGACTTCCGTTTGTATCCTTTAAGTGCAGACAACTTTTTTTCTGAAGGATTATGCGATAATTGTAGAGGTTTTGTATTTTATTTTCAGCTTTTTCAAGGGTATTTAGTCTACGTGGAAGACAAGGGTGATATTTGTGGAAGATACTGATAACACGTGTACACATCTCAGGCTGAGAGTCTTGTAGTAGGATGCGAAAGACGGGGCCGTGCGTTTATTGTAGCAATTCTAATTTTTTATCCGTTGACCATGCTGAGAATTTTTCCCACGACTGACCTAAACAATTTCATGTGGTTTCCTAAACTCACTGGGTGTTGTTCCTGTCCATGTAGTTACTAAAGTATTGAGGTATCTCTGATGTTGGATCACCACTTGGACGGAGCTCAGCATGGGTTTAATCTTGTGTAATACTTGTAATCTATGTTCCTATAGTGACCAGTTGCTTATGTTACATATATATTTATATACATAGTACTACTGATACGTAAACAGAGGTAAATAAAATATATCAAAGTAGTAAGAGGCCCAGCCGCTGGGGGTTTCAGAAAAACGGATGCTTCAGATCCACGTCCTATTACTCATACCTGTAAAGGTCTGCCTGTGCGTAAATTATTATATATACAGTTGTAGGGTATGTTTATGCTTGTGCTATACTGGACCTAGGACCTAGCATCATGACTTCCTAGTAGAATTGTTGGATTGTCTCTGAAACTCCTATGTTTATGTATATGTCAATGTCCATACCCGGAATCCGGAACAATATACAGGGGAGAACTTCAAAGGGGGGATAGTTTGTCCCTCCATGCATGCTTCACATACATATGTATCTCTATAGTGTCTACTAGATGTGAATAACTAGCGATAAAGTTGGACTGATAGGGAATCAGTTAGGAGCCTATCACTTGACTACACTACACTGTCTGTGTACTCTTTTCCGCAGTCATCTCAGGTTTTCAAAGAAAATGCAGCCTATGTAAGTTGCCATTGTGAACGGTCTCATTGTAATTCAGTGATCGCTTCCCTCTTGTGTATATTTATTGTTCATTGGCTTCATAAGTTACACCAGCCTGTATTCATCCATCCGTGATTTTGCGTCACCATACACAGCTTTTTGTCATATATTAAGCGGCGAGAAAGAGAAAGAGAGAGAGAGAGAGAGAGAGAGGGAAAACTCCAAACTAAGGCTTCAGGGTTGACTAAGTTTCTCATTCTGTTTTTATATGTACGACTTTCCATACTGATACAGAGATATGTCTCCCGTCCCTCAGCATACATAGATTCCTAAACTGTAGGACAAGTAGAGAGAAGACCAAGAAAAGTTTTCTCAAATTTCATGTTCTATTGAGTTGCCTCCCTGTAATAAGTTAATTTATAAATGAGCTACATTTATCCCAGCTTTTTCTCCTAGTTTTGATTGGATTTAACTTCTAGGAATAAAAGGTTCGACGACAGAAGGAGTCCAATCATCCTTTTTGTGTTCCAACAACAAAACTTTTGTGTACAAGATTCTTCTCGTACAATGTGTATGTATACACCATGCTGACACCACTTTACTTGCCAGTGCTACAAAACAGATACTTTCCGATGAAATTAAAACATTTAGATCTCCAGTGTACTTTTGAAGAGCTCTTTTTTTTCTTTCCTCGTTGATGCGTCCTAGGCTTTTGAAATGACCAGATACTATGATAGCCATTGCTATTGTAGTACGTGCAGCGTATATACTTTTTACTCTGAAGCCCTCGACTTTGGACGGTACTGTATATCTAGCTCTGAAGCTTTTTAATACATGACAAGCATAAATTCTCCCGTCCGGCTTCAGAGAGCTGTTGAATGTGCAATCTGGGATTATAGATATATAAGTATCTATCTTTATATATGTATCTATATGTTCGGAGTACAATGAGCGTAGTTAAGGAATCAGCACAGCATTAGCGTTGTGCTGCTGCGGTTACGGCCTGTAAAATGATCGTGCCGAGAACACAACTATTAACTGTGACGGACTGATGATTCTCCTGATCTAGTTAGGTGGGTTAGGTGGTCATAGACATTTACTTGGCAAACCCCAAGATTTTTCTTCAATCTCCGACGAACTCTTGATGCATTGTGTTTCTTCTTTTGACGTACACATAGATATAATATGTAGTTACGTATATCTAGATATGTGTAAGTTAAATTATATGAAAGACTGGGTATTTGTACTCTTTAAGAGGAAACCGCCTGTGCGATGTACTGAGCGTCCTCCGCATCAGCAACGTACAAAAACATGTACTTAATACGATGGGACATAATAGATTGGACCGTGTTGAGGAAATCCAAAAATTTAACTGCAAACAAGAAATCATATGGTTTTAATTTTTTTTCTCCCCACTCTCTCGAGTAATATGATCCTCAATGAAAAAAAGATGAACATGGAAAGGGTTTTGCCTGCAATTTTGCTACTACTACTACTACTACTAGTACTACAAGTCACTACTTCTTCCCAGCAATATAACGGATCTTGTGAGCGCGTTGTTCCTCCTGTTCATTACATTACAACTACCAGGAGTATAAGATTTCATTAGATCCAGCGATATGCTTTGCATGTAATCATCCTCTCTTGCTCTTTAAATACGGAGGATCCCCCTTGATACAATGAACTATCAAACTCCCAGAACGTCCGTTGCATGGATAATATGTCCCTGTAAGTATTTTGTTTTACACTGGGATATTTTATAATACCCTCTGAGCCGGAATGGCATGTAGTAGGTAATAGAGGCAGGAGATTTACAAGGAAACTGCTCGTAAGGCAGCTGTGGAATGAAGGAACAGTGACTTGTTTCCAAATGATCGTAAGGAACGTGAACGTGAGTTCTACACGCCCAGTAATAATTGGAACATGGACTTTGGTTTTATTTTGCACAAGTACACTGGATTTCAATGGCTATGGAAACCTTAAATTACCCACATAACTTACTTAGAGCTACACACATACATACATACGTACAACCTAGTACGACTTGATTGTACTGTAGTAAGTGCAATGCACACAGACATACAAGGAGATGCAGCAAGTGTGAAAAAATTTCACACTTTAAAAAGTCATTTGTATATATGTATGTGTTTTATGCTACTGTATATATAATATATAATTACATTTTCATACCTGTACACATAAATGCTTGTTTTGGGGAGATAATTATCCGATGCATGTGCATTTGGCTCTGAGTCTCATCAGTGTTGAACATTTCAGTGGAAATATTCTGCGGTCCTGCCAGGGCATTTCCGTAAGTAGCCTTTCAAGCTGATTATCTTGTGACCATTGATGAGTTGTGGATTTGAAGGATTTAATTCCTAGTTTCTTTGAAAAGCTGCAACAGGACTGGTCCCTACTTTAGCCATGTATACAGCATGAGATGGTCATTGACTGGAAGTTAGGACGGCAGTTAATAGACCTATGTATGTACATATGTAGATAGCATTAAGTTTTGCAGGAACCATCCCAATGCTATTTGATGTTGTTAGTACACAGTGTTGGGGAATTTCCGCGGATTTTAGAGTAATTTGTGGGTGAAAATTGGGGAAAAGTCCTCGAGCGAGTGAGTGGAGAGTCATTAGTCATTAAGCTGTTGGCTCCTTCTCTTCCGTCATCATCCTTACTGTATATCTCATCTCATGCCTGATTTTCATAGTCTTTCTGACATTTTGTGGTGAGGGACTAACGAAGCCGAATTAGAGCATCAAAAGAAACAAGTCAAACCGTGGTAGGCCTCTGTAGTTCTTCAGAAGAGTTCAAATCCCATTGAATTCTGTTTGGTTCCATGGTACTGAATTTTTCCTGGTCGGCTTGTGAAATAGTCATCTCTTTATACTTCACTCTGTTCCAACCTTTTGGTCGCATAATCAGCTTTCCTTTTTCCCTTTTCCTTTCTGCATTTGAGCAAATATTCACGGGATAGAGAGAGAGAGAGAGAGGGAGAGAGAGAGAGAGGAACTATCAGGTGCAGGTGCCAACCAAAATATAGTAAACTAAGACTTGCTCTTCAAAAGAGTAGAAAGCTAGAAGGGAAAGGAGCTTTTACAGAGATGTTTGTGAGAACTTTTGCGCTTCGAAAACTTTTTGGAATTGTGCTTTTGGCTTCAGTCGTGGGTGTTTTTTAATTAGTTTTAAAACTCAGCATTGGGAGAGTATTTAATGGAGCCTGTTACTTCAAACGGGGTCATCTCAATATACAAAATTATACAGTGTATTTGTAATTGTATTACTACATACATATGTATGGGTAATATGTACTTAATTGCACATGCACATGTATTATTTGTATATCACCAGGGGTAATATTTGTCGTGAGGCTTTGATTAGGTTTCGAGTAAAGTGGAACACCCTATCAACATTTCCGTTTAAAAGAGAGGGGGGGGGGGTGTTGTTCCTTCAGAACAACAAGTCTCTCACGGACATGAGATTGTCATTTGTTCTCTGTGTATGTATGTATGTATCTCTGCTGAAATAAATTAAAATTTTCGATTTTAATTATTGACATTGGAGGCACTGTCTCTTATAGGAACTACCACAAACCTATGAAGTAAGTAAACTTATTAGGGCGACTGTATTAGACGTAATTGGTTACTTTCAGTAATGTCTTAATGATAAATGACTTTCGAACGTTGGGATGACTTGCTGACATGATTTTCATCTAAAGTGACTCATCTTTTGGGTAATCGACTTTTGTTAATTGCTCTCTCAATTTTTTTATGGTCATAAAACCCTTTCCTTCCCTGATTGATGTTTTCAATTTCTTTTGCCTTATATTACGAGAGACTGTTCTATATAAAAAATATCCAGGGTTTGAGACTTCAGTGTAATTTTTATCATCGAAGGGGAATTTGTAAAAAGAATTTTACAAATTCTTTTTTACATTTATGGGCGTTCTTTATAATTAAATATAATTTCCTTGATTATTTTCCTTCCCTCGTTAAATAGATATTCGCAAAAATAATAAGAGTGTTTGCATTAGATGTATGATAATAGTCGGATTCAGACAAACAGGCAGGGATTTGACTCTTGATGGTTATTGGAGTTGAGCATGACAAAACTATCTACATGTATTTTTACAATGGATTTCCGTGTGATGGGGCACTTTGTAAATTATTATTTGTTTCTGTCCATGGGAAAATGATTTTTCTTTTGCTATTTTTTTATTACTCACCTGAGGTAATAATTTATGACTGGAACAGTTTGTGCTTACATTGACTCAGCAAATAGTAATGTATCGATTAGGAGAGAGAGGGAAAAAAAACCTTTGGGCAGTCAATGTAATCAGGAGAAGTTTGGATGTTTTAGGGAAGTACGAATGTTTATTACTGTAATTACTATTTATTTTGCTTTACTTCGTCCTGATGATCTTCAAGTGATAAAACTTTTCTGAAGTAAGTTGTTCTGTTAATTCGACTGTAGGAGTCCCTTCCCTTCAGGTATTATTTTTGTTTTTGTAACCTTGCAAACGGCCCGGAGAAGTTTTCTTTCGAAGAGGCCCTTCTTGTTATGAAGCGACTCTGTTACCGTAAGATAGAGATGCTCTGTGGTACACCATCCACGTTTTCACATTCTGCTCCATTAGATAATAAATGCAGGATGCTCCTCCGTATGTACGAATTTATCTGAGGACGAGAGGAGGGGCACGTTGATCTCTACTTTTGATAAGCAAGTTGCTCGATCGTGAGTGTCTATAATTCACTAAGCTCATATATCTACAACTACACGGATATATCGATATTGTGGAGATGTAGACTCCATTTGTGCACTTGTACAGTACACGGATATATTCTAGAATCTCAGTTCTGACTTTGGGAACCAAAGGAATAACTATACATTGAGACGATAAACATGGTAAATGAGTCGGAATGCTGCCGATACTTTTGTTGATTGCAAGATTCATTTCCAGGTGTTCGAGTTGCTCTGCAAGAGCCACTATTTGAAGCTACGGAAAAGAAGAGGGATAGATAAGATGAGATTTTGGACTCAGATTCTAGCTCGTGACACACGACTGTTCTAAAATTTCGCTTGGTAATAATTACAAATACCATTTTTTGGGCTAAAGTCAAGTCCAGGCGGACAACCAAATCGAGTATCTTTTTCAAATGATTATACACTGCTGTGAGTTTTGAGACGGGGGAAGAAGACTAATATATTTTGTTTTTAGTATGTATATGTATATAAATCTGTATGTATCTATGTATATCTATTTTCTCACGCATACATATCTATACCTACTTGGAGCTCTTGGTACACATAAATATTCAGTGGATACATGGAAGACATGACCATGGCACTATCACGGCGTGCTTCCTACTCTATCCAATAATGGTAGACGTATGTACATGGAGTTAATCTAAAGGCACGCATTTAATAAATTACAATGTTGGATGGAACCTATTTTCCTTAATGACATCAGCATGTTTGTTTCATCTCTACTTAATCTTGACTCAATTAGAGATTCTAATGTGATTATGTCCATTTGCATTATTAAGCGTATTGTTTATGAGGATGTTGTAGTGGCACTTTTCCATGCCAAAACAAAAGCTACATGTTTTCCTTCCTATCTTTATCCGAGAGCAAAATGTCAGTACGGACTGGTACAGTTTTGGTCTTCTCCGTACTTTTTGCCAGAATTAATATACCAGGGTTGAGCATTTCACAAGATAGGCTGAAAAGCACGCTTTAAAGTACAAATTGAAACAGTTTATATACATGTAAATATAAAGGTCTCCAGAAAGAATTGCATCTACGGAAATGATTGTCTCGTGATTAAACTTTACCATTGTGGTGAGTACAAATTATTCGGTCTACTTTGTACAGGGCACGTTGAGTTGAGTCTCAATTTCTGTCCTGTCCACTTATTAGTAAATATTGAGGGTTGAATGGGGATAAAGTTAAAATAAATGATTGGAAGGAATAGTAATATTCTAAGTTGAGCATAAAATTGTTTAAATTATCATTCCAAGGAATAACGAAACCTTCAATTTCCGTAAAGGTAATGACGGACCAATTTGTTGGAAATTGGGTCAGGAGTTGGAGTAAGTTGAATGGGAACCCTATGTATTCACATGGGAAAAAAATGACCATGAACTGATTCAAGAGCAGTGTGACTAATCAATTTCTTTACCACATTACATACCATTCAGATGCATGGGATATATGTACGTGTGGACTCCACACTGTCCCTGATACCTTTGGTCAGTAATCTAAACGCACTGTCGGATCAGTGCAAGTGTTATTTGGATAGACAAGTACTGTTTAGACAGTGACAAGTTCATCTTATTATGATATGAAAACAAGTTCAGACAATAACAATAAAGGGGGAAAAAAGAGGATTGGATTCAAGTATCTACTACACAGGTATGATGATATAAAGGCTAATGTAGATGGAAAATGATCCATAGAAAATCATGTGCTATTAAAGAGCGGGGATGGTACACACACACTAAGAAGAGTCAGCATACACTTTTGCTCCGCTGATCTGTATTCATTCACTTGATTCACACCAGCAAATGGTGTAGTATTAAAACCCATTACAAACACAATGATCCCAGTTTCATCCGAAACCTACCATTAAATGTCTTAAGTATGCTCAAAACTCCGTCTAATCATGGTGTAACGAATTGCTAATTATTGTTTTCTTATTTGTTTTTTTTTTCATAGGTAAGCCCAAGTTCTCAAAGCACAAAGTTCTGTTGGCTCAGCACTTAAGGAATGATCTCTGGGTAGGACTACTTGAGTGGTATGAAGCCTGTAGTTATTTTCATCGCGAAAATGTTCATCCTTCAGGTTCATAATCAACAAATGTGTACGTCCATGCTGGCCCAGTGTCTGGGTCCATGTACATACCTAATCATATTTAATAACTGTATAATTTCAACCCTTGTTAGGTGTCATTACGTTAAGTAAGCTATGTATGTAATTATAGATATATATGACGCAAATGGAGTAACACACATAACTGACACAGCAGCATGAAACCATTTTAATTAGGCTGCATGCAAGCCCTTAACGGAATCTCAGGAAAAACTTGATTCCTAAAAAAGATATAGCGAGGAAGCATCCGTAAGAACAGAAGTCACTTGGCTAGTGTATCTCCCTATGTATAGCTTTATTTTGGGTGAGACACTCCTGCCTTTTTACACTTTGTAAAGGAGCATAGATGTACATACTTGAACCATATTTTAATACTACCACTCCAATGGCATCCCTCATTAAATTATAGAGCATTGAAGTTACGCTACTCAAAATGAGTTCAAAAGTTATTATTCAATTCCTGTATAAATAATATGTATACTTTTAAAATAGTACTAGCTCACTCACACTTGGTGAGCCGTGATTATTTGTTAGTAATGAGGAGTCTTCATTTGGCTCCCCAACCCTTGTAGTCAGTCTGTAGGTTTTTGCAAAGTCTGGGAATTAGCATCAATAAAACATTCTTAAGAAAATATACGACCATGGTAATAATTACTCTATGAAAGCCAGTCTCCAGGGTATTTCTTATTAGGCTCGGGAGGGAAAAATGTACTATACATTTTGCCGAATTCAAGCGTTATGCATAACATAAATACCTAATGAGACAGGAATAGGCCAGGATTTTCTGGAGAAATGAATGGATATTACTGTTCCTACTTCGGGTAAAGTTTTTACTCTGGATTTATACATACGTCCATACGTATGTATGTATTGCGACCAGGTTATGGTTGTAGTAATGCTACTTTTACGGGTGTACGATTTGAAGTACAGTATGTATGTGCATGTAAATATAGGTTGTACAGTGTAGTCACTGATACATCCTTATGTTGATAGTGGGAACAATAAGCTGCACTTTGCATTATGACAGAGCAGGATGGTAGTGATAGTAGGATAGTGAATCTGTTGGAACTCGGAGAAGGAATAAGTGGGAGTGGGAAGGGTTGAAGACAGGATGAGACGTGGAGTTTTTGACTGTTAATTGGATTGAAATCACAGCTAGAGCTAAAGTTGGACGTTTGCTTATGCCTTTAATAGCATCAGAGATAATGTAAGGTTGGGATCGTAGGTGCATGCAAGTAGCTCTATTTCTCATCTTCATTGCTACTTTGCCTCTCCTCAGGTCTCTCTCTCTCTCTCTCTCTCTCTCTCTCTCTCTCTCTCTCTCTCTCTCTCTCTCTCTCTCTCTGACTTTAGTATTATACATGAGACAGAAAGAAGAATCTGTGATACACCTAGGAACTTTCCTGTATGCATTGATCTGTAGTAATAGGCTCCTTGGAAGTTGGGAACAGTGGAAGATATAGTTTTACTACTTCCTTGGAAGTTGAGAAGAAGAAGAAGCAATGAGTCGATTAGATTCTAGAGTTCTGGGGCTGTAGACGAAGAGCAGAGCTGGAGGAACAAAGTTTTCTTGAAATTAAAGCCAAGTCTCTCTCTCTTTCTTATGGAGTGGGGGATAGGTTTTTGGTATATATTTACATGGATTTCGTAAGAATAACACAGATTTTGTTGTTCGTATGTGTATCAAGATGAAAGGAACGATTAGGGTGGTCCTTTTCTCTGGAACTTTTCCTCTCTCCCTCTGCTTTCAACTCTCGGGCCCACTGCTGCTCCCGTTCAACTGATTATTATGTGTGAAGAGTTCATTGGTTGGCTGGGCTTATCCATGGGAAAGTGATACATTTAATAGATACGTGACGAGATTATGGATGGAAATCATTTCTTGATTCTATCATTATCTACTCGTACCCCTTTTTCATTACTCTTCTGTGTGGGGTTGTATTCAAAACAGTTTGGGATATAAATAATACCTGTATAGTAAAAAGGTCCTGTTTCAATTTCGGGACACTCAACTCCCTCATTATGACGGGGAGTATCTGCTAGTAGTAGTAGTAATAGTGTGGGGAGATAAAGAAGTGTAGAATTTCAATTGGACATTTTGGTTTGTTCGGACACCATCTGAGGATATGACGTCCTACTGAGATTATGATTCAACTCCACATTTTATTCATAATTAATCAAGTCGATCTGGGAGTTCTCGCCAGGCCTGTATTTTCCTTGGAACTTGTATTTAGCAGTTTATAGGTATAAATAATTGTATAGATAGATATATATATACATATGTATATGGCGCTAGGTAGTTAAATGACTACCGGAGTTTTTTCCCCTCTGCCCACGTATTAATTTTATTTTCTACTCAATTGCTTTATTATGCCAAAATTGGGTACTTGATTACTAGCATTTAGTGAAGCTAAAGAATACATTAATGGGTGCAAGTTATTGTATAAATATTGAGGAACAGTTCGGGGCAAGCCATAAGCAGTCGTGTAACTAGTACTTGAAACTGGAGCTGACTCAACTCCCCATTGTTATTCACGTTTCACATTATCGGTCACTTGCACTTGCCTGTTTTCATTGCACGTTTGCCAGGGAATTAAAACATTATTTTTATGGTTTTGTTGGCAGTTCAATCACCAATTAGTTTCAGAACCTGATCACCACGACCAGTCTAAGATAGATACATACATATAATGTAGATACATACATACAGAGATACAGAATTGCATAATTATATTTTGATCCTTCCACCTGAAGCCAGTTTAAGGATCTCATTTTTCGTTAATAATTTTTTTTTTGTATTCCGGGCTCAGATTTCTAGATTAATTACCGCCAGTTTTAACTGATACTTGAAGGGGATCTCAGGATAGCAATTAACCCTTTGAAACCGTCTGCATTTGACAGTTGCTAATACTCAGCCATATCTCAGATTTCATTTCTCCGGTGATTTATATTACCGTACAAGGGATTTATTTTCAACTGTATTTTTTTATTTGAGTTTGGGACTCCCAGCCAATTTTGCTTGTACAGTACTGTACATTTAGCGTGTGAATGTGTCTTACGGGTAGTGCTGAACTACTACAATGATGATTCAAGTTTTAGATTATTATTATGGAGTTACGGTATTTCCCTTGAATTGAACCTGGGTCAAAGTTGGCCTACACAGGAGTAAGTACAGTATACAGTAGTAGTAGAGCGTCAATGGTACATTTACTTGAGACTGATGCTGTTCCTGAAGTATATGTAGCATCATTAAAAAAACTCATTGGGTTGTAATGGACTGTTGTAAACTGCCACAATTAGTCTGCTGAAACGTATTCTCTCACGGAATCAAGTCGTTTATTTCTGTGGATACACATATATATACGCTTACGCTACATTGCCATTTCAAGAAGACAAACCCCAGGCTGTTCCTCGTCTCCTCACAAGGATGTAACACTTTGAAGTGTTAAAAAAGTCATACTAAAGTGCTCAACATATGTTGGGGGCTGGGGCAAGGGCCAATTCACACTACTTTACCAAATGGTACGCTTGTTCCTAGTGGGCAAGTCGTGGCGTTCCAGGATTTTTAATGCCTGTATGTATTTTCTTATGCTGACTGAGCTATATACGGTACTTGACTATTTGCAATTGTGTAAAAACTAGACCATACGCCCTGCTCTCTATACACACATAGGTATTCATTTGCGTAAGTAAACATTCATAGTATGAGCGAGAGGGTTGTAAAAGTACAGCCATAACTTCCTAGCACATTGTGTCTGTCATTAGTCCCTCACAATTACAAGCTCGCACTAGATCTTTTTTTCTCTTCTTTCAAATGCACTAAAATTTGTTCAAGTACATTACTTTCTCTCCGCATTTCCTTGAACACGTAAATTGTGAAGAGGAGCCCGGGATTCCTCCTGTCCTTACTAAGGAACTATTTTCTTCTGTATTTCTTTTTGGGGGGTAAAAAAAATTAAGAAGAGTGCTGCTATCCCAACATGTATTTTAATATTACATGCACATCTATATATGCAAGTCACACTGAAATATCTACAAATTCAGTGTGTAAAAGTCCTCGGGACATAATATATGGTTTCTGTTTTTTAAGATGCATCGCCCCAATGTGCAACAACTGGGTCTCAATTTAGATGACATTTTACGCTGGAAATAAAAGGGATGACTGCATCTTCTTGTACTTGAAAGGATCACTTTTTTTTACAGGAATCAGGAAAATGTTTGTAGTATGCATCCCCTGTGAAATGTGAGTCCTCATTTGTCAGGATAAGTTGCCGAAAGCTGGAGTGTCTAGGAAGAGTACAAGTACATATGTACATGTCGAAATGATATATGTACATACATGTGAAATACAAAAATAAATCTCAATTACTGGTACATTGTGAGACCATACTCACAATTAGTAAAGGACCTATAAAGTCCAAAACTAGCCAACTCTGGCTACAAAATAAAGTTAAATAAAAATAAATAATTACTTCAAAATTCGAGTGAACTACACCCGACTAACTTAATACTACTCAAAAGAGCCGTAGTACACCAATGCGTAATAATGCAGAGTGACAACAATCTGAAATTTATAATAAAACAAAGTAATAATTTTATTTTAAGAAATAAATATGTACAACCCTGGACAAAAGTTATTAGTCAAGGAATGGGACACCCTGACTGATACAAGTAGCAGAGTGAAAACAAAAAAAAAGGGTCTTGAGGTAATGACTCCCAGAAAGTGAGTGAGTTTTCCAGGCCTTGTCCAGAGATTTATATACTCTGGACTTGACCCAGATTTCTAGGTAGCTAATATTGCAAATATTAGCTCCCGTACCTTAAACTGCATATAAACATACATAAATACATAGGGACGGAAAACTTAAAATTAAGGCATCATATTTATATTAGAGTGACAAGGCTCTCATAACTCGTAAGATGCATGGTAATACATAATAGCATCAATCCTACAAACAGATATCACCATTATTTAAAATAAGGTAAATAACAAATAAACGCGTAAACGGGATACACCAAATGAATTAGCATGGTCCTGCTGCTTTACGGGAGCACAGGCCATGCTAATCTAAGATACTCAAAGTAGCGAAATGCTACAGTACACTATGCACGATCTCTCCTGACACTATCCCCATCTGTAACGACTATGACCTCATAGTCGTCGCAATCCAAACTAATACATTTTACAAACATACCTTAAAATATACAATTAATGGGCATAAATCATTAGTACTTGAAGAAATATAGTAAGACATTTTCTTTCAAGCTCAATCACCCAATTAACAATAATTGGGAAACATCTACAGGTTATAATCCTGTCTACAATAATGTAACTTACAGTTACAACGATCTGAACCATTGCTCAAACCAAACTATGGCAAACTTGTAGCGTTACCAGCTCTTTATATCAGTGTTCCCGAAAGTAAACACAATCGGAACATCTGCTCAAAAAATTACATTGACCAAATAGCATTATTATGCTCTGAACAGAATAACTTACAAAAAAATGAACTTCTCAAAAATAAAATATTTCGTCTCAGTAACAAATACGTCATTGCGAAGTGTGCTTATACCAGCTTATCACTTCTAACAGTAAATTTGAACGTAACACAACAATAAATTTCAAGAAAAGTACACCATCTAAAGAATTATACATATTGAATTCTAACTCAAAATGTCTATAATATTTTGGTAAATCCTAAAATTTCAACCTGAACATCAACCATAAAACTGAACCATTGTTCAGCAAACAACCAAAATAATGGAAATATTATAAGCTAATTAATCCTGTCTGTAACCACATTAACATATTCACTCAACAAATAAGTATATTACTTATTCACGTAATACTAACTCATAAATAAAAATTCTGAAACATAATTACTCTTTATGACGTAACTCCAATACTTGAACTGCAACGGTTGTAGATCACCAAGACTTCTTGGACCAGCGGTTAGGAGTGGATAAGTAAGTACACGGTGCCTGGTGGATACGATGATTCTTAAACTTCGCTCTATCCCCCGGATTCGTCTAGGGATGCAGCTTCCGACTTTGAATTACATGGCGTTTCACCATGTCCGTACACGCACAAAAGAGACATTCTCTCGTCCAGTGACTTCACCGGCGTCCATCAGCATAATACGGGAATTATACTTACAACACTTGAGACAGAATACTATCCCATAAAGCAAAACTACATAGGACCAAACAATTCAACAACTTACGCAACATTGCTAAAAAACCTGCAAAATGATTGACATTCAATCGACTCACTTTAATACACTATTGAAAAACTTCTATACATAAGGGTATTCAATAATGTGCATTAGTTAGGCTTTAATTGAGTTATTGTTAGATAGAGGGTAACACTCGCTAGGTGCTGTGAAAGGGTTTTGATCTTCCGCAACTACCACCTGTTGTGATTATTTAATTCAGTAAGATAACTTGACACTTAATGTAAAACTTGGATGCTGCTCTTGAGACACCCTCAAAAGAACCAAGGAAAATGCAGTATTAAATTAATAACAAAACTAAATCAAAGAATATCTTTGAATAACAATTAATTTATGAACTAAACAAATCAAGCAAATACTACAAAAGTTAGACAACTAACTGCATTATATTGGGTAAATCCAACAACTGGTACTTCACCAGATACACTAAGATACAGGTAATGGGGAGGATGGGATACCATAGTAACTTGACTAACGCAAGCATATCGCCAATAATGGAATCTGAACCATTCCCGCGGCTACAATACTAGGTCTACTGGCAGGTGCCCCAGTTTTGTTTAGGGAACACGTCCCGCACGCTTTCAAATGGCAACCCGCGGTTCCCTAGTAAGTCTCCACCGTCAGAAGGTACCATGACCATAAAGGCTAACTAAATAGGTATTCCAAGGATATGTAGGACAAGACACGCAAAAATAAGCCTTGACAACCAAAGCTTACCTTGCGAATAAGGACAGGCGAATTTACCCCGCACCTATTGTCGAAATGATATATGTACATACATGTGAAATACAAAAATAAATCTCAATTACTGGTACATTGTGAGACCATACTCACAATTAGTAAAGGACCTATAAAGTCCAAAACTAGCCAACTCTGGCTACAAAATAAAGTATAAATAAAAATAAATAATTACTTCAAAATTCGAGTGAACTACACCCGACTAACTTAATACTACTCAAAAGAGCCGTAGTACACCAATGCGTAATAATGCAGAGTGACAACAATCTGAAATTTATAATAAAACAAAGTAATAATTTTATTTTAAGAAATAAATATGTACAACCCTGGACAAAAGTTATTAGTCAAGGAATGGGACACCCTGACTGATACAAGTAGCAGAGTGAAAACAAAAAAAAAAGGGTCTTGAGGTAATGACTCCCAGAAAGTGAGTGAGTTTTCCAGGCCTTGTCCAGAGATTTATATACTCTGGACTTGACCCAGATTTCTAGGTAGCTAATATTGCAAATATTAGCTCCCGTACCTTAAACTGCATATAAACATACATAAATACATAGGGACGGAAAACTTAAAATTAAGGCATCATATTTATATTAGAGTGACAAGGCTCTCATAACTCGTAAGATGCATGGTAATACATAATAGCATCAATCCTACAAACAGATATCACCATTATTTAAAATAAGGTAAATAACAAATAAACGCGTAAACGGGATACACCAAATGAATTAGCATGGTCCTGCTGCTTTACGGGAGCACAGGCCATGCTAATCTAAGATACTCAAAGTAGCGAAATGCTACAGTACACTATGCACGATCTCTCCTGACATACATATGTATATAGAGACCATTAAAAGAGGACGGGTGAGGATGACTGCATTGGAAAAGGAGTTGTAGTTGGAAATTGGAGTGAGATGTAAAATTGAATGAATGGGTCGTAGAAAGGGTTGTGTTCAATACAAGTGCTTCAACTACCTACAGATATATGCACACGATTACATTACCACCGCCACTGAGAGAGGTTGACGTTAGGTCGTGGAACCCCGGAGCTTTGGCTTGACTTAACCAAGTCAAATGGGCTTTATAGTTGTATTATGAAATCTCCTATTATTAATGTACAACCCATAGCATATTTGTTCGATTTGGTTGAAGAACTACCCAGGGATTACATATATCATGTATCCAGTGAGTGAGAGAGAGAGAGAGAGAGGCAGTCAAAAAAGGAATCTTTGCACTCTCCTCACTAATTCTCTCCTTCCAATTCTATTATTGTACAATGGAAAGAACAAGTGAAGCGGAGGAATGGAGCGCTTTGACTTTTTTCTTTCCCATTAATTTTTCTTTGATAGTATTAGAGAATCTGCAGAAGCTGTTCTTTTACAGGGTCCATTTAAAAATTACTCGGAATAACTTTGTACTCATACTTTACAAGGGACTTCAAAGGGAACTTATTGCATGAATTTAGACAGGGAATCGTTGAGAGTTGTTCCACAGAGTGTATGTTCTTTTTTAGCATACTAAATTCAAACGTACATTATTTTATGTAGATACATGTTTACATCCAATAATTCTCACATCTACCTGAATAAAATAGGAAGCAGATCGGAATGATTTTTTGCCTGAAATATTTTCAGTAAGATGTCAGCCTTCATTTTGACCTTATGCTGGAAACAGGGCTGGGCTATTATTGTTCTAGGAATTTGACATAGAGTCATTGTAGGGGGTAGCTATTATTGGGAGCTTCCTATCCATAGAGTAACTACTATAGCTACCCTGGAAAGGCTATGAGAGAGAATAATAGGAAGGATTTCGGTAAATTTAGCAAAATGAATAAAATCTAACTTCCGCCTTCCATTGTTTCATTACTAAAGTTTCCGGCCGGCTCCAACATCCGACAATGTTCCTGGCTCGACAGTTGCATGAATTTACACACAAGTGATGATGCTAAGTTTTGGATGCCCAAAAGTTATTTACGCTGATTAAATTAGGGTTGGAGTCACTAGCGTTTGACTATATCCCCATACTTTCCCCACATACTGTATTTGTACATACATAGGTAATTGTGTAATGGAAGCCGGTGTGTATGCATCTACCATTGAGGTTATTGAGGTTCAAGGGAATAGAATGTGTAGTATGTGAGTATTTAGCGAGCCTCATATTTCATGGCCTTTATGATATTTGAAAATATTTCATGGTTACTGTAATATTACACGATATTACAGGACAGCATCTGATCGGGTATCGTTGTTTTTTACCGCTCAGGCCGCTCTTTGCCTTGCACTCAGTCACTCACTCACTCAGGCACTCATTCACTCAGTTGCATATTCATGGGGCTCAAAGTAGGGAAACATGGAAATATAATAGGCTGATTGTGAGTAGTCGTAACTATAGACGGTAAATGAAAATGCGTAGGAAAGTGTGCTTTGGTGGATTTATTTCATAAAAATGGTGGGAAGCGTAATTTTACAAAAGGGCATCTACCCTTCTCCTCATCTGGCTATTACATCCCATACTTTTCCAGAAAAGCAAATGAGCAGAAGCTTTTAAGCTACACTGCCAAAGCTGCTGGTTCACCAGTGGAGCCCATACATACAGGCATGAACATGTAAGTACATACATACTAGGTATAACATGAACGTAGTGGCACAAACGACCAAGTTCAATGTGACTCTCTCTCTACTGTCTGACTCGTTCAAATTTATGTTTCTGCCTATGCCTTCCTTCCACTATGCCAAAGGGAGAGAGAGAGAGGAATGGATGGAGAAAGAAAAGGAGCATATAACATGAAGATTTTTACGAGTGTTCCAAAATTAAATTATCGTTCCTCAGCAATAGGTTTAGCCCTAATGGTAATTTATTTGAAAAGTGGAGTGCCTGGATTCTTGTCATTCCCTTCTTTTACTTTTACATCCAGGACTCCATACTGTACAGTAGGCCATATGTATCTATGTATGTACATACATACGTAGGACGTTACTTATGCATTTTGGGATTTTGAAGGGAACCTCTCGGTTTTCCTTCTTTCATCGAGCAACTCCTTCGCTTACAGTTTGTATGTGTATGCATGTATGTATGTGTGTGTGTATGTATGTGTGTGTGTGTGTGTGTATGATATGGCTTCTCCATCCCTCCATAGTGACATATTACAGGAGCGTATTTCTCTATCACCCCGTGTATTCTAAGCCACTACGAGCAATTTATTTACATGGATTATCATTAAGCTACTGTAGCTCTCTCTCGCTCATTGCAATTGTACCATGCAACAGTCATTTCTTCCTGCAGTCATTCCCCAAAAAAAGTTAAAAAAAAAAATAGGTGGGAAAAAAACTCTTCACTCAGGTTTCTTGGAGAAGTGTGTATATGCTCGAATGGTATGAAAACAACCACTGGAACGGTTCCACCTTCCAGCTTGCCACAGATTTGAAAATAACGTGTCTTAAGTTTCTTAAATTTCTTCAGTTTTGGATGTCTGATTAGAAAGATTTATATGGTCGTCGTTTGGGATTTTCTTAAAATATTATTTTCAGAGTTGATACCCTACACCTTGGGGTTATTACGGAGGAAAATGATGCGTTTATTTACGACGGGCTCCTTCTCCCACATTCCCCGGCTCTCTTCCAAGGGGTCTCTCTCCATGTCAGAGATGTGCGGGACGGGCTCTCCAGATATTCAAATAGGAACTTAATGAACATTTCAAAATACAGTTATTCCCAGTAGTCTTGAGCGGGAGAGTGGGACTGTAAATTCCAGGATTATTTCGGGGGCAGATAAAATGACAAAATAAAATATTGCTGGTGCATAGACATTATAGTATGTAGTATCATTTTATGTTTTTATTCTTCCGTGGGTTTGGGATGCTTTGGACAATAATGCTGAGCGTATGTGTACATATGTGCATATGGTGTCTGCCTATAGGGAAGTTCCGAGATACGATCAAGAGCCTATTTGTGTCATGAGGAACAACTTTTCCTGGACTTTATGCCGGGGACGACAGGGAGGACAATGGTTGAGACCTAACCTTCACCATATTTTGTCCTCCCGTTGCAATCCGAGGATGCATCCTGACTTTTTTAATGTGTTCCATCCGCCCTGCATTTTTTGCAGTGGGTTTCCGATTACACTCCTCCAAGCTACTCCTTTAGTGACACTCTCTGTGAGTGCAAGAGGGAGTGAGAGAGAGAGAGAGGGAGTGCATGGAGAGGAAACGAATTTGGTAAAAAGCAAAGTTTTATCATGAATTATGCCGTTGGGGTGCAATGGTTGACTTTATGGAGATGGTACAGTACAAGAGAAGAAAACTCTTTTTAACTCTTGGCTCTCTCTCTATCTCTCTCTCTCTCTTCGAATTTTCCTTGGGACTTAGTCCATGCCATTCTTTTTTCCTTGCTGTTGTGTTGTGAATGACATTTTTCATGTTTAGTTGGGCTCAGACTGACGGAGTACATTACAGACGGTTAAGCATTTAGGAGATGCATATCGGCAATTCTATTGTTACATGCGTAAGTCTTGTTAAGTATATGGGCAGTAGTGTAGATATCCTTCTTCCCTAATAATAATTGTCTGGTGATTTATGTTATTTCTAAAGGGGTTCCTATTCTTTGGGTTATGATCGTACCTTTCGGCGCTCACATAATTTTGTTATATCTTCAAATCTTGTAATCTTCATGATTATCGAATTTGTACTCCTTTGATACGATTATAACTAAATACTTGCTTAATATTTACTGATGGTACTTACAATTAAATAAATTACACACTTGTAACATGTATTCACTATCCATGGGCTCCAAACTTTTTTCTGTACAATTGAGAGTCCATGGTTTTATAAAAATAATATTCAAAGTATGAGTAAGGATATAAGAATAGCTTGGATTTTTATACGAGTTTTATTTTGAATTAAGATACTCTCTGAAGGGATATCTACTACATACATATAAGTTAAATGGCATGATAATCTTCCCATTGAAATTTAAGCACTGGGAGCCTTCACAATTAGAAGTGCTGAAATCTCGCTCATAAAGATTACCATTGTATTACTGTGTCGTACACACGGGGCTGATATTGCATTGTATAGCCGGAGGGTTTAATTTTTCTAATGTAAATCTCCTGTGATACCTAGCATTTAAACAATATTTAACGCATGACAAGATATGAGACGGAGAGAGAGAGAGAGAGAGACCTGGGAGTTTCTTTTGATTGCTGAAAAAGAGACTAAATATAAGTCGTGGTTTCCAAAGTGGATGACGATGATGAAAAGGAAAGGAGAGAATATTATTATGTTGTCTAAATCTCATAATGGTATTTGTCCTAATAAAAAGCAAA
Source organism: Allacma fusca (assembly GCA_947179485.1). Classification (NCBI taxonomy): domain Eukaryota; kingdom Metazoa; phylum Arthropoda; class Collembola; order Symphypleona; family Sminthuridae; genus Allacma; species Allacma fusca. The sequence continues at coordinate 15,710,449 of OX359247.1, forward strand.
TATTATTACTACCTCATGTAACAATGCCCAATGGATACATACATTCTTGCCCTTTTTCTTCCCTCGTCTTCAGTCTCCTAGACTCTGAATAGGAATGAAAATGAGAATGAAGTTTGAAAAGCGAAACTCTACGTATAGAGAGACAGAGACACACATTTAATTGCAGAGCGAGATATCCACGGGATTTTTCATGCATTTGTTACGCGACACCTTTGGAGGCCGTAGGAACCGCAGGTGGTCAGCTCTTACTACCACGGCAGAACTACTTAACAATTTTATGACTAATACAATGCACACTGAGAGACAAACCAGTGCCAATAACCGATTGATGTCAAATGTAAAATGGGAATTTCGTAAGTTAATACTATTGTGGGCCAAAGGTTTCGCGACATATACAGCCCAATTGAGTCAGAGACATTAGCATGTATCTACTAGTGTGTCTTTTAAGACCTGACTTCAAAGTGTGATTTTTATCATTTGGCCAGTTGAATTTTTCCTCTATAAATCATGAGAGAGTAAGTAACCTAGTACGTACAGTATGTAGATATATATGTGAAATAGGGGATTTTTTTTCTTAAGACGTGCAGTATTTTTCATAACAAGTGATCGCTGGTTCGTATCTCTGTGTGAATTTCAGAGTTCATTATGCGTGAAGGGTTGTGTTAAAATAACGCATGACAGCAGTACCGATAGGGGAATATTAGAGGAAGGAGATGTGAGGGAGGAAAGGAAGATCCAACTTGCTAGTGTTGCTCAAAACGTTAGTGGAAATCGTTTTGGCTTACCTGCGTTTGACTCATTCCTAGGGCTAGGCTTAAAATTTATATATGAGTACTTGGGATGTTATGCTCTATGCAATGGCACTAGGATTCTCATCTGAATTTTTTTTTCCAGTGTCTCTAGATATAGATACACATATGAAACACTGTTGTTGAGTCAGAGTGGAAATGGAACTACCCTAGTGTGAATGGAGTGAGTGATGCGATTCGGCTTGACTTCCTCATGTGGAACAGTTTACCTCCACCCTGTTTGCCCTCTGCCTATTGTATAACAGGGTTATGTGTTTTCCTTTAGAGTTCATTCTGAGTTATGTATCTATTTGTTTTATTTTACTGAATTATCAAATACTCCTTTCACCTCTGATACATGTACACCATTAGAGAGGTACCTCCATTGGGAAGAGTTATAACTTTGGATGGATGCATAATCAGCTCGAGTGAACTTGAAGGGTTCACCCGTACAGTGTTTACATTCAAGCCTTGTATATTTACTCTTAGCTTTTTTCAAATTTTATGATTTAGAAATCATGAGATTATAAGCTCTGCTTTAAATTTCCACTGCATTTGAATTTTTAAGGGGATTTTTTTTACCCTTCAAGGGCGTTTTGTATTTTAAGCATTACTCTAAAACTTACAATTAGAACCTTATTTGACTATGTATTATGGTTATATTGGAGTCTGAGAAATTATGGAACAGCCCCTTTTGATCCCCCACCCCCTCCTGACAAAATTTATCCCCGAATCAGTCATTCTGGAGTGCTCGTGTGGCAGGTTGAGTTCGGCTTGAAAATAAATATGTACTAGGTTTTACACTCAGGACTCTTGAAAATAGGAGAAGTGGAAACCCGTCCTAGTACTGCAACAAGCTTTGAACAAAATAAAAATTCGTATCATGTTTGATATATTCATACTTAATCTTGTTATCGGTCAGTTTCCTTATTCATAGGCGCAGCTTAGAATATTATTAGCATATTGGCACGACCCGAGAATTCGAAAGCATGGTTTATTGATAACCTTCCCGATGAACGATAAACAGTTTAAAATCTTGGGGGTTCTTAAGAAAGTGGTGTCTTTTTGCTAAATTTTAGTTTTTGAAACTGGAACGGCAGGGACGCATTTTTGTATCTGTATGTAGTACTACACACTACCAACTGTGTAGTGTTCAAAAGCTTGTCTAGACGTGCTAGGAGAAGCTATCGGGACTCATTTTCAATTAAGTTACCATCTGTAGTATGGGATCGAAATTCCAGTAGACATTATTTGTTTTGGGATAAAGTTTTCGGGGGGATTCTTTTGCAAAGTTATTATTACTTGCTAAAATCTGGAATGGTATTAGTTAAGAATTGACAGTAGCACTGAATTAAGTCAAGTCAAGTTTGAAGGAAGGCAAAAAAAAATATACTCAAAGGCAGACATACAATTGGCGAATGAACAAGGAGCTTATATCTACCCCTATTCCAACTCATGTCACTGTTGACAGACAAGAAATCTGTTGGAAAAGTTTTTCCTTCACATTATATGAGGGAAACAAATGATGGTTCTTTTGTTAGGTCAGCGAATCTTATAGGAAGGAAGCACAAGGTCTATATTTTGGAATTGGAAGGCTACAAATAGAACTTGCTCCAGCTCAGTTTTTGGATGCAGAATAATTAAATATCACTTTACTGTTTTTTATGTGTTATGTATATTTATGAATAAGAAAAGTACTAGAATTTTTTTTACGTAATGATTATTATAAGACAATCTTTGTCTCATTTTGATTTTATCTTGACTCGGCTTGAGTTAGAAGTCTCCGTCTTTGACCTTCGCTATTTCAAAGGAAAAGTCCACTGGGGATTAGAAATGATTAAAATGAACCATTTTGAAAGAGAATAGAACTATGACTTGGATATTAATGACCGATTGTTCCGTTCATAAAAGTGCTAATGGTTATTAATCGTCATAAGGTTCTCCAGTCCAATTTGTCAACATTTTCTGTGAGTTATCATGAGTGTAAATACCCCTTGAATCGAATCCTCTTCAATAAAGCTCTTCCCCTCAGACCACCTACGTCTCTTGATGAGAAGGACATGAAAAAGTACTTTGACAATCGCGTACTATCTGACAGTTCAAGAAAAACTAGATCGAGATATTTTCAGTCACAAAATCCCTTCTGTTAAAAATACGAATATTATTCTCATGCACTGTTATTAGAAATTAATGGAACATTGAAATAAATATATTTGTGATTGATTTCATATCTTGAGTTAATTCTACTTATTTTTTGATTAATTTAATTTGAGTTGAGAAATAATTCCTTGAATTTAAAAGTTAGATTTAAATATTTCAAATCGAAATATACAAACAGTATGGGAGATATTACCTGAGACTTTTGTGTGATTGCATAAGTAAAGTACATTAGCTCAGGTCTTAATAGCTTGGAGGATTTTCATATGAGTCTGTCCTTGTCAAGGGTATTGTCTGGCAAGTGTCAAGTTTAATGATTCACATTATTTTTCCATTACATTTAATGGTCATGGTAGTTTTCGTTAGGGCACGGAGGATTCCCAACTGGAGCTTTTTAAAGTTGATGGGTTCAACAGAGGATTTATTAGAGTTTCGAAGCTACTATTGTGAGGTAAAGAGCTATACATGGAAAGTTCCTGATTTTGCAGATACCCTGCTACTACAGTACTCTTTGCAATGTGATACATGCAAGTCCTCCTAACATATATGAATATCATGACAAGCCCCTGCATGTATCAACTTCTGACGGACTAACAATGAAGGAGATAGATTTTCGCATGCGATTACGCGGATATATTCAGAAAGCACTGCACTTTGAGAAACTATTAGTGTAAAATGATTACTATGTGATTGTCCGGGACGGTCAATGTACTTCCCTATTTTACACACATCTAAATATTTGCATAGCGAGAAATTTCTGTTTGTTCTCTTTCTCTCCGCTGTCACGAATGATTTTGATAAAAAAGACTTAAATTATTGCGAGTATTATGTGTACACGGCTCGGCTATATGGATCCTCCTTAGTGATCCTATAGGTAAGGTATGTAAGTATGCACATACATACGTATGTGCATAAAATTGAACTGATTATAGTCCAGATCGTTTACCTCTTTGGGAGTAATTTTCAATGTCAATTGTGTTCTACGGAGCCCTTTCTATAGCTTCAGCTTGTTGTTGAATAATTGCAATGAATACATTGAAATCCCATTTGTCCCCTGAACATTGAGAGTCAGGGCATTCGTACATTTTTTTTTAATTTGCTACGCATAATTAACAAAGGCATGCCCCTTTTTATTATCACTCCTACAGTAAAATAGTAGTAAGAGTCCTCAAGAGCGACACGGAGCCCAGAGAAGGACAGTTATTACAGATACACATTTACAGATAGATACAGTTCCTCCTTAGGATTTCCCCGCGTCTAAGTATATCTATATATTGGGTCCCTCTGTATTTTTTCCAAGTGAAAAAATTTCCAGGACATTAAATTTGCATTAATTTAATAATCTTTTGTAGGTACGTCATTCCTTGAATTTTTCATTTGGAAATCTGGAGGTCTTTTTAAGTATGTATGCTTTGTGTTCATCTGTAATTACATGGTATGTGTACTCATGTTTGTAGTACGTCCGTCGGCAAAATCATACAGTACAGTACAGTATGAAGGGGGGAAATAGAACTACTGTACCTTAACACCTCTGGCCCTTTTTCTACATTCGCCGAACTTTTCGGTCCATTTATTTTTATTGAAGATGCTCGCTTCTTGTTGCATTACCTTTATGGTACACATACTTACAGATGGATACTTGGGTATGTATCTGTAACTTTAAACCCCCGCTCAGCTCAGATTCACTGACTGAATGTGCTCGCTATTATTTTTTATATTGGTTTTACGAGGTCATTCAGGCATCAAGTGCACGTTAAGGGTATTATTTTGCGGAGCTGGCCCAAGCCCTATTGTTCTATAGACTATAGTAGTGAGGCGGAGTTGGGAAAGTTGGGATGTGTGTGTGTATACGTATGTATATGTATGAATCTGGGAATAAGTATTTATTATGTGTGTACTCACTCTGGCCGTTATTTCCCTGTGCAGCAGAGATTGTTTTACAGATATTGAGAGATTCACTGGAAATGGTAAGTGATATGCAGTATGCTCGGGTTGTTTTGCACAATTTGAGGAATATGGGCTGCCTCCGTGTCATGGAATGCCACACTGACGTATAATTTGTAATAATCAGTTTTGCTGTAATTTAATATTAGTAATTGTAGCTTGTATATAGTCTCAGTCGGAAAGCCCTGCAATGCATAGCTGATGCGGAAAGTGTGAGGCCTGGGATTCTGTGTTGTATTTATATACATATGTATCTATCTATGCATGTATGTTATGTATGAATAGCTCTGTTCAAAATCCATATTCCTTTTGAGGAGCATGCAGTATTTTTAGTGCACATTTCCACACATGTATCTTCCCCAGCCCTGTGTGTTTGTCTATGATTTGAGGAACCAACAATACATTGGATTACTTCGTGTCTGCAGTTTTTTTCTCCCTCTACATCCTTACAGAGAGATTAAAGGCTGAGTTTCCAGGAATGGTTATGATTTTCGCTTCATATGAGGCCGATTGTGTTCGTGCCATGTCGGTATTAGTGTCAGTAAAGCTGTAATAATATTATATTTAGGGGCTTTGCGCAATGGCGCTATTGTCTTTTGTCTTCATGGTGATAGGGGAGCCGTCCATGTATAGTGGGGCTGGATACTGCAGATCCCGATGTGAGGCCAGACTATATCCTTCTATCTCTGAGGATTCAATAATAATTCGAATTTTTCATCCTCATTTTTTTTTCTCCATCAGCTCATTTTTTAATGTAAATTAACTCCTCTAGCCCGACTCCTAGATTTATCAAAATTCAGCCTTTGAATTTTTTTTCTAAAGTTGAGGCATTTCAGCGGTGGAGGAGGAATAGTGTAGGATTATCCTTAATTGAAGTATGGGATGGAGAGAGGAAAGGTTGTATTATTATCCTGGAAGCTATAGAAGATATGGGGAAAACACTCATTTCAAGGGTTGTTATCCCATCGTGGATTTATCAGTAAAGTCACCTTTCCCTTGTTTCCCCCGCCCTTGTTGACATTAGAGAACCAGCCCAGTGGATACGATGTAGCAGAAAATCTCGTTAGAAAATCAGCAAATTTAGCTTTTAAATCACATGAGGCAGGAGGAATTCCGTCCTGGAAGACACTATAAACTGCTCTCTACCTCACTCACTCCCTGTTATGTTGCGGTTTCCTCTGGTTTGTATGACTTTCTCCACTTTAGCTCCAGCTCATCTATACTCTAGATTGTAGGAGTCATCGGAGCTTACTGTGTAGTTCTCCTCCTATGGGATGTGATTGGACACTGACTGTGGGAAAACTAACTTGGGAAAATAACTCAATAGCTCTTATATGTATGTAGAGTGTTACTCTAGGAGACTTCAGTGCGGGCCAAGTATAAAGCAGTATGATTTGTTTTCATTATGATATTAGAAAAGTTTTGACTGGAGGGTGGATAAGCAATTTCTGGAAATGAGCAAGATGAGGCCCATGCTTTGCCCTTGAGTAAGCTAAAATTCAGATGTGTGCACAATCCAGGGGAATGGAGGGAGCCCTCGAGTATGCTGTTGACATGAAACCTTTAATTTACAGATTTCAGTGGAGGATTGATTGAAATTGAGGCGTTTGTAAAGGATAGGGGCATAGAGATTCCTAGAAGTTTCTGTAACTGGAGGGGAGAGTGAGTTGCTTCTCTTGGAGTGTAACAATATTTTGCTTGGAATGCAACCCAAATTATTCTGAGTTATTAGGTTACAAGTAGACTCTTATATGTTATGATTATGATGTGAGGGCTCCCCTATACATTACATATGCGGATACTTGAGAGCGTTGAATTTGCGTGAGGAGAAATATGCACACCAAAAAACTCACACACACACATAACTTTTATTGGAGTACTTTTCAATGGCACACTCACAAGTTCCGGAGGAAATAGTTTCTCCGTCGTAAATACTAGCATGCCTCAAGATACATATGTAGATTGTGTTTACAGTGGAAAGGAAACTAACTCAACTGACTCGTACTAAATCCCGAACACTTCCCCCCCCCCTCACACCACAGTGCTAAATAATAATAACAAACGATTAAGTCAGTCGAGGTCTAGTTTTGTAACTTTTTATTACTCAGCTTGTCATTTCTCATGTGCATATATGAAGTATGAGTGGGATGGGAGTGAGTCCTGGAGTTGTTCCTTGGAGCACAAAACAACTCCTATTAATACAACTTGACAAAATTGTTTGGAGCAGGAGTGGAGTGAAAGTATTGGGGACTTGTGTATAATTAAGTGTGTAAGGACATACACATAGAAGCGTTGATCTTTGAGAGCTAATGTTGATTGTGACTTGCCTTGTCCTACACTTTTTAGTAGCTACTTCCAGATAGTTTGTAGGGATCCTATAAGGATGAAGTCAGGAACAGTAGCAAAAGTCAGTACAGAAGGAATAAGCTTTGAGGATGGAAAGAAAGCGACGGGACATCTACAAACAGACTGCATCAACATGTCATTGTCAACGAATGTGGGAAGCGCCTTGGATTCTGCAGCTTACATGGCCTTAGCCCAGTCTCATCTCTAGATTCAAATGTCTCGAGTCTCTCCGGCCCTACTATACTGTACTGTATAGCTATACTGACTACACTTGTGCACGTGGGATTACTGTCATTGACTTACATACATGTGTATGTGTACAGAAGCACCGTGCTTCCAGTAATGACAGTAGTGTACGTTTATCAAGTAATAGTACCTATATTGTATGATACATGTTGTACATACGTATGCACGCTGGAAGAAAATATTATATGGATAGGTATAGATTTCTATATACATATGTACTTATCTATATATGTAGCTGTGTAAAAGCAAGCTTCCATGTGAGCTTCTAAAAGAGCAGGAATGTTGTGGGCTTTCGGATTTAGCTCGCTCAGAGAGCTGAGCACTATTAAAGGAAACTTGGGGTATAAAGGCAATCTGTCATCATATTTCAAGCCAAATAGAAATGTTACGAACAAAAGCTCAGGATGAAGAATGGACGCAAGCCTTAGCTCCCTATGCATTCATCTTGAAGTGAGAGAGAGAGAGAGAGAGAGAGGGAATAAAGTGAAGCAAACTATCCCCAGTTCATGTTTGGAATGTCGAGCCGAATATCTTTTGGTGGCATATATATAGACCTCATACTACTAACAATCCCGACATTTACTTGCATAATGGTAACTGGGAGGACGCGTAATGGGGAGGGAACGGGGTTTTCAAGTAAAATGAGAGTGGTTGAGGAGATGGGAGAGCCCGTCCGAAAATATTAGTTAGCGGGAGTTAAGCTCGGACCAAAGACTCTTTTAGGTTGAAGTGGTGGAGGGAATTATCCAAGTTCCTTATCTTTGACACTCTCCAAATCTAGAATGAAATTTTCCCCCGGGAACTGTAACATTGTCGGATGACAAATGGCGGGATGCGATGATGCATGTGATGATATTAGACCAGTTAATGGTCCCAACAGCCACACACACCAGGCGTCGTGGGTCACTTGGTGTAAATTAGAAGATGAAAAGCGGGAAGAGTTATGAGCTGGGAATGAACTTGCAAAAAGTACGCATTTTTTTTAACGATTGAAATGTCTTCCGAGTCTCTTATCCGGCTTTGCTCTCTATATGTCCTTATATACTGTACAAATGACAAAAATATACATATATGTAAGTATCTATAGATACATAAAGGGAACTCTCCTGAAGGTTAGACAAATGTTAGAGCTAAAGACATTTAATATGGAGGAAATGACTGAGAAATATCACCTCTTGGTTGATTTTATGTGGGATTTTATGAGACTCAAGGCTTGTTTCTGGGAAAATTCCCCCTTTCATTTCATCTTGCTTCATTTCCCATCCACAGAGACGGAGTCAGAGTCTGAGCAAGGGCTGTCATTGACACGATCGTAAAATCAATGCTGGATTTAGCAAGGGTCAGTCAAGCCTTTCATTGTATTCTGTTCGAGGATTCTGATTGGTTTGGAATTGGCAAAGTATTTCTTTGCAGCGAAGGAGAACACCTTGAGTTTGAGTTTATACTGCCATTCAATTTTAACGGTTTGGGCTCTTATACAAAATGTCTTGACTTTCGGCTCATTTTCAAGTTAAGTTCATGTTAAGTAGGATGCTACAGGGATATTTTCAAATGGCTGGAGTGTATTGATATTTGATGAAGCATTCCGACTCCTAGATTTATAGTCCTCCTCAGAGTTTGTATGAAAAGCCGGAAGTAATATTCGAAAATAGGAGGTTTGTTTGCTTTTGCCTCTCTCTCTCTCTCTTTTTCTCTCTCTCTCTCCCTCCAAGAGTGGAATAATATGGAATCATTTTTCATGATCAGGAGCGTATGTACATGTCATCATGAGGAAGGAATTCCTCTCCTGATATTTCCACTAAAGTAATTTTTCCGCCTGAGAAACACTTGCAAGTGATTTGAACGATTCATCTTGCTCAAGTTAAATTTATTTAAATTTCAGCCTCAGAGCCTTAAGATTACTCCATGTAATAATGGATAGTTAGAGATCCCTGTGTGTAGTGTGTTTCCTCAATCGTGATCCACTTCCGGTAGCTTCACCCTCATCACTCTTTGTCTGATTTTCCTCTGCATTTTAAAGTCCATGTTCGTGTTTATAAATATAAACAAAACTGTGGGGAGAAAAAATTTAGACCATTACACTTATACACAGTAGTCATACTGTTTGTAGGAAGTTTCTATGATCGAGACCTAAAAGGGAGTAAGAACTGAAGATGCTGGGAGTAAGAGAGAGAGAGAGAGAGAGAGAGAGAGAGAGAGAGAGAGAGAGAGAGAGAGAGAGAAGCAAGGAGAGATTGTAATGGCATTTGCATAAATTCAAAAGCGGTACTTCTGCCGTTAACTTCTATGTAAATAATCTTGATAATAATATTTTGTTTCGCGACAAAGATTTGCATGCAAGGAAAAGTAGCGAGCGAAACATTACCGTTTTATTTCATCCCAGACCATGCCATTCCATAATGACTTGTATAGTAATAGTAGCAGTAGAAGTAATAGTAGTAGCGTACACTCTGTACTGTAAGTACTACCGCATGGAAATAAATGATTGTCTTTCTACCACAAGTCTTAAGACTATCTATATGGTCCAAGTCACACAACATGCTCTCGTAATTTTCCTGAATTTATTCCGTTAAGTTGTCAGTGGAGTTGTCAGTCCATCAGAAACTCAAGAGGGTCTGAGTTGTCAAGCGTTGATTTTTAAATTGCTACTGTAAGCATTTTATTCCTATAGAACAATCCATGCCCCGTCTGTATATATGCAAGTTGGGGGTAACAAAGGACTACTTTGAATTTATTCGTTGACTTTTTCCATTAGATTTACTATATGCATAACTTCCAGTGCTGTAAACCATCGATTACTGGGGTATAGATAGATGTACAAGTCCATCAAAAATATTTTTCCACTTCTTTGAATCCTCAAGTTTGGGTGATATAAGTACATACAACAACTTGAAAGAAACGGGAAAGAAAATATACGATAAATATGTAACTGAAAACTCCTGACATTTCTGGTACTGCATATTTGAAACCTCAAAGGTTTTTGGTGTCAAACGGTTTTTTTTCCTCCTCATGTTCGGGGGGACAGGCACATCCTATAGTAGACTACTGGGTTGACATGTTCAGGCTGTGGAAAGAAATGTTCACACCTTTGTATTTTGTTCATACATATGTATACTTACGTAGTGTAGTGATGTGCAGGTCCTCTACATATGTGTGGACCTAACGGTGGGAGTTACTCCGTGGAACCAAATTCCATACCTATACATATCTATAGATAATTGAAAATACATATGTAGTGGTCAAGTGACTGAGGAAGGATGTGAGAGGGGAGGGAAGTGTCTTTGGTATTCCTGCGGTCCACTTGTCCACACAAATATATTGCTTTTACAAGGACCGGAGCTATGGGCCGGTTCCCTAGGGACTCAGCAGCGGAACGTGTCGGGTCCGTCGTGTACAATATAAACCCGCAATTTTGCTCCTCCTTGGCCTACTGGATATCAAAGGGAAGGAAAACTCTCACTTTTCTCAGGTTTCGCTTTTCAACGGGACTGTGGCGAAAATTGTGTAATATTTTATAACATAAGTGGAGAAGTGGAGGGGTTTTGCAAGGCGAGACCATTGCACTTTCAAGTATGTAATATGTCTTATGTGTGTGTGTGTGTCTCTCTCTCTATCTCTGTGTGTGGGGGTGTTTTATAGAGGAATATGAAAGTTTTGTATTTTGCAAGGGCTGGTAGTATACAAGTACAGTTACCTATATTTCCAGGGTGATTTATCCCAAAGTTATAGATGGACAGCTAGATGCATAAGGAATATAGAAGGGGTAGTAATACATACATAATAATGCACATTTGTTCCTTTCCCACAGGGCCTTGTGTGTGTGCATTTGTAAGAATTTAGGATCTGTGGTCAGTAGGGAAGACTCTGAAGGAACTGGCTGCAGCTCGGAACTCTTTGACTGACTATTTTTTTTAATGGATAAATCGTTTTCTTTTAAGGCCCCGCATGTCTCTTGCAGTTCTTTGGCTCACTTTTCACAATTTTACAAAGAGTACAAGCCTGTCAAAACTGATACACTGGGAGTTTCTCTCTCTTTCTCTTTCTCATGAACTGGAACTTACTAAGATTTACTATTGACCGAGCCTGTATGAAATTGAGGGAAAGGAAAGTGAAACCTGTCAATGTCAACTTTTCAATTTCCTCTATTATACAAGGCTCTCTCTCTTTTTTTTCTCTCTCTCTCTCTCTGGTTTCCCAACAGCCCTGTCAAGATTCAATCAGCGGGTGTATGAAATCCACTGAAATGTCCCATATTTTCTGGATACTCCTACTCCGTCCTATCCCCTTGTAGTACTACTACTTGTGTATGTACTAGCTACCGTAGTTGTAGGATTTAATAGCTGAAATATGTACTACATAGCTGTAGAAGGTATTTATCACTCAATGTAACTATTTGTACGAGGAAAATCAAGGAGAGTTGTGATTTGTGACTGACAGGCCCTCTGTCATATTACGTTCCGTGATTGGGTTTTTTTTTCTAAGAATTATTGCAAATTTCCGAAAGACACGGAAGACTTGGAAGGGATTAAAAAAGAAGGCATGGAATATATGTATTTATTGATAGTCAGGAGGAGGGATTTTGAATGGAGGGCCTTTTGATATAATTTACAGAGTCCAGGGAGTCAGGTAATGCTGGTCAATAAATAAGACTCAAATAATGGAAAAGTTGCAACTGAAATACAAATTGCGAATTGAATGCATAATAAAGAATCTGGTGTTATCGGTAGCTGGATGAGGACGCAAGCTCACACTTCCCTACCTGATGTTTTGGACTTCCTCGGTCCATATACTTACTTACGTACACTTGTATGGAAGTATGTACATACATACATACTGTAGTTCGTACTGGTGTGGTGTGTGGGGATGATGGTGGTGTTTTCCATTGAAAACCAGAATTCTGTTGACGAGGGATTTTTACATAGAATGGTTACTCAAGTCGAGGTAAAACAGTCAGGAATAATAAATACCTGCCTCGGTCTCTCATCATGCGGATATTTATTGCTCGGGCAGACAATTCTTTATGGAGAAAAACATAGTCGAGGAATTAAAGTTTGATATTACTCACGTATAGGATGATAATAGTGACGACCGTTCAGTGTATAGTGATAGATACGAGGACATTTCAATGGGCAGATTAGATGCATGTGCTCCAAGCACGTTTCTAACAGCTTGAGCCGGACGAGCTAATAAAGCATGAACAGAGGATCATGTAGCCAACTGCCTATCCCACAAAAGACAAGGTAATAAGATTTGTTAATGATGCTTCTTCTCGCTGTCGAGCCCTTCATCAGGTGAGTCTTTAGTTTGCACACACACACACACACAGACACACACACACTTACACGCTCAGTCTGACATACAGTACAAGTGTATAGGGTGATTCCATACATTAATTCCGTATTAGCTTCGACTAACTTCATGTGAACAGATGTATCACGGCTTTTGGAGGGCTTTACTACAAGGAAATTCTGATATTGCAGAAGTTAAGCTTAAGCCGGCCTCAAGATCTGCTAATATTGATAGGCTCAGTCATAACTAATAGCTACCTTTCCAGATAGCATTTACCTTAGGAAATTACAATGAGAGTTCATAAGCAATGGACTCTGCTTCGCTCAGGGAATGCGAATCAGAGTCTGGGTTTCAATAAGGTGTTACAGACTCACTCTCCGAGTCTCACAGAGCTTGTATGTAAATATGTCGTTCCTTGTATTAGGCCTCATATAGGGTAGAGGACGGTTGGGGATGCCGGTTTTGGTCCGCCGATGGTGTGGTGTGATGGTAATATAAAATCCTTATCAAAAATCCATTAGAAATTCTCTTCATGGGTGGCGACGACGGCCCTATTCCCAGTCCTTACTTACAACCCATCACTTCTCACGTGTGTGCACTTCCCTGTGTATCAGTTGTTGTTGACCATTGGATTGTTTTCTCTATATATATAAAAAAAATATATAAATGTGTAGATACATGAGTATGAGGTATGACGTGCATGGGGATATATTTTTCCATGTAAATAAGTACCTTGGTGGGAGTTACGCATATGTAAGTACACATGGGGCTGGCGTTGGACATGGAGCTGAAATAAATCCGACCATGTTCTCACTCATGTAAAATTCACTTGGAACACCGATCTGTTTAAATTATGGCCCATTATTGTAGTTTATCTCTTGAACAAAATATGCGCCCAATAAGAATCCCCCCTGAATGATTATACCAGGGAAAATTACATGTAAAGGAACTTATACACATCGTCTTCGATGAGTTCGATGTATACATGCAATTAAGCATCTATATGTATGTATACTTATGTGTAGATACATATCTATGTATGTACATGAAATCTAGAAGCTTCAGATATGTATGTACATAAATGGATACAGAGACTTGGGAGTTTCTGCGTAACTTGACACTGCCGATTTTTTAAGTAACTGAACTGGATTTGTTGTAGTACACTCACTTGGCATGCCACTTTGGTTTGAGAATTAGGAATTGGAATTACAACTGATTACATAATGCAACTGTCTAATTTATGGGATTTACAAATTATTGTAAAAGCCTGGAAGGCACTGGATGAATTGCGAGCTTCACTGTAGCATTTCAAGGAGTAGTAGCTGTGCTTTGATTAAAAATCCATCCAGACTTGATCAGGTTGCTTGCGCTGGAAGCAACTACTAACATTGCGAAGTCTCATCCATTTGACAATTACATCTAAGATCATTTGAGAATCCCAAGGAAAAAAAGGACTCAAACTTGAAATGAAACTATTAGGAACAATAAAAATTATTGCAAATAAAAAATAGATAGATACTCCTCTTAAAATGCATGATTAAGAAGTCAATTGAAATCATGAGGGGAAATTGATGGCCGCGGAGGTCTTGAGAGTAAGGTTGTATATACTCAAGGGGTTCAATTTCACAAATTGAATTGAATTGAATTCCTGAAGCGGAGTGTTAAAACAAAAAAAAAGCGTAAAATCCTTTAAAAAAAATGAGGTCAAATCAGATCAAGTTCTGAACGACACTTGTGTTTAAGAACGCTTCCTGTGAAAACACTTTGTAGGACCGGGTGTCGCCGGTGGGCAATAAAATATTGTAATAAGACCTTTGCGATAGTGGCTACTTTTTTTTTGTATTACTCCCGACTTTCCCATGGCTCGGCTATTGTAATCTAAAGGAAAGTGTGTGGAGTGTGGAAATGTAGAGCTTGGGAGGAGAAATATGGACTGTGAGAGAAACGGATTGATCCTATAATTCTGAGTACTATTAAGGTATCGGTAACAGGCTTGAGAAAAATACAGGACTGATTTATAGCACCAAGTGGTCAATAAATCACCGACTGGGAAAGAATCGACCCATCAAAAACGGATTGTCTTCCTCGTCTCTCATAAACTGCGGCTTTTCTATTTTGTCGGACCGAAAAAGTACCGAGTATGGTCTCTCTCTCTCTCTGTACATTCCATTCTTTTGTCATGTTCGACTTGATTTGACTATCTTGTATCAGAACATCGATATCGGACCAAGTATCAAATCCACTTGTGAGCAGTGTGTGTGTCTCTCTCGCTCCGAATCAGATACAGAATTATGGCCTCTTTATATGCACCAAAGTCCATTCAGTTTTCAGAGTGACTCATGCCCAAGGACTCAGCGTATTGTTCGCGGGTAAAATTTTCTATGTTTTCAAAAGCTACGATTGTGGATTTATATCGAGTCGGAATCTATTTTTCTCTTCATGGAGGTTCTCTCTATAGCAATAGCATAAGGTTTCTTGTTAAGAGTTATTAGAGCTCGGTCGTGTGGAAAAAGATTTTCCCACTTTCTTCCACCACAGTGCATATGGCACTGTTCATGAAAACAGACTTTCAGTCTTGTCTGAGCTTGATCCTTAAAGATGGTACAGGGATACCCTTCTGACGTTCTGACTTGCTTAATATGGCATCCGATAGGTTTCCGCTCATTTACATTTTAGACTCTTTAACAGGACTAACCATTTCCTGAGCACTTGTAGTGGTGCCAGGATTTCATGTATCTACATATGTCAAAGGTACATGGGATGATCCAATGGTACAATAACACTCGGATGAGTCATTGTAACATGGAAGAATTAACATGCATAGTATGCAAACGGACTCTCAGGACGAGATTGAGATATTGACAAGTGAGGAAGATTCGATTCTGTAATAGGGTACGTGTAACATATTGCTCTCTCATCACAGACCGTAAAGGAAGGTTCCCATTTTTATTATTTACTGCGTATGCATATTGTGGTTACTGACTGTCGGCACATCTTCAATGAAATCATTGGTGGAGGAGGATTGGGCTGTTTGTGTACATATGTATGTACATACATATATGCTATAGTGAGCCGGTGATTGTACAAGTAACTTTACCGGAGTCATGGCCCTTTCGGACCGGCTGCTCCTCTCCTCACTAATGAAGGATAGGTTGGGATCTTAATTTCCACCTCTGCTCACTCTTTTGAAGACGGATCCACTCTCTCTCTCTCTCTCTCTCTCTCTCTCTCTCAGTGAGCTTGGAATAGCACATATTTAAAATTGGACAAGTTCGAAGATCTATAAGCACCGTCTTCATTCCCCAGTTCTTAATTCATCATGTACCTTATGGTGAGAATGTCTTCTCTCCCAACACACTTTCCAGGGGGAGTGAAATGTGAGAGCACATGTGGGAATGGGATTGGCGGCAGTATGGGAGCCTAATCATAAGTGGATTTTGGAGAGTGGAATGTGGCATTAAAATAAAATGCGGAATCTATTTGCGAAGGATTCATACATAGAGGAATTCCGATGACAAAAGTGACAGTTTTATGGGCTGATATTTACTAAAACCAATAAATCAGGAGAATGGGTCGATTTAATCTGTCTTTAGTAAATGTTCCAGCTCTACGGTAACTGTCGAGGTTCTCTCTCTCTCTCTCTCTCTGCGCGTTAGTATCTGTAAATGGTGTAATTCAATTGGATGTGTCGTTCAGGCTATTTACTTTCACTAGTCATTTCTATAATATATACTCTCAGCTGAGTGCAGTAACTTCAAAAATCGGGGGGCTTGTTTGTGTTTTTTTTATCTCTCTCCAAGGAGTATCGAACCCTTTGGTGATCAGGTTGAATTTACATGCAGAGACAATTCTTTCCTGATTTTTTCTGAAGGCAATAAAAATCCAAGAAAAACGGAGATTTTTGGAAAGGTCAAAAGTGTTTGGATAGGAAATAAATGTAAATACTTAGGGATGAGACTCCTGGGCTAAAGTCCTACTCCCCGATTATGGCTTACTTTCAATGGTTTGACATTTCCAAGTCCCTGGGACTGGTTCAGCCTAAAGTTCAAATATGTTTAGTGGTTTGGGTAATGCTAATAAGCGGTGATTGGGAAGGCAAGATGAAGTTGACTCACAAATTGTGACTCATCTAATCAGCCTTCCTTCTTAAACAGAAAGGTTTCAGTGAATCAAGCCCTGATTGTGTGTTACTTGGGCTGAGTCCGTGTATATGTGGACTGGGTATGAGTATCTAGTACTACATGCAAATACTAGGTTCTGTAAGGAGTGTGTAGCATGTGTGGTATCAGGAACAATGTTCAGGAATTGAGCATGATAAGCATGGCAAAATGTCGGAGAGTCTCATGCCAAGACCCATCAGTCAGGTAGACCAAGGGAAGAGAAAATCCCAAAGGTTATCTACTTCTCTGGGTGTGTTTCATCACTGACATTTACTACCAAAAATATATGAGAATGCTTTTGATTTTCTTCCTATATTGTAGACGTTATGTGTCTACAGCTTAGATACTGCTCTCAGTATCTTTACCTCCTCCTTGAGGAAAGTTCCCTGGAAGATTACGTACATACAGACACTCAGCTTGAGCAGGTGGATAATACTCATATAGTTTTATAAACACACTCAGGAATCATTGTATATTCCAATGGAGTATGCAATATGGATGTGTATCTCTCTCTCTCTGTTTCTCTCTATTGTTATGTATGTATTTGGCAATAAAAAATCTGCCGCTTTCCTTCTCCGCTGGCTCCGAGATAACTTGTATCTCTGAACATGCTAGATCAACAGATACTTGTTCTGTAAATGTATTTATGTCGATCACTTGTTTCATGTTACTTTGTAGGAGGTTTCCAAGAAATATATAGGCATTTTATTTCATGCTGGAGATTTTTTTTCCTCCATGTACATACAATGTATCCATGTGTAAGTTATACATAATGTCTATTCTGAGTTATGTTTCTATAATACAGGTTCTTTTACACCACCTTGACAGGCATATAACTTGGAAGCTATAAATATGTCTCAGACTCATAGAGCCTGTCGTCGAAACCGGCTATAAGAATGTGTTGAATTGTTATTCCTGACGTTACACACATAATATTATTTGGATGAAAAAAAAATCAATTGCCCTATACATTCTTCACATCGCGCTAATAAAATCAATTGCGTTTACCACTTTGGCAGGCTCTTTCCAGCTCTCAGAAGGTTTGCATGCGTATGTTCATATAGGAGCAGTATTCAAGTATCTAGGCGTGTATAGATACATATAGATACTTATATGGATGCAGGCATACAGGCAAATAAACTAAATATTGTATTATAGAGCTAGAAAATTGCAAAAGAATTGAAGCATTCGTCAAGGTGTCAGGCGGGGAGAGATAAGAGGTCTGATTTACTGATCCTAGCACCGAGACTGCATGTTTTTAGCACTTTTAAGGCTGTTATTTCAGGCTGAACCTTGATTTCTGTATGTTTGTGTTGAGTGGTGTGTCTTGTGCCTCTAGGACAGATGAGTGCTCAAATGCTCGAATTTCACATGGAAAAAGAGAATAGGAGAGGGATTTGACTGGTCTGTGTATAGATAATACATATCTATGTATCTACATTACATATGTACATAGTGTAGAGAGTGTGGAATTGATCTACCATTTAGCTCCCTATTAAAGAAAACCTAATGGGCTGAGACAATTACTCCATTTCCTTATAGAAAGCAGGATTGGTTTATTTTACACGTGTAAACAGTCCGGCTGGAAAGATTTATTCTCGGATGCGTGAAATGTAATAGGAGGCCTGTTAGATTTAGTTTTCCATTCAGATTTTCATCAGTTCATTCAGTATTCAAAAGATAAGGCTTGATTTTATTGTCGAGAGCCGTTTCGTCTTCCTATTATTTGGAACGGATATGGGTATTGGGATCCGTGTAAAAACTCCTTTATTTACCATTCTGGTCAATGTGACTCTACTTATTTGGAAAGATGCTACAGTTTTTTTTATCACAGTTTGACTCTTTTCCCCATGCTTGAGCCTTTGCAGAACTATGTAGTAAAATGGAGATAAAGACATGTATACCCTATTATTGTTTGCTTCTTGGCATGTTACATGGTTCTGTAACTTTCGGATGTTTGGGGATTTAATTTATACTTAAGTACTATTTCCTTAGTAATTCAATCTTCCCTGTGAGCACATATACATACATCTACTGCTACTTACTCCACAGGCCGAGACACACTACAGACAGGCAGGGTGGTGGGAAAAAACTGTAAGTATGGATAGACTCACACACAAACACAATTACACTTGCGTACACCCAGGGTCGTAAACTTAATGATTATTGCCAATATATTATTGGCAGCAGGTTTGGCTTGGGCCTGATATTTTATGATGGTCGTTGGTGTACTTGACTTGCTTTTTTCCGCCCAGTTTTTTTTTACATCCCCATGTAGTACTTGTTTTCCTTAGGATTTATGAAGTGAGTAGAGTGAGTGTCAATGGTGAGTGCATTGTGAAATGTCCCCATGCATTTGCATAGGACATTTCAGAATAGCTAAAAAAGGGCTGACCGCGGCACCGTCCTTTGAGGATTACTGCTTGAATAAACGCACCTTCACTGCAGGGTTTAATCCAATATTGGCTTTACTCTTATGGAAATATAATTTATTGTGGTATTTTCCCCATAATTCATGACCCGGGACGATTTTCGTAATTCTGTTTGCAGATTCGGAATCCCCGGGTTTGAATTATTCAGAAAACATTATAAAATTTAGTCGGAGCGAACACACCCGCGGAGTGTGTGTGGTTTAAAACAACCACCATCCACTACCCACCACACTATAAAATGCATTAAGCATATAACATACAGGTATATATATACATACACATATACAAATATTTACGTGAATAAATATTCTGTCTTAAATTTACTCAATTCCAAGTAATGCCTACAACATATTTAAGTACTCCTAAGTCCTCGGTGGAAATAAACAAGCGCACCAACAAATCGTACCTACAAATACAATTCCGGGAAAAAGAGAAAGGTCTGTACACTTATCAAGCGCTATTGTTACTCTCTGACTGAGTACTTAAAGGCCTATTCTCTTACAACTTTTTTTCATTTGGTGTTTGCTCTGCTCTGGTTAAACTCTGCTCATTTTACTCATTTTACCCATTTTTCAAGTTCCATTGTATTGTTTACATTGTTTCTCTCCGAAAAATTCAACATTTCTATTTAAAATGGCCCCCTTGAAATTTTGTTGTGCTTGTGACGCTCCATTTCCATCTCCAACATTGCTTAAAAATCATTTCGAAACTCAGTGCCATCTGAATCCTGACCTACCCATCGTATCATCCCGAAGTAAGCGTTCTAGCACGTCACGTTTAGGACATGTGGTCAAAAAACATAAAGGTAAATTTTTTAGAATGGTTACTGATGCTCAAATCAGTGATAATAAATAATAAAACAATATTAATGTGTGGACTCTCGGTTTTCAGCTTCTCACAATCAATCTAAGGCTGTGCCAGCAGCTCCAATTCCCCTGGTGGACCTCGCCGACGACACGGATGATGAAATATTTGCTCGTGTGCCTCTGGATGATTATGCAATTGCTGCAATTCCCGTTTCAGCTACCCAGGATTTCCAAGATAGTGATGACGAAATTTTTGCATGCGTGGATTTGGAGAACTTGGAACCTACCCATGCTACTAGTGAAGACATCAACCATGACTCTGCTGGTAATGCTGCTATGGATCCTGCCATGGAAGCTGCTGATGTTCACGTCGTGAATCTCGTGGAAGAAACTTGCAACAATCAAGACTGTGGATTTCATTCCAACGGCCGCATGCAAAATCAGGACAGCATTAGTGACGAAGATGTGACCTCAAACGTTAATAGTGCTGAACTGCATGTAGTTGCACGTTTTCGTGAAGACTGTGACAGTGTTTACCCATGTACATGGTATGACCCCTGTGATGCGTGCTTGTCGCAAGATCTAGCTGAGCGATTGAGAGACCAACCCTGGACGGATGCTCAACGCTGGGTACACAACGAACAACCTGAGGATTTAATGCCTGCTGCTGCTGCTTTGGATGGAGATGCATTGGTTCAAGACATGGACACTCAGGACGTCGTACCTCTGGAAGAACAAGCTCAAGTGCAAGAAAACGCTAATTTAGTTCAAGTGAATAGTGTAAATGTTAGTGATAATGAAAATCCTGGTCCCAGTAGGTTAATGGATCTTAACAGAGGTATGTATGAATTTCTTAATGAATGTTATCGTAATTGTAGGTGCAATACATGTATGATAGAATTTAGAAATAGGGAAGAAATTGATGAGCACATGGCTCAATGTCATAGAGAATTTATAGATAGAGATAGTTTGTTATGCACTTTATGTAGTATAAGATTCAGGAAAAAGGATGATTTCGTCAAGCATAATTTCATTGTACATAATGTTCAACATGGAAATGGTGAAGAAGCACCAATAAATGATACATTCACACTCTATCCATCTCATGCAAAGTTTAGTGATAATTTACGTTCATATATAATTGATATAGATGATACTGCACAAGCTGGTGACTTACGAGGTTTTTTTGCATGCATAAAATCACAATTGGTTCATCAAATTCAGCTGGACTTGTTACATTTCACAAGCATAAAAATAATTATTCATTTGCAGTGCATATTCGAAAAGTTAGATTCCGACTGCGTGCAACGAGTAAATAAATGGATGTCATCTTTTGCACATACGATATTACACAGAGATATGATAGAATTTACCCTTAGCATGATAACAGAAAAACTAGTAAATATGATTGAAGAGTACTGTCAGAATGGGTCAGGTCTTATTTTGAGCGACATCCCAATTTTAGATATGCTTATAATGAAATATAAGCCGCTTCGGGGTGGTTCGTATTTACCATTACCATACTTACTTGCCTGTCGAGAAAAAAATCTTTTTGTTAATGTTAATAATAGTTTAGAGGCATACAACAGTGAGGAGCTAACTTCAAAACAGGCCTCATATAAAAATGAAAGGGACCTGAATGCATGCTTTCTGTTTGCTATAGCTGCATTAAAGCCTTCAAGTTATAAGTTAGAGGATATGAAAACTTACAGGGAATTTATTCAAACGCTCAATTTAAGAGGAATAGAAATGCCTATGACTATCGAGCAACTTCCTTTGTTTGAAAAGCTTAATCCTAACATTTCTATAAATGTATTTGGGTTCAATGATACAGGGATTACTAGTACAGACCCTTCCCTAGTTAAACTTAAAGGGAAAGCATTAGCCCAAAAGAGAAGACGGTTATTTCAGGAAAATAGTTTTCCATTATATGTTAGCAAAGGCAAGCCTACGCCTAACCAAACCGTTGCAGCTAATGATAAGAAAAAGAGAAATAGACCTAAAATTAACAAATCTCAATTCTACAGTGTTGATTTAATCCTCATTATCAAACAGGAAAAGGTAGAAAATATTGTTGATCCAAACGAGCCTGTTTTACCCAGAGTAGATGACCCGTGTATAGAGCATTATGTCCTTTGTACAGATATTCAACAATTATTTAATAATCCAACTAGTCAACATAGACAGTACTTATGTAGGCATTGTTTGTCCATGTTTTCATCAGAAGAAATATTGCAGAGACATTTAGAAAGATGTGCTGACATAGGTGCACAGAAGGCAAAATTTGTGGATGATCCAACTGCTTCTATTTTTTTCAACTCATACAAGTATATGGTTCCAGCACCTTTTGTTATCTATTTAGATTTTGAGTCCAAATTAGTACCAAAAACTCCGATTGATGGCGAGCTCCCAATTGACAGGTTCTCGAAAGTGCATGACCTACATGAGTTCCAATTTCGGCTTTCAAAGTCTGGTGGGGTTCAGAAATACACACATGAGCACCTACCATGTAGTTATTCATATATTTGTGTAGGTCCAGATGGGAAAGTGGAACATAAAAGTACGTATCACATTCAGAATGATAGTGAAAATCTAATGGATACTTTCTTCCGTGATTTAATTCCCTTTTCTCATGAGCTTAGTACAAAGATAAAGGATAGACAGAAGGAAGCCTCACATAAGCGCATATATCCATCTGCTGATAGAATGGCGGAAATAGATCAGACGAAATGTTTTTTCTGTGATCAAGATATTGATCCAACAGGGACAGGTGGTTACGCACCTGTGGAGCATCATGATCACTACACTCATATGTATATAGGTCATGCTCATAATTCTTGTAACATTCGTGCTGAGTGGTGTTCGACAATACCTGTTGTTGTTCATAACTTTAGTGGATATGACAGCCACCCCATTGTTTATAATTTAAATCATGAAATGATTGAGGATGTTAGTGTAGTACCCCTTAGTACGGAAAAGTTTATGTCCATTGAAATTAATAAGAATCTGACATTCATTGATAGTTTAAGATTTTTGAATTCCCCATTAGACAAGCTAGCGGAAATGTTAGGAGACGAGGGTGTCGACAAATTTAAGGTTACTACTGAGGTATTTACAAAGGATTTTCCAACAGCAGTAGCTCATCAGGGGCTTTTGCTCAGGAAAGGGGTTTACCCTTATGAAGCTATCAAATCATATAGTGATTTAGAAAAACAGGAGCTTCCACCCATTGATGCATTTTATTCTAAACTCAAGGATGAACATATTAAGCAGGTAGATTATGAACATGCTCAGAATGTTTGGAGTAAATTTGGAATTAAGACCATGGGTGAATATTGTAACTTTTACTGTCAGTTGGATGTTGCATTACTTGCTGACGTCTTTCAAAATTTTCGTAGCATTTTTTTGGAAAAATTTCAATTAGATCCTGCACGTTTTTTAAGTTTACCTATGATTACTTGGCAGGCTGCGTTAAAGTATAGCAAGGTAAACCTTGATTACATAAGGGATAGTGATAGTTTTTAGAAGCAGGTGTTAGAGGAGGCTATGCAGGTACGGGGTCATTGCGCAGTGCTGATGCTAATAATAAATATATGAAAGATAGTTATGACCCATCCAAAAAATGCTCATACATCATGTATTGGGATGCCAATGCGTTATATGCAAAGGCTATGGACTCACACCTCCCTACAGGTGGGTTTAAATGGTTGAGCGATGGGGAAATTATATTTCTTTGTCATAAAAATAATATTATGGATTTACCCGACGATGGGGAGGAAGGTTACTTTTTTGAGGTAGATCTTTCTGTAGATGAGAACTTGCATGAATATTTCAATGATTATCCGTTAGCCCCTGAGAAACGCTCTGTTATCAATAATGAAATGTCATCTTTTCAATGGGAGATGAAAGATAAATTAAATATTACTGAGGGGGCTATGAAGAATAGTAAGTTAGTAACGGATCTCAATTCGAAAGTAAAATATGTAGTGCACTATACAACGCTTAAGAAATATTTGAGCTTAGGTATGAAATTAGACAAAGTACATAGAATATTAAAATTCAAACAATCTCCATGGCTTAAGGGGTATATAGACTTGTGTACAGATCAGAGAAGATTAGCTACAACAGAATTTGAGAAGGATTTCTGGAAGCTATTAATAAATGCCGTTTTCGGGAAGAGCCTGGAACAGGTTAGAGATAGAACAGTTATTCATTTGTTAACACAAAAATTAAATAGCAATTCCCGCTTTTCTGATCGTGCAATTAATTTTGCCAAAAAGGCAACATTGAAGGATGTTGTGATGGTCAACCCTGATATAGCCTTATTTATTATGAGACAAACCAGTGCTTTTCTTAACAAACCAATCTACACAGGAATATCATGTCTAGATATTAGTAAAAATGTAATGTATGACTTTTACTATGGCTATCTTAAAACGTTGTACAATGCAGGGACCGGATGTGAGCTCAAACTAATAGGGACAGACACTGATAGTCTAATGGTACATATTGAGAGTTCCAATCACAATTTAGATGTATATAAAGATATGCTTCAAAATCATGAACTATTTGACCTGTCTAATTTTAAACCTTCCAATGTGGCACCAGTAGTAGACCCCGAGTGGGCGCCATATTTTAAAGACGAAAATAAAAAGGTTCGAGGGGTTATGAAAGACGTTTCTGCAGGGCATCCAATAAAAGCAATGAGATTTTTAAAGGCAAAAATGTATACATATATAACTCAGGATGGCATGGTTGATAAAAAAGCTAAGGGTATCCCAAAGTCATATGTTAAAAGGTATCAAAAATTTGAAGATTATGATAAAGTTCTTAAAACAATGGGTGTCGCAACAACCGTTAAATTTAGGAAAATAGCGGCTGTAGGGCATAAGATTTATAATACAGATGAAACAAAGAGAGGTTTGACAGCATTCGATAACAAAAGGTTTCATGTAGACTTTAATAATAGTTTAGCCTATGGACATAAGGATATACCAAATATTAAATTAGATGAGTTATTAAATGTTATTGACAATGATATGAATGAACAACTGTGATATGTTTATATATGTCAATATTTGTTGATGATGTATGTATGTATGTAAACAAACAAAAATGTATTTGATTTATGTGTATATTCATGTATAACTTTGTTGATTTGTTTTTTTTTTAAATAATAATTTCTAGAAAAAATTCAAAAATATTTCCAACAAATAGCTAGCATTACTTTAACTTACATGTTATTCTTAAATCATACTTCATCATGGATGCACCTGACTTTGACTACTCTCTCCATGCACCATTTAATTTTATTATTTCGGGACCCACAATGAGTGGAAAATCAGTCCTTACAAAAAGTATCATAGCCCGGAGAAATGAAATCATATTTCCCAATGTTAAATACGTGGTGTACTGTTATGGCATAAATCAACCTCATGTATTTGCATCCATGAAAAAAGAATTCCCTGAAATACAATTCCATGAAGGACTCCCCAATGAGTATGGAGACGATCTGCTTAATCCATACTTGTACATTTTAGACGATTTGATGGAGGAGGCTTCAAAGTCTAAAGAAGTTCTGCAGGCATTTGTTAGAGGGAGTCACCATAGAAATTGCTCCATCATATTCATAACTCAAAACTTTTTCCATGATGGGCTGCGTCCACTAACTACTAATGCCAAGTACATATGTCTGTTTAAAAACCCGAGGGAGACCCAAGTAGTTAACCGGATTGGATGCCAGATGAACTGTGGTAAGAAGTACCCACTCATAGAGGAGGCATATAAACAGTGTATATCCATACCCCATGGATACCTTATGATTGATTGTAGCCAGACCCAGGATGACAAATATAGGCTTAGAAACAATGTATTCCCAGATAATGATTGTGTTATTTTTATTAATCCAAATAAATAAAATTAAATATTCATATTAAAATAATTCTTGTAATATCGACTGATAAATTCAAAGTCAATAAATCGCATACAAATCTTATTCCCATCCTGAATGAGTGTGAACTGTCGTTCATCGCATTCACCGCATACACGATCAATGGAGACAAATACAGTCCTATTCCGCTCCATCTGTTCTGCATCCAAAGTGTCTTTGCACAATGTACAATAAGAGTCAACAGGGTCGATAAAGACTGGGTACAGTCTTTTAATCACACCACCACCATGTTGATCCTTCTTCTTCTTTTTGGCAGCAAGTTTGTCCAACTTTACACGGCTCTTTGCTGATTTTAGCATACCAGCATCTTTGAGAGGTGTAGTCGCCTTTCTTTTATTCACTCTTGGATCAATCATTGGCTTGGTGGAATCATCAGTGGATATTTCAGGTGTTGATCCTGTAGACGAAGATGATGGGGAATATGATGGCTTAATGTTCATTGGTGTTACTTTAAGCCAATCCCAAGTACCACACACATCAATGCCAGTTTCCTCATGAATCACATTAGCTACAACTGCTGTTAAAAAAAAAGTAGATAATGTCTTCTCAATCATATTATGTTTGTACGCAGGGGCGAAGGAAGGGGCAGATATGGGGTAAGGTTTGGGACTTCCTGCGTCCCCTCCCTTTTTGCGGCCAAACCGTTACAGCTACGTGCGCGCGCGCGCCGCGGTAATCGCCTGCGGGGAAGCAATAACTTATTCTTACCACTAATAGTTGAATCCATTTCCATAGACTGTTTATCCAGCGAAGCCTGAGCCATTATTTCCAACGTCTTGGGTTATGAATGCACAATGTTTATGAAGGAATAAAGATAGCAGAGTATTAATTGAAATAGTCAGAAAGAACAGAAGAATTGGGAGTAAAATTCGAATGTCCATAAATGTATTTATGAAAACAAGTTGATGAGAGAATATGGAAGAATGGTTCATGATTAATAGAGAAAAGCAGCATTTATACTTGTAAAAGTGAATGTAAGATTTATTTATAATTTTTACACAAACGTTTTAAATCTATTTACACACACCATCGTCATCCCTTTCTAAAATTTTACCGTCTCTTTTAGCAATACGTTCTTCAGTCTGTGCCATACAGCTGGATAACGTTTCATAAAGTTCATCAACATCGGCATGTACGACATTGTAGTAATACACAAGGTTACTAATAACTTCAGCGGTTTGGTTTACTTTGAAGTTCATCCGCATCTTGTTTCCATTCAGGCAGAGTCTTGAAATATTCATGAATACACGCTTTGTTCCTTCTCCAGCCTTTGAGAACCAAACCTTTGGGCGGTGCGGGTCCATTGGATTTCCATGAATGCGAAATGTTGGTTTTTTGGGTCCTTTAAGCTTAACGACGCCACCAGAGACATCTCCGGAATCGATATCCATGTTATCCAAGGGTATCCCACACTCAGATCCTCCGATGGATGTAGTTTCAGCAGTGGAGTTACCTTCCACAGCGGTTATACAATGTTTGATTTCAGTGTCCATGGTCTTGTTGAATTTTCTGAAAAATTTTAACATAGAAAATAAAAATTGGAAAGTTTTCAAAACACAAGCGGGACCAGCCATGATAATCAAAACAAAACTTACCAAAATTTATCCAAGAGTTTGGAAAGTCTAGGACAAGCTGTTGAGGATGAATGTAATTTTTTTAGAAATGTTCTCACCTTATATAGTAGACCGGCGATGATGTGCTGTCAATAGTTCACTTTAGAAAGTTCCTGTGCATAAAACCCACCATCCATGGGTTCATTATCCTCTGGGTCAGTTAAATAAAACATTCTCGGATTAGAATTACCGATTCTATTGATAGTATATACTTCAGGGTGATAACGTTTGGCATAGCCTTTCTCAAAAGTATTTTTATCAATAGAAATTAATACTCGGTCTCCAATGTTAAATTTGGGATTATTATACACGTGAAGTTTCCTTTCTCCATATAAATTATACCATACTTCCATCTCATTCTTGGAATTTACCGAGCTCGGGGCAAACTTAGTACTTGAATGTATTGTATTATTGTAATTTTGAACCAACTTAGGTAAAACATGTATAAACTTGTAACTACCCTTATGTTGGACATATCTACTTATTTTTTCCATAATAGTTCTATTAAATCGTTCGACGATACATGCCTTAAGCTCTGATTGCACATGAAAAATTCCAATTCCTTTTACCACACAAAACTCTTTGAATTCCTTTTTAAATTCAGTTCCTTTATCGCATTGAATTCGTTGAGGAATTCTACCAGAGGTCTTTAAAATATTTTGAAACACTTTCAGTACATCTGCACTTTTTTTTGACTTTAAAGGCTTTACAAATGCATATTTACTCAGGACATCAATAATACTAAGCATATATCTATAGTTATTATTGTGTTTTGCATATCGGGAGATTTCAATCAAGTCTATTACCCACTGCTCATCCATCCCATGTACATACACACTCCGTCTCTTAAACCTCTGTAACGCTGGTTTATTTTCAGCATATATAGGAATAGACTGAAGAACTTTTTCAATTGTGGATCTACATTCTCCACCCTTATAGTGTTTCATAAAAGTATTAAGTCCTGAAAAACTCCCTCTAAATTTGGGATTCAAATACAGACGTTTAATTTTAGCCTCAGCCATGACAGTGAGCAAGAAAGCAAATAAATAATAAATGCGAATGCACTAACTTATATTCATCATTGACAAAGTTGCATTCATGTGTCCAACATCTACTTTTCAAAATGAAGAGATTAATTGATAATAAAGTCTTTTTTCATAAATGCAAATCCAGGAAATGTGTAAAACGTGTCCTCAATAAGGCCACCAACGAAGAACTAAAAGCTTTGTCAGAATGCACCAAGAATTTCCTTTTAGGTAATGTTCCAGTCTCACGTGGCACAGTTGAAAAGCTGCGTCCCTACAAAAAGCATCTTCACACGCTCTCATTAAAATCATCTTCCTTCAAAAATAAACGTAAAGTTTTACAAAAAGGCGGTGGTTTCTTTATCCCGATCCTTGCAACATTGGCATCATCCCTAATCTCGCAGTTCCTTCCGTAAGATGGCGCGACGCATGAAATTAGTACCAGAGGCACATTATAATCTAATGATGTCTGAGGCTAATTCTCATGGAATATCTTCTTCAAATATATTGGACTCTACAAAATTACCTGATGATGTAAAACAAGTTTTATATGGTGAACATGCTAGATCCCTGAGACAAAAGAAACAGTATGAAGATAACAAACCACTTCTCGTAAAAATGATTCATGACAAGTCCAAGCCTCAAAATTCCCAGCAGTATAGTTCAAATAAAGAAAATAATCGAACTGCCCGCCAACCAATCATTCACACCCATGCAACTAGAAGACCTCTCAAACGAAAAATTTACGATGATTACGATTTTGATGATCATGAAGATGATTGTGATTATGATTTTGAAGAAATACCCAATCGACAAATAGTTCCAAAGGTTTCAGATCATTGGCCAGACAGCATAAATATTTCAAATAAATTAAATCCTCCTACCAAAAGGAAATTTTATGAAGATTATACTTTTGATGAATCATCTATCCCCAAAAGGCGATTATTTACAAAATTTTCGGATCCACCATCATTGATTCGAAACAATATCGATACAACAAGAATTCCACAGAGTAAGCGGAAATTTTATGAAGATTACACTTTTGATGAATCACCTATACCCAAGAGACGATTATTTTCAAAGTTTTCAGAGCCGGCTCCATTCATTCAAAACAATATCGATACAAGAAGAATTCCCGCGACCAAACGAAAATTTTATGAAGATTATACTTTTGATGCATCAACTTTACCCAAGAGACGATTATTTACAAAGTTTTCAGAACCATTACCGGATACTCATAATATTAATAATGATGATGTCGGTGAGGATCCAGGGACATTACCCCCACCTGTTAAACCAACCAAGCCAACCAAATTAAAACGATATATACTTACTGAAAAGAAGATTAAAACTGAAAAAATAATGAATCCATCCAAGCGTAAAACCTGCTATGGTGATGATGAAAAAAATGATTCAGTAAGACCGAAATCAAAACGTAAAAAGATTTCAAAGACATTATGCATTGGGTGTGGTGGAAAGAATGGACAACATGGAAGTGGATGTAAAAAGAAAATTGTTATACGATGGAATAAGTATTAGTTTTATTTATTTATTTTGCAAACTCTGTAACTGATTGATGAACATTCTTATTACAACAATTTGATTTTAATAAATATTTTTTGGAATTAATAAACATTGAAACATATTTGTCATTACGAACTAAGTCATTTGAAAATGAGCAGTACAAGTTCATGGGAGAGCAACGTCTGAGTCTCTTATACAAAAAATATAATGCATAATTTCCACAAACCGTTGAACCCCAATTTTGCAACTGCTTTGTATTCTCTCTTATTCTAAGTTTACATTTCTTTGCAAACACATTGAAATCATCAGAATAGTAATCTATGCCAAAACCATATGAATCATAAAATTCTAAGAAACTAGACTTATTATCTATATAAATAGCTACCCAATGATCCCCAGGCTTTGTGCTGGGATCCGAATTTACAACAAGGCATAACGGAAACTTATTCAATTTTACATATTTCAATTCATCACATGATACTACATCAAACATTGCCCTTCTAGGCTTGCATATAACATGTAAATAATTATAAACTTGAGTTGTATTCATTGCTGATTCTGCTGAGTATAATCAGTGTAAAATACAGATTTATTCTTGTCAATGTTCAAGATAGCTTGGGATTCTGTGTAACAGAGTACAGTCAATGGTATGGCTGTTGCACCTCGAAAACGAAGTTCAATTTTCAAATTTCCAAAACGAGGTACGGATCTGGCATCGACAATTGGTGAGATTTCATATGCAAAGAGAGTCTTGTTATTCAAAAAGTCTGAAAGACTGTAGTCGATGCTGGCGTCCTTATTATCAATCCCAATAGCTCTATAGACATTACTTAGGGCTTCTTGTACACGCAGACTGTTTTCTTGAAAGTCGACATCTAGCGGATAAGACTCGCAAGTGTCTCCATTAACAGAAACATTAATGTGGGTAAGTCCAAAGTCGCTAAATACAAAAGGATTACTCGTACAAGTTCCATTTAAGTTTGTACTCGGTACAATTGCAAGTACCAATCGATCAGGAAGTTGCCCGCCTTTGAATACACCCTCCTCTATCCGTGTCAATGTCCCAATCGGTAATGAAAAGCTCTTGATATCAACCTTGTTTAAATATAGATTCGCCACATCTCCAGACTCCCACAATCGAATATGATCCAGAGCAGCAGCTGGGATGACTTTATGCCTGAGAATTTGTAGCTTAGCCTCCACTATTTGCAACTTATAATGCGGTTGGTTAACAAGTGCCAAATCAGTATGAACAGCAAAGTCTTCAGTTGAACGATGAAATACTACTTTAAGGTCTACTCCCGGTGGTAGGAAGTCCGGCTGGCAGAAAATGTCTGCATGGGGTCTTCCTATTACCTCAAAAACTTTACTACCCCGACTCAATGTCCATCGTTGATAATAGGATGATGTCACATTAGCATCAACGTTTGGAGGGTTATTATCTTTGAAATAACCCGCACACTGTGATTGAGTCTCATTGTACTCCTTTGAAAAGAGTAACATGCGCTCAAATATTGATCGATATGGATAATAAGTATTTGTTGGGGATATCAATGTTTCATTTAAATACACTGAACATTGAGAAAATACAGAGTGTAAGATATTGTTGACTGGAGCAACAACTATATTATCAGCATTGGCATTACCATCAGAATCTAAAATTCTCATGCGTAAATACAGACGAGTCTTGCTTAGGTCAATATAATGGGCCTCTGTACTATTAACATTGAATGTTAATGGTACAGCAGTCTCAGATAAAGGGCAATTTGGGAATACATCACAAGTTTGAGTTGTTTGAATTGACATATCATAACCTTCACGCTTAAAAATATCCAGTTCACTCCTCAAAAAATGATGCCCGGCCATTATGAAAAAATATTTCTAGAATTTCCCTTTTTTCTTTTTGGAGCACTCTTCTTAGTCTTTTTGGAAATATTTAGCTTCAGTATTCCACGACCGTTTTTCTTTCCTCGTTTCTTAGCAGCCTTTTTTTTCCCTCGTCCTATTTTAGGTGCACGTTTGATTTTCTTATATGGGTAAAGTTTTCCACCTTGATCTTCCGCCTTACGTTTTCTTCCAAATCCAGAACCAGACTGAGACATTACATCCTGACCAACTGCTTTAAGAGCATCAAGACCACGATCCTTAAGGGACTCGCTAAGGGGGCGACCACCCTCCAATACATCAAGCGCAACATTTTTTAAGGCTGTTTTAGCATGGGGGAGAAGGTATTTAGAAGCGAATGGTATAAGCCTTCGAGCTATTGACCCAAAGAAGGAGCCCAGACCAGCACCTTTTTGACGAACTTGAGACCCCCTATAAAATAAAAGTCCTCCACCACCACCACCATATTGTATACCTTGTCCATATTGAGGATAATGAATTCTGTAAAACTTGCTCTCCATATCGGAACACTGAAACGTTTTAGTCATTCTATTCGTATATGTTTTTTTTAGTATCTCCGCTCACGGAAGTGTAGTGTACACTTGAAGTCTCCAAATTCAAATGGTGGTGGATTTCCAGATTCATTCATTATATATACATGAACACTTTCAAAGGAACTGGATTTTAGCGGAAGATATGTTGGGTTGTAAAACTCATGTTCGTAAGCCTTTCCATTGTTATACGTTTGCGGTATACATCTCAGAAGTGGGGCATATGTATCTCCTACATATTGGTTTTCAACGATGTCACAGTAAACAAATAGTAAGTCATTCCCAAATCCTTTATGAAGCTTATGGCGACCCCTTATTTTGGGGAATTGCACTCTAGAAGAGGCGGCTGCACTTCCATTCAGAAATCCCAAGTATGCTTTGACAGTAGGGCAAAATTCAAAGTCATTTAATTTGGAATCTTTATTATAGATAAGATACATTTTTCCAGAGATGATATTCCAATCAAAGTCAAACTCTTCAGAAAGCATTTTCATAAGTCCATCGAATGATGTAATATCTTCATCTGTGGTAAGAAATATCTCGGGTTCTTTGATCTTTGAGCCAATCTTATCCCCAGAAACTAGGAAGTACTTCAAATCAATTTTCTCCAGTGCTGAAACTATTTTTACATTCTTTCCAGCTGTAGTAACATCTTCCATGACTTTACCTTTGGCTATGTCCCCATAATTTTTGATGATGTAATCCGAGTAAGAATAGCTTAGAATCTCGTCAGCCTCAGTCACTTGTAAAGTTTTGACATGCATTTTCTCAACACTTGTTAGTGTGATATATGGTTTCACTGAGAGGATGTACTCTAATCCTGCAATTGATGTATTTATAATACCCATGCCTGAAGTATATATTTTATCCTTGATAACTTGCCCGTCTTTCGTCACTTTTAACACAACAGTTGGTTGATTCAACTGAACTAGTAATGGACAAGTAATAATATCATCTTTCCCACATAGCACTGATTGATTATTTTTTAATATAATCTGTTTTTCAATCACTTTTGAGTCTACGAAGCCCTCGTGGATTCCAAATACTTTTTTCACACGATCTGTTAATTCAAATGAATATGGAATTTTCATATTGCCGTTTTCTTTAGTTACCTCTAAGTACGATCTTGGATTTACTTCATACAAATCCCTGGTCACATTAGAGAGATAGAAGCAAAAATCAAACTCATCAGAAAAATTGTAAGGTGCAAATAACTTGCATTTCAATGTATTACCATCAACCCATTTATCTTGACTTAAATTTAGCAAGGATAGTGACAATAACTCTCCATGTTCAGAACTCAATGAAGCCACACCTATTTCTTCACCCTCACGAATGAATACGTTTGTTGACGTATATGTGCACGTGGTCATAGCCACCTCGAACTCCTTTGACTCCAAATCTATTCTTGTAGCCATTTTATTTCGAAAATTTGAAATAGTGTTTTCTGGAAAAAAATTGTATGAGGCATCGCTGAGAAGAGTAACAGTGAAACCTGCCATGATGAATGCCAAAATATGAATGAGTAAATGTAATACTGCATGCTCAATTTTATGTAGATAAACAGGGCTCATTTATTTTGTCATAACAAAGTATTTAAAAACATATTTACAACATATTTAACGAATACGTCTCTTTTTGATAATTTTATTCAAGTACTCTAAACGAAATTTCTCCTCCTCTTCTAAATCGGACCGTTTGCTAAGATCAGATTGTTCATTAAGGATTGATTTTGCACTCCTTCGTTTCAATTTCGGTCGACATTCTCCAGACCACCCTTGATAGTTATTTCTATCTATATGACCCTCCCAATGCCCCGCATAGAGCGCGCATTCTCTTTTGCATCCGGGTCTATATTTAAATTCATGGAATGAGTCTACTCTTATCTCCGCATCACAGTAGACACATCTCACCACGCTGTTCGGTTGCATGAAGTAATACCGTTCTGCCAATAACTCAGGTGTGGCGCGTAGAAATTTATGTGATCCAAAGGTGTTGAAACGTTTCACAAAATCCAGAAATTCGGGGTGTTTGATAGTCATTTTTGTTCCGACACCCTCATCAATGTCGGGGTGTATTTTTGATATGACCGAGTATTCTTTAAATCTGGTTTCCGGTTGTTTATCTGACATCGCGTCTTCCAATTCAGTGCAAATCTTCTCCCATTCACTTCTAAGGTATTGAAGTTCCGGGCAGTTGCAAAGGATGTCCATTGAATTTTTGTCCGGGTGTGAACTAGTCCCACAGCTGTGATTCACCATAATTTTGGCTACTTTTATTGTGAAGAAGTACAGCCATGCTTTAAATCTCCAGAATGCTTCGGATTTTTCCGCAATGATTTCATTTCTCGCTTCGGAAATTTTGAGAAAATCAAAATTTTGAGTTACACTTAAAACGGGGTCCATTTTTTTTTTTGAAAAATATTTTCAAAAAAATAAATATTGAAATGAAATTGGATAATTTCTTTGAGTTGTACTGCTAGGACTGAATATGGAAGGAATGATAGTCTACAACACCAAAACAAACCCCATATATAGGGGGAAACAAACTATTTTTGTTTTTTTCTATACTTACCTTAATGGATGGGGTGACCATTTCCTGTAAACAAAGCATACATACATATATGAGCTACCATGGATTGAAGCCATTCTCAACTTATAATATTTCGAAACTCTAACTACTCTGCCACATATGATGGCATTGCTTGAAGTTTATTATAACTTTAATATATGCTGTTATAAATTTATTTTTACCCTTGACCGATATAAATATCAAAAGCAAGGGAATGTCTAAATATATCTATATTTATCTATATATATATATATAATTGAAATGTCCGTATGCAAATGCAAGGTGTCATTTGAAAAGTGAAGGGTGCTCTTTGCTTAATTTAGAAAGTGACAGGTAACCCTTTTTTTAGATATTCTGAAATGTCCTATGCAAATGCATGGGGACATTTCAGAATGCACTCACCATTGACACTCACTCTACTGAAGTGTATGTATGTCTACATGTTGTGCTTGAGATTTCTGTATCTGTTGTCACTATTTCTTGGAGTGTCTTCCATGCTACACTTGCAATGGACTAGGCCATACCCACAGATGCATAAGGGAGATTCGTAAGTAAATAACATGAAGAGCTATTACACACACACACACACACACACACACACACACACACACACACACACAATGTATTACATATGTACATACATATTGTATGTGGGAAGATAAAAGTCTCTCTTTACTTAAAACATTGTTTTGCTCCATCCAGTCAGTTCTTTTGGGTTCAAACGGAGAATCATGCGTTGACGCATTGAAATCTAACGTGGCTGGTAATAGTGGTTACGGAATCACCACAAAGAGCAATTTAGTAGAAACGTCTGTTGCTTTGCAATTTATCTCTTGGTCGCAGTTGGTCTAGCAACCCATCCGTCTTTATGATCTTCGATGTTTTTGTGCCCTATACTGTATGCCTTTCCCTATCTCTGAGAGTTTTGTCCGTGTGTAGTGTGTCTGTGTGAAGGGATTGTACAGTAATAATAAGTGAGAATGTCAGTACATTATGGACTCAGGGGAAATTGTGTCTGGATACAGATGCAAATAATCCTGATTATGTCTTTTGAAAGAATCCGCATCCCTTCCGAAATGATAATTTGGTTGTTTTTTTTACATAAAATTCCACTAAATTATCATTCAGCTCCACGTCAATTAAACAGTGACTT
The DNA here is from genome assembly GCA_947179485.1 of Allacma fusca. Classification (NCBI taxonomy): domain Eukaryota; kingdom Metazoa; phylum Arthropoda; class Collembola; order Symphypleona; family Sminthuridae; genus Allacma; species Allacma fusca. Next base: position 15,746,888 of record OX359247.1, read on the forward strand.
GTGTAAATTAAGGTTTTTATTACTTGTCCTCCGATGGCTCTCCATAAGGCTCATATCTTGATATTCAAAACATCTTCTTCCATAAACCAATGAAGTAGAATGACAAGTTGGAAGCTCTCAACGTATACCATTGGGAGTCTCATAGTTCAAGTCCTGTAGAATATTTTTATTTTTTTTTCGAGACAGGAAAAGGTTAGAATTGAGAAAATATTTTGATATTCCTCCTCATTAAGACCATTCTTTTGGATTATCCCAAGAGGGAAAGATGCCAGCATGAGGAGTTGTGGACAAGAGGAAAAGATGGGCTTGGCGGCCCAAACAAACTTGGAAATTACGAGGGAAGAATGAAATTCATATGTAAGTATTATGTATCCGCTAAGTGCGTGTGTGCTGTTGCTTTGGGATAAAATACCTGTGGTTGATGATAGAGGTGAAAAAAATGATTATTGGACAAGTCATATAGAATATGACGTGCTCCTGGCACTTTTCGACAAGGGATTGACTCAGCTGGCCATGGGCTTGTTGGTTCCAATGGAGATATCCCTCCGATGGTCAAATGACCACTGTAAATGAGTTATGTCAATGCGATTTTCATGCAAATTGGAATACTTTGGAGTCAATATCAATTTATTTATGTTGTAAAAACTGGCAAATGGAAAAGCATGAGGAAATTCTGCGAGATGGACTCTCTCTCTCTCAGATATTGGTATTAGTGGGCTCCATCCCGTCGTCGTGCAACTGTTGAGGTTTCCCTTCAATAAGAGTCTCCATAACCATGGCCCTAAGCAGTCTCTTTCTGAGGTTTGGTTACTTCCAGTTAATTAAGACTTGATTGCGTAGCTCTGTGCCAGTTGCAGTAAGTGCACATTACATCGCATACATTTAACATAACCGCATCTCATCAAATGGGGGTACGGAGGTTCAGATTAGACTTATTGAGTAAAAAGGCTTTTACCTCAGAAAAATCCGGTGACCATAACATTGAGGTTGATTCACACCTTGAGGTTTATGATTACTATAAGCTCCTGCCTACTTCTCACACCAGTAAAGGAAATAGGGTAGATTTTTCTCTTGTCTCCATCACACACTCTCTTACATTACCGAGGTCCCTTTTCTTACCCAATAAGAGGGCGGCGGGCTGGGTTGGTGTAGAGATCTTTCCACGTCTGCATATATTGCTGTGAGGAGGACTGGTGATGGGATATTTGTCCATGTCGATGACTATCAGCTCTTGTTTTAGAATAATAATGAAATAATAACATGAGACCCGAAGATCTCCTCACTGATTATCTATCTATACATGGGTCTTTGGCTGGAATGGATTTGGATGCGTATGTACTACGAAAACTTGTGTAATATTTTATAAACTGTAGTGTTCAAAGACATTATGCTCTCAAAACTGACTTGGTAAAGGGTTGTCGGGGGCAGGAATGCAGTGGTTCAAAGGGAAGGAGGCTATTAGCGAAAATATATGTAAGCTGGAGTTAAGGCGATTGGAGATAGACGGATTTTTTGCTATTTGAGCTGGTGAGGTTAGTAGTTAAAATTTACAAAGACATTACACATCACGGGATCGCACCTAATACCCCCAGTTTTTAAAGGAGATTTGCAAGAGGGGATCGAAGGATTATAAGTATTGTAGTTTGATTTATTGATGATGCCATTGAGGAATGAACATGGGAAATTGGGAGTGAATTTATCATGTGTGTGTATATGTGAAGATGGGCCGGGGAGGATGGTAGTAATAAGGACCATGTTGTATGTATGTCTGTACATATTCCGATAGAGCAAGGGCTGAGTGCTAGGTTCGGGTGCCAAATGGAGCTATCTTTATCTCACATCTTCACCAATATTGTTTCTCACCAAATTTGGACTCATAGTGTGACGCCGTTCTTTTCTCATCCATTTTATATTCCCCGGAGTTTATCAACCGGAGAAGTCTTCCGGAGTAGACTCGGTTGGGCGGCTTCTCAGTTCGCAATGGAACTAAAACGGCCTCTGGATGTATGTATGTACATATTTAGATACCTCCAATGTATACAGATAGTCTGGAGCCCTTGCTCCATTCATGGGACCTACTTTAAGAATTTGCTCATTAATTTTACCTAAGGATCCATAGATACATGAATTGTTAAATATGTAACTATATAGATACATAGGCCCTGGACTTTTAAACCGCACAATTACCCTTTCAGTGACAACAGTCACGGCAGGGAGAACCGGCAGCCAGTAGGAGGGATTGCTATTTGTGTGTTCTGCAAAGTAATAATGATTTTATTAGGATCCTTCTTCACCTCACAATAACTCGGCATGGCACCCAGAAGGAAACCTCCGGACTATCGAGTCAATTTGTCCAGCTTTTTTCCCCCCGTCTCTCCTAGTCTCATATGCCAAAAGTCATGTGGTTGGGCTTGAGGGCTGTATATGTACATACATATAAGATAGAGAAGGCATGACTTTGTAAAAATACTAGCTCACAAGTACATATTCCCATCAATAGGAGTTTTGTCCTCAGTATCCCCCCTCTATTCAATTTGAAATTTGTCAGGATTTAGAATTAATGAGAAAAAGAAGATAAAAAATTGACGGAGTCAATGTATATACACAAGACTTGAATTGTCAGAGGCAATAAATCAGCTTTACAAGTGTACGCAGAAAATATGTTGGGAAAAGGGCTACAATGCATTTCTAAAGGATCGCTCCTATTTTTTCATTATAGATAGGTATCCTTTGGAAGAAAAAAAAAGTCATCCACTTGATGTTTTTTTTTTTTTTTATTCTAGAGTATTAGATGGAGTGAGTAACAAATTGTATTTCCTTGTTTGCTATCCCTACAGTACTACTAGTACAGTAGTAAGTAGATACTACAGCCGGCTTGAACTCACCAAAACTTTTAGATTTAGATGAGAATTCAAGGGAAACTATTTATTTATCGATTTGTGACTCGGTGGGAGCCCTCTCTTGGTTAAAAATATCTATCTACTTACATCAACATAAAGGCTTGGGAATTAGCCTATTGAGAGGGAAAGTCCCAGTCTTGCAGGGTATACTATTTCCTGGTGTCTCTATATATAAAGCTGGAAATTTTCTTAGTCCCTGTCACTCCTCCTGATTTCCTACAATATTAAATATGTACTATAGGACACTTGAGGAACATTTCATAAAACTCAGGAGTGGAAGATGCACTCTATATACCCTGGAGGTGAGTGTATATAGGGATGGGATAGGAGACAAAAGGAAAGGAGCTACTTTCCTCTTCCATCCCTATACTACTACTATACTTTCCTACATATTATAGAACGCTCCCAGATAGCTCCATGTAGGTTATGGGATAATAGCAAAGTGTGGGGGGTACATATTCCGGAGGAAATTTGTCCTTTTCAATCTTTTTCTCTCGCAATTTTACACCCCATTGAATCAATGTGCCTTCTTCCATATGGTTGCATTGCAACAAGGAGAGGAAGGAGGAAATATATAGAGGAGATGGAACTTGAGAAATAAAAACTTTTTTCCCTCTCCGTAATCCTTCGAGCCAAGAACTAAAGCTAACCTAAGCAAAACCAAATGTACATTTAGAGACATTTCTCCTTCAAACAATCTTCTTCCCAATGGTTCATCGGAGTCCGTACCCGGGGAAAACAAGGGAAATCGGATATCCGCTCCTTATCCACCCTCCACCAATGCATACTCACCATTAGTCTACTTCAAGGTTTTTAATTGAAATTTTTTTTATTGACTATTGAACTTTCCGTAGGTTATTCCACTTCATTGAGCATTGATATTGGTAGTTCTGAGGATATCAACACAAATGCTAGGTAGGCCAGCCTGACATCCCTGACGTTTTAATTTATTGTAAGTGTGTACACACGTATGTATAGATACAAATGTGTAGGGACTGTTAGTACTAGGCTTGAAAGTACATGCGTGCTTATGCAGATCCATTAACCCTGCAGAGGTACGTACACATGATGAGAAGCTCAGTGTTGTGTGATAATTAAAGATTGAATTGTAAGTCCGAGGATAAAAAGGAGTTAGCCGACTTTCACGCTAACTGTATACATTTATCTGTGTTGTCTCCTGTAAATGCTTTGGAGGTTGAACGGTAGTTTATGGAAGAGTAGACCAGACGGTGATAACTTCGTCAGTGGATAGTGAACTTGAAGTGGGGGAAGCTTCCGGAGTGAGATAATTAAATAGTAGACATCCATTGTACACATGGAGTGTACATACTTACTGTATTTTTACTTTTATTATAGAGCCCTGCTTGTACTAGATGTATTTACATTTGGCTATAGATAGTATAGGTAGGTAGGTATAAGTATGAGGAGGAAAAGCAATTGCATGTAAATGGTCCAAAGTGCATCTTCCTGTAAAAAAAAAGTTGCTGGCCTGGATGCATTTCGTAGACACTCTTGCCATGCTCTTTAATTATGAAATTTTCAGTGGATGCGGATGACGTGCAGAACATCGGCCAAGGATAATGTGGGTGGTGTGAACTTTCCTGCTTATTAACCCGTGGAGAGCTATGCATACTCACAAACTTCATTCTCTCTTTCAGTTTTTCTCTTCCCTTTCAATATACTATTTTCCACCATTTCCACTTGCTTTTAGAGTGACGATTTCCAGTGGGGAATGAACTTGTCAAAACTTTTAACTCTAATGTAGCCAACTCACCTAACGTATTACTACTTTGAAGTCCTGACAGATGATTTTTCCTCTCTGAGACAAGTGAAGATGAGAACCCTGGAGGAGGAGTAATGATACACATATGTATATACTGATAGATAAATAGTAAATACTAAAATTACACAAGTTTTTTTTAGGGTTCGGGGATTATCCCTGAAAGTTCCTAATCTTTGGGAAGGACATACATACATATACTACACCATAGACCGAAGACTAGAATTAAGTAATAAAGGTAGCCGGGGGTCTGACCGCCATCACAGTAACGAAGAAGGAGTTGGACATATAACTTCCGAACTTCCGTTTGAAACATTGCCTGCGGGAGGTTGGGGCATGAAAGATTGATTGTGTTAGCTCAATACTGGCTACAATAACATATGCCCATAAGGATCTCCAACAACCCGAGATAGAGAAACACACACTGACTTACAATCAGTAAACCACCCTCAAAGGGTAGATATGCGTCAGAGCTTGACGGTTTTTACTCAAGTGTAGAAATACCCTTTATTGCTGAAAATTGCATTTGAAATACGGTAACAACAAGGCGTCACATTTCATAATTTTTATTACTGAAGGGAAGCATCAACAAGTGACAGTCCATAGCTTTCAATGTGCCTGTGTCATGTAAACACGAAGGTCTTCCTATAGGATTTGTTGTAAAGCTGCTAAGGCAGTCTCATCTTCACCGGCTCCTGACTCACAATTCCCGAGTCATACATGAAATTTGAAAAAATTAAAGTATTAAAATTCGTAGGTTCCTGAGCGTTACCTATAGCAATTTAAAATCGTGATTTCTAACTTGTAATTTATCGCCAGGCGCATGTTTATGTGTAATTCCATTGTAGAATTCTGTAAATTCGTCTCGGAAATCAAAGGACTCGTCAAGTATTTGCTTCTTTAACTCCCGTTGTTTGCAGGGACCAAATTGGGGAGAAGAGTACATGTGAAAAAATTAAATCAAATCGTATTTCCTCCTTGCACTTCCCGACTCAGAGTCAGTCAACATGAGATAATTATGCATGCATATCTCTGGGAATCCAAAATTTAGGGATAAATTTAAAATTTACTTTTATTACGCACATACATATGTATGTATCTACATACAAACGTATAGAGACCCATCCTATGTTCACTCTATCTATCACTCATTTTAAATTCCATATTCACTTATACTATCCGTGAGGGGTGTAGAGTTGTGAGCGGAACTTGAGAAAGCAAGTAAAGTGACGGAGCTTTTGGGATTTTTAGTTGGAGGGTATGTTGGCAAAAGGATGTGTAATTCTGAGTGCGAAAAGAAAACGTCAGAAAAAAAATAAAATTGGGGTCCTGTATGATTTCAATTGAGGGAGTAATAATGGATAATTCGGATTCAAAGCACGATGTGTATACTCCCACTGTAAAGAAAAAGTTCTCTGTCTTTCAGTGTTTACCTTAGCCCTTAGCGGCATTAATAGTTTTGCTCATTTGTTGTGCCGCCAGTTATTTGCATCCACCCATATCATTTATGGTATTGTTCAAAGGTAATTTTCCATTGCACACCCTCCTACTACTCCTATCCTCTCTTCCGAGTCCAGCTCCTTCAATATAACAAATTTCCCTTGCATAATTTTCCAAATGAGTAAGACTATTCTCAAGAAATGACAAATATGTTCAGTTAGTTTCAAGGGAATGGTACAATATGACATTATATGAAGCATCCCAGCATTATATTTTTTTTACAGTAATGTTCTCAAATATGACGTCGAGCTTGGATGAGTCGTTAGATTGGGATTTTTTTTCTCAGAAGAAGTAAATGGTCAAAATATTTCTAGCATGAGACTACCGTATCTAGTAGTGGTAGTAGTAGTAGCACAAGGACATTCAACTGAAATCCAATCATAGGAATCTTCCCAACGTGTCAAGTCATATACCCTTCCCTAGCCTTAGCTTTTTTCCCCCGACAGTCAGTATTTTGCACCCAAAAATTCTCATGGTTTGCTAAACCTTGGTCTGGGTGATAAGTATTCCTAACTTTGTCAACTTCCCCGTCGTTCCAGTTGAGAGTCATAAGAAAATGAGGTAGTCTCTCTATCTGTAGATACTCCTTGAGAGAGCCACAAATGTACGGTCACAGTAATTTCTCAATGAAGCTTCGGCTCACTCAGTTCAATGTGAGAAGGACAGGAAGACGGAAAGACAATTGTAGTGGGAGGGTGAGAGAGAGAGAGAGAGAGAAAAAAAAAAACATTACATTAGCACTAGTGTCAGGGAAAGACTGGGCATATATAGAGCAGCTGCTCACGAGGAAATGGTGATTGTCAAAGGAAATGAGGAAAGATGCAAATGGGGGAAGATTGAAAAAGTTGGGGCATTCTATATCCCAGGCTCAACTCTCTCCTTCCAAGCTTCAAAGAAAGGAACTGACTTGTGCATAAGTGGAGGGAAAAAAACTGATAATCCTTGACACGTTGTCATCATTGTCATTGCACTGGTGTGAATTTTCTGGTATAGTTATGTTTATAACCGAAACCTCTCAGGCTGGGCCCGTTATCGTCACTTGCTTCAGCTCATGTAGAAGTTGTAGTACTGTAGTTGCAGTCACATCCAGTCTTGATTATGACAGTTTATTATTATAGTTGGAGAGGGAAGACTGGCTCTGTATAAAATAGATATAGTTACTTTGTAGCCATATGCACCTATCTCTCTCTCTCTCTCTCTCATTTTTGTCTCTTTCTCTCAACTTCCGTTTCTTGCTAGTTAGGCATTTATTATTACATGGGCCTGGCAGAGGAGAGAGAGGTAAAATACCAGGGAAAAATGCTCTTTTGCTTCTTCAGCCACTTGAGTTTATTCTAGCCAGACAGAGCATTATGATAAGACTTAAAAATATACACGTGTGATGTGTTTTTAGAAGAGATGCAAATTTCTGTCGTTCCTCTCATATCTGCTCTCATAATTGTGGTAATATAAATGTTGGCGCATTTATATTACTTTGGGCTCATGAAATGTGAAGACTGTCATTTAAATGTGTATTTGCAGGAACCTTTATGTAATTGCATATGTATCTGCATGTATTCCTGGATGTCTATATGTACTGGCGTAGGGATGAGATTTAAGAGCAGGTGAAAACCAGTTATCTCTGTAGACAGTAGACAGTATCTACAGACTCTCTGATCGTAGAGGACGAGACCAACCAAAGCGTGCACACTTGAAAAATTCCCATTAACAACACCCGACAAATCAAGTCCAAACAGTTAACTTAAGGAAAGAAACTAGGAAAAAAAAAATAACTCCCATTCACACTACTTCTGACGAGCTCCTTCCATAAATTGGGTAAAAGAGGAAGACACAAGCTGGGACGGAGTCGCATAGCTACACATGCAAAACAGCGTGATGCTCAGTGACAGTAACAATTTGCAACGCGTCCACTTGACTCATCCTGCTGGGACTTGATTGTTGTGTGCAGTCGGTGGTGTGTCTCCAAACAGAAAGCAAAATCCCCGATTCGATAGCATATGGATGTGGAGACGATTACACAGTGTTCCTACACCTTTGAGTACTACAAGTTTCCATGGATGATAGAGGGAAGTTCATAGTTGGATTTAACAGCTTGCAAGTTGGTTGGTTACCTTCACCGTTGCGATTCCTGATTCCTCTGGGTATCTTTGTCATGATAATGTGAGGGAGGTTGCTGAGTTGGCTATGAGGAGGTACATATGGAGTCATTTTTAAATAAAAATTATTTTTATGGCCGTTGACTCCGAAACTACTATATGTATGTCAGTCACTTTTTTTTTCCTTATGACACGTTAGTTCCCTTCTGATTTATTGTGAGGTACGTAAGTACAACCAAACGTATGTACATATGGATACATGAATCATGTATTTGAATGTTTCGATTACTCTATCTGTATACGTGCAATTCCTTGTGGAGTCGTTACTTCGTTTTTTGTACTTTCAAAGAGAATATCACGGTTTCAAGTTGACATTTCTAATACGTTCTGCTCTTTTTAGATCAGCTTGTGCTTTCTATATATTTTTGCAGTTTTAGTTTTTGTCGTGCTATTTTTACAGGGGAAATCTCCACGCTCAACACTTGCTCATTGTCAGTTGGGGATGGGTGTAAGCTAATAGCTGCTCCGTGGAAAAATTCAAATAATGTGAAATGACTGGGGAGTTATTATTTAGGGTAAATTTAGACATTAGGACCATAATCAGGAATGTGAGTGTGAGATTTACAGTAAGGCTGGGATGTTCCTATGTATAGTGGGGTTCTCTTCTTGGAAGAATGTGCGTAATCCATTGGTGACGGCAATTGGGATGAATGTGCTTTCGCTCCTTCAAATGGCACGGCTTTGGTCTATCTGAGGACTTTTTTTCTGCGGAGAGTTCACAACAACCACATTACAGGCATGGACCAAGGCGCCATGGCTGTATACAGAACAGAGGAAGGGAAATTCCTGTTTTTCATCGCAAGAGCTCTCTTCTACACATTAACGAGCATATTTCTCCTAAGTCAGTCCCGGTCCTTTGAAAGAGTAGCTAACAGCAGCGGGATTCCAGGAGGGGATCTGTAAGAACAGGGCTGTTGAGTTGTCTCCATGAAGCACTGTGTATAGCAGTAGGGATTGACTTCCCTATAAATTTAAATAGTATTTGACGTTAGTTAATTCAAAATATGAAGTTTGCCTACAAAGCGGACATTTTTTCTGTTCTGCTAAATCTTGTGGAAATATTCTCCTACACTTGTGTTTACTATTTCAGAATAGTATTTACTTACACTGGTAGGTATCTACGTATGTATGTACGTAATGGTAATGTCATAAGGAAAGTGTAGTTACATGCTACAAATAGATATTATTCACCTCCCATTATAGTCTCCCTCATGGTTATGACTCAGCTCAGTCATAGGAGGCTTGTCCATTGTAATTTGTAATATGCAATGATCTTATGCATACTTTAAATATGACTCCTTCACCCATAACAACACCCGCCTGACCCGTGATTTATTGTTATTTGTTATAGGCTGACATACGGGTGTACGGAATCCTCTCCTTTATTGTCCGGTTTGGACTTTTTAGCTCCTGCCGAACTACCTCACCTTACCCATTCAAAGCCCTCTTGACATGTAGTTAGACTAAGGTTGGGGTACATACTGACATAATCCTCCTTTGACTACGTAGATACATATGTATATACCTACATAGGAGCAATGTGGGAGTCGTGAGTAAGTTATGCATCACAATTACGGAAAAGGAGCTCATTGTTGGGATAAAAATATGAGATATTGTGCTTATAAGCGCTCCAAAGCCATATTTTCTCATTTATTTTTACAACACTTGCTCTATGAGAAAGTTTCCTTTCCAAAGAGACTTAACTTAATGTACGGCTCCTGACTTGAATACAGGTGCAGTGCTCCATCCCGTCCGAATTCATTCACACGTGAGATTCTCAGGTGTATTTTGGTATCCCACATGATAATTTTTTTTAGTAGATAGCTATTTATTACAAGCCACTGAGAGAGATAGAGAGAGTCCCACATGAAATAAATGCATATGTTTTAAATTGTAGATATATTCTAAATTTTTTCAAAAATACAGAGATTGTCAATCAACCAAATGTTCTCCTGGATTTTAGTGCATAAAAAAAGTCTTGTAAAACTTGCTGTTTACATTATGTCACTTCCTTTGAAGCCAGGTTTTTCCCCGGCATAGGTGTTAATTTGAGGTTTATAATTACTCCAAGTAATTTTTGTGAGCAAAGTAATGTCGGTTGTACCCATCCCAATAGTTTTTGATAAGTATAAGTGAAGATATAAAAGGGGAACAGAGAATTGAACAGTCGGCAGAAAGTCCGCATGATCGTATGACTAGCATTGTGTCTGCTCAGAGTTGATACACGAACAGCTTATCGTATTGAATCAGACGTCCCTCGCAATCAAGGATTTTGGGTCCATAAACAATGACTTGCATGTGTATTATTTATTGTTGATCCTCCTCAACGGTTTCCCATTCTCTGGAGTCTCCGGTGGGACTCGTCTTTGACCCGAATAATTAAAAGGAAATGGTGTAATTCCAAATGATGTGTAATTGTAGCCTTTGGTTATATATTCATGAGAGGGTCCATGGACCTTCACACACTGCACTGGAGAGATGAACGCCTCTGTACAGAACTATAGCTTAATTGAATATTAATACCGGATGCCCAGGACCGAATTTCGTAAATGATGTGGTAAAAACAAGTTTTCCCCTGAAATTTTTCGTGTGTGTATGTGTGTGTATGTGTGTGTGGGGGTATAATTTATTAAACTCCGTTAAGACTTTTATTCCTTGAATTGAGTCAAGTTACAAACATTGAAAGCATGTATTAGGGCCGGTAATAATTGTGGTAGCTTTGACGGGCACGAATGATATATAAATTATTTGAGGGTCGTAGTTCCAACGGATTGTTCCAGGGAGTGCATATGGACTGCCTCTAGGATGCAGTTATTTATAAAACCAGCATTACTACTGTAATAAACAAGAAATGTCTGATTTCCATGTAAATGCAGATGGGAAGTTAGATACTGAGGGAGAGGGGGAGACCAATCTGACAACATTTATGAATCACTTTCTTCTTCTTTTACAACAATCTCTTTGATTTGAATCTTATTTCTTGGAAATAGAATTCCGAAAAATCCTAGGGGGTCCTAGGGTCTATTGTAATGTTACAAGGTTTGTATGTAGCACAGTGGGTTTTAAAGGCTCTGTCCCAATCCTGGGATTGACCCGCGCAGAAATTAAACTATCTTTGTTCCCACGTCACTTTTTTAGAAAAAAAATGGTCCTGATTGAATTCCCTCATTGCACGTGTAGAGTTATTCAGTAATGCCAGAATGTAATTTGCTAAATCTTTTTTTCCCATACTCGCCCGCATCTTACAAAATCTCGTTGATATATAGTATGAACGTTTAAATTATTTCACTGGGTTCTTTTATAAAAGGAATAAATGATAATGTTTAGGATCTAATTCATTAAAAACGGTACTATTGATATAAAAGCTCAGTTTGAGCGTTTAAAGATGGTCATGATAGTGCCTATTGAAGACATTTGCATGTAATAAAAATGCTTTTCATTTGAATTCCTTCCAAATACGGATAGAGTAAAATTTGATTGGTCTGCTGACAACAAGCTATTTGACAGGGTTATTTCCTTGAAGGAAACAATTTTGTGTAAATAGCTGGCTGAGATGATAGGATCAAACGATACTCAAAGCAAACAGTCTGTAAGGCCGTTGAATCTACCAGTATCCCTCTGGTATTTGATTTGTTGAACCTCTTTAAGATACAAGTTTTCAATTTAGCGTGTCAAATAATGCTCTGTTATTTTGAGTGGAAAAAATCCTTGTTTTCTGCAAATCCATTGATATTTCAAATGTTGCAGTTTTCCGAGGGCTGGAATTGATGTGCTTGCAGTTATAGCACATATATTTGGTGACCTCTGTCATACAGGAAATTGCATAGGGATAGTGTGGGATTTAAACTAGCTCCAGCTATCTATAATAAAACATATAAACGGAGCTACATATGTAATTTGTAGATGCTTGTTAGAAAGTCCTTACATGTAAAATTTGAGGGAAAAATTTACTCTCCATGATACTCTCTGAATTTTTCAAGAGAGGACGGAAGGAAAGACTTAACGTTGGAAATGACACTTATGAATTTCCATGTTGCTGTACTACCCCCAACTTGGGACCTTTTGTTCTAGAACAATATACTTGTATTAGTTTACTTGGAGTGATTACCCCAATGAGATATATCTATAGATATATACGACTATACCTATAGATACCTATAGGTATGGTCCCATGGAGAAGGATCATTTGGCTGGAGACTCCGCAGATCATGCGAAACGTTCAATAAAGGAAAGGATAGCTTTTGAGGGAAGAATAAAGGCGTAAGTGGGAGTCCTTTAGAAAGTTGAAATTGTCCGTGCGGACGAGCAAGAAATGGGGATCACATCTGGAGAATGCGTCCTGTACTTATACTTTCATGCTCCATCAGATTTTTCACTCGAACACGTTCCAATAGTTTTTCCCTTGGAGAAAAACTCCACCCAACCCCTTCTCCTCCAGTATTACCTGTCTCTGTCTCTGAGTGAGGCTATAGCCAAGTAGCAAATTTTTATTTAGGGTAGACGAAGAACTCTAAGCCCCGAATATATTTTACTCCCGTTCAAATAGGAGACACTGATGAGGATCAAAAAAGGGGACTTTTTTTTATCAATCCATCAAATTACTATTGATCGGGGAGAGATGCTCTTCAAAATAGAGGCATTCAATTGACAAATAAATGTTGTTTTTGAAACTGTTCCCACACTTTTCCAAAAATTTCAAAATTATTTCAGCAGATGCATTTTTAAGGGTTATCCGTAGTAAATTTATTTTATAGATAGTCGAATGTGTAGCTTTACCTATACAGGCTTCTATTTGTGAACATAATCTTTGTACGGATTTATTTTAAACTCTTTACGGACTACGGATGTGTGTAATACCCCTAACAATGAGTGGCTACTAAAAGGCTACTTTTTGTCCTGATATCTGATATCCCAGTATTCTACAGTACAGAAGGGATTGCTGAAAAGAGAAACGGAAAAAAGCTCCGGGAGCAAGTGTGAATAGCTGACTTGAGTTGACAAAAAGACACGCGGTTGCAGGAGGAAGTATCTATTGAAGGGAGGAATATGTCAGAGTCGTCTCCCTTCCCCATGTTAATTGTGGTCCAAGTGGAGGCGTTTGCTTAATCTCAAAAAAAATCCTGAGCATTTCAGGCATTAATCCCCACCATGTGTTCCTTTCATATAGCCAGGAACAAATTTTACGCTAAACACATAAAATGTCACAAGTGATTTGAAATCCTATTCTTACGAAAAGGAACATTTCATTTAACGAGGGAGGCCAGAAAAAGATCCGGAATGGGGAGAGAGTTTGAAGGAGCCAACAACTGCTACAATACTTTGACTTTTGTCACGGATTAACTCACTAACCTCTATATTTCACACTGGGGCAAGTCACCAGGCCCCGCAGTATGTTCCATACAGTATCCCCATTTCGGAGCAAACAAAATGCACACTGCCCATTATAATAGATTATCATGAGATATTTATGGGTTCTCTCGTCACCTTCCGGAGAGATAAGAAAGTTACCATGTCTCACTCCTCTCAAGGAAATTCCCTCCAATGTGTCTCCGTAACAAATCCCGGCCTATTCGAGATGATTACAACAACCCCTTTGGTGTATAACTCCTCATGAGATTAATGGCCTTATGGGCATTTTCCCCACGCCATGCCTGATTTCTATAATCTAGTTTGCATTAGTAGCGTCACAATTATACCTAAAAGGCTTATAGTTAGTCCGTATCCATTACATTAACACCAGGGAAACCCTAAAATTATTAATGCTCATAATTCCATCATACTTTTTCATACTTAGTATTTAAAGCATATTATCACGGAAGACTCAATTGAGAAAACCCTCCATTCCCTTTTGCCCTCATGATATATTTATTATGTTAAAGAGCTCAAACTCAAACTGAATTAGTACAGACAGAAAACAAGTATGTAGAATCTAATAATTGAAGGTGAACATCCATGGAGTTGTATTTGACCACAAAAATATCTTGTTCTAATTTCATTCTCTATATAGTTCTCTTTAATCCAAAATATGCTCACGTCAGCCATATATATCCCTTAGTATATGTACTGTACCGTTCATGTAACTCTTCTTGAGAGCCTGTAACAAGGACCAGTTCGTGTCAGAATTCCTAATACGTGTATATAATGTGGTTTACTCTGAATTTTAAAGAGGACATGTGCATTCATATAATTATTAGTGCACCCTGTCAAAACGTACCTACACATCCCCTGATAATAGTACCTTCACGATTTTGTCACTCTGGCATATGTTACAAATAGAAAATTTGACGCCTAAAGTCCGCGTGTCAAAACAAAATAGATTTGAAAGTCCGTGACTGAATCCGACAGGGGAAAAAAATTGGAATCATATTCCTTAGAAATTTTCCCTATATGAATGTGCTATCTTTGAACTTGATCAGTATGCATCGGTGTACAGTAAATGTTACAGCAAACAAAAGTGACATGTTTTTAGTTGGGTTCTTTCCCCTATGTCAATAGTTGGTCTCACAATCAGCCTCATGGACTGTATTATTCTGTACGATGTATGTATATGTGCACATCTAATCCATGTGGAACCATGAAGTGACGAAATTAAAGATGAAGGGTACGTAATGATAACAAAAGATTTTGTATATGAAAAGTAAGAAAAGTCTCCTCGGCTGGGTAGACATGCTATATGGAACTATCTTGAGGGGTACATAATTGTAATTATGTATATTCACAAAATAATTCATATTACCCATGCTTGAAGTCCTGGATTTAATATTTATGAATTACAATGATTCTCTCTCTCTCTCTCTCTCTCTCTCTCTCTCCCTGTTTCATCTCCCTTTAACTCGCTTATTATTAGGAAAATGTGTTCATGCCCTGATAACCCAGTGCAATAAGATTAGCTGACTGCTCTGTCATACTCTCGGTGTTTTCATATATTACTCCTGTCTCCAAAAACCTTTCCTGTCCGTTATGCTCAGCACATACTCAAAGCAGAGATGTTCAACTTGAACCATGGCATGAGTCAGGTGAAAATCTCATTTACATTTTATGTTCGAGTGCAGCCTTGCATGCACAATTCTCAATGAGTTTAAATCTTCCCTGTGTGTGTATTTACTATCTGCATGCCAACTGTGTATTGACATAGACGCGGACTATCACGATGTGTGTACATCCTTCCAACTCCCAACACTGACTCAGATTGGAGTCATTCCATTGAAAGAGGGAGAGACGCCGTGGAAGTCAGACGCTTATTATTGTTACGGTCTCATCATCATCAGGACATAAAATTACTTGCTTGTATTGTACTCTCTGGTTTTGAGCTACCTTGCTCCTCATATATTGTATGTAGATGAAATACATTTATGTATAGTTCATAGCCACAGTAAATCCAGCCTCGTTTGTACAGTTCCTTTGGTCAGTGAGCCAGAGTAAATGGGAGTGCACAAGCACAATCATACGCTAAATTCATCCACTAACCCAACAACATTACTTTACAACTCAGGGCTTTTCCCTTTTTAACTTATAATTAGAAACCGTGTCTTCCTTTCAAAAGTGTCAGCACTGGGGATCTCTGTATGGGATCTGATATAGGAGCTCAAATTCCATCCCTGTCTTTAGAATTCTAGAGTTGCCCTAATAGGAACTAAAATGAGAAGAGAGACGTCGTAAAATCCTCAGAAAAAAAATTTCCAGTTCATATCATTCCGCTTCCGAGTTTTCACCCTAAAATTGAAAGCCCAGAATGGTATTAAAATCTGGTCCACATTCCAATAAATAGAGCCAGCGCACGTCCCTGTCGATTTATGTAGGTCTTGTGATCCCTGATTTGTTTTTATTGACGCTTGTTATTCATTGTCAGTCACATGTCCACTGAGGTATCTACATACTACTACTTTTGTATTCGTTTTTAAAGAACATCCAGGTGAGATAGAAATTCAATGCTCAAATTGCATTTGGAAGTCATAAACCTGTTTTTTTTACATAAGAGCCGATGCCTTTACATTATGTGCATAATTTAGCATGTGAAGGGGTTAAGAGTAAAATCATGTTTTAATTTTAAATATGACTGACATAGAGGATGAGATTAGCTCGCACGAGATTCAAATCTTCGCGGTACGTTTGATAGGGAATGATCATGTTTGGTGGTAAAAGATGTACAGCTTTGCATGACTCTCGCGTCTCTCTCTCTCTCTCTCTCTCTCGGGCCGCTTCTCTCTGGAAGTGGCTGACCATGGTCGTTAAACGTGGCCATGGCATCGTGAGAGGTGATAAAAGAGGTGATTTTATGCGAATACTTGAAATTCCCGATCTCTTCATTAGGATTATGGATGGAAGGAGCGATTAATGTCTCGGACATAAATTAATTGAGAGACCTTACAGAACTTTTCCATTACATTTCTAAATGACCCACATTTCTTTAGCTACTAATATTCTAGTCTAAAATATGTAGGTCGTTCCAGACTCCATAAAACTACAGAGAGGGGACCCATTAGATATCAACTCAATGAGTATAAATCTCTCATACTCTTGCCAGGCCTTTTCCCTTCATTAGGTTTTTCGTTGTTGGAGGGAGATATATGCATTTGGAGTATCCCTTCAAAAAACTTGCACAGAGAGAAAAAAAACTTGGCACACAACATTTCGCGCCATGGAAATGATAAGTTGTAATGAGTGAGAAATTTGTAAGAAATTTGTTACTTCACAACTATAAAACATTCCATTGTGATAAAAGAGCGAGAGGATGGGGAAGGATTGGCGGAATTTTTCATTGATTCCAGTTAAAGAATGCACTTGTTCCTCTTCAGTCTTATCTTTATAAGATTTAATTCTCTGAAGATTCTCTCTCACTCTCAATCTATATGGCAAAACATTAAAAAGTGGTTTTCTTGGACTATTCCCATGTCGATTAGCAACGGGCCGTAAAAACAGTGCGCTTGCTTATTTACAAGGGAATTACTTTCGCATCAGATACAAGTAAATAGGTTTGGATTGTTTTCCAAACTGTGCATACAGAACCCTGCATTGGCTCTTATACATACTACATATGTATGTGGACACATTACATGATGTGTAAACATCATGGAAATATTTAAATGTAGGAATTTGATAGGAGTCAGGGATTAGTAGCAATTTTTGAGCATGCTAAAATCACACAGAGTTTTTGTATCGAACAAGAATTTATATATATAATTATATCTATATATGTACACACATGTAGATACGTAGATACATATGTAGAATATGGATGATCATGAAATTTATAGGAAGACATTTTTTTGAGATAAGGTTCCTCAACTGTACCTGATGCTTAGCGCGTGATATACTCATTGCATCTGCTCATCATCATTACCGTGCATCATGATTGGAGTATTAAATCTACAAGTGCGTGTTTATCAGTCGTTCATCTCAGACTCCAGGCCTGACTTCACAGAGATTGTGGAAGGGATGCTAATGTCTACTGGTCGTACAAACGTATACATGCAGTGATTAGGGCAGAAGTAGGAATATATATCTATCCATATGAGCATTATCACATAAAAGGAAAAGGTAAGTCGAATCCAAGAGCAGGCTAATTGTGAAAGATCAAATGGTTAATTTCCCTTTTGTAAAAAAAAAAGTTGCTTTTAAACGAATAATATCATTAGGTTGACAAGGAAATGAGCCTTTAAAGCAGCCTTGGTTGGCTCGGACTGAGTCACATTGCACTGAAAGAGATTTATAGGGCTTGCTCATGAAAATAGCTCCAACTGATATCTACATCTCACTGAGAGTCAGGGAAGACAATATAAGTGCCTTGAGCATAATAGTTTTCGTCAGAGTCATTGTAAGGTTTAGGAATTCTTGATGATGTCTTTATTAGAAAATTGTACGGGCAAATGGCTTAATGTCAGCACAACAGACTCAATTTCAAATCACTCTGACCTTCACCTTCCTGTGATGTCTCACTTTGTCAGTCTTCCCTTCTCTTGGCATGGCCTGCATCTTCTCCTCTCTCTCTCTCTCTCTCTCTATGTCACTGATGCTCATGTTCAGGTTTTTATTGCCGTTCCTCTTGTAATGCCCGATTTACGCTTGGGTTATTGCAGTTCCTATGAGCTCCGGCAATGATCAAGAGGATTTGGTAGTTCTGTAGGGATTTATCATTTCAAGTGCATTCAGTTCATTAATGTTGGGCATAAAAAGGATTGTTGCTACGGAGTGGAGTCTCACTCCAGGCTATAATATACACGAGGGATCATGACAATAAATATAACACTGGGACTTATATGTAGGCTAAGTAAACTATTAATTCTCATGGGTGCAGCCCAATTGCTTGAACGAATGGACACTCACGATTTTCCTTATGCAACATGAATCATACTTGAATTCGCATTGTCTCTATACCTTATAATTACATATATTTCCATATACATTTTCATTCATACTCTCTACAATAGATAGATAGATACAGATGTCTCTATTTTATGGGACTGTGCTTGAATTTACATATTATTACTTTCGTATGTAATTTAACTACATAGACAGGATCTTCCTTCCCCCTTGTTACAAAGTTGCATGGAGTAGAAGGAAGGCTCTTTATTTTTGGTGCGACTAAAATTGATACATTTAATGCGAATATTTGTAAAGTGAGAGACATCCAGCGGAGTCACATGTCAGATTTAAGGAGATCTGTCCTTACGTATGTACATGTGTATGTACCTACATATTTGTAATTATCCCTAAAAGTAACCAAGAGGTAAATTTACGGTACTTATTTTAATTAGATTAGAAAAAGTAAAATAAATTGTCGTACAAATAGCAAGTATAATTATGAAGGGTTGTTTATGTAGAGTGAAGTTATACATACAGTCCGAAATTTGTTCGGATCTTAAGGAAATTTTAAACAAGTCCTAAGCGTTGTTACCATCAAAAAAAAAGAGCTGAGGAGCTGAGGAGTGTGTATGTACTGAGGGAGAAAAGGGCTGAAAGGATTTGTTTTGAATGGAAAGTTTGGGAATTAGAAGCTTGTCTTATTCTTGTCTCCCTCCTTTCCTCCTCTGACTTGCCCTGGAGTACATTATCCATGCATGTGTATAGTAGTGGGGTCTTAAGACTTACTACGCTCTTTCCTTAAGGAATCTCAAGTGGGTCTGTACTTAAAGCCACCCTGAGAGAGAGAGAGAGAGAGAGAGAGAGAGAGAGAGAGACGGAGCTGGGAGAAGTTTGTAATGTGAGGGAATGAGTGGTTTGAACAACTCTCCTGGAATTTCACTTGAGATGAATATGTTTTTCTCAAATTAGAATCGTCTCTCTGCTCCTTCCTTGTATTTAAATCACTGGATATTTACTCTCCATGCATCCAACTCTAGCAGTCCATTACAACTCAAGAGCTCAAGTTAATTCCTGAAAGTTTTGTTTTTATAAACTACGGACGATGGTAGTAGTTGTTCAAATACAAATCCTTTCTTCCCTTCCCTTCAGACTTTCATTGTGTGTCTCACGTAAATACAACAAAACTCTGAGCTCCTTAATTTCACTTGTAGTATTTTTGTATGTATAGTACTTGTTTATTATGTGAATATGTGTTTGCATAGGAGGCTTCAAATAATCGTGACTTTTCAAGTTCAAAAGCCTGATAACAAATATTTATAAATATTTGTTCTTTCAAAGAGCGTCAACTTATTTCGAGGGTCTGGGACAGACTTGTAAAGATTTGGTCTCTCTCTCTCTGTCTCTCTGTCTCTGTCTCTCTCTCTCTTTCTCGAAGAGACCCGAGGAGACTTGAACAATAGCAATTGCCATGGACAGGCTTGACAATTTGAATATCCTCAACCGGAAAAAATTTTCTCATTTCCTACAATTACCTCGATTATCATTTATTATTCCAAATATAACAAGTGTCAAAACAAGAGCTTACAACACGTTTGGCTACTTTAGACAGTAAATTCCTGGGAAGACGTGAGCGCCAATTTGTTGACAGTCGGTCCCGAAACACTGTCAGACTATTTTTCATTGAGTCATTGGAATGAGATTTCCCTCCAACAATTCATTGTCTTGTACTGTACACATATCTACAGGGTGGTATGTACCCCCATCCGGAACGTAGATAATTACATAAAAGCAGAACCTTGCAAAATGAGTTCCCTTTAAGCCAATAAACATTATTTAGGAAGCTTTTCTTTGTTCCGAGCGGCTTTTGTCTGGCAAATGTGAGAAGACCCACTAATGCAGCCATAGTTCGGGTTTCGCTTTAGCCCTGACAGCCTCCTGATGATGACAAATGGTCAAGGTGCTTCGGGTAGTAATCATCACCTAAAATATGAGAGGGAATTGAGACACTCAGTTCGGATGGGCCTAGTGTTCAAAAAGCATGTGGAACTGTCAACATTAATTGTCCCGATCCGCTCGTGTTTTCATAATGTAATATATGTTGGGCTCCTTCTATTGACTTTTGTAATTGAAATGTCAAAGGAGAGTCAGGAGGAAATTCTGGGAGTACATTTCAAAATGGGAATGTTCAATGACCAACTTAAATATATTTATTATTCTCATCCTGGAAGTACGCAACTGCTCCTCCAGTGTGCATTTGAGCGGAAAAACTGTCAACTGATTTTAAAATTAAGTGTTGGAGCAAATTGGGTAAATCTTTTAAAGGACTATTTTTCACACAACCCCTTCTACACAGTTTTTGTTCCAATTTTCCAACAGACTGGCTCAGAAAAATGCTGGTGTCCCTTCATTTGAGTCAACTCTTAGGGGAAATGAATGGCAAAAGTTGAATGGGTTGAAAATGGGTGATTCTCATTAGGGTATCGGCTCTATTGATAATGATGATTGAGTTGCATTCCTAACATTACCGGATTTTTTTTTACTTGGTATTCCACACTTGGAACTTGTACTTGTACTACCATAACACACGACACTCCAGTATTTTTTTCTTGTACAAAATAACACTCTAGTATGGGTCATGCATATACTATGTAATTTATTATAGTTACATATATGAATTGGTGTAAATATAAACATAGATACATCTGCCCCTATTATGTGCTAAAAGGGGAGATTTTGTCAAGCCCCACACAATAAGTTCAACGAGTGGAATGGTCTCCTGAGCAAGAATAGTCAACCACACTAAATATCTTCACAATTCGTAAATCTCTCAACACTGAGCGACAAGAATGAGCTAAGGAAAGTCTTAATAAGCTCTCGGGGAAAATATTGTGGGGAGGACGGAGAGGAGATTAAAATACACGAGCTAATTTAGTTGTTTTAATTCCAAAATCATTAGAGTCCTTGCAATCTCAGCCCTTAAATGTGAGGAGGAATGTATGTGTGTTTATGTGTCTGTTCTGTATGTGTGTGTGTGTATGTGTGTGTGTTCCGGGGCATTAAATTTTTTAATGTGAACGCTTTACTCCAAATGAGGAATTTGGAATTGAAATGAAAGGAGGATACCCCGTAATGGTTAGTGAAATTGAGTTGAAATTAGCATGAAGATTGTGGCTTCAGAGGAAAGTCAATCTTGGACGGAATGATGGGGCACTGTAGGAGTATGGGACAGGAGGTGGAGAGGTTTCCTCCGAGAGTCAGGAGTGAATTACCACGTTGAGTGCATGAAAATCCACTGTTTAGCATATTAGCATGTTTATAGCATGGCGTGCTTGGATTCAACAACGGCATGTCTACTTAACTATTTAGCAATCCAGACCGAAAAGTTACAACAGCTACATTTACATGACGCGGACAAGTTAGGCTCTTAGGACTTTGATACGAAACGAGTTTGTTAATTTTTTAACTACACAACATGCTAAATTGTCTCTAAGCCTAACTAAGCCCTCTGTGTGTGTACAGTCTCTACCTATAGTAGGATATCTGTATGTTGAAGTGGGCCTGGTTTGTACGTATAAGACTCTTTGAAAAACTTTAAGACAGAAAGAGTCTGTCTGTCTGTCCTTAAATCTGGATCGTTTTCTGAAAGACGTCCTCTCTTCACATGGATTTTTCCCCTTCCATAGATTACATATGTAGATACATACTAGATGTGTACATATTTATAATAATAATTACACTCACTAGATAACAAGCCCCCCTGCATACAAAATCTTCTGTATATATATAAATTCTTACATAGGGGAACACAGTTGTGGAAACTGGTTACATGGTCACATGTAGGAAGTGCAATTGACTTAAAAGACTACTTCATGTCTGGAGATGAGGCAGGCCTAAGTCAGTACATTACATAATAAGACATTCCCTCGGAATTGTAGTCTCCAGGCCAGGCATTCATTTCCGTGTCGAGAAGTGGACGAAAGCATAAAGTTTTGAAGGCTTTTGCCGCTGGAGCTTTGCCGGGCTGGATGGAATGGCGGAAAGGTCTTGAACGTGGATCGGAATTGCAATTGAAATATTCATTTCAAATTTCTTCCATACATTCACAAATGCTTCTCATTTGCCGACTACTGTTGATATAGTGGAGCCCCTCCATCTCATCTTGTTCCCAGCATTCTACAAATACTTGCTTTAACCCCTTTGCTCCTGTGCAAGTCCTATTAGACGTATACACGTTTCCAGCCAAAGGCATTCCGCCCGATGAACATGTCTTGTGTTTAAAATACCAACAAAGGCTGGTTCACATCTCAGAATTATATAGTAGTGTATACTGTAATTTAGCAGAGATTCTAAACGATACTCCAGACTCTCCTCTACCTTGTTTATACATTACAGGGCCAACCTTTACTACATACAGAATCATCAAAGGCAGTCACTGTGTGCAGTGATAGGTGGATCCTATAAAAATTACGGTTATACTCCAATGGTTTTTTTTCCACTGTATAAATACATATAGATACTATATGTACATATGTCCGTGAACATAAAATCTTCCCATCAAAAACATACCTCCGCTGCATTGAAGTCCATGATCCTTGTTAAACTTGAATTTCCCTGTGCACTTCTTGTAGTAAATAGAAGAGGTGCATTCCTAATTGGCTGGAAAGTGCATTCAGCTGTTTCTCTGCAGCAGGGCCAGTCTCAGCAGCTGGAGTCACTGCTTAATATACCTAAGAGATAATAATAATTTGCACTGACAAGGCCAGCTCTCCATAATTTCTTTTATTCTTTAAGTGAGCTGGATTCCCTAGCCCATTTCATAACAACTGGACCTGGCTCATCCTTTGATCAATTTCCTCCAACCTCCTCCCAGCTCTGCTTTTCAATACTACCAGCACACCATAACCTGTCCGGTCAGATGAAGGGGTAGGAAAAAATTTGAAGATCTTATTTGTATTATTAAGCGTAAAAACCTTATAATCAGAGCTGGGATTCTGACGGAGAATGATACCCTTCCTGGCACTTGTCTCTCCATTGGAGTGTCAATGAGCGCATAAATAAATGGGATATTTATGTAAAGTTTTCTCAAACATGTTTATATTTCTCTGTGGAGAAGGGTCTGTGTATGTGTCAGGAGCTGAGGGGAAAAAAATTGTAAATAGATGCGGAGTGAGGAGTGATTTTACAGGTGTATCACAAGTTACTACACCTATGTACATACGTATAATTATGTACATGAGTGTACTTACGGACGGGAGTGAGTACCTGTGGACGTCGTGGGTATAGTAGTAGTAGTAATAGTGTAATGTGAGGAAATGTGTGTAGATTCTAGTACCAGGTCCCTGTCAATAAGTAAAGTAGACAGAGTTGTCGATTTCCAATATGATGTGACCGGCCACAACTTGTGCATTCAAGGGCTCGGCTCTTCCTATCCTGTTCAATTGAAATAAATAAAGTAGGGGATGTCTTCATTACTTGAGAGCAGTCAGGAGTAAGTTTTTGTTTGACTAACTAATTGTGTGGAAGGAGTGTTTGTATATCTATACAACTGTGAATAACAAGGATGAGAGAGACTACTGGAAAGTATAAGGGAAACTCCACACTTCGGAAAATGATGCATGATGATGGTACACTTGTCCGAGTATTTACTCAGGGCTGAAAGTGATAATTTGTTTGAAAAAGTGAGTGTGTATTGGTCATCTGACTGGTTCCTTATACCTGAGCTGTTCCGTGAAGCACGTCTGACACAAGTACAGGTTCATACATTTATAGAACATATATAAGTACACATTCAACATATGTACACAGATATCTCAAAAACTTGCAAGTTAGCATATTGATGCCAACATTTCTTGTTGATTGTATTTAACGCCTATGTATTCCTTGAGTACATGAGGATCCTTCTATGTATTTGTATGCCCAGTGTATTTAAGTTTGAAAAATTCTACGTAAACTACATGTTCAGGTAATGCAGAGCCCATTAAGGCTACAAGCAGACACTGCCGTCATGACCAGTTTTAAACATTGTATACATTACTGATGCTGGAGATTACTTACTTAGGGCTTGAAAAATCCTTAGTGGAGGAATCCTCCTCAGATATTTGTGTACCTAATGTATGTATCTACATATTTATACCTTGCGTTCCGTACACATAGCCCCACCGCCTCGACCATTTACTTCATGTCTCGGAGTCCTCCTCATAGAGAGATGAAATGTGAGCAGCTGTTACATTGACTATTCCTCCTTGTCTTGTTAATAAGAATAATTGGCCCCAGTGAGCCGTGGCTGGAGGCGAGTGCCTTTGTGGTTACCATATTTGCAAAATCCGTATAACTCTCTCTCTCTCTCTCTCTCTCTCACTCCCTTCACACTCCAAGTACAAGATGCTCTTTCATTTTGTTTTATTTCCATTCCAACAAATTATCCTGCTCAACTGGTCTCCCCTCTATCTGACCCAACAGATTATATATACATAGTGATGTCTTCATTACAGAGCCCTGCTACTACCCCGTACAACCCATAACATTTGTATTTCTATTAATTACTTAATGATAAGGGTATAATTGATAATCTAAAGGATCCCCCGTTCTTGGATCTCTCATCAGAGATCCTATCATCTGATTCGTTAAGGATCCATTAATGTATTTTTTCCCCCAACTTGTAAAGCTAATAAAGTCATTCCTCACCCTCTAATGGGATTTAAATGGACGCGAAATTGCATAAATAGTTGATGAGATGAGAAGCAGATCCGATTTTAGATTAGTTTCCAAACATAGATACTTGTAGAATTCCCAGAGCCATCCCATGAGTACACACTAAACAGATGCTTGTGGTCTCGTAGGATCACACGCGCTCATGTATGTATCTATAATTACAGATAAATACTTATTTCGGCATCTACTGTAAATTGTGAATAATATTTGACATAACCTCTGCGTGTGTGTGTGTGTGTGTGTGTGAGATCCCAGAAGGGGTTGGTGAGATTGTTACGAACCAGAGATCATTCCGAAATGGTATTTAAAATGTTTATGGTTTTTTAAGTGATTTAGTATATCTATATGCATTAATTGCCTTTCCCTATTACAGTGGCCCACGCGGCTCAGCAATTTGAGAAGCAGCCGGAGTATAGCGAGGTGAATCCGGGTCAGGAGATTCGTCTCAACTGTAAAATATTTAACAAGAAGGGCCAATGTTCGTGGCAGAAGGATAACAAGGTAAGATTTTCCTTTTGCATATTTAGGTAATTACTTCCATTCATTATGAATGTATGAATTCTCAAGGAGTTGAGGGCGCTCGCTCATATTCTTAGAATTTCTCATCACATGAATACAATGTATGAACTTTGAATGAACAATGGGTCCGGGATATAGTAATTATTTATATGTTATGTATGTATGTATGAATGTATGTGCGGAGTCTGACGGATCTTACAATTAACTCTGAATTTTTCAGCCTGTTGGAATCTACCATGGGAAGTATGAGTGGGCGACAGGTACCCCAGACTCTGGTGACTGCAGTATCCGAATCATGAATGCCGCTTTGGAGTACGACGATGGAGAGTGGGAATGTCAGGTGACGGCATCAGACTTTGCTGCTCAAGATGCATTGACCTCCCGCCCGGTCAAGCTCGTTGTTCGCGGTGAGCTTCAATCAGATACTTTTTTTCTGTCATTTCCCTCTTTGGATAGATAGATATATGTAATTATGTACATGGATACCTCTGAATCTGTAGTAAAAATAATTGAAGATCTTATGTCATATTAGTGAGCATATTAAAAGATCCGTAACCTGACTCTATATACATTTAGTAGATGCATGTATTAACATGGGGGAGAGAGGGAGTTCTATTCCCAGGACCAACCGCAAGTAACTACGTGAAAATAGTCTGAAATGATCCGTTATCTCTACAAATATTTACTCTTCCGTGAAAGAAAAACTGTACGGCGGTTTACCACCTCCCTCATCCAGCCGTCGTTCATTCTATGGGTTGACTTTAAATTTTTGGAAATCTCTATTATTTGAATCTCCTCCGAGCGCCGTGTGACTCTTTTACCAACAACATTAGCTCATCTTTTTATCTCCCATCTAATCTGATGACGGTGGGCTTTCAGAATTGAGAAAAATCTCATGTGCCTTTTACCTCCAGCTAGCTATCCATTCAGCCTGACGGAGTTCCCATTAGTTTAACCCCAGCTTCCTATGGTTTACACAAGTGACATGATACCTCCGGCCGTCAGGAGTCTTGAGACAACTCTCCTTTCAAATTTCTCCATGTTACTGGTGTTTTTCCTCCTCATGTCTATTTATTCCTGACCCGTACTCCTCTTGACCGCGTAACATTTCCCCTTTATCATTTAAAATGTCTCTGTCCATCATTCTCACGTAAGCAGGGATACTCGTACATTTCTCAAGGATCTTCATATATGAATGTCAAAGGACTGTGTAGCTTGTACGAATGTAATAGTGGGACGTACAGTTCACTGAAATACGCATACTTTTTCTTTTTTTTTTGTTAAATTGTACTAACTGCATCTGGATTTTGGAGATTTTAAGGTTATGAAAGGCTACATTATTAAATTCGGACTTGAGAGTGTCTGCTCATTAAAAGCGACATTTGAGCCAGTGCCAGTTGGAATTCAGTGAATTTGTTTGTTTTTTATGTAAGCTTCAAGGCTTATCATTTTCGAAATATATATATATGAGGGAGTGTAATACAAAAGGTAAAGAAAGTTTACACTTGCACTTATTACATTCAGTTCCAGTGTGTTTGTGTGTGTGTGTGTGTGTGTGTCTACTTATGGTATGTTTAGGTATAGAAAAACTTTCAGTGGGATTTGGATGCCTTGGAGGCTTTATCAATCAATTGAACCTGCCCGAGAAGGAAATGAAGGTTGACGGATGGTTTGTTGTGGCACTTTCGTGTCAATTTGAAGGACTGGATAGAAACGGAATAAAAGTCACGAGTGTACATGTAAAGGTCTGACAAAAGGGAACACTTGGGTATATATAAGGACCGGGGCAAGAGGCTACAGACGCTAGAGTATAATGAATACAATGCTCCGTATTGACACAGCATAAGTAGAAAAGGCTGTCTCATTTTTCCTCTCTGCAGTTGGAACTTCTCCTCCCGTCCTACGCTCCATAGTTTTTTTTTATATATTCTAGCTTTTTTCGGAGCTTTTTACTCCAGAAAGTGAATTCAATTTTATGCAGGGGGATGTGGGATTGAATTTTCTTCCAGGCGGTTTCATGTTCTCTTTTCTCTCTTCCTTCACCATCTCGTTAAATTCTAGTCTATTATATTTGAATGGGAAGGACAAGTCAAAGGAGTGTGTAAGAATGGAGGAACTGGAGAGGTATTCCCAGCCTTGGAAATATTACAGGTACTATGTACTTTCGAGGGTTATGTACATACATATTGTATAAGTATACACATGTATGTATGTATGCACACAATGTCATTCAGTACAGACAGACATGGAGTAGATACTCCGGCGACACTCCTACATTTATAAAAATTTCGGGACATGGCTTATCATCAGTTTTTAAAATGTACCATAACAAAAGGATTGGAATACAAACGCATAATACTACGGACTTGTGAAGTTACATCAGAACTATGGCAAAATTGTATATTCCCCAATGGAGCCTATATACCCTCACAGTACTGTAATAGTACACATGCAATTCCACGGAGCAAATCGTCCTTTTAGGGAACCATGCAGTGCGGATATTACTTTGCCAAAAAATACGTGATCTTCCCATGGAAAATCGTATAATGCTAGTTGGATGACTGTGAAAAACCCCGTAGTACATACTGGCACGTAAGGATTGTATTTGTAATGGGCATGTAAACGCTATTGTGGGAGATACCACATGAGAAGGCTTATTGCCTCCTCCTTGGCATGCATTCGCATGTCTCGTTTCGGGTATGTGCAAAAAAAAATACTCCTCATTATTGTGGGCACTGTAGGACCGATCCTATGTCATTTCAAAAGACACATTCAACACATTCCTACATTTTGTTCTCTCCCATTGTTCTATAGGATATATGTTACATAATGTGTAATTATTTGTTTATCATTGGGTTGACATGCTGTTGCTCCAGATTTCTCAATGCGACAGGAACGCCTGGCGTCTTGTCCGTCCCAATGAGAACATCTAATATTTTTTTCCCCTGTAATCGAATCAATTAACAAAACTTAATTCTTTTAGCAAATGTAATTATATTTTTTTTTATCCACATCCCTCCTTGTATCTAAGTCACTTCTTGACATGTTAATTGTGTTTGCAAATCCATTTAAATTGTGTGTGTGTGTGTGTGTGTGTGTGGGTGCATGTGTAAGCATGCGCAGCCTCATAGTAATTACTGGGATTAGGAATGAAGGAATCATTATTCCATGACTTCACAGAGCTTTTAATTGATTACGCTCAAGAATTACACCTTACGACATGATCCCTAATTAACAGTAGGCCTTGAGGTTTTTTTAATGGATCGATGGGACGTGTAGTATATGTAGAAGTCTTTTCAGAAAATGTCTTTCAAGAAAATACACACACACAAGGACTTTTTTCTGATGTTTTTGTTTTGCTCAACAATGAAATGATTAGCTTTTTTCCAACCGAAAAGGAATCTACTGTAATGAATGGACTCATTCCTTGATTACTCCTTCAAATTAAGGAGAAGCAGGTGAAATTATATTTATATTTTTTTTTTTGAGTTGACTATGTATGAATGCATGGGATGGAGGCCGGAGCATGTGTACTTGTGTCTAAACAATTGGGAAAACAGAGCGTGAAGTTTTTGCGGAGAATAGAGAGGGGAAAAAATAGGGAGGAAAAAAAGTGAGCGTCACAAAATGGAAAACCACTGGAAGCTTTAAAATGGCAAGTTATGTCACCTGGCCTAGTTCACAGGATATTCACATTCCTAAAATGTTTCCACATATCTGCATTACTTGCAAGTTTAAATGTGTATGTAAAGCGGATTTGTTATATGTAGATATCTACATGTATGTATCTACATGTAAGTAAATAAATGTAGATACACTTTGGCAACCTACAAACAATACTACAGGGATATTTTCCAACATTTTGAATAATCTTGGCTGGTTGGCCTTACTCCTCCTGTATGCACTTTTACACGGTCCTTGTGGGAATTTCTTTACCCAGAACTTTTGTTTTCCCTTGCGGTTTTGCATCACACGAGCAAACACCTGGCTTAATTATCGATCTTCCCATGAACACTCTTTTGATTTAACTTGAGAAGAAGCTATGCCTTGTGTCCTTTGGCTATATATGTGTTCCCTCCAGGTATGGACACTCCGTAGTAAAGTATAACGTCAAATTTTGAAGTAGCGAATATTCGAATTAAAAACCAAGTGCTCCATTTTTCCTACACTTGACAAGTCCTACTCCTTTGTGTTATTATAGGGGGAAGGGAACTATGCATGTACATATGTAATTACATATACATTCTGTATACATGCTGAGAGTTACCATTGGTACTCAAAATTTGAATATAAGTAGGGACTCCGTCCTGTAGAATTTTCATTAATGGTAATGAAAATTCTGTGAGGACATGTAAAAGTCCATATTTTTTATGCAATGGAGTATTATATTTATGCGATGTGTCAGGAGGGAGTAAATAGCCTCAAGCCTCGACTACTAAATCTTGTTCGGATCCCCATCATTTCATCAAGTAGATTGGTATGTGGAAACGTTAAGGTTTCAGTAACCCCAGCCCCTCACCGCTACATAATTCCCATGCTTTCAATCAATGAGCCACTTTGTATCTATCGGAGTTGGTATTTCTCCCTTGAAGTATCCACTGGAGGAGGAAGCGGGGATTCTAATAAAGTCTCAAAATTCCAGGTATATGTATACATTACCTGGATGAAGTTATAGATCTCTACCTTTAAAACTCTGGAAGCAGAATAAATTTCCTACACTTTTGCTTACTCCAGGCCCAAAATATTTCACTTGGTTACAACCTCAAAATTGAGGAGAATATTGAAAATTCAGATTATGAAACCATTTTCGTTTATTTAAATTCAATGAAGTTCCCATCTCTCCTATCGTAATAAAATGAGGTTATACACATTTGGGCCTGTATCTAAATTTAGACATGGACAAGAGCGGAAAAACGCCTTTGCCTTTAGGAAGGTAGGGAAAAAAAGGGCAGGTGAAATGTTAAAAGATTGTGAGCATTAGTGTTACAAACTACCTTTCCTCAACTTGTGAAACCCCTCATTTTTCATAATTTTTTCTAGAAAGATTTTTTTTTCACGCTCATACTACACAGTACTGTATTATACACCCCTCTAAATTTTGGGGATTCCCTGGAGCTGGAAGCATATCATATTGGATACTACGTTGTGGAAGTTCCG
This sequence comes from Allacma fusca, assembly GCA_947179485.1. Classification (NCBI taxonomy): domain Eukaryota; kingdom Metazoa; phylum Arthropoda; class Collembola; order Symphypleona; family Sminthuridae; genus Allacma; species Allacma fusca. The sequence continues at coordinate 15,777,913 of OX359247.1, forward strand.
AGGGGAATTTACAGCTAGAGCTGAGCTCTTTCAAATCTTCTTTTATATCTGGATTTTCCCTGCATTTATTTCCCCCCAGGCTATTTACAGCTCTTGGAGGAAAGAGTTTACTTAAAACTAAATTGGCTTCATCATTTGAATATTTCCCTCCTGTATTTCTCTGACTGTTAGAGTCTCTCCAGTATAGATAAATACTGTACATATACATATAGCGTTCCGGAAGCTCCATAGTGCTTCACCATCTACTTATTACAGAAAGTAGTCCAGTCATATAGGCCCAGTGAGGGAAAGGACTGTTACAGAGTCACAAGGACCATTATTCTAATAGCAATTACACACTCACCCAGTCGTGAGCTTAAAGGGTCCTTTCCTTTTGGAATACCTCAGAATTTTGAGACCAATCGGAAAATTGAATGTGTATGATTAAATGCTGGGGTTACGAGGCTCCCTCTCTCTCTCTCTCTCTCTCTCTCTCTTTCTCACATTGATGAGTATTATATATACCTGAAACGTTCCAGTCAAGGAACTAACAAGCTAGGGGAGAAAATCAAGTTAATCTCTTCTCTCTCCGAGTGAGTTTGTAACAACTACCGAGGAGGGAAGAAGCCCAAGAAGGAATTTCCAAGTGATGAGATTTACATGCATGTGATTCTTGCTCAACATTTAAATTACTTACTCCTCAATCTTCGCTTGGGCACATATAGAACATACATACATACATACATACATACATACAGATACATACATACTATTGGAACGGCCTGGAGATATTAAGGCTCAATAGGTAGGCTTACCTCCGAAAGGTTTCTCAGACAGTTCATTTCCCACATGTGCATAGCCCTGTATAAGTAGGGAATGCTTTCCTCCTTCGATTCCAAGATGCTACTTTCTCCAGAGCATTTAATTTATTTTACACTGACGAGTTTTTTAACCAAAGTTTTCTCTCAGGTAGGTTTTTCTTTACTCTTCCTCCCCACTTACTTATGTAAGTTAAACAATGATCCTTGAAGATAGGGAATTTACACACATTTTTACAGAATACGCATCTGTATCAAATCCCCCCTTGCCCTTTATTACGGAAGCCGTGTGTGTGCTCAGGCTATAGAGTCTCTCGGAGTGGATCAAGTGTGAGATGTCCCAGGAAAATCTACAGACTAGTGCTAAGTAAGTGATGGATGTGTAAAATTAGATTGGGGAAAAGGAGCCAGTAGTAAAATGAGAGGACTATATAAAGTTCCGGGATATTGATGCCTCCTGGAAGGAGTGGTAGGGAAGTGTAAGAAATCAGCTAAATAAATATATCATGGCTCGGAATGGAGAAAAGACCCATTTCCAATGAGAGTTTTAATTTGGCTCCAGACGAAAGAATTGTCTGAGACTTGCTCTCCTCTCTCTCTCTCTCCCTCTCCCTCTCAGCCTTGTCTCCGTCCTCTGGAAAGTTTTTCCGCAGATGCAATGCAGGGCACGTTAGAGCTCCTGCGGACGTGAGGTGTGGGGCTCTCCCTGTATGAACATAGTTATGTAACTTAGCCTTACATATCATTTGGAGATTGGTTCTTCTGATAGGAATGATATTCGTTCCTCGACCTGGTTCATGGAGGTTCCAATTGTTCACTTGTAATATCTATGTATATACGTACATATGTTATTATATGTATATGTAGATACAGTTGTATGTAAAAGTTGACTCGAGAGTTTATATCGTAAGCCTCCCCCCGCACATATCCACATTACATTGGGCTCACTGATGTAATAACCCTCTGTCCAAGTGACGGTCTCTTGATTAAAATTGCATTATGTGTGCGTCGAGAGCAGTAGCCCATCCACATCCACATCCACATCCACCTCCACCACGACTACTGCCTTCGTGCAAGCAATCATTCAATCCTCTTTGGTCACTGAAGGAAACCACTTGGTGTCGGGCGGACACTTTTCCTTTTATTTCCACACCTCCAAAACCTATTCCTACCCACGAATGCCACCCTCTTCTCCTATTTACATTCTGGAAAAATTAACCAGTGGCTTTTATTATCTCCTGTCTTGTTCTCGCAGCTACTGTGATATTGTTATTTCCCTCATCGACCGTATCATTTGTTATCCTCCTGGATCCAGATTCTGTATGTACAGATATTCTGGTCTATTTTGAGTGGAGGTTTGTTAAAAATGTCGGCGTTTCAAAGACACTTGGGCTTATTACACGAGGGAATTACGGAGTAGTATTTGGAGCCTGCCTTGTCCTAGTGGGAGCTTCGGGTGTCGATGCAATAGAATGCGGTTTTTATGAGGTTGTAAGGTCTCCCTACAAGTGTCAGATTCTCATGTTTATTACTCACCCTCTGGTTTATTATAAAGGGCTGATCGAGAGCTCCGTATTTATGAAACGGTTGTGGTTCCGTGGATTTTTTTGTACGTGAATTTCATGGGCTGGCTGGTGTTTGTAAAAGGGATACTTCCAGGGAAATCATTCGGCAGATCCTGAAGTATCTCCTCCTTGTGTTTATAAATGTATCTATCTACATGTAGATAGATATGGACTTGTATAGGATTCTTATTTGAGCTCTGTGTCTATAAGGTATTTTATGACCGCTGAAAATGTTGTCTCAAAGGATGACTGCTCCCTGTATGTATATGTATAGGCATGTGCAATGGAGTCCTGAAATGATGAAGGGTTTTATGAGTATCTCAATCTTGAATCTTAAGCTTGCACTTATGTACAGATCGATAAACATCATTTTATTTCCTTCACGCCTTTCTAAGTGCTCACTTGGAGGAGTCAGGTCTTCTGGAGGGAATCCCTCTTGGTAATACATATTTATTTGAGTCATTTCGTATGAGTGAGTTGAATGACGGGATGAAATGTTACTTGTTAGGAAAGTCTCGTGTTGCTGGTGTAGGGACAGATACTACAAGGATAGTTTACTTTTACACACATTATATATAGATACATACATACATCTCCCCAGTGTGGAGGATAATAATTGTACAAATCGCTTTGGCCTGGAGTTTGGGACGGTAGCCAATTATACGTATAGGTTTTTTACGACAGGCTTCTTTACAACGTAATTACGACTGTCATTTAGCTGTAAAGGCGCCAAAATTGGAAGTCAATTAAATTTATTTCCCTGGCTATTGAGCATGTGTTCCGGGAGGGGATTTCAGAGCGATTTGTAAGATTAAAGGAAAATCCCTTGTTTTCTTCAATAGTCCATGCTCCTAGAATTCTAACGATACATTTGAGCCTATTACGAGGCAATCAATGAGGAGGGAAAAAATTGGGATGTACAGTAAAAAACGGAATAGTTTATTACTATTTAAGGACTGATGACTTTTAGATAGATTTGTATCTTATGGTCTTGAGTATGGATAAGGGCCTAATGGGTGACAAGTACTTGGATCCCCTCCCATATTTTTTTTTGTAAATACACGAATATTGAAATTATGAAATGGAGCCATTATTTCTTGTCGATGATTCACTGCTCATTAATCATTATTACAGAATGCGTGGCCTTCAAAAAAAGACACATGCTTGTACAATGTGCACGGATGTAATCCTTCAGTTTTTCTCTAAATAATATTGTGCATGGCTATAGGAAAGGAAAGGGTTTTGTGAAGGAGTTTTCTGAGAGAGTTGTTGTTAGAAATTACAAGAGACATTTGAGCAACACTCATTTGTTCCTGTGTCAGAGGTGAAGAGGAAAAGTAAAAAGGGAGAAGTCATGCAGATATCAAAATTTGAAGTTATCTTCATTTATTCCAGGGTTTTTCCATCTCCTGCCCACAGCTCATCCTTCCTTAATATTTCACAGATACACTTCAATCCTGAGAAATCCAAAGGATTTTCTTACGTTCCATTTTGGCCATTTCCCTACTTTGACCTGATTGCATTGGAGTGGGGATGAGCATTTGAAGATTTTTTTTTTTAAAGAAAAACTCCAAATGAGCTTCATTCATTCATGTCAGAGGAGAGGAATAGAGACATGCAAGGGTTTTGGATTGGAAATGCCTGTGTGTTTGTGTGTGTGTGTGTGTAAATATGTATACCCTCGTGCCTTCTGTGCGTGCACCTTACACTAAAGGATTGAGGATGTTTCTCCTTATCAGATGCTTTAACATTCTGACAGATTTTTTTTTTGGGCTGGAGGTTATTGGGAAAACCTCATCGAAGAAGGATCCTATGATGTAGCATTGGTGATGAGTGTTTTTCTCTGGAAAACGCCAGAGCCAAGTTATTATTTGAGTTTTAACGTTTTTATTCCAACCTTCTAGCTCTCTTCCATCAAGTCTATGAGAGAGGGAGACAGATTTAAGTTAGGGAAACTTATTGCTGTCTTGTGAGATTTGATATCTCCGAGTGGGAAAATAAGATGATCGTCTCGTGATTCCCCGCAGGCCATCAGACCAATTTGTTGTCTCGTTTGTTTTTATTCATATGTCTAGCAGTCTAGCTCTTTCAAAGTATAGGTTCTGTTTTGCATGCTGTATAGTTATATTAATATACATAGATAGATACCTACGTACATGATGTTGTTCAATATAATTACATAAAAAAAATATGTACATTTGAATTGCACAGATCCCAGCGAAATTCTTTGGACTGGTACAATTTTAAGTTGACGTACTACTCATTTCACTTTATTTATTCAATGTTGGCCCTGTCGGAGAATCCAGATTGCATCCTCACATTTGTGTGCGTATCTCTTTTTTAGTCTGCAGTACTTATCTGTACACTTCCGTATACACCGGCGGTACAGTTTCTGTATCTTGTTTCCGAAAGTGCGGTTGGTGGAAAGGCCCCAGGGCTTTTGAGATATCAAACTTGAAACGTACAAATATAATGTGTACGTTGATGTGGACCCACACATGCATACACACAGAGGTAGGCATATGATGTTTAGAGGCGTACTATGTACATACATACGTGCATAGATAAAGCTCTTTACGGTACATGCTGTTCTAAGTACGTATGTAAATATGCTCTGTACAATTGCGAGTGTATTTTGATTGCCAGGAGCTAACTATAGGAAAAAGAAGCTTAAATGTCCCGGAGTTCTTTCTGTATGCTAATCCTCCTCGTTCTTTTGTAAGTTAGTGTCATCGTAAGTTGGGATGTTCGGAAGCTGGAGCAGTGCTAAAGCTCGTAACTCTCCACTTGGCCAGTCAGTCAGTACGGCTATTCCCAAGTACTTTCATAGATTTAAAGTGAGAAGGAGGCTTGTGTATGGCTAAAGAGAGGAAGAGGGGAAGAAGACGAAGGGAGGAAGAGAGGACGGACGACCGAGAAGAATCGATTTCAGTAAAACCTAGTGTGTGAAACTTGATAAAAGTTCAGTGGGTCGAATGTCTGTATCGAATCTTCTCAACAACCTACAAATAAAGACTTTCCCTTTGGGTAGTTCTTTTTTTCCTCCCAGAACTACTGTGCTACTGTTACAGCAGGTCTCTCGTACCGTCCTTCCATATGACTGCATACAATAGTTAGACCTCAAGTGTGTATGTACCTACATATGTATGTATGTACACACGTACAGACGACAGTCTCTTGAAATTATGGTAGTCTCCCTAGCACTTACCTATAGTACCTTTCAGTCTTAACTCGTAAACATGGGATGGGGTGAAGGCTCTTATTACGTTCACGTACGAGTGGCATTGTATTGAAAGCGTCGGTATTACACTTCTTTCGGATCATTGATGATGCTAGTTTTTTTCCCATACTCCTCCTTACTATCCGTACGGGAAAGATACCCCGCCGCCTTCCACTGTGGAATATACATATGTACGTTCGTGAGAATGTGAGCGCTGGAAGGACTGCTCGGTTTTTTATTCTAACGTATTTCCAATTTTATACGCTTCTTTCTCTTCCCGCTTGATTTCAATTGAGACATTAGTGCCACAAGTTTTTTTTTCCTCCGCGGTTCTTCTTCCTTCTTAGAGAGAGAGAGAGAGAGAGAGAGTAGGTACACAGACAAGAGTCCAAGTTTATTCTTCTCCTGTATTGTCCCGATACTTTTTTCCCTTTACATAACCTTGCCCTTATTGAATTGTGAGGGAAATCTTCGAGCCCTGCTAGTATTTCGGGATGTGATGCATGTCTTGCTGGAGGAGGTGTACCACCTATTAATTCCCAACTTTGTATCTATAAACCATGTATTTTGTAGGGACAGAATGATTTGAGTACATATACATACATTGTATGTGGATATGTATCTACATGTGTAAAATTACAGAAGCATAAGGTATGGAGGAATCTCCAGCGCTCGTCTGTGGTTTCCCAACAGACGCGCACCGATTTGGTCACAAACGAATAGACACGTATATATGTGGTTTCAGTCCTCGCTCCCCCTATTATCCCATATGGGATCCTGGTTGCCTCAGTATGGGCTATTGCCCCAGCATATGTATAAGGGCCCAATGATTACCATTTAAATTGCGGATGTTGTCTTGTCTGGAAGAAAAGCAAAGTGGGACATGTCAAGTCACATTTTAAATTTATGTCTTTACTTTTGTTTTTAGTAGGGGTTTTTCAATGTCACTTTTTATTTATATTTCTCTCCTGATCTGCTGGTTCTTGAGATAGAATGTAATTTCTTTGTGTGTATACACGCCATCAGTCCTTAGTCCCCACCACATTTCCCCTTTCCATGGTTTTTCAGAAAATCGCGCCCAGAAAAAGTAGGACTTTCGAGAGGGAGAGTCTGAATCAGAGCTGTATCTTCTATAGTATCGACAATTATTATTTTTTTGTCAGCTTCTCCTACATGCTTGGAAGACTACAATTTTTCTTAGAAATGACAAGCATTATTATTCCCTGTGATGACAGATGGAGAGGGAAGGTTTGTTGGAAGTGAGATTGGGGAATAAATATTATTTCCGTGTAGCTCGGGAGTCAAGGAGAGAGTGTGTATTTATTAAATTTTATTTGTACGGGAGATGAAAGGTTGATAGTGCGGAGATGGGAGTTGATGGGAGGACATGTATGTACATACATACGTACGTATGTACAGATACGGACCATTCACTCAGAGCAATATTCAATTGGCTTTTTAAGTGCGGGGGTGTGGACGGTCTTTCACGTATCGGGATGTGAGGAAGGTATCTGTTTTGATGGGAGTTCGTAAATCAATGGAAATTGTATGGAAATTTCCGTACGGTTGTTCTCGCACCCCTCAAATCACTTATGTAAAGAATTTATTTTTTGAGCTTTTATGGATTTTATGAGGAAGCCTGTAATAATGGAGGGTTACCTCGAGTTCTCTCATTCTGAGTTAGAGCAGTTCACTGTACAGGTGTGTATATATATATATATATATAGATATAGGGATTGAGTATAAGCTTCTATGGGACCCATTTATTTATGTATATAGTCTTGCATCCAGGAAGGAGCATATTGTGAGAAAAGGTGAGGAATGGCGGGTTAATGGATAGGCTGGAGCAGAGAGCGCCGTAGTGTGTGTCATGCTATATATTTTCGGACGGAAATTGGAAAGCACTTTAGATTTTCAGCAAACAGAGAAGAGTCAGAGATCATTTATAAGGGAAGAGTTGAATATAAAGTAGCGGCATCCTGAGGTAGGCAGACTCACACACACACACACACACACACACACACACACACACACACACACGTGCTGCTTGCTCCTAGACCCTCTTCCTCCTTCCAACAAGGCGCTTAATGGCTTTCTCCTCTATCTCTTTTATGCACAGAGCACAATATACACCCAACCATATATATTTACAAGTAGACAATAATATGCAACCTGTGCTATTTTGTCATTTCTTTTATGCTGACGATGAATGTCGGGAGCTTACACTTCTCATCCTCTCTGTTTTGTCTTCTCTCCCACCCCCCCCCCCTTCCCACCTTTTTCCTGGAGCCCGAGAGCCAGGAGCGGAGCCTCCTCACACATGTGTTGCATAATTCATGCATTTTTTGATGTAGCGTTTTTTAGCTGATTCCCCACCAAATCTCTTTAAAAGATACTATATATGTGTTCCTCAAACGAAGGGAACTACTACCTATTATTGTACTGGTGTTAAATGAGATTACCTTGAAAAAACATTTTTGAGCCTGGAAACAAAAAACAGAGATTACACGCCTATCTATGTACATATATTTACATACATATGTACTTACGTACATTTACAGATATGTTATAGAGCCTTATTACAGTACACCTTGGGCTCATTCTTCCGCGCATTTTTATTTTTGGCTCAATAAATAAGTCACAGGGGCTGTGTAGTACTCGACTTAAGTTTATTTCCTCACTTTATTGTCAAAATGGCGAAAACATATTATGGAAGGTACTTACTTACCCTTAATGGGATTTTAGCTCGGTGGCTCTCGTATTGGAGACATGATTCCAGAAAACAAAAAAAAAAGTTTCATGAAATCTGTTCCGTCGGCGGTGGTGATGGTGGTAGGGGTGGTATAGTTATCAGGAATTCTTTCTCATTTTATAACCTCATTAGAGTGTGTTCGTAAAAAGTCAAGAATGTGATCAGAGGAGCTTGTGGTATTGTAAGTGCAAGTCGGTTAATGTCGTCGGAGAGACAGCCAAAGCTAAAGTTATTTCCCTATTTCACCCCAGTCTTGAGGCAATATAAAATTTGATAGCTGCCAAACTACTCTTGTGATGTCACTTGTGTGTAACGCACGTACGACTGGGATAGTAGTTCCCATTCCTATTTTTTCCATCTCCTCACACACACACACACACACACACAATACAAAGTATTATCTTGCATTTTTTCCACTGTTTTCCAAGTCAACATCGGTATTCCATGATTGAGAGTGGGAGACATAAAGATAACATGTGTGGCACGTTTATTTGCACCGAGTGTGTGTGTGTGTGTGTGGTGTGTGGGGCTCTTCTTACATTTTAACAATTTCCCGTGCAAAAAAAAAAAAAAAAAACCTGCTCGGGGTTCCTTCAATTCCTTTTAAACATTGATCTTGAGGTGTAAGGGTGAGCATCAATTTGGATGGGAATTGCTGAGCGAAGCACTTATTAAAAAAATCTACTTGTTTTTAATGAAACGTTTATAGGAACTGATTTCATTCCCTTTACTACTGTAGTAGTACCTCCATGTAATATATTGAGAGGGAGATACAATCTTAGATTCTTTTTAATGAAGAAACATTGGAGATCCCACTTTTCCAATTAAATTAATTTGTATTTGTAGTCTGACGAAACCACTCGAGTTTTTCTTAAATTTCCGGGGAATATTCAGGCAATCTATTAATGTATGTGCATACATTACGTCATGGAAGACATTAGTCCCGGAAAGAACTTCCAATTTTGTCAACTCTTTTTTCCTTCAACTTGTGAAGGGGAGTATGAGGCCTGGGACATGATATTATAAAACTGTAGATATGTATAACTACATATTATGATTTTAGCATTTTATAGTATAATGTCTATATACATTTACAATATAAGAGCAGTACGACAGGGACGGCTCCGTTCATATTAAATTCATATGCATCCATCCGGGTATCTATCAATAGTATGAGGGTTTGTGCTTTCGTCTTATGACCTATCGCATAATATTCCAATGGAAAGTAAATGGATGAGGGTCTCCTCTCACTTCCCGGGGAAAAAAAAGTTATTACACAAGTTTTCATATTTTACCCACACGCCTCGTTTGATTGACTGCAGTTAATTTAAGATAAGGGAAATAAATGGAATAATAAGTTTTCCACTTTTTTCCAAGCTTGGTGCCATAGGTCATTGCCTCTCTCTCTCTCTCTCTCTCGAGATATTTCTATTGGAGATTCTATTGGATGGAGTCGAGGCGTAAAAAATCGAATTTTCGGACCATATTTCATTGCATCCTAAAATCCAGGCTGCTGTCTTTAATAAATATCCGAAATATATGCATATCTTTTATTAGAATAATTTTCCAGGCTTTTGTACAGCTAGCTTATGTTATGTATGGACGTTTGTATCTACATATGCATGCCCTGCTCTTTGGCATATGCCAGCTCAAATGTTTGTAAAGGATCCTCTGGGTCCTAAGGGATTATTGATGGATCGTAAATGAGAATGCTTTTAGAGGTTTGAAGCCTAAGTTATTGTCAGGTTGGGTATTTTATTTGAAATAATTTCCGAAATGGTATTTTACGCGCTTGAATTGAAATGCTTTAGATAGGGACTCCGACATCGGGCTGTTAGGCCCGAATTCTGGGAGAGTGCATGGAGGAGGTGAGATTTGAGGGAATCAAGGGTGGTGGGTTATACAAAGTGTGTGGGTATTGGTGTCAAGTGTAGTCAACACTGGAGGAGAGAGAATGTTTATAAAATGTATTGGGACTTCCGGAGCAATCCTTCCAACCATTTTGCACACATTCTCTTGCAAATTAATGGTGAGGAGACCCTCAGATTAAATTTATGTCTCCTTATCCTTATTTATTACATTTGCTTTGTTGGCGGAAGAAGAGTTTAACTTTCTTCCCAAAAGAATACACTGCCTTGTTGAGTTCCCTCTCCCTCCCCTATATTCCTATAAAGAGGGACTCTTGACGAACAGATACATACATACATACTTTAAAAGGGAGTTTGGTTTCCGAGCTGGATGGAATCACATTCTTCCAGAATTTAGAGAACATAAATACAAGCTCCTTGTCAAGTGACAGTATCCCACGGAACCAGCGTCTCTTTTGATGTGTAAGCGTTCTTAGGGTTTACTGTTGTTAAGGACTGGTATATATACATATATAAAAAAAGAAAGTATTTATAGATCTATGATTCAGGGGAGAGCTGGGGGAGTGATGGAAATTTTCTATTTTGATGTGTGCTCAGATCGGAGGAATTGAGGAACATTTGTATACGCTCAGATTACTATAATGTGTAGGAGCGTGGAGTGTAAATGGGAATCATGTATGGGATTTGTGACTGACCTTTGAAATATCTACAGTGACAATGAGGCACTCTCTGTTGTGAGGTATACACAAGGCCTCCCGCCCTTTCATCACAATTCTCATTGAAGATCAGAGAGTCGTGTCAAATTGACGAGTGTCGTTTTCAGCGTGCAAAACACAAACTCACACACAACAAACCTCCACAAGAAACGACAAATCATAAATTTGACAATGGAACCTCCTCCAAGCTCCTAACCCTACACTGAACTAAAATGCCTGTCTGACATATGATGAATGTTGGAGAATACGCACACATTGTTACGCATCCTTTTCTCCTCGATGAACGATATCCGTACGAAAAACCAACTTGGGTTTGAAAGAGCGGTCCCTCATGCATGGGCCTGTGAGATTGTCTGTCGGATTTATAGATATACAGCTCTGTACTCTCAATGCACTCAAATATTATGCATGAATTTATTTATACATAGTACTTACCAAATTGAACTATGAACGTAAATCTAACAAAATCCCTCAATATTTCTGGTGCAGTTTATAACCATCCCGTGCATCCAAATTTTGATGAACTGGCATTCCGTTGGATTTCAAAATTCACAGTGACTGCATAGGAGTATGCTTTTATCATGTATGTATGAATGTATGTATATTGGCCCTGATGATAAATATATATTGAATTGATAGTACTTATGTATATATTTTAAAATCAACTTAAATACTCCAAGGCTAAAATAGTATGAAGATAATAATAAACTGAACACATCTCTCATTGCAATTATTCAAGATTCATTTCAAGAGTGCGGAGATAAGTCTTCAGATGAAACTGATAGGAGCAATAAAACAATAAACATGAATTAGTGTAGCTTTTTTAACGGGGATGAGGACCGTTGTTGGGAAAGTATCCAAACCGTCAAGTTTGATTCACCGAGTGTTTTCGTATATTTGAACCGGGTTTATATACCTAGAGCCATCTGGAAATGTTATCTTTAGAACTGGTACTTCCATGTTCATTTAGATTCCCAGAATTTCCCTACATTTTACTGACACTGTGGCAAGGGAGGCTGGTTTTTCCACACCCTGCTTCTAGTTTGTATTGATTTGGGTATTATTGAATGAATATAATAAGTTTTTGTGCAAGTCTGGTTGGAGAACTGCCCGCATATGGTAAAATTTCCTTTGCGAAAAAAAAAACCTTTTTTTTTTTACTTTCACTCAAAAGGTATACATATATAGATATTACAGCCAGGAAATGCTCATTCTAGCTTGTGATTGCAGACTGTGGCATATGCAATAGTAAAGTGTATGTGTGTGTGTGTGTATGGGGTGCGGATCCAAGTACACTGTGAAAACTCACGAGAGCAAGGCAGTAGGGAAAGAGTAAACAGTAGGACTGTGACAGGGCTTCTGGAGCAAGATGGGTTTTTGGGATGGTGGTTGACTATGTTGGCTCGTCGTTCGTAGTAGGAATATATACCCACGGCCTTTAAAATAGCTTTCGATTTCGTTTCACACAAACGGATGAAAGAAATTGCCTCTTCAGATTGATTCAACTTTTATGGCCAAAAATACTCCAGTAGATTTGTTCTCTGCCCTCCTTCAATTCCCTGACTCTTCCCGCTCTCCACTACTATTATCCATCTTCAGTTCTTTCTGATCGAATATAAAATCTATATCTGGGCTCTTATTACATTAGTGGGGGGAGGAGAGGGGGTGGATTTTGGAACAACTTCGAGTAAATCAACCCACAGTTACTTGTAGCTCATGCTTCTGGAATACGGATTGCTTCGTTTTGGTCCAGGGCTCAATTAACACTTGACTCCCACATTTTAAATTTTTTTCTTATAATTAGATACATACATACATATACATATCTAGGTATTGGTATCTGCACATAATTATTATTTTAAAGAATTACGTCGGAATTATGACAACTCTTAACGAAGGGCTCTTCTTATGGAAAAGAATTTACCATTGAGGGATTTGTAAAATTTTATTCAAGCATTAATGAGGGATGTTTATTTCATTTAAAATATTAGTATCCGGGACTATACGACTCTACACATTCTCTGTCTGTTCTGTAGTAACCTGGAAAAGGTATTTTGTATTCAGCTCCACTAGATAAGATAATTCTTCCTGAATCTGGCAGTGAATCAGTTCGACTTTTATTGCATTCGCGTGCATGGAAATGGAACGTGTCCTGACGATTATTTCTCCGTTGAAATATTAAAATACTTGAGGGGTGCTTGTTGCATTAAACAAAAGTTGCCAAGATTAGCGATTACTTTTGAGCATTTTGATATCCTAGTTTGTAGTTGAGGCACGTACTCCATCCCTAGTAATAATTTATAAATTGAAGAGACATAGGAATTTATGTGAGATATGAAAATCATCTAGTGTGCCTATGTATATGCGTGCCCAGTTGGACAGGGACCGGGGCTTGCAATGTGGGTGTCGCGTGTCTTCACAATAGCTAATTACTTGGTGGTGGGTCCTCAAAAAGGTTCCTAATTAAACCCTTGATTTATGATATACACATGCAAAACAGTGCTATTTCGAATTCCTCAGAATCTGCAGTTTTGAGGGGGATCATGAATCATCCCGTCCCACTTTGACCCCCCTCTCCTCTCATATACATGGTATTTTTTGATATGTAATTACATACGTACATATGACTCTTGTTGGGTAGGACAAGAAACAAGTGTTTCGTTCTTTTATATATTTCTTTGAGATTGTAATCTAAAGTAATGTAATGTGACATTAATTTGACTATTAATTAAAAGCATGGTTGCAATAATCCTCCGGTTTTTTTTTGTGTTTTTTGTTGCAGTTCCTCCCAACGCTCCATTGATTGAATTTAATGGAACCACAGTTCACAATGGGAAGAATTTAACGACCCAGAATGGACACAGGGCTTCCGTCAAGTGTACAAGTCGGCATGGAAATCCACCCGCACACCTCAAATGGTTTGTCGGTGAGTGAGAGTCTTCTTCCTTGTTAACTCTTTACCTGAGAATAATTGTCTTGAATTTCCTTACCTATACATTATGAGTGTGTGTGTGTGTGCCTATGAAGAAATTAAAATTTTATTGTCAACCTGCCACACCATTGTCAACCCCAGTTCAAAGAACAAGAGGGCTCGAGTTTGATTTATTTTATGGCTAATCTTCCCTTCATCCAAGGTTCTAAAATGCAAAAATTTACGTCCTCCTTAACTATTTAACGACCAATAAGCGGTGATATGGACGTCTGAGCATCTCTAAAACGGGGGAGAAGTCACACTGGGGACCAAACACATCCTCACAATAGACTTGTGGTACTCCTTTGCAAAAATCATCCACGACAGTGATGTCTTGTCTTGTAACCTTTTTATTTATTGCTGACTTCTATCAGAGCTGACGTAAAGCCTCCGTTGGAATTTATTTTGAAGATTTTTCTAAACTTTGGCAATACTTTAAACATTTCTATGACACTTCTTCCCCGTGTATTTATTCTTCAAACAACGTATATAACAGTATAAGTGGTAATCAAATCCTACATTTAATAGCCCTCAATATTTTGACTGATTTCCATAATAATGAGCCAACACACCTATGCATGATTGGGAGTTATCTTTATAAATAGTATTTTCCGGTAGAAACCAAAATCCCTTTATTTTTTTTTCTAATTTTAAAAAAATAATTACTCTTCCCCCATTTTTTTTTTACCAGACACTGGATACCACATAGAGAATACCTTCCATGGTTTATTTGTTTTTGTCGCCAGCCATGAGTTAGCATGGAGAGTACCTTACAGCCTCCGATCCAATCATTGAAAAGAGAAGTAAAAAAAAAATCCTCCCGGATGCGGTACACTTATTTGAGGTTTCAAAACACAGAGAAGCTAAATAGGTCCTTCAAGTAGCCCAGTTGGGGGTGACGGTGTTGGTATGGAGCGGTTGAAGTAAAAAAAAAACTATTGAAAAGAGTTGTTTCCTTTCCCATTATCTTTTCTCTTTTGAAGCCTAACATAAATGAAATGATGTACGATTGAATTTTTCCCCTCCTTTTCCTTTCTCTCTTAATTTTGTCGAAGTAAAATAAGATGTATGAGGTCTTCACTTAAAACCAACCACCTAATAATAATGAATGCGTCGCTTGTCTCAATTCTTCAAAAAAGCAGCAAGGAGATACGTCTCCAGATATCTATGTACCTGACTTGTACATTTCTTTTGGGATTTTTTGAGAGGGGTACCACAGTATAAGGTCTATGGAGTGATTACGTAAAAGTTTACTCTCATGAGTAATTTTTGTATGGAAAGTGTAAACCCATAGATACTAATACCTGTATGTATTAGTTGTATGTAAACATGTCTACTGGGTCCTATTGCACTCTGAAACTTTAGCCGGTTTTAATGTGGGCCTATGTGTTTGTGTGTGTGTGTGTGTGTGTGTGTGTTGTGAGCGGGTGCATAGCTATAGATACATGTGTGTGAGAGGTTGGGATGCCAGAAGAGAAAAGATTTATGTGATGTTGTTAAACGGGTTGGATTGATGAGGCCACATTGTGTTCAGTATGAGGAGGGTATTTTCAATTATTTCAATACTCATGCTCTTGTCCGTGTGTTTGTGTGTGTATGCAGGTGACGAGGAAGTTCTTGGGGTGAACCAGACAAATAAGACAGAGGAGGACAACCCGAAGAAATGGGTTGCTGTGTCCATACTTGACTACACTTTCATCAAAGCTCACAACGTGAAGCCACTTCGGTGTGTGGCAGTTCATGAAGCCTACCCTACCAAGTCCAGAGACACACAAGTTTTTTTGGACATCCAATGTAAGTTACAACAAACACCTCTTCATGTCTTGTTAAATGCTTAGCTGACTGTAGTTTATTCCCTTATTCACGTCCTGCTTTAAATCTCAAAGCTCCTTTTAAATACCACTTCTCGTCCTCGGCCACAGCATATTACTCAAGCACAGCAGCCTCCGAGTCCCAAACCGCCCAGACATTGTCACATTTTTCCGTCACCCAAAGACTTTGCCACAGGAAAGGAGTTAAAAGGAAAAAGTTTAAAATTCAACTATATATTAATTTAATATGCATTTCTTTTCCTGAGAGGATTTTCTCTTACTCTATGGATTTTGAACTTAATATTAAAATTTGGATTCTACCTTACTACCTTGGTACATCCATACATACACAAGCCTGTGACCCAATTCAGAGGCATTAAGTATGCATATGCTTCTTCTTGTATGATAATTTTCTCCTTGCAGATACTCACAGGATTTTAGGATCTTCAAGACATATGTATGTATGTATGTACAAGATACATATGGGAAGATTATATGAGAATTGCATTTTGCTTATATAAGTCTGTATTAAATTCACGGGCTTATCATATATGCCGGAAACATTTGAAATCCCTAATGTTACATAAGAATTCATTAGCGTTTCCAATGACATGTCGTGGGGGTGTATAGGAACTAAATCTTCAAAGAAATGTTACAACCAGTACTTAAGGTCCTTAAAGTACAGTGGGGTTCGGAATGTGCAAGTTGTATATGGTGACGTTCGGAAATCCAGGTAAAGCTGGATTTTCTGGTGAATATTGCGTACCTTCTTTGGGGAAACTTAGACTAAAAGACCCTCTCTGTCCTGCTATATGGTAGTTCCTGTTTTGCATTTCCAGTCTATTAGCAATATACTATATTTATACTCCCATGCACTTCCCCATTCTACATATAGATACTTATAAATGCATATAAGAGCTCTGGGAGAGACGGGAGTCTTAAACTAAACACAATCCAGCCAGCTTTTTACGTCCCATTAAATTTCCATTTTATTTCACTAGACCCTATCATTATGCAATACGACACTTGGAAGCCAATGAAAGAGCAGCCACCCACGGTGATGCTTAAGAAGGATTAAAAATCTTGAGATGAGAGTGTGTGCATGTGTTGTTTGCATATCCTTGTGAGTGTGTGTATCTATAGATATCTATATATATCTATATGTATATATATATAGATATATATAGATAGATATAAATAGGTCCCTTATATCTACATGAATGAATGTTACATACAGTGCCACGTAATTGTCGTACAGCTTGCGTTCTAAGACACTTTCTATAAGTGCAAACTTTTCAACTGGGATACTTTGAAAATCCTCCGAGCTCAGGAATTCGTACGGGCCTTTCCCTGGCTATCGATCCATATATCATATCATTCATCAAATAATGAAGTCATCAATGTAATCCTTGATTTTTAATCCTGGCTTCCTTTTTTGAGACGTGGAAGGAATCCGGATCTCCCAGGAAATTCCATCCATCCCCTACTGGCTTTATCAATATTCGTAGAATCTCTCCCTAGGACTTTCCTTATATTGCAAGAAAAATTCTCCGTTGCTTGCAAAAATTTGAAAATGTAAAATCAAGCATTTCCATCCCAATTCCAGGGAACTGTATTATGCTGAGCAAACTTTTAGGGAAAATTAGGAGAGAATCTTCCGCAAAATAAAAGAACTATAAGGGGATTTAAATTGGATGTGCATGTAAACTATTGGAGTGTGTGCACTGTATGTATGTACATATGTATCTATCTATGTCTGCCTGAACATTTGATTGTAGGTCCCGTGTGGAATGTTATCTTCATCTTTAAAAAAAAACTCAGGAGATACTGTGTATTGAGAGGATATTTCAAGGGGAAATTATCAGTAAAAAATATTAGGCGAATAAGCTTATTGTACCGTGACTTCCCATCCAAAATGAATACCAAAGTTTTTTCCCTGACGTATACCGAACTGTCTACTGAAAGTGTGGAGAAGCAAGGGCTTAAGATAGCACGACGTGATCTGTTACCACTGGATTTTTTGGGGTTGGTGCGGGCCAAGGCACGCATAGGGACATGTAAAAGATATAGAAATAGGATCCGGAGCAACTCACGGAGATACCGTGTATCACCTCGATTCCGACAAGTATAGATTCTATATGTAGATACGGAGTGGGGACGAGGAGTGCATCAAATTTTCATCAGATTTATTTATTATCAAAGTTATCATGATCGTGATTTATTGTTCATGGTTCATTTCATCGAACGCGTTTGCTCTGTAAATGGTATGGAGGAAGAGGAGAGGTTGAGTGGATAGTGTGCATTTGCTCACAATTATTTACTACCCGAGCCAAAGGAATTATATGACAGATATAGAATCTCTCCTCACTCAGGAGAAGAAAAGAATGACTCAGCGCCTTGTCAATATTAGCTTTATCAAGCTGTTGAATGCTAAATATCAAGGTTTTTCTTTTGATTGTCTCTGTACTATAGTCGATATCTACTGTATCTATCCATAGTCAAGTTTTTCCTGCTGACGTTGACACTCCGCGTCGTGTCATTCTCTCGAGGAGGAGACGACAGTGAGACTTAGAATCAATACAAGTACTACATTGAACGGATATTAATGGGCGTTGAAATCATTTGTGTGTGTGGGCACATTAGCGACTGGAGATGATAGGGCTTCATAATTCCGCCAGGGAAATTAATCAAGATGGACAGTCTCGATGGGATGTGTATGTTTCATGAGCGAGAACACATTCGGATTAACAGTTGAACAGAGGTTTAGCATTTTCTCACAGTTTAATAATAATTATAATTACTACCCTAGACCCGACCTTTTCCTGTACATACGTATGTAATTATCTACATATAAACATTCGAAATATATTTCTGTATCCCTAAATACTCGTACATACATCTGAGCATTAAAACCTTATCTGTTCTGGAACAACAAGAAAATTTTAATCGTCAACTATTTTAAGGGGTTGAAATCAAACCCAGTTGTTTCCATAGGATTTTTTTCCATATACATACATACAGTACTTGATCACTTTGCTCATTCCATACTATCTATTCTTAGAATAGTAAAAAAATGTGTCTTCCAGGGATTTGAAATTGTGGTGTAATTTAACCCTTGGAAATATAAACACATTAAAAAAATCCCTAGCGTAAGCACTATTGCACTTGGCCATGATAACCTTGGTAAATTCTCCTATGCACATTTTTATAGGGGACTTTTGAACTCCGATGAGCGTTGGAAATGTGAAGCAAAACAAAAATGAAATGTTTTGTTCTGATCCATCAGTTTGAAATTTATTGTTTGCTTCTCGGATTTCATGGTAAAAGGAACAGCAAAGATTCATGTTCCGTCAATGTTATATAATGACATAGAAGAATCATAAATTTTCAATGGAGTTATTAACATGTCATCGGTTAAGGCGTTGCTCCAACGCTTGCTAGTTCACCTTTTACCCCATCGACTTTCATGAGAAGTTTTCCTCCCTGTCCTCCTAGCCATGTTTCCCAATGAGGATATATGTACATACATGTATATATATACAGTACATCCAGCACTATGAACGTATGTACATACTATACATACATAAATATAGTTAGCAGTTTGAATAGAACAGAGAACTTCTATAGTCAGTGTTTTTCCTGGAGGAAACATTGGGTTATTTGGATAGCTTCTCCTAAACTTTGCTTTCTTTCTTTTATAGGAAATCCCCGTTTCACACTGAACGGTGGGAATGCACTTGTGGAGGTACATATGTCGTCAGTATTTAGTATGTAACCTTGTATTATTTGTGTGTCTACTTTGAAGTTGAAACGCAGTACAGTATGGTGGCTTTGGACAATGCTGAACTGAAGTACGTTGATATTGGAAACTTGTCAAGAGACAGGAACGTTTAAACAGTAATAACCCGCTATATGTTGTCATGTTATCTACTCCGAAAACTTTTTTAGTTAAAAATATATCTATGTATCTACATGTACATTAGATTTAACGTTTGGCATTTTCTAGTAGCCACAATATATGTATGTAACCATTGTACATACATATGTATATTTATATAAGTAGATACAGTTTGGGCAGATGCATAAATGTGTAGATTACATGTACGAGAAACAAACAGAGTTGAGTTTAATGAAAGAGTTGAGAAATTGTTTTGAGAAAATTGAACCCGTGAAACTAAATTTTCAAATATGATGTATGAGTTTTTATTTGATTTATTACTCCTTGCTGGTCTTGCATTTTTATTGAGAAGAAACTCATTACGACATTGGTTTCAAGAGCAGCAGAGAACAATATCGTTTTTTTTTCTAGTTTGCAGACTAAGTTATTTTAATTTGTATTTCAAAAGTAGTTGAAGAGTTTTTTTTTTCTCTCTCTCTCTCCAATATAAGCTACATGGCAGAAAAACATGAAAACAAATTTGTAAGACTCCTCTGTGTCTATTGCTCTGTAAACAAATGGTTGGCATTTGGGAGGAATTAAGGTCTACAGGCTAAAAGTATGTAGGATTTAGTTTATATATGGACGGGTAAGGGAATTTTGGACTGCTTTTCCAGTCCCAATGTTGAAATATGGGAGGGTTGACTTTGAAGTGTATGTAGTCTCAGGTTAGTGCCCTTTTGAAAATAGCAATTTTTCACTTAAGGCTCGCTGACTTTTGGGCTCTCTCGCAAAAATTTATGTATGTATGGATATTGTTCATAAATATAGGTACACGGGAAACTGTAGTTCCTCCAATTCTACTGTTTTCTTGAAGCTTGAATTCCTTTAATATTCTTGTTTTCATTTGTCTTGACTTGGGAGTATCAGTGTGTTGTTAGTGTATTTATTTTTCTGGGGGGAAAGAGAGCATTTCCTTCTCTGTACAGCTCAACCGTAAGTAATGCCGAGCTGGGTGGTTACTTTTTAATTACTTTCTTGAAGCTTGCTTGTTGTAGTAGTCCTGCAAATGATTCTCGACTGGATGTACATATATGTGTGTCTATGCATATGCACCAGTATCAAATTTATAAAGAACGTTCTCTGAATTTTAAAACGTCGACATGGACATGATTTCCAAAAGAACAGCTCAAGCTGAGGGAAAGAAATTCGGAGTCTGGCAGAGCCTTCCCTAAATATTTAAATTAGGCTTGTTTAGCTGATCAATATTTTATATTCGATTTCTTAGTGTTCTACATGCTGTTCCCCAGTTGCCAGGGGTTTCTCTCCTTTTATTCCCAATATCAACTGCGGCCTTTGATTCCGTCCGTACCTGGAATTTTCCTGTCCGTATCATGTGTATGTATCTACAGGAAATAGCTGTAATGCCAAGTTCCTTTAGATTTATCGTCTTGTGAAAAGCAGCTAAATACAAGAGTAAGAATCGAAGGATTAAAAGTACGAATCTCCTTTTATTTGTCATAATTTTTGACGTTAGAGTTTTTTAAAAAATCTTTAGTAAAAAAAATGTAGGAATTATTATTTTCCTCCTTGAACTACTGTTTGTGAATTCGTGTGCCTTTTTTAATGAACTTTTGGTTACAGCCAACTTACAAAAACGCAAACTTGGAGAATGTTGGAAAGAATTGCAATTTTACGTACACAGCCTGTACATGTATCTACATATCCATTTATACATACATTCGTGCATACAAATCCGGAGGCTCGGGGGAAAATCCTTCAAATATTTAAGAATGTTTCTACCTGTCTCCTGAGATTTTTCAATGCACTTGAAGTCGTTTCCTTACTCCTTGCTTTTTAAGAATTTTGAGAGTCTGAGAGCATTATTAGAACAGAAATTATTTACTGGTTCCTCAAGCGTACTAAAAAGATAGAGGACGTCGGTTGGGAAGAATTTGGAGGAAACTGGGGCTCAAAATTATCCCAAAAACTCCAATTGATAAGATGTGCTCCTCGTGTCTGTACAGAAAAGAGCCATTCTCAATGTGATTAGTCCGGAGGAAATGTTCCATCCGATGAGATGAGTGGTTGATATGGAAAAGGGAAAAAATCAATTAACAAGTAGATTTACAACGTGGAGCATTAATGGCTTAAGCAGGCTGGATGGACCAACCGACTAAACAGCGTATAAATGGTGTGCTTTTAAGGCACCAGCTAACATATCATTCGGATTTTCTTGGCAAACTTGTTTTATATAGTTTGTTTTTTTTTTCATGGCAGGTCGTTTGCATTAAAGTATTACGTTTAAAGGTGGTAATTCCGTTTACATTAAATCCTAAGCCTCCCCCTCTCTCTCTCTCTCTTTCTCTCCCTCACTCTTTAAGATTCCAAACCTTAAAATGGCTTGGACTTGGACACCATATAGTGTAAGTAAATGTAGTGGATCCTTTGGTTGGAAATGTTCATGTCTCTACTACGACGACGACGACTACTACACTAAAGCCTTCTTAGACTGGGTTTCATTACAACGTACGAGTGTTCTAGTGCCAAATGTAATCCTTTGATGTACATTTCTAATTTCCACTGACACATTGCAGAAAATTCGAGGGAGGGAGAAATTCAATTGAGAAATACATGGTTGATCCTTTGCCCTGTAAATGTAAACTGGGGGAAAGATATTTAGTTGTACGTGGATGTCTACTGAAGGTAGGAATTTGGAATACCTACAGATTTCCATACTAGTCTCGACTCTCTGTCAGTGGTGCTAAAATTCAAGGGAACTTTACATTATTTGACATAGATACAATAGGATCAAGTTGTAAAGAACTGTGTGGAGTAATTGGCCTAGAGTTTCTACTTTGCAAAAATATTTTATTTATGGGAATAGGGAGGGAAATCCTAGCCTTGTACATTTGCATTTACGATTTTCCTCTCAAGGCATATGACTGAAGCTTTTTTTTTTTCATTTCCCTCTCCTGTCATATATTTAGGGGTGGGCTTTTATTTATGAACCTTTCCAACTCCTGCTCGGTCTGTGTACTATACGCACCGGTAGAAAAGATTAGTATGTAACCTATTTCACCTCTGAGGGCTACTATCTTGTATCTCTTTCTTTACCAATTTCTACGAATTTTGTTTTTTGATGAAACTCTTTAGTTTGAAAGTTTTTAAACTTCAAACATGAGAAGCTACTGGAGTTGGATTTGGAAGAGTCACATTACAGTGAGCATCCCCATAAAAAAAGTTATTGTTCATTTCGGATTATAATAAACAAGTCATTCTCGATTTTTTTACAATGCTCGGGGAAAGTTGGTTCTTTTCTCGGAATTAACGGGAAATGGTCCTAGTACTCACGTGGGCCTTCCTGGAAAAAAAATCTAGTCACAATAAGAACGTCACCCTCCTCGAGAATCTTCCAGGAATCTGCGGAGATCCCGACCGTTTCCTTTCTTTTGGAAACCAAGCTAACCAAATAGCAAATTATGAGTCTGACACGTGGAAAAGATAGAAATCCACGTACAATTCTTCCTGCGGGAGCAGATGAGGCAGTCCTGTGGTAAGATCTGCCCCCAGACCTATATACAGATGCAATGTACATTAAATTTGTGTATATGCACGTATATGATTATGTTATGTATGTATGTGCACATATACATATGTATTTGTACAGAAATGTATCTACAGATACATCTATAGATATATCTATATATGAACATGATATTGGACCAAGGCAGAGCACACACATATGGGGAAACTTGTAAGCTCTGCTTATTACCTTAGTTGAATGGGAAATGGAAAAAGTTTTACAATCACAGAGTTTCTCTTTCTAAGTATGAACAACCTGAAGTTTCGAAGCTAATAATATCTTTTTGAATCCCTTGTAATTTTTAAAGAAGCCGTTTTACCACCGTATCTGACATTTCCCAAAGATGTGAGGACTATACCCTGAAAGACTTTTTTTTTCCTAAAAATCAATTTCCCTCTAAAATTGTACCCTCACCATATGAATACACCACAACACATGAAAATTGCCAAATTAAATCCAATCTCACTTTAAAATATCCCATGTTGCTCTACTTTCCCACAATTGCACAAACAAGCTCCAAGCAAGTTTACAAGGGCTATTGTGAATACTCGGAAACATCAAAGTTGCTAAAGGTTTATCAGGCATTTGACGGAAATTTCCTTTCTCTGTAGTATTTATTTTCAAAACTACACCATTGAGATTTGAGAGTTTACGGCCGGAAGCAAATTTTGGGAAAAATTTGCCTAGGAGTATGAGTAAGACTCTACATTCCTTTATATAGATAGTATCGTAATAATGCCCCATTATTTGTTCCCAACTTTTGAGTAAATCACGGTTGAGAGAATGTGAAGGAGCATATGCAGAGCTTACTTTTGCCACGGTCATAAATGACACGGAGAAAGATAAAGCACCACATTTTTACAGTATCAGTTTGAGTCTTGTCCCTACCAAGGGAACTTATATTACTTTTATATGGAGCTGCTCCTTCCATAAAACTCATATGTGATACGGGCGGTATAAGTTATGGAGTCCTATATATTGTGCTACGGTAGGTGTGAGTTGATGCTGCTGCTGCTGCTGCTGCTTACTGAATATGTATAGATACATATAAAGCATAGTACAGAATGTATACGTCAAATGTAGGAAGTACTTGCTCTTGGTGCTCACATGGAAGGAAGTAGCTTTGTCTCCCTGGAACGTCCTCGTGCAGTTATGACTAGTTTTTTAATGTTTTGACAGAATTATTATCCTCTTCATTTATTCTTGCTGCAGTAAGTCAAAAAAGCTTAGGGACAAAAGATGATAATCTGAGGACACAAGTAATTAGTATTTCTCCTCACGCTCTCCTCGTCTCTCTCTTGGAGAGCATGTGAGTTCTGTTGGGTGTATGGTTAATTTTATGTGTCTCTTCCAAACTCACAAGTTGCGGTCGAGAACGATCAATTCTAGGTTTCCCCGTCTCCTCAAATATCCCTGTCTGCCAGAGTGCAGGAGTTGAAAGAGAGTATAGTTTTAATCTCAGGCTCTCTCTGTAATTTCCATACTTTTTTTTATACATAGATATTCCACACTAGAGGAAAAATAAAAGAACAATTATTTCAGTTTTGCCATCAAGTAGTAGGAAAAGGGAAAGGTGCTGGGAAATATTTTGCAGAATATTTTCGTACCATTGTGCCTAAATATATCCATGGATCGATAGTCTAAAAGAAAACAATTCTGGATTAGGAGTTTGACTATATTTTATATTTTGTGGCGTTTCTGCAAGGATCTTTTTTTTTTGTGCATGGATGTATGTATATTTTAGCACTTCCATTAACTTAGGAATTTTGTATTTCGCAAGCTGGAATTGAAAATTAGCGGGATAACGGGCCCGAGAGCTCAAGGTAAAATTGGTTGTTTTGCAGTTTCTAACGACTTTCTTTACTGACTGTGGAAGTCTATTGAGTGGGGAGTATTTCCAGTTGACTTTGGAACTTTCCTCCGATTTTCACCCTGTAATTTAATCTTAGGGGCTTGAGCGTTCACATCAGGGAAATAAATCACACTTTAAGTCTCCGTTGATGGGAGTCTGGGAAGGTAAACTGGGTCCATTGCATTGTTGTTATTGTTTGTTATGGAAATTTCGGCTGGAATGATTGCTTTGTGAGGAGTAGAGCAAATAGTTTGGGATTCGGCTGTATGTATGTATGTATCTACACAACAGAGAGCACGCGGGACTTGAACCACGACGAATGGAATGGTTTCTTTTTGTTATACTTTTGGTATATTTATAGATACATACATGTAATTACAATTTACATAGTAGACAGGCATATCTATAGTCATAGGAGCAGGAACATGACTACGGAGGCCGATGTAGTTATTCCTTTCTTTTCTGCAACACATGTCCTAATTTTCTCCGTAAATTTGTACCTATTTTTCACCCCTTTTATATTACGGGCGACTGGTTTTTTCCCCCTCTAGTTTGTTCCAATTCCTTTGGATTTTCGCAATCTGCATGCACGTTTTCAGCTTCTATTGTAATTTCCTTTATGGCCTTTGTGTGGATACTTGGTAGTTATGGTTCAGCTTGGAATGGATGGGAATCTCTTTTTGGAAAATAAAAACAGTCAGACTCCCTGGTATTAAGACTTGAAGTACTTTCCGTCTGCTTTGAAGACCTTGCTGAATGGTTCCTGGGCCAAAAGGCTTACGACAGTTCTGAACTGTTTCAAAGCTGTTTTTATCGTTTGTTGTTTCTTTGGCACGAAAAAATATGCCGGGCTTTTTGCAATTTTATTCAATGTTTAAAACCTATGGCTGGAATGGTTTTGAAAGGTTACAGAAATTGAAATGCTGATTTTCTTTTTGGAACAACCTTTTTTTTTTTATAGACTCAATGAAAATCAAAGGGCTATAGTATTTACTGGAGTTAATTTGCGAAACGTTCAAATTAGTAATTATCATAGATTCTATCACAAGGATCCTTTTTGTAGAGGATCTTTAAAGGAACAGGAAATCCACTCATAGTTTCAGGTCACACAGGTACTCTCTACAGTGTAATTTATTTTTAGCTATATGTGCATATATATATATAGAATATATTCATGATTAGATGCATATATACGTAATTATGTTCCTTGTGAAAGTCTAGATTGAATCAATGAAATTCTCCGTTACTACATACATATGTGCACTTTTGCCTGGAGTTAAAACCAAGAACCTTAGAACAAGAAATAGTATTAAGGTATAAAGCTGAAGAAGCTACTGCTCCAAGCAGATTTCATTTCAGGAGCCATCCTCACTTAGGGCTTGTTGGTGGTGATGTTATCTTTTATATCTCACCGTTAAGTTCAAGTGTGAAGAGCGTGGAGTATTTTTGGATTCAAGACATAGAGCTCGGACGGAGGGAGAAGACAAAAACCGAACAGGCCTGATATGGTTTTATGACATGATGAGATAGAAGAAGAGTTGCTGGACTCCTGTATATACAGATACTACAAAGGATGGGGAGCAAAGACCACAAAATTAATGCTTACTACGTTCCCGAGAAATTCAGCGTCTCCCGGTTGGCCAATAACATAACGGTAGTAAGCTGGAGAATTTCTAATAAGTTGACTTCCTCCTCTGTTTGATCTTGGGAACCATAAGCAAGGGCTGGAGGAGGGAGGATATAGGGTAGTCCTAGTGTATAGTCTGTAACTTATAGGTATAGGCACGACAAAGAAGAGGTTAGGACAGCTTATGGTCCATGTTCATTTATGACTCTGTGTGTGTGTGTGTGTGTGAACAATCCAGTTGGAAGTATTTGGTGTAGAAGGGAATTTGAAGGGATGGTAGTAGTAAGTATGAGCACACAAGTTGACCTGATGATTCTACTCCTATATGGTTGGGCTAGGCTACGCTGTTGACTGTTAAGGGAATCGGAGAATTTCCTTGAAAGATACACCTGGGATTGGAAGTGGATCCTGGCGTGTACTTGAGTTAGTATCCTGGCAGTTGTTGCTATTTTAATGATTACAGATGCAAAAATATGTAAATAGAGAGACTAACTTTGGAACAACTTGGGCTTTCGGGCGGAATTCACAGATACTCTTAGGCTTCTCGGATTTTTTGAGAATAGTCACATTATTGCAGAAGTTGATGATTTTTTTTTCAAGTTCAGACCTATGTACATACTGTGCTTTACGTATCGTACGGGGCTGGAAGAAACTGCAGATACTCTTGTTTTGAATGGTCGTTAGGAGTAGAAACAAGTTGTATGAAAATGTTGTTCAAGTGGATCTGAAATGAGTAGTTAAGGGTGGCTCTAAGTAATCATCTAGTCAAAGTTTAGTCATAAATTAAGCTTTAAGTACTGACTAGCCTTCAACAAGCCACTATTGCCAGCTGGATGACTTATTTTATCTTACCTTCGAACGCAAAACATACAGGCTTTGACTCTATAGTGTGTGTACCATTTTTCAACGGGACACAAGTTATAGCGGACTTTCAGGCCTGGAGCATTATACTAGTTGCTTGGTTTTTTTTTTTCGTTTTTTGAAGGAAGCTTTAGTTTGTCGACTATTTTACTGCTCCAGTTTTATAAGTTACGTACACATAGGAAGGGGTTACCTTCCTTCCTTCCTTCTCTCACTCCAGTCCATATAGCTGTTAAGTTGTCTCTGCATTGCCATTAAGAGAGATATCGAAATGGTACGGAACAACTTTCCAGAGTTTCCCGTATTTTAAACTTTTAGCTCTCTTTCTCTTTTCAATCGTATAATCATGAAGGATGTAAGATTTGCGACTGTACATGGCAAAAGTCTGGGTTTTACTACAGAGACCCTCAAGACTCATAATCGTAAATCAGGAGTAGTAGCAGTGTGCGAGGGGTTTCCCCTTCCCTATGAGTTTCAATAGAGGCTCTTCCACATTAACAATGCTATAGTATTGAAGGGAGAAAAAAAAGTTTAGAACGTGAGGGGCCATCGATTGAATTTTCCAGAGTATGTATGTACATAGAAGAGGCTTATTGAGGAAAAAAAAATCATCTGGATGTTTCCCTGAACATGTTTAATAATCTGGTATTAAATAATGGGAATTTCATATCGTAATTAGTATTTTAGTATGGATTTTTCAGCATGGTTTATGGTTTTGACGTATGTATGTATTTGTATAGGATTTTGAAGGAAAAGGTTAGGGAAAATATTCGGGTTCAAAGCTTATTCCTATCCATTAGTTGTTGTAAGTAGTGTGTCCCATGCATCTATCTATCTGTACTGTATGGTAGGATTTATTTCTTGCGTTAATGCCCCTGCCTTCCAGCTCTATATAAAGCTTGGGAGTGTGCTCAAAAGACCCATTAATGATTTTGATGAAATTAAGGCACTCTTTGTATGTATGCACATGCCTTGAAATAAATAGCTCAAAACTTTTCACATAGATGTGTAAAACTTTTCGTGTCTAATTACTCCTCTTAATCCTTGTCCTCACAGTTTCGGCCTCTTCATATGGGGTC
This sequence comes from Allacma fusca, assembly GCA_947179485.1. NCBI lineage: Eukaryota > Metazoa > Arthropoda > Collembola > Symphypleona > Sminthuridae > Allacma > Allacma fusca. Next base: position 15,806,495 of record OX359247.1, read on the forward strand.
CCCTGCCTTCAGTCACTCTTCTTGTTAAGCCTCAATATTCATGTACATAAATTTGTCCTTGCTTGCAAAACAATAGATATATAAGCTCCTCATGTGGGAAGCACTTGTGCATTAAATTGAAGCTGCTTAATTTCCTGTTAAACCAACAACACGTCCTGGCAAAATGTAATTAATGCGCCTGAATATAAAATATACATATGTAAATATAATGCATCAAGTGCAATTTTACAGGGATTAATATCCTTTCGTACTATGGGCTATTTACGCTGTAACATTTATTTTCTTGGTCATTTCAGATGCTCCTCAAGTAAGATTGATCGGAAGTCCACAGGGTGATCTGGAAGAGAATAGGGATTCAGTATCACTTCAATGCGTTGCTGATGCTAATCCCCCTGCAACTATTGTCTGGAGAAAAGCTGGAAGGACGGAAATTCATAGTTTTCAGGTATTTATTCATTTTTTATTCATGAAAGAGTAATAATTAATTAACTGTGAATTAATTACTTTTTATTTAATGATTTAAGGACTTAAATTAGCATTAAATTAAATTACGGATGCCTTTCATTCATGATTGATTAATTACTATTAGTGATAATTATTATTCTACTGAGATATGCAGTGTGCTGGGTGTAAAATAACTTAATTGTTTTGTTTTGTAATTCTGTAGGAACTTATTGAATTTCGTCCCTTGGTAAGAAGACATGCTGGCTCTTATTCCTGTGAGGCTAAGAACCACCTTGGATCTTCCCAACCCATCACAGTCGAAATCGATGTCAAATGTGAGACCTACTTTTCTCTCCCAGTTTGAGTCCTTGGGAAATATTTGTATTCTGAAAGCATTTCTGGGTCTTTTCAGTCTGAATTCTTTTTGGATTCTTTCCATTCCTTTTTTCAACCACATATCTATATGGAGTCAAAATATTTTGGGAATTCATACCGTGTCGGGCAGGTCGATTGAGATGAATTCAATTCAGACGTAATATCATGCATAGAAAGGTTTTCATGTCAATTTCCCAAGGATTTTTCTAAACAGGCAGCTCTAGCACCCTCAAATTTGTAGCGTTTAACTCAATTTTGAGCAAGTTGTTGAAAAATATGTCCCAAGTTTTTTTTTTACAGTATTTTTAATACATACATATCTCTACAATTTTACAACCTAATATGAAATTGAATTTTCGGATTTACTTTCAAGTAATACTAAGCAGAGGGTGTTGGTGCTGTAGCCTTCCATGTAGTAGTACATACATATGTACATATGTATGTGTGTGTATGAACGTACAATTTGTAGGATCACAAAGAAACTTAAAAAGAAACTGGCGTTAACACTGACCTGCAATATGACATGAGCTTATGAAAGAGTCCTGTCATGTATGAAGTTCATGCCGGAGGGGTAATTTTTTTTTTTTTGTAGGGAAGAAAGCAATACAAGTGCATTGAAGGTATTGTCAGAATCAAACTGTTATTGAGTATGATAAGCATATGAATGGCATTGAAGAACACGAGCCCTTTGTCCACCTGTCATATTACTTCACGCCATGTCAAAGTGAGCATGTAATGGATCCATTGGCTTTTATTCCATGCCGTCATCGACAGGATAACTCTTGTACCTACGCCAAGTAAAAAAAAATCTCCTGTACATACAGACGATGATTTAATTTGTGAGTAGCAATCGTCAATAGCCAAATCATTAGGGAACCGTACACAATCGACTTTCTTTTTTTTTTTGATTCTTTTTATTTTTTTGTAATCCTAGAAACAGATGTTGTAAGAGATTCTAGATGTAAAAGTACAGACTTAGGAAGAATCAATTAAAAGTTTTCTCAGACATTGGCTAAAGTTTCCACCCAAGGAGCCCCAGCCTGCGTGTCATTAAATTTTACTGAGACCTTTAAAATTTTTAGCTTGAAACAGTAATCTGAGATAATTTGAGAGAACTCTCCAAAACTCGGAGGAAGTGCTTTTATTTGGATTTTATTTGAAGGAAAAAAAAGGACCAGTGTGAGAAGCAACACTTGCATTCCTACCACTTTTAACGAACTATCTCATCTCTATAGCACTGACTTTTCTTTTTACTACCAAAGTGACTTTGAAATGTTTCAATCCTATTTTTGAAGCGTTCCCTTACTCAATATGCCCATTTATTTTATATGTAGAATATCCATGCTCAAGTGCAGGGACAACCTTCTCCCGGAAAAATCTTGGGAGGAAAGTCGTAAATAAAGTAATCTGAGTTTTATCTGTGGGTTATATAAGAAGAGAGCAATAAATGTAAAGTCTAAGTAAACGTTTAAACAGACAAGGAGGTGTGGGTTATTGAAAGGCTGAGACAGAGAGAGAGAGAGAGAAGGAGAGGGAGCTGAAAGTAAATAATTGACATGGATTGTTGTCTGACATTTGGGAATTGCAGTTCCTCCGAAAATAACGCGTGTGGGACCCGAGCGCTTGATGGTGGCTGCACTCTACAATCGGACAATGCTCGTGTGTCAAGCTGAAGGAAACCCTCCGCCCGCATATCAATGGCTTCAGAAGACTTCAACAGCTGAGGAAACTGTCTACGTGCGTGGGGCTGAGCACATGCTTGTCATCCACAATGTCACTTATGAGTACCAGGGAAAGTATATTTGCAAGGCAACCAACACCATTTCCGGCAATGAGCGTACTATTTTGAGTGAACCAATTGACCTCAACGTTGTGGGTAAGTCCTTGTTTTACTACTATTTGTATGCCTACTCTTCCCCGTCCAACACCCTTCCCCTTTTTATTCCTACTTCAACAATTATTATTGTCCCCTTCATCCTCACTCAAGTAACTCACAGTCTCATTGCTTTTCTTACAATCAGTCACCAAGATTTATGCATTTCCCTGCAAGCGCTTAAAATGTCACCGACAAGTCACACTAACTGATTGAGTTTAGGCAAAGAGGACTAATGGTAGGTTTAGCGGCAGGGAAGAAAGTTTCGGAACTCACTCAATTCCTTTATAGTATATAAGCATAATGCATATGTACATATGGGAAATACCCGTAATGTACAGCACATACATATCTATACATAAGTAATTGCATATTATGTATGACAGTCTAACCAGGAGTACACTCTGAACTTACCTAAGCTGAAGAAAGACATTATTGAGAGGAAGAAAAATATATTATTTTTCCCCCCGTACCTATGTATGTATGTACAGTATACAAAATTGAGTATCTACTGTATAGATATACTAGTGGCTATGACTAAGCTTCTATAATGATGATTCTGATCGACGGTTCGGAAAGTTGAATCTTTTCCTACAATCACTTGGGAAATAGGCAATACTGTCGTATGTATGTACGGCATGTTTTTATTTATATGTATCTATATATCCCTTGGCCTTAGCTACTACTGTATTGAGTCACCCAATGTAAGCGTTGTGTAATGTGTAGGTTACATTTGAGCCCCTCTTTCTTTCCAGCTCCCTGAACCAGTTAATATTGGAAGCACATTGTTATAGTCAAAATATTTAGTTTGAATAACACTCCCTCGAAAGTAGTAATACAGCTGGGAGAGTTAGGAGCAGTATGTATATGTACTTCTGTGTATAGATACATAGATACTGAGAGGCCCCTGAACTCAAGCGGTAGAGGATCTTCAAATAAAGAAATACTTGTCAAGAGCTGGAAGTATCTGTAGCGTCAAATGACTTCGCTTTTTCCATGTCAGACTCCTGTTTTCTTTCCACGGTGAGTGGACTCTTAACCGATGAATGAGTTCAGAGCTCATGTCAGGATCTTTCCTCATGACCGTAATCCTCCGCTCAATTTCTTCCTCCTCACAGTAAATACTTACAGTGTGAAAAACAAGGAGTTTATTATAGGAAAAATTCATGTTCAACTGGCTTTAACTGTCCGTGCTGTGTTGTAATGGTGTGACTTAGGGGTCATTACTTACTGTCATTTGACTTATCATTTCGGTAGTCGGTAATAATTACGAGGAAGTATCCCCAGCACTACAGAGGCTCAAGTACATACACTCACAATCTGTGGCCCTACTTGTAGGTACTCGTAGACCAGCGTTTCCACTCCCACAGGGAAGATAATATCCAGATGGAAATTATATAAAGAATCCGTCTGGGGATGCTGTCCCATGTAACTGAATTAAGTAGTAGTTGTTGAATTAGTGAGGCGATTACAAGCTCAAATTTCCTTTTCTATCGATTTGACAAAATACGAAAGGCCTTTGCAATTACGGAACGTGTAGCAGGGCAGGCTGAACAAATTACTTGGAACGTAATGGAGCTAGTCTGACAGTCTCGGTTGTCTTAAAAGGGCAATATTTACACGCTAAGTGTGAAGGAGAGGTGTCTTTGAGTACAAATTTCTTCGAGGTTTAAGAGATAAGGAAGGTGATGGAGGGAGAGAACATGGAATGGTCCTGTCATTATAAAATGCTTGCCTTATTTTGCTGGACGTGGGGATGGGTTGGAGTTTGTATGCTTGAACGGACTGAGAGCGGAGAGACAGAGCCGGTATGGACACCGTAGGCAACAGTAGCAGGGTAGAGCTCTGTATGTGCCCCTATATGGTTCGCATTAATTTAAATATCTTTTGAAAATCTAGTAGCTGTAACATTCAAGACTTGAGTGACGAATCCAACTGCGAGCTGTAATAGAGATGTGTGTGTGTGTGTGTGTCTGTAGATTTTATGCTCCTCACAATAGTCAGGAATCGCATGCCAACTTAAAGGCTGATGAAGGTCTGCACTCTGCCTTTCGTGGTTCAGGGAGGAAATATAAACATAAAATAATAGTACCTGTCTTGAAGGGAAATTATTATGGTAACCCCTGGAGTTTGATGTGTGGTTAGACGTGTGATCTCAATGTGTAGGGCTCTATTTCTTAGCCATTTTATATATTTGCTGCTCATCTTTTTTTCTCTCTCTCCCCCTCTCCGTCTAGTAAAACTCTCCTTCTACGGCTTCTCTTAAAATGTTTCCTTTTTCCCCGGCACGTTTCTCCATGCACGAACAAATCAGTTGTTTTTGCACTTTACGCGCCCAAACTATGAAACAATATAAATTGTTGGGCTGAGGCTTCTCCTCATCTCTTGGAAAATGTTCGCGTAAAGGTGAGACACTTATAGTTGGAACATCCTTTGGGAATCATCATAATCAACTAAGGGACAGGCTCTCCAGACTTGTGCAATAAGTCTGCTCAAAAGTCTTGAGGAGAGATGGGGAAGTGGGATAGAAAGACATGGCTTTAAATTTGAATTACTTTCCCATTACTTTTCCCATTGCATTGAAAACTCTCCGAATGAGGATTTACACAAGAGATGTGAAGGGTAAGGAGGGGGGGTGGGGTATGGTGGGAAATTCTGAGAAGAGAATGCGTGTGGTCTTGTCATTTTCCTGTGGAAAGGTAAAATAATATGGAAAGTTGAAATTTACACAGATTTAAACACTAATGTTTTTGTAGGATCAACTTTTTAGTGCATCATGTACTCAGAGTCAGGGTTGCTTTTTATACACCCTCAGTTCAGTGCTTGTCTCTTAGTTAGTGCTATATAGTCTATCCCTATAGACTTGACTCTATTGTACTAGCTCTGGATTTGTAAGAATGCTCTCCCCACTATAGGTTTTCCGGCTTAGTCCGTAGAGTTAGTTGTAGTACTAATAAAAAGCAGGCGATGATTAGAATATTTAATTAGATGCTGGAAAAATCTTCCTTAAATTAAAGGGAATTAGGAGGTGGGAGCTGGGAAAAACCAAGTAGGCCTTTCCGTCAGAAAAAATTCGACAGGCTTCAGTATACTCATAGTATATCCATATACAACCACCCTATAACATACATACATACATATGAAGCTGGGATAGTGAAATTGAACAGCAGCTGGGCGGTGTATTCGGAGGTAATTGAAAATTAGAACATCGGTGTGTATCCCAGTAGTCAGACCTTCAGCTTAGACATCCGGCATGTCTTCATAATTTCCAAGTAATCTCAACTCCACGCTTTATTTTTCCACATCTTCTTATATGTACGTAAGCTTGTAAATTCACTAATAGCAAGCTATACCTTACATATGTAATTATACCGGGCGAAGTGCTACATAGGCACTACCAAGTCTCATGTTCGGATGAAAGTTGACGGAACCTATGAAAAATTAGGAATCTCAAATCAGTGCTAGACAGCTCCAGCACCTCCGAAATTAATTCTATCTATAGGCTTTATATGCACTGCAACAGGGTCACGTATCTACATAGTCTCATATGTATGTACACCAATGGATTTTATACCTGTACAGTACTAATAATAGGTAGCACATCCAGGACATGCATGCATTGGGCATATGAATTTTTTTGTGAGCTACTATAGCAATGGCGTTTAATAGCCCAATTTTATTCTAAAAATTTATGTTCTGAGAAAAAGTTGAGACAACATTAGTTTAGTTTGCTGGTTGCTATAAGTTTCATTTCTTAACAGAACGGAGAGGTTTTCAGTTACCCATCCATGTTGTTCTCTAATGCAATCTGATCCTGAAGTCATTAGGATTACGTAAAGATGTACATATGTATAAACGTGTGTGTGTGTAGGCATTTATAGCTGTTTACTCTGTTTATAGCTCCTGTAGAACGTTCTTTGGAGAAAGACAGCTAACAAATATTTAAGTGTACCTTTTAGGAGTACTGTATAGGAATATCTCCTGACGCTTGTACTGTAGTGGAAATACAGAAGGTTTCTGTACAGTTTTGAAATGGCTATAACCCCTGAATGCGAATGGAGGGAGGTTTAATAGTTTTAATAGTACTTGGTCGGAGAAGTAGCTTACCAGAGTCGTTTTTTTTATAGATGTATTTACTCCACGTGCTTCTTCTATCCACTTCCTCTCTTGACTTGGTTGCTAGGAAACTCTCCCTCTTGAACTTACTGACATGTTTGCTGTTCCAGCAGACAACAGATACTGCTTTGAGTAATGGTCGCTTCTGTGTAAACTGAAAACCATTTTTCCTTAGGGATGGCAACTCAAATGTATTTTTATGCTTTTATTCCCAAGCGATAGCAAGTGTGAGCTTCTTACCCGGTTGGACGCTCATGTGCAAAAATTAGTTACTTTAGTGTAATTATGTATCTATAGATATCTACAAGTATTTACGTCCAAACAAAATTAGTCTTCCCAGATCCTGAGATACGTAAACCAGTTGGTCAATTAATGCGTACTTGAAACACACCATATTTCTGGTCTCAGAGAAAATACAGTCTCTGGCTGAGCAGGTTGAAGTGAGAGAGTTTCTCAAGAGAATACCTTATTTTTGTTAAGATTTCAATTAAGATTGAATTCAAAGGTATCCTTGTCTTCATGCATGGGTCGTTCAAAATTGAGCTTTGTTTAATAAAATGTTTCCCCAAAACACACAATGGTCTTGTGAACACAGACGCATGTACATATTATCAGGGTTGGGGAAATAAAAAGGAGGAGGAGATAAAAATATATCGAAGATTAGTACAATGTACTAGACTTTATTCAATTACATGAAAAGAGTAGGAGGCAAAACGAGACGCACCACGTTTGTTAAAATATAATAGTAGAGTGATCCTTAACAATTATCTCCTTTAAGGAGAGATCGGCCTTCCTATAGTTAGCATTAGCTAACTATATTAAATTGAAAGGAAATTAAATTAAATATTTAATTTCAACAATTGGAAAACTAAAATAAATATTTTAGTTAAACCAAACATGGCCAGTCGATGATGCATGCAGCGGAGACGACCATGACATGACCCCTCCCACTGGGGGGTACTCCGGCGCATAACGATCCCGCTTCATCCTAATGATATGTTCATTGAGTCGATAATCAGCGTAAGGACCCGGAGTGGTCCTTGACTCACGGCCATAATTGATGACCCTTGGTTCACGAATATTCGTAGAAACACGTCGTAACGAATTCGATGATACAGGAAGTTGTTCGTCTGTAACAAACCTCTTAAGTCGACGTCGTACCGTCAATATTGGAGGTTCAATTACAATGTCCATCAACGAAGGTATCCCCTTTATTTCCAGAACCGTACAAATATCCATAGGAGTATTAGTTTCCACTTCAGTGGATGGTAAGAGAGATGGTGAAGCCAATCCAAGAAATATATCCATAGGAATATCGGCCTCCTGAATAATTTTATTTTCAAGAAATGGTAATGGCAATGGTTCCAGCATCTGACCGCAATCTGGAACTTCACAATTTAGTAAACAAAGAGGTTTGGGATTCAACATTGGGGAATCAGGAGCATTGAGAATATCTTCTTTCTCAGGAATTGGAGATTCAAAATTGAAATCCAAAAGGAAATTCATATTATTTAAATCATTCTGAAATGTAGGGTAAAAACAATTTAAAAACATTGTATCAGGGTATTTATTTGAAGGGGCAACTTTTCTGGGACTTTTAGGGGGACTCAAATTTGAAGTATCAGGTTCGGGAAAGGGTAAATTTGAATTGTATGGATTATCATAATCATTTTCACAAGAATAAAACGGTTTCAATTTTTGGATATTAACGACAATGTGTTCAGGAAACTTGGGGTTATTACGTAGATCTTGACACAAATAAGTGAAATCATTAATTTGGGAGACAATTTTAAAGGGGCCTTTCCAGCAAGGTAAAAATCTATTAACACATTCGATTTTGCTGGAGTGTTCTGCAACAAGAACTTTTTCATCAGGGAGATACAATGGGGGCAAAGGTAGGGAGTCAAAATCAAGCTTTTGCTTTTCTCGTTGGGAGTTATCCGGATCTGCTACATTGTCGTCTGGAGTAAAATCGATGCTGGGGAAGAATTTATCAATAGGACTTTCTTGGTTGAGGGAGAAAATGTAAGTATCTGGGTAATCAACTTGACCTACTGGGGTTGTGGGACCGACGCGACCTTTACTGAGGGCGTCAACTTGAGGATCAATGGGAATATTTGAAAACTCAGGTCTGATATTTTCAAATCCTGGAGGAATAGAACTATTGGAGGGAATACCTGGGGTTTGAATGGTACAATTTAAAGGGACTTCAATGGGATAAATTGCTTTCTCGTATATTTCTCGAATGGGGTTAGATTTAGAAGTAATCGCAGCAATTGAAGAAAGAGTAGGCTTGGGATTTGGGCATGGAGATAGAATGGTGGACAACTGGGGAAAATAAAGTAAATCAGAGCCAAAATCTAATACCGCATTGTATGTTCTGAGAAAATTTAATCCAATTATTACATCAAATGATGCTTTAGGAACTATCCAGAATTTCCATTCGGTGAATAAACCATTAATTTTCACAGGGAGTTTAACTTTATGAGTAATTAGTAAATGACAGGAATCTTGGACAGCGAGGGACAGGGACACCGGTGTAACTAAGGGGGTTACAATTCCTTGAGTGGTCTTCGGTAACTTAGTAAAGAAATGCTCACTTATTACCGATACAGCTGCTCCACTATCAATGAGAGCATCACATTCAAGGAAGGCAATATTAGCCGATAAATACAGCAGTTTAGAGTTCGATGAATTCTCTTTTGGAAGGACTGGGAGGAATGGAAAGGATTGCATACGTGGAATTTGGGGAGCAGGGGGAATAAAATGAATTGGGTGAGATTGTGGAATTTCTATATCCTTTGGATTATCAGCAGGCAGGGATGAATTGTTACATAAAACGGTTGAAGTTATAGTCTGATTTCTCCATGTGGTCAGGCTATTCAGTTTTACGGAATCATCAAATGTAGGGTATTGAAACTGGGAATTTTGATTAAAATGAGGTTGATCATTAATGGTTTCCATATTATTGGAAATCAAAGATGGGATTTGATTAATCGAATTCTTAAATGTAGGTTTGGAATTTCCATTGGGGTTCCAGTTTCCATTTTGACGATTATTAGTGGAATAATCTTGGAAATTATTATGACGTTGTGTATTACGTTGTAAATTAAGAAATTCATAGCACGTAGCCGCAATGTGTCCGAATTTTCCACATATTTGGCAACTGGGACGGTTGGATGAATGGGATGATGGGTTTTGAGAAATCTGAGGTATAATCTGGGGAAAAGGAGCTAAATCTTCTTTGGGCTGAGAAGGAATGGAGTTGTATAATTCTGAATGAGGTATAAATTCAGTTGGGACAGGATTGAAGGGTTGGGAAACAAATAATTGGAAATGGGGATTTTCACAATGATAAAGGAAGTATTTTTCAAACTGGGCAACGGTACTGTCTGGGTTTAATTGGGATCGTAGGGTAAATCCAAGTTGAACAGGTAGGCCTTCAACTAAATGGTCAATCTTTACTTTATCATTCATTTGCGGGTCAATGTCATAAAATAATCCTAATTTATCTAATACATAATCCATTGGGGACTCTTTGCCAATCAGGAATTTTCGATTTTGATTTAATTCAATGGCAACCTTTCTGGAATCGGGTTCTGGGAATTGTAGGAATAGCAAATGCTTAAAAATGACAAATTTGTCATTAGCATTATCAGCATCTAAGTCACTAATTACACCATGATTGGTGAATTTCCACCAATTCGCGGCTTGACTTTCGAGCAAACGGTGCATGTTTCTTAAAATCCAATGAGTATCAATTTTTAAAAGTATGCAATCTTCATTTAAACAGAATAGCCATGATTTAGCTGAGGATTTGCCGTCGAACTTTGGGAGTTTGGAAATTAATTCGGAATAAAATAATTGGGACATAGTTTATACTGATTTATCAATATTAAGTTTAAAAGAATTTATAAGAAGGGGGAAGTTAGATTAAATAGGAATTATGGGAGGGAATGTTAAATGTTTGATAGGAATTATGGAGGGGAGGGACAGTTCGAAGATCAAAGGAAATTATGGGGACGAGGGGGAGTTACTGGGGAGTGGTTGGAAAAGAAATGGGAGAGAGGTGAGCGGTTTAAGGATTTAAATTTAAAAATAGAGTAGGTTGACACAAGTCAATTTAAAATTAATAAATTCCGGTAGTATTTATAATATTTACCAAATAATAATAAACCTAATCACAAGTGATATTTAATGTGTATAACTGTGTAATTGCGAGTGTGATTATTGCTATTTACAAATAATCACGATGTAAATTGTAGTCACAAAATTTATTAAAATATTCAATAATGGTTGGTTAGCTACTCGCTTGGCATAATTAGTACTCTAATATATGAGAGGCACTTTTCCCGTAACACCACCTTTTTTTATAGAAAGGAAGTCACAAAAAGTAATGGGAAAGGATAGGGGGAAATTCTCAATGATTAAGGATAGGGATTTTCAATAAATTCACTTTTCTCAAAAATGGAATTGAAAATAAAATAAAAAATGTTTATTTGATACTGGGAAATAAAATTGTCAATGACAACTATGTAAAAATAAATGGGGCGGATGGTACGAGTGCTGGGCACAATAGAATTAATAAAAATAATTTCTCACAGGAAAAAATTAAAAGGCTTATTACCTTAAACAACTCTAAATTCTTACTGAATTGAGGAAAATGGCTGGAAAATAGAATAGCCGATAGATGGCGACACAGGGAGCAGCGGACACAGGGACGTAATAGAGGGCAGCACAACGGCAAAGTCACTCCAGATGGCGCCAGATGTAGGGGAAAACACAATTAAATTAATGGCTACGGGAGGGTAGTTTTAAACGAAGGTAAAGTTACCCCGCACCTATCAGGGTTGGGGAAATAAAAAGGAGGAGGAGATAAAAATATATCGAAGATTAGTACAATGTACTAGACTTTATTCAATTACATGAAAAGAGTAGGAGGCAAAACGAGACGCACCACGTTTGTTAAAATATAATAGTAGAGTGATCCTTAACAATTATCTCCTTTAAGGAGAGATCGGCCTTCCTATAGTTAGCATTAGCTAACTATATTAAATTGAAAGGAAATTAAATTAAATATTTAATTTCAACAATTGGAAAACTAAAATAAATATTTTAGTTAAACCAAACATGGCCAGTCGATGATGCATGCAGCGGAGACGACCATGACAATATGTACATATAAGAAGACACACGAGGAGGGTGAAACGTTTGAGGCATGAATCATTTCTCAGATGTGGCACTTACAGGGCGAGAAGTGTGGTGGAGTTAATGGAGAGAGAGCATGCGGTTGCAAATCTAAATATATTTACACGTAGCAAAAATATTCAGCATTCCTATAACCACCTCAGTTTTGTGGAGTGGCGGAGAAGGAGAGGAAATTACAAGAACCCAGACCTGGACACAGATAGGGAGCAAACCATTCAAAGGGAGCTCCCGAGAGAAACTTAATTTTACCAAAATCATATTGAGGTAGCTACGAGAGGCATGGGAAATGTCTACGTGTCTAGTCATGTTATGTTTGAAATATCTTTTAAGATTGAGAGGTGGCTGGGACGACAGTGGCTCTATTTTTTAGTACAGCATACGACAACCTTATTATCTTTTACGTATGGAAGAGAGTGGTTCAATTTTTTTAGTCACATTTAGCATGTACATACGTAGTGTAGTGTAAAAATGCCATTTGACAGCCTTTGGATAGTGTGAGTCGGTTTGGGTGTTGAGGTACTATTTTGTGAAAAAGGAAAGGTTTGTTAAGTTAATAGAAAATATCGGAGTATCTACAGGTTCCTGGAAATATAAACAGAGAGAGAGAGAGAGAGAGAGAGAAAAAAGCGTTTCGTTTCACATTCGGTATCCATAGAGAAAAGGTTTTGACATTTTTTCCAGCCCGAGTTAAATCAATAGATTTGAAGATCAAAGCTCCCATAAATTATTAAATTACTGGTCTGAGATTAGCTGTATACTTTCGAATTGAATTTTTTTCTGGTTTATTCTATAAAAGTATGTAACACTCCGTCAGAAAATACGTTGGATCTTTTCGTTTCTTTATATTTTGCTTACGTATGTATCCCTCCTTTTGTCGTTGAATGATTATACGTTCATCTTTTTTAGTTGTTTTTAATTCTGTGATGACTTCATATGGTGATGAGAAAATTTTCACGGCTTTTTATTAAAACTAATCATCCTTAAAATAATTAATCTACTATGTATATAACATAATACTCTCTAGCGGGGATTAGTTTAATTAAAGTTCGTACATATGTTTCTTCACTTTCCTCATGAATTGTTTTTGGTTAACAGGGGAAAAGGGTCTTTACAGTATAAGAGTTTGGATCCTATTTATTTAAAATAATTATAGCTAATTACTTCTATTGAAAAATTAATTTTCCAAGCATATGTCTACTTAATGCAAAATCCGTGAATAGTTCTAGTGTTTATGAAACGTAAATGAATGGAAGGCGGGGCTGTGATTGTAGTTGAATTAGAATATTCCTTGGAGACTTTTAAACCCCAGCTTATCGTATAATATTGCTGAAATTGTATAATACAGTATGTACATATATAAGAAATTAATCTGATTAAATACAAACGGGTAGTATATGTCAGAGAGAAGAAAAACAGGGATTGAGAGTCTGTTGAAGGTAAAACAATTTAAAACGGAGATACAGTAACCAGTCCCCGCAAAGCCTCTAGTATTTTGGATAACCTAGTGAGCTAAAAAAGATTCACATGGAAGATGTGCATGGTGGATCTAATGAAGTAATGAGGAGAGTATTTGTGTTTATTTATGTATATTGTATCTAAATATAGGAAGGGAACTAAACTTTTTAAGCAAGTATGAATCCACATTTCGCATTTTTATACCCCAATCACAGTCTGTCACATTACGCCAGTATGTAATCAGGTTTCATTTTACTTGACCCATCCTAGTCTGTGTAAACGGAGGTCCTTCCGTATAATGGGAATCATTTGATCTATACGAGAGCAAGGTATAAGAATTAATAATATTTCCAAAGAGTTGTCTTTTAATAGGGCAATGATAACTGGCTTCCTTGTTTACTCAAGTTGCATTTCTCAAGAGGAAACTGCATCGTAAACATTTTTATAAGATTTTTGTATCCTACTACTAGTACAGTATCACTCATACTAATCAAAAATTACTCGTAAGGTATTTCCCCTTCTTTTATGGGATTTCTCCCCACTAAATCATCCCCTGAGCTGTGCAGTCCACTCCGGAGCAAAGGCGACTGTCACTAATGATGAAAGATGGGTTATCTTCTGTACGGGTCTGTGTCACTGTACTCTGCGGAATTTTGGTGAGGGTTCCCCTCAAGCCCGCTGTACATGGAGATGTCCTCTTGGAATCATTCGAGACTCTCACTCAGAGACTCTCTCAAGAAGGGAATTCCAATCCGTTGCACTGCATTGATTGAATCTATGCTGAAAGTATTGATTCGGAATTGAGAGGGAAATTAATGGCCTATAAAGGTTGTCAATAGAGGTGGAAAAAGTCGTTCCTACCATTTAGTTGACAAGCGTAGTGTGGACATGAACATGAAATGATGCTTGGCTCGTTACTGGTCACTCGGTCACTGATTTGTAGACATTGGACGGCACGTGCACTATACCCCCTCTCCTTTGCACGTATTTTTTCCACCTCTGCCTCCTCCCGCCACAAAAATCTCTCTGTAGTGTGGAGCCTATGGTTGTGTACCTACATACATACATACATGTCCTGTATTTTACCTCTCAAACTTTATACGATAAGGGAGCATCTCTGCATATGGCATGATCTGGCAGGACAGTGTTATTTTCCTATACAGAAAAAGCAATCCCCACTCAGTCCTGAAGACTCGAGTATCTCGCCAAAGCTACTGTACTTCTCTAATAGAAATGCGGTTACTCTAACACATTTATTTCCCCCCACAAGGAGGCTGGGAGAAGAGAGGTTGGATCTGTAGTAGATTTTTTCATCCAACTAATTCAAAGAGATGCAACCGCTCTTCTTTTCATTATTCCGATGGATCCTACATAGATCAAGAAGGCTCAGCTCTGTTTGATTTTGAAGGATTTGAAAGGATCAGCCTGTGTGTAAAGAATTGAGCAAGGGAGGGGAGAGTTAATGACAATCTCTCCTCTGTTTTCCATTTGTTTCTTGATTGGGTTAGCATTTTGCCGGATATAGTTGAAGATGGTATCTCCAAATAAGATTTTTTTTATTGGTTGTTGGGGAAGACAGGATGGCAATTATGCAATTCCGGGCATGCAAAGTAGGATGCATATGGCTTTACAAAGGACTTGAATTGATAAGAAAAAAAAATATCTGAGAATATATAATTGAATTGAAAGGAAATATGAGGAATTGAATGGGTTGTAGAGCTTCCGGCCTGGCGGCTGTGAAGAAGTAGATACTGGAGGAAGGGAGAAATATAAGAAGTAGTTCGGAGGTAATAACTTTGCTGTTAGAATAATAGGTCCTCAACTTCGGGGCCTGGAGATTTCATTGAGAACGGACGGAGAATCACAGTTTATATTAGAGAATCAATCGACCCATGAATGATTTGATAATCTTTCAAGATGTCTTCCCGTGTAGTTAACTGGTGGAAATTCTCGAGTGCTTTTGACCTCATTATTTTTCAGGCTGTCTAATCTTTTGTACTCCTACGACTCGGCATGGTCTAATCTTTTGGTAACTCAGTGTGTTGCTGGAGTGAGGATGAGAGAGGGAGAGAGAGAGAGAGAGAGGGAAAGAAGAGAGCATTTTCATTCTTGTATTTTTCTCTCTGCCCTTCTTCCCTCTGTCTGTCCTTCTTGTCTGAGCCTCTGTTGGCCTCATAGTATAGATAGAAAGGTTTCTATTGTAGTCCTTGTGAACAACTCAAGTACTTACACGTCTGTATGTATGGAAAGTCTTCGGAGCTCTCAAAGGATTAATGTGCTAAGTTCACTTGTATTTTTGACCGGTTGCATTTTCAGTCTTTCTTCTATTGCAAGTACACGCGTCCAAGAGAAAGTGCTTGATCGCATGTGAATATCCATATTCTCATAATGCTTTTCTTCTGGGCTCTCATTGGAATCCTCACGTTTACAGCCCAGACCCTACAGTCCCAGTGTATGTGTGGTGTGTGTATACTCGGGATGTATGTACTTTCACGAGAAAAAAAAACGTTCGGGGTCATTCCTACTCCAGAATCGGGCTCACTATTATGAACTCCAGGAACATTGGTTTGGAGAATTGAAAAGTTGCCATTTTTTTCATAATGGTCTTCAATTACTGTGGAAAATTATTAGGGAATGGGAAAAGGAAGGATGTTATTACACTTTTCCGTACTTTCTTTTCTTACAATCCCATGTAAAGAATTGGTATCAAAGAAGTGGAAAATGAAGGGAAATGTGAGCTACTCCCTCTCAATGCTCTGTATTCCTCATATGGAATTGAACTCTGGATGAGTAAAAAAATATATAATGGTGGTAGGGCTGGTTCCTTGGAACTCTGTATCTATCCCATCTGGGCAAAATTTGCTGTTTCTTTAGACTCTTCAACGGCTTGGCCCTATTTAAGGCTACGCAAAGGCTTTCTTTATTGAGTGATTGAACCTTTTATCATTGAATCAAAGTATTGTCGATGAATCTTTTACCTCAAGTTTAATCCGATTAGACTGCTGTGATGTACCATTTCTCGGAGTTTCGTCTTAACTAAGGATGAAAGTAACAATAGGAGTATCTAGAAAACAAAATGATTTAAATATTCAGCTCTGTCAGAATACTAGAATTATGAATATGCATGAGTTACAACTGGATTTTCAAATAATACCATCTTAAAAGTAATCCCAGTGTTCAAGAGGCTTGGTGTATCTATTTCTGAGTAAAATAATAAGCACCATGGAAATTTGTATCTATTTGTGGGGCTATGCATTGCCTTCAGGTTTCCAGTAATTTGTAAGAATACGGAAGTTGACATGCATAAAAGGGTAATGCTGGGCCTACAGTAAAAGCATATAAATAATGCTTGCAGCTCACACTTGATTATATGACACAAAATGTTAGAGCACAAAGACAATCCTTACATATATGATGAGAATATTATCTCTATACATTTTACTATTGCCAATGGAGTGTGGTACATGTTTGAGTGCTCTCAGATTTGAATCCTCACAGGTTGAAAGCCTTGGAAGGTGGATTTGAAGAAGAAAAGAAGAAACTTAAGATCCTTCTGGATCTGGTTTCATTCGTCTAATATAAATAAAATGAGATGGTAGTTTTGTCACAGGAGTTGTGTCTCAGCTGGTAAAAAAATCTCTTAGAAGTCGCAACTCCTCTGTTGTTTGGCTTTGGAATTCATAAGAGAAACTTGAACTGTGGGAGGAAATTGCACATTGGAGGAGTGAAATACGAAACTGAAGATGGTTCTACAATGTACCAAACACTATCTGTCATTTATTTGGGATATTTTTAGGGGCTTTATTTCTCAATCTCTTGTTTTCCACAATTTACGGATGCATTCATGAGCACTGATATAGACAATCTACTATATATATTTATCGATTGGCAAGATCAAGATCTTTGGAAATATCCAACGTGTCTCTTCCTAGTTGTTCATATTTTTCAGCTATTCTTTGTGCAGCGAATGCTGGGATTTTGAAGAGTGCTTTTATTGAAGAATAACAAGAATTTTGCAGGGATTCTTATAAGTACAGAGTATGTATGAGCAATGTGCACTGAATGGACTCTCCTGTGTTTGATATTTACACTTTCGTTTTTTTTTCTTTTTTTTTTCTTATTGATACTCTGTTGACTCAATATTATCGAGTAAGGTTTCATCTCTTGGACTGTACAGTGAAAGATATTGCTGCTGACGAATCTCGTTGAAATTTCTTTCTCAGACGTTCTCAGGGAGAGAACCACATTGAGATGGAAAAATATCTACACTGGTCCAGGATTCCTTCCGAAATGAATTGATGTGCTTTTACTAGTGGAGCTGGCAAGAGAGAGAGAGAGAAAGAGAGAGAGAGACAAGGGCAGTTGTGTCAGGGAGCTTAAGTATCTCTTGTTTGTATTTATAACTGGCTATTGTTGAGAGGAACTAATACTTATAGAAGAAGGTCGGGCCATGACAGAGTTTGTACAAACTGTTTGTTTATGACTATTTGTATTTGAACGAGCCCTGCCCCAAACTGAGTTTCTCCTCGTAGCTGTATAGATATATGGGAAGGAACAAGAATAGAGACGAGGGAAAGGCCGGGAAAGACAGTTGTGAAAACTTTTTGAAATGGAAGGAGGGTCGCGAACCGTGAGTTGGAGACAATTGGAAAAGCAAACTTGTGTCCGTGCTGTCATCCTCATCAGAGAACACTGCCTGAACATGTACTTGAGAACAGGAGAAGACGGAGACAGAGAGACAGAGAGGGAGAGAGAGAGGAGAGAGAGAGAGAGTTGGAGAAGGATCCTAGTTTGGATTTTTCCCCAAGTTTCGACATAGAGGAAGAATGAAAACGAGAGTAGAAGGGAAGAGAGATAGACTGAAAAGAACAAGCCCTCGGCCAAGATTTCACCATGTCTCAAAAAGTATGCGATGATAATACAAGAATGAAAGTTAGAAAATTCACATGCCCATGCACAACCACGAGTTGTTGTTGTCCGCGTTGTTTAGAAGATCTCTAGGACTTAGTCCTGGCTCATGCAACAATAACAACAGGGCCAACCCTCCAAGGCTCCGATTACGCTCACTTTCTCCCGTCGTATAATAGATAGTCATTGGTCCGAAGAGAATCACAAGTCTAGGACCGGCAAGGAAGTCACAGTGCTAAAGCTGACTTGTAGAGGAAAAGCAATCTCTCAAACTGTTTTATTCTTGCCCGCTTGCCCCTTGCTGAAGACAATATTTCACTTGTTCAGTTGCGACAAAGCAGTCCTTCTTGCTTTGTGCATTGTACTCTGTACTCCTGGATTGGTCTTTCGCCATTTTTTTTGCTATTACCATGTCAATCTGGATATGCCCTTGTATGTAATTACATATGTACATGTTTCTACGTAAGGAAAGTACTCACGTGTTTAGAAGCCCAGGTCCCATTGTGTAGAAATTGTGGGTTAATTCTGAAATCTCAGCCGGTTTCAGTGTAGAAAGTACCTAGATTTCATCAGGAGAATTTTTAGTCTTTATCAAGCAATTCATTCGAAGGCGTTTTAGAAAAGCCGGTAATATTTGAGTACAATATTTGGCAGCTAGTTCAAAGCTGTGGCTACTACCCTGCAATTAGCAAGAGTTTGTTTTGGGGGGAACGTAAGTTTGCGTTTTAGTGATAAAATGGTATGAACTTGAATTAAGGGTTTAATACGCGTGTCACTACAGTAACTTACTTTACACCTGGTCTTGTACATCATTGAAGGGGACGGAAAGGCTTAATTGCTACGACCATAGTGGAGTACGACCTCACGTCAACCAGGTAAATTGCTTTAAGTGCAAGGGGTATTTGTGAATCTTCCACAATAGGAGTACAACTTTGTGTATGTACATATGTAATTATATATGTATCTATAGAACCGTGAGGTTGAGGTTGGGGTTGAGACCCAAAGTGTATGTAATAAGCGGCTAGTGGAGCCGTAGAAGTAGTCACTCTTCACAGTTTTGATTAGATTTAGTATTGCGTTCGTGTTCAAATGGTATTACGGCCGCAGAATCACTAAGAAACTCCAGTCTTTCTTAATTCTGTAAAAGGTCTCAGGATTATATAGATTATTGGGAGGGAAAGTTTGCATGCTGCACACGTGGGTACGTTATTGGGATGGAGGGTGTGAGTATGAGAAAGAACTTGTTTGGGATTATCCCTGCTTTTCTCGGCCGTTGTTTGTTTACCATTCCGTCCCTGTTGTATTTCTATTGATTTATTTTCCTGGGATCTCTGGAGAACGTAGACTCTGATGCTCAATGGGTCCTCATTTGCACAAGTTTTATTGATGATCCGTTGCAAATTGCAATTTTATTAGCCTCCAGGTTATCTATTAGTAAAGTTTCAGGATTCCGAGTATATATTTCACCTCAAAAACTGTTCTGTATGCTAACAAAGCCTCCTTGTCAAATCTTGATGCCACAAAATTATAGGAGATTAAAATTAGTATACTTTATATCTACGTCCACATTATCCAGTTTGAAAATAGATACTTTCTTTGGAATGGAAGTGATCTATATTGCATTAATTATAAGCAGATTTTGGGTGATTTTGTAAGTTGAGCTAGATCACGTATCTATATAGATATAGATAAGACTGAATTGTGGGAATCAAGATTGGGTGGTTTTGTATTCACTTGTTGGTGGGACAGTTGCAAGGAAAATGCACATCTGGAGTGCATATGGAACCAGCTCTGAGGGAGCCATTGACTATAAATCAGTCATAATTTGAACTTGGGTTTGAACTTTGAAGTCTCTTTCAATCATTGAGGTTGTTGCTACTACACAGTGCGATTCAGTTTCCCTCATTTACTTTCCTAGGGAAATAATTTGTTTTCAAGTATAGTTGAAAGTAGATGCAGTTGTAATAATAATAAAATTGTGACTTGGGATAAAATTAGATAAATCATAGAATAAGTGGAGAGCATGAGCTATTTCTACTCCCAAGGAGAGGTACTGGGTATCTAGTCAGAATTTACTGCATTGTTAAGTCATAGAGGGGATACTTCCGTTACGAGTGCGTCTCCATAGCATGAAATGTTTTTTGTGAGTTTAATCCTAGCATTTTTCTTATGTCGACACTAAATGGGTACTAACATAAGGCGCTTCATTTCATGTGGCAGAAGAACATTTTTGTAAGTGTCGAAAACCGGATATAACGTCTCCTGTCAAGACCAACAAGGCGTAGTGTGAGAGTTACTGTAGACAGTTGAAGTTCGTCGTAGGGCTGTATTTGAGCACTATTTTATTACTTATACAGAAAAGTAGTAGCTCCCGCATCTGTATAGAGTGCCTATATGTATCTATTCTGTACTTGGGACATTGCATAAGAAAACATGTCACAAGTCTAAGTCAGAAGAAGAGAGAGAGAGAGAGAGATCATTACAAGACCAAAAAAGACAAGTTAATAATATTAGAGAAAGACAGACTTGAAATGACTCATATCGCTTTCCTTTCTTGCATCCAAGTCCTGTAATAAGTCCTGGCTCATGAATCTTCCTCCCGTTGAAATACTTTTATCTGTTCTCACCCAGAGACAAAGTACGCCCCGTTTGTACTCAAAGGACTTTTTAACAAGCGGAGAAAATTTTTCTTTAAGCTTCCCGGCTTCCCATAGAGTAAGCTTGTCCTTGTAGACTTGAACTTAAAAGTATCTCTTGGCCCATACCTCCTTCCTTGCCTATCACTATGGAGAGCATCCTAAAACAAATGTTCTGGTGGTGCATTTTTTATGACACGAAAAAATGATTATGTTTACGTTTGGAATTTATGTGTACACATTATCTTGAATCGTCGTAACTGCATAAGCAAGGGCCAAAGACAGAGAGAGAGAGAGAGAAAGAGAGAGAGAGTGCAAGCAAGTAGGCAGAAACTCACACAGATGTTGTTATTATAGGGAATGGTATTCATTGGGGAAGTTACGTTTTGTTACACACCTTTAACTAAACTGCAGCCCCTATTCCCTCGCACAACTTGACTGTAATGCATAGTTTATAGGAGTTGAAGTTAAAAATATCATTTAAAACATGTCCGAAGTGAGTTCATTATGTGTGATCATTCAAAGCACATTCACTGTGAGGATACTAATACTCTCCTATGCATTATAAAATCATGTGTACTATAATTATATGTAGCTCATGGCCATGGCAGGGTAAGCCACACTTGGTGAGGCAAAGAAAGGAAAAGGACAGGGAGACGTAAAAACTTGAGTAAATTTATCAAATGAAAGTATAAACTTTGTGCCATTTTCTCTCTCTCTCTCTCTCTCTCTCTCTCTCTCTCTCTTTTGACATGAAACACTCGCAAGTTCTCTGGGATTCTCTTTTCTTTTAAAAGAAGAGAAGTGAGTTACTATCGGTTTCGAGTGACTCTCCTTGTACATGTACGTACATACATTCCAGCTTGCTGGGTTCATCTGTCAAAATGTTGTAATTTTGTTTTTTTTTACTTTGGAAAGAATCGTATGGATGTGAAACCTGGGTTGACATTCTTAAGGGTTGACAGGGCTCAAGCAATGCTGAGTTAGTAACTTGTGACAGGAAATGCCAGATTTAAGAGTAGTATTGTCATATGCATATGAGTATCTATCTATTAGATACCTGAAAGCAAGTAATATACAGTTATAAATTGATGATGTGCGTGTGACTATATAGGATGTGTAAATACATAGATACATATATGATGGTATGAATCCAAAGCTTCAAGAATCTGGGGACAGTTTCTTGGGGAGGAAAATGCACGTCTTGATTATTCACGCTTTGGTTGAGGCTCTTAATTTATTTAAATTAAATGTGTGAATCTAATTATGAGGACAGAGAGGGTGTGTTACACTTCCATCTCCTGGTCTCCTGCTCCTGACAATCATGTTCGTTCTTCTTGTTAATATTGTGGTTTGGTTTCCCTTGATTTACCAGGAGCACCACAAGTCTTACGCCACTCCGTAGAGCGGGAAGTAGCGGTCGAGAAGGGAAGTGATGCAGCGCTGAGTGTGATGTTTTGTTCCAATCCTGAACCCACGAAAGCACTATGGGAATGGGGATCAAATCAACTTGAATCTGGATACAAAATGGGACGCTTCGTGGCTGAGGGAATAACAAAGGTATGTTTTTTTTTCTTTTACTTTTACTTTTAGGAATAGCACACACAGCAACTGCTACAGATGTGTCACTCTACTATGTACTTTTTCCACCACGGAACATCCACAAAGTTATACTTGCCTCCAAAAACTGCCATACGATCCAGCTCATAAATTTCAAAGACTTTCAACAGTGCGTCCAACCTCTACGCCCACCAGTCATTACTTGCCTGTTCAGGATTTTTTTTTTGGAATCTCGCGATTATCTCGTACATTTATACATCCATGTACAAATGATAGTTTCATTACTTTTTTCGTTGTGGATTTTGAGTCTTTTTTGTTTATATTGATGGATTTTATTTAGGAAAGAATAGATACCATTGGAAAAATAACTTGTACAGGAATGCCTGCTGATGTGTGAGTACTGTACACAGGCCATGAAGGGGGAATAGGGCTACAAAGTATAGTTTCCCAGCCATTAATAATAATGTTGTGGAGCACGTGATTTTTTCATTTACAAATAGATACAGATAGTTGCAAGTGCAGTGAAAGGATAAAGCATGGAAAGTATGAAATTTGTCAAATTTATGACATGTCCAAAATAGTTTTGCCCTTCAAAAAGGGGTTTATTTTTTGAGCAGTCTCCCCGAGTTTGACCAGTTGTTTGTATCAGCGTCACATATGAGTTTTTTTTTGTGTATTTGTGTGATAGTGTGGCTTTTGGGCTACAGAAACTATCCGTCCCATTGTACACTTGTGCAAAGATTTACTGCTCTCGCCACTACTACTCCTACCCTTTTGGTAGAGTTGGACTGGTGTGCAGCATAGAATGAAGAGCGAACCTTGTGGTAGTCAACTTCATCTATATATTATTGCTCCTTCATGGAATAAGAATGGGAAGATGGACCAGATGATATTTTCCACAAACTTGGTTTTCTCTCTTTGATGTCACACACTACTCCTAGTATATGACCATAGCCCTCTGGACTTTGAAGTCTGGTCTCTCTCCCTGGCGTTCCTACTATACTAGATACATATGTACATATGTATCTCCCTTATATTTATGAGTGTCGACGGCTGGATTTATACTGGGGAAACATTGAGGAAGCTATTGTATGAAATCTACAATCGTACTAGTATCTATACATACATAGATACATATGTACATACAGTAAAAGTAGCTGTATATGCTCCAACAACACTTGCAGGAGCGCACTTCTCCTTCAATAAGTACTGAGTACACTTTTTTGAGCGGGCTTCAGTTTTGTTCACTTCTATTCCAACACTCCACTATTCTATATATGCAGTATTTCAAAGATTCCTCACACATCGGTTACTCCCAGATTTCCTCAGAAGACAGTGAAAATAGACTTGCATGCAATAGATTGATTGAACGGTCGAGACTCAAACCGTTTCTTAGGGATTTGAGACCATGGGACTCTATCCCAGTTTTTTTCGGCACCCACATAATGCACATATGAACGCCCATACATTATATGCACATACATACATGCATGCATACACTGTGTATGTGTCAAACCTCTAAAATTAAGTACGACTTCCCAGCCACTTACTATAGATATCTACTCATATGTGTATAAACAGATTACAGGCGAAGAGTAAGAGAAAGGGAAGGACTGAATGAGAGGCTAGACAAGCTGACGTTACAAGTCGGAAGGCACGTCATAATCAAGTGATGAACTCCAAGACTCCAACTAGCCCTTATGTATGTTTCTACTATGTAGTCATCCTCTGGGAAGTGATCTGTAAGGTTTTCAAATTCGACGGCAGAGTTCAGGGAACGCTTGAATGATCCTATTTTTTCGATGTCCTTCGGTCCGACTTGAGAAATTTTCTTCCCCTCTCCCCCTCTTTCCGTATGAGCGCTCGGGGAAATTTCATTTGAGCTATTTTAGGCTGTCAAACCTTGTGGTTAGTAAAATTTCTTTATATCTTCAACTCCCAGAGCTCTCCCGGGGTAGTCAATGTTTTAAAAGAGAAAATCCACTTAGAAAAATATTTAAAATGTGCTAAATTTTTAACCATTTTTAATAATAATAGCCCGGAGGGGGAAGTAGGATAAGGCCCTGCTAAATTGTCTACGTTTTAAGACCATTTGCAGTAAATACTCTCATTTATAGGAGGGGATTCCCTTCTAAAGCCCTTAAATGCTGAAATGATATTTTTTGCAGATAGGAATAAGAGAATGCAGTTTGGGAAAGCATTTGGTCCTGACTTTTCTGGAGTATTTATGTTGACAGGCCTGATTGTGCGAAACATACTGTTTGGGTTATCTGTTGTGAACACTGGAAAATGCTTCATGATTTTCTATGAAGAGGCTTATTGTTAGTGGATCTTGTGTGTGTGTGTGTGTGTATTAATGTGCATTTCTGATGTATGTGCAAATGCGTTTTTGAATGTATGTAAGTAGACATTCTTCAAAATAGACTGTATGCAGCTCTGACAGCAGTACATATCCCAATGTCAGTTATGGTTCCAAAATGCTTTTGTGCAGTCATTTGAGGAAGAGAAAAGAAAAGCACTGGAAATTCAGCTTCATATTGTCTTCTCCCATACAATTGTATCTTGTCTTAAGTTTGTTGGAAAAGATTTATTTATTGTCTACTACGAGTCGTATTCAGGACAGAACATTTTCTTGCTACAGTTTTACAACTCAGTATGCATGCATGAAAGGGGAAGATTTATTTAGTGAAAGATTGGAAAGAGTCGAGAATGGGCGAAAGAAAATAGCAAACTCTTTACCTATGTATACTATACTATGTGAACTTATATTATGCACATTACTTTAGAAACTTCGCATATAGAACAGTCACTATGTACGTATCCCTACGTGAATCCCTCTGTACTTCCATAACTGCTTCCACTTTTCAAGAAATATCTCACCTTCGTACAAGCCAAGCCCTAAGTATCTATAGGTAGCACTTATAATCAATCACGAGTTCCTCCACGTTTCAACAACTTGTGAAATGGTCAGGATCCGTTGGATAAGGAATTTGCAAGTGTAGGGAGAGAAGGAGAGGAAAGTTCTAAAGGTAGGATTTTCGCTTGTCCAAATTAATCTCACAAGCTCGCACGGATCGCTGATATTCGGTCCAGTTCTTCTTTCGGAATGGAATCATCCGAGGATGGGTTCTCTATAGCCCTCCACTTGGCTCTAACTTGCTCCAGGGTCTGGCCCGTCAGCTGAGCTTCCACTTCATCCTTTATTTTGTTTCATATTTTAATTTTACTAGTTTTGTAATTTTTCAAAATTTAAACACTCAAGCAACTCTCCTAATTAATTAATTCCTATAACTTAATATTCTCCTCTTCTCTTAATTACTGTACTGGTTTGGAGGAAATAACTTTTCCAGTACAGCCGTAATTAAATATTGAATTTCTAAATTGGAGAAATGTAATTTTGAAAATACTTTCTTTTGAAATGTTGTACTCACCGAGCTCAAATGATTTTCCTCATCGTCCCACTCATCCGCCCGTGAAATGACGACGGAGACCAGGAGCACCATTAGGAATATTTTCCACATTTTGTGTGATTAAATTGTTTTAAAAATATTTACAAGGATAATTATTGACTGGGCTGAGGTGTTTCTGGAAAAACTTTTCCAACTGTCATGAGCACAGGAGTGGATTCCGAAACTAATGAGTTGGGGATTCCAAGTGAATGTTTGGATGAGTTTGGAGGAAATTAAACGAAACCTCTTCAAATTAGTTCACCGCATTTCCTTTTATTTCCGGATGGTTAGCAACTTAAAATAGAATTTTATAACTTCGATCCAAATTTCCCATAAAGGCTCCCATAGAGGCAAGTTTTTACTACGAGAATGAGAAAAGGCAAACAAGGAAGTATTTCTTTTTTTTTTTGGTGGTGACACATACGGATATGTATTTACATATCTACTTTTTTGCATATATGTACATATGTATGTGGTAGAAATTGAAGGGGTTATACAATCAGGTTTACAACTAAAAAGAGATAAGTTTGAATTTAGTAACAAGGCTCTGGTATACTTTGAGTGTCTAGTCAGTTTGAGTATGGGGGTAAGTATACGTATGTATGTACATGCATAAATATATGAATACATCAGGATTTTTCATAAGAGGTTCAAGAGGTGACTGGAAAAATTGATAGAGCATGTTACCGGAGGAAGTTGGACGGAGCGCTGTGTTTAAAGTGGTTACTCGGCTTGGGATATTTTTTTTTTTGGTGGGCATTTTTCCGCCTTTCGGCTCCAACTATATCATGTTGGAGGGTGTGAAGATGTCTATTAATACATGTTGGCCTATAGGTCGGGTGAGGAGTAGATACATGCGGATGTAAAAGTGCTAACCGTAGCTTTGTATGGTAATTCAATGGTAAGGATGTGACGTATCTTGAGATTCTGCTTTACGTAAACAAGATGCAATGTAAAGTATTGGAAAGATTGATGTTTGTTCGGGAGTAAGGAGGAGAACGGCTCCTGTGCTGTGTCAACGGGCACTTTACTATTCCTGCTACAACAAGTCGAAGTGGAATCAGAGGCGAGTAATGGTAATTTATGGGGAGTCGCGTGTGCCAAACTATTCTCTATCTTGTGGCCGCCTCCTATTGCCTATACTCACATACGTCCAAATAGAGGAGCATTTACCTATAAATCCTTCGTCCTCTCGATTTTTTTTCACTCCTCTCGATCTCCTTCTCTCCTCTATTTAATTCCGTATTCTTCTTTCACTGGAGGAGCAATAGGGAGCCTATACTATCAGAGATAGAGCCCTTAACTCCCCTACTCATTGTACGTTGGGTTTAAAGGTTTTCACTCAAGATGCAAGATTGTACTCCTATCACACAGATATATGTATGTATAGGTACATAAGTATAGTAAGCATGCTGAAGCTTTGAATGAGGATGTACGCAACCCCAAGAACACTAACCTTGTGAATATCGCGTCTGTCCTATCTGCACATCCCAAATCTTTACACTGGATGTGACTTGGGTATTTTCAGACAAAATAAGTTTATATCATCACATGCACACGTACACGCATATGTACGTACATACATACATGCGTAATGTGAATCATATGCTTAAACAGTTAAGCAGCTGTTTGTATGTATAAATTCATATTTACTTGTAATATAAGGACTAAGGACATACTAGTTGTGTACAACCTGAGGGAGACCGTTGAATCTTGTGATAGAGCCGAGTCTCAGAGTACTGGTCCTTCGTGTATCATCATAGCTTATTTATTTTCCATAAATATATGCGTTACTATAATATCCATGTATATGAGCGGATTGTCAACTCCATGTGTGTCTATGTCATTGTATGTTTTGAGGCCGGCTCTCTGTGATGAAAGTCTGCATCTGTTTATGCAGCTGAGTGCGTAAAGGATGAAGTTTACACGCACGTATATACATATATTTGCATGTGCACCAAATAAATGTATGCATGAATGCTAGACTTTATAAGGGAATGGCTCCTTGACTATATAGGAATTTTAATCTGTTTGTGAAAAGTAGGCATTTTCTCATGTATTGACAATCTGTCTCAGTCGTCTGTACAGCAGAGGTAAAAACTCCATTGGTATTCTCTACTGTTTTTTCGGCTGAAAAAATTCCCCACTTGAATTCCAAGGAAAATTCGTACAGAATAATGCATCGATTCAAGGAATTCTCCGAAAAGGTTCCAGCTCTCCCAACTCTCTAGTGTTAAATTGTCAACGTGTATGGAAGAAGAGGCTGGGTAGTGATTGTGTGTATGTACATACCCATATGGCTATGATGTAAAGAGTCAGGGAACTCTGCTGCAATTTTAAATAGAATTCAATGAGCTCAACTTTAAACTAATCTACCAAGTCCCACCGACAAGGAAATAAAATCATAAACCTCAAGTTTATGGTGTAGAACAGGAATGGGAAGGGATCCCATGGAAATCAATAATATCAAACTAAGGGGGAAAGTATTTTTGAGGAAATTACACTCAAAAACATGAGATTCAGTGGTATATTTGAGAAACTGATGATATATGTAGTAGTTGGGGATTCGACTGGTACGGAAATGAAAAAAGTTGCCGTAAATAGTTTTTTCCCTCTTAGATTGATAGCGGAATGAGTAACTTTGAGGGAGAGAGTTGATGTTGAGCGGAAGTTTGAACTCCGGATGGATTTAATAGGAAACTAAATTTTTGAGGAATTAAAGCTTCGGCTCTCTGGCTTGAGATTTTTATAATTTATTGGTAACCTCCCTCCAAAATACTTGAGTTAAATTAATATGTTGTCAATGTCCTCAGATTAGTCATTTCATATGCAGAGAACCCCAAGTTTTTGGTTCCTTAGCTTCCACGGAGGGTTTCCCATAAGTGTCTGTTTAGGGGACGGTTTTGAATCTTAAGTTGAGGTTTTGAGTGTGTCTGCGTCTGTTTGTGTGTGTGTGTGTGTGTGTGTGTGTGGCAAAGCTTTTTTTTATTGTAGGTAAATGCTACTTGATGTTGGGCAAGAAGTTAGGAAGTATCGTTTGTAATGATTAAGCCACATTTGTTTTCTTGTATTTTTCTTTTTTTGAGGGGAGTGTGAGTGTAAAAGCTCATTAAGGGTGTATGTGCCAAGATATGAGGACTGTATCCTTACTCCAGGGAAGATTAGACAAAACGATTTGAATATAATCCCCAGAGTGTAGTTTCACTCGGCTCAATTCCATTTGCAAACCACTCCTCATGTCCAGTGACAAATTATAGAAATTTATGGCCACTTTCATCCACTTACTTAAAATGTGGACATAAGAGAGAGAGAGAGAGAGAGAGAGAGAGAGAGAGAGAGCTCGGGCTATGCCTCTTTCTTCTCCTCCTCCCTCCGTGCCGATTCTGCAAAGCGATATTCCATGTTTTCCTCACATTAAATTTTACTTAAAACAAACACTATACCGTCATGGTCCAGCATGGCTGAGAAGTCTACCTGAGAAACAATGTACGTTATGTTAGTAATTTGTAATGCAAACGGCATAAAAGGTATGAAATACAACACGAGTCCCACCATGGGGAGAGTGAATACTACGAATGCCCATATGCACATATGTACATATACATACCTATATACATATATGAGCACTCACATTGGAAGGAAAAATTTGGAGGAAAAATTCTTGACATTATATAATACACAGGGGGGGAGAGCAAAAAAAAACAACAATTTTTCTAAAAGGAATCTGGAAGCCAGGCATATGGGCAATGCTTATAATTTGTCTGATTCTTGGGTTGCAAGAAAATAAAACATTTCGCTTTTGGTGTCTATGGTATTTCTCCTATGATTTAGCAATCGCTCTATATACTTTTACTGTGGATTATATAAACGTACGTTGATACTGGGGTAGAGGAGGTATGGAGTGCATATTTTTTATGGGACTATTGTGAGCGATTTTGTGTATTCTACGAACTGCAGGGTCATGGCGTATACTTTATCGTTTATATTGTGATTTACACGGGTTGATTTCCTCCGTATATTGTAATGGGTTTTTGGCCGTATGGTGTGGCCTGTGTCTAGTTTTTATTGTGTAAGCATGAATGTATGTATGTACGAAAATAAGTATGCAGGATTCTCTAGTGGCTGAGTATGTACATATGTATGTACATATAGTTTACATAACGTTTCATAGATAGAAAATATAGAATCGAGTGAGTATGTTGAAGATCTTGTTCAGTTTATCGGACGAGAGTGTTCTCGGTTGGTGAGGACCTTCCCTTTGCCCCTCAATTACAAGCCTATTATGTCGGGTAATAACGGTCATTTCGCCCTCACCGCGACTCACCGACCACATTCACAATCCTCATAAGAAATGCAAGTGTGTGCAAGGGTATCATAAGGCTTGTTTACTGAATGGCAAAATGGACTTTGGTAATTCACTTATAAACCATAGGCTTGGACTGGAGGAAGGGAATATAAAATAAATCAAATTGAATTTCAGGGGGCGTTATTATTATTCTGCTCAGGAATTGTCAGCAGTTTACAAGTGTAATAAAACTAGATAAACTTTTTTTCTCCCTCCTTGCTTCCTTGCATGTCCAGGAATGAGCCAGTGGCTAAGAGTTTTATTATTTCCCTTGCATTTCATTCCTCAAGCCTGTAGTTTGCTTTTTCCTCTCTGCCTCTTTCTATTTTCCATGGACTCGAAATTATGGGTTGGCAGGACCCGATGGAAGGGTTCTTTTTCCAAGGTATTAAATTCAATCAGCCTTGTTAAGTAGTTATGAAGTTTCCGGAATCTCAATAGTAATGGCAAAAATTAGGAATTAATAACTTGGGCAGGAGGAATGCTCTAATGGATTTCTCTCCACAAGTTCTAACATTTCCCCTCCCTATAACGACCTAATGGAGATCAAAAACATATGTAATATTAAAATTCAGAGCGTATGCTAGCAAGTCTAGGTTCGTGCCGGTGAGGTTTACATTTATGTACGTACAGTATGTATGTACATAAAAAAATGTAAGCATTGCTGAAACACTGACATTTTTAAGAATTTTTTGGCGAGACTCTTTTCAGGATCAAGGGGTAATAAAGCACATGAAGCTGGAGGTTATGTACAATTTTATACAGAGTGAGGACTTGTTGTTAAAATTACCCTGAAAACGTTCTGTGTGGGGTATGTACTATTTGTGTGTGTAGGTGTGAATTAATGTGCTTTACGAGTATCTTCCGGGTGGTTTATCTTTTGTTCGGTATAATAATTCCTATGGTTGAGAAACATTTTTGGTGTGGAACATGTTCAAAAGGGGGAACAGAAATAAGAAATGACTGGAGGGCTTATATGTTGGAGTATGTTATAACTGTATCTATGTATCTACATTGTATGTTAAATAGCTGAAAGAAAAAGGAAAGCATTATATTTATTTGGTGAGGTGAAAAAATGTTCAGGCTTGTAAAACACATGTGTAAAATGCTAATGAAGTTAATTTTTCCCATGTTAGCTTCCACGTCAAGATTGTTACGAGGCGAAGCTTCGAGTTTCCCAAGCAGACACTGCCGACTCTCGCCATTACTACCTGAAGATAGAGAACAGCCGGGGATATGACAGATACTCTGTCATCCTGCAAGTCAGAGGTGACTCTCAATTCCATGATGATTCTCAATACAATTATAATGAGCATGCGGATGAACCGCTCTTGCAAAAACTGGTGTAGTATTTGATTTTATATTTTCAGACCCGGTCTCGATGGCCACCGTCATCGGAGTTATCATCGGATGCTTAATATTACTAGTCATTGTCGTCTTAGTTATCCTTTACGCCTTCAAAGCTGAGAAGTGGTGCTTTTCTCGTAAGTTTCTCTTTCTTTCCTTCTAACAAAACACAACTCTTTATTTTATATTAACCAACTGATTTTTTTTATGTTTCAAAAACTGCAAGATTTTCCTCTCGAACTTCCTCTCTTCCCTCCCCCCCCCGCCCTCCCCAGTTTTTTACACGTCTCATACCTAAACCTTCATAACTCTCACTTATTGCTCACTTTGTTTTTACTTCACTCTCACATTGTCGGTGTTGGGCGTTAATGGGATTTGGATACGGCTGTTATAGGTTGCAGTCTGCTTTATGACTACTAAGGTGTAATAAAATGTTCAATGAATGTAAATATATGTATACGTCCGCGCTAAATAGTCACTTGTGGATACAGAAAGGTACAGATATTTTAGCTGGATTTTTTTCTTACAGTGCTTTAAACAACTCTACTAGCGGGTTCTCGATTGCCTCATAAAAATGTTGCTGGTAAAATAAACACGATACTTACTTTCAATAAGTACGTATGATAAATTCTACGGCAACATTGATAGTTACACGGTTGTAAAATGTCAAAATTGCTTTCTTGTTTTTCTTTCTACCTTGACATGTAGTATTGACGGAAATGTGTGCTGCTTATATACTGTATGTAGGGAATGTCTTGACTCATTGGATTCTAATGGGATCTAAAGCAGGGGAATGTTTCCTAGACGCTGACATTTTTATGCTCATAGGGAGAAAAGATTCCTATTCCGGCTTCATAATGCGGAGTGCTTGTTGAGCTCTCTGGTCAAAAAATATGCTTCTTTAATGCCTGTTCCATTTTCCCAGGGAATTCATTTTGTGTGTCTCTGTTTTGAGTACTGCTCTTTCTCTGCGCATGCAGATTTTACTTTGAGACATTTTTGAGAGGATGTAGTTTTATATAAGATAGTAAATATGTGTATATATATTACTAGTTGGCTTTTGTTATGTGGGTAGTGCATTTTCATTTGAGTACCTCATGCAAAGGAGTCTGTACTACTTGTAAGAATTCAAAGATGAGTGGAGAGGAAGGACTTGAGTTGACTTGAATGCTGCGGGCACATTATTTGAGCAGTCTGCAATGATAATGATATGATTACCTTGCTTTCAATGTTACACGGTCCTTGCTACTACTACAGTATACTCATAGACGAAGATGTCGTCCCGGTGACTCTCCAATTTACTTTTGTGCGTGGGGGCGAGTATACTCCATTGATGTTTCAGATGAATCAATTGTGTGTTGAATAATCGTTAATGTTTAAGTGTATGCGCTACGTAAAGTGCATGTGGGAAGTAAAAGTGGTAAGGTATGTAAATATATATGAAGTAGAGTAGTATGTAAATGTTTTTGTATTAGATTTATGTATAGCTATATGTAGTTTATGTATCTGTGATGATACGAGTACAAAATATGCTTCCTACTATAAATGCTGACAGCATGGTGCCAGCTAATGATAAGATGCAGTTGGGGTTGGTGGTGGCGGTGCTTGGTGAATGCAAATATTCACTTGTTACAGTTTGGTGGGAGAAATCCCATGTTATGTGTATTGGATGATAAATGTTTACTCAGGGTAGGAGTAATGTGCATTGAAATAAGTGTGCACAATGAGGGCTACTCATTTAATAGCTAGTTTTGTCTGTCTGTACGATAAATTAAGAACGACTAAAGAGCCCTTGGGACATCCGCAGCAAGCCAATCAATGCTCTTTCTAATTCCGAGGATACAAATGCGTTCTCAACATCTCCGTATTTCAACTTGACTATGGTATAGAGAACTCCGGTATTATTTGCATTTAGAAGGTATTGTTCAACTCCTGTCAGAGTTGCTCTTTCACTCAACTCTTCCCAAGATATTACATGACGACCCGACCAACAGCCCGAGATATGGGGAAGCACAACTTGAAGAGCCTGCTTGTGTCATATTGGAGACTCTGGGTTTTCCTTTCGGGCTTCCCCGTCTACCCTCATCTGTCTCAGTTGGAGAGGAGCAGTCTCCTCTTTTATATATCACTTTCACTCTTTAATTTAATACATTTGTTGCCAGTAGTGTTCGTCCGAGAGAAACTAGTTTGCCTAGCGTATTGAATGTTTTATATATTTGTAACTTGAATGTAGACACATTGAAAATGCTAAAAGGGTCGGTGTTAGAACTAACAATTTTCCAGGGTAGGCTGTACCATTGCATTAATGTATCCAGTGTACAGTACCGTGTACTGCTTCTAGTAGTCTGCTAACAATACGTTGCACGTAGTGAGCCTATACATATTGTGGATGTGGAGGTATTGGATTTGACATTTGTGAAGCTGCAGTTGAAGTCGATAAAACGCTGAGTGGCCAAAATCAAAATTACATGGTAGCACTTAAATGTTGCATATTCAAACGTTGCATTTCCTTTAACTATTAGATTGGTGTGCTATTTTTGCTTATAATGCATGCATAGGATCTCATGCTTGGCCTGTTCTATTTTATTGCACGTTGTGAATTTTATCCTTTTATCCCTGACTTCTCCATCCCACTGTGTAACCTGGTACACACACTACTCAAATTTTGAGAATCTAAGTTTTAGCAACCGGTTTGACTTGTGAGTTTTAATGCGTTTGTTGTTTGATTTCTTGATGCTAATAGAAAGAGGAGATTTCAAACCCACGGACTTAGAGAGGTAAGTGAATATTCTAGTGGAGTAGATTTGCTATTTCAGCTCGTTATTTTTGACTGCTGTGGGTACCGATTCACTATGCAAATATTCTTTAAAGTCTCGTTTCTTTTCCTCATGTTTACATTAATTGTAAGTACACTGTGGTAGGATAAGGAAGTCAAGTCTCCTACTAAATAATTTTCCCTGTTGCGGGGGGAAATAGAGTTTAAAAACCTTGACTCTGTACATACTACTGTGTACTCAAACCTCCAGTGAATGCATATGGGGATCATGGATTTTTTTATTCGGGTCATTTAAATAACTGCCTCAAACTAATTTCGAAATGTCTTACGCTATAGTCACAAGGCAAGTTTTCTTTTAGAAGGTACTTACACTCAACTGAGAAAATATTTCGTTAGTATGTACTTACATAATTATGTATATGCTACGGTTTGATCACGTGCCAGAGAACCTTGAGATTTGTCAGGACGATGGTTTCTCTATTATTCATTTGATGAGTTCTTTTTTCCTGTTGGAGAAAGTTATGCAGATTTAAATGGCCCTCCTTTTTGAAGAGATTGTGATTACTGAATCTGAGGTCTCTAGACAAAACCCAAAGAAAGTAGCAATACGCTTGAAGTTACTCAATTGAATTTGTGAGTTTAAAATTGGGGTGGGTAAGAACATTAGGGTATTGCAAAATCCGAGTATGATATAACAATATTTTTTCTTTGCATTCTAAGGGTGGATCTGAATTATTATAATATGCATTTGATACTGTTAGCTAAGTATTGAG
Source organism: Allacma fusca (assembly GCA_947179485.1). NCBI lineage: Eukaryota > Metazoa > Arthropoda > Collembola > Symphypleona > Sminthuridae > Allacma > Allacma fusca. Next base: position 15,841,760 of record OX359247.1, read on the forward strand.
GAAAATTGTTTGCAGATTTTTATTTTACTTTTTGCAATTTCTCGGCCAATGATTTACACTCTTTCTTTCCGTGAATATCACTTGAGCTTTTAGTTACTACATAGAATAATATTATTAGTAACAGGTGTTTCAACTTGGATACAACGTATAGATACTATCTCAAAGAAGTATTTGGAGCCAGCGCTTTTTTGCACACATGCATGCACAATTTTATTGATCTTCACAATTCAGAATGAAATATTTGTGAGGTGAATTGGAACTGATACTCACCATTGTGGCAATATTTCCGATATGAAAAAAAATCGGTGCTTGTGTGTGAAACGTAGTTGAAAATAACGATTGAATGGTAGCAGTAGGCTGTTTTTTCAAAGTTTGATATTTTTTGGCCTTCTTGTGAACTAATCGCATCTCCCGTGTTGTTTTGGTATCAAGTGAGAAAAGTGACATGGACGGAAGTATGCGGGATGGACAGCATAATGGTAAAAGCGGGTTTGCTACCATCCCTCAAACCGAAATGCAGTTCGGTCATCATCAGACACGGAAGACTCGCCCTCCAGATCCAATCCTGCCACCGGATTTCCACATCATGAAGGTACTTAGCCGTGAGAATTCCTTCACTTCTCTATCTGTGTACAGTATGAAGCATCGAGAGTACATAAAGTAGAAACTCCGCAAAAGTTCTTTCAAGTTCCCTTAAAAAATCACTGTTTTGTAATTTTTAAAATGCCAGGTTATATTTCCACGCTCATGTTATAAGGAAGCGTTTTCACAGTTTTAGGTGTAAACTGCATTTCCCTGGTAAATTGTTTACCACACCAGTTTGACACTTTTGACGCGTGTATGTATGTATGGAAATGCATACACACAGATGTTTATATACAAAAATTGTTGATACAATCTTACAAATACTAGTTTATGTCTCTTCAACAAAAATACTATTCTGGCTGAAAAATACTACTTAGTCTTTCAACTCTTTCTCAATATATTGTTGTTAATATCAGACCAATTTGGAGTGTGGGTGAAGGGGATGATATGTTATTGGTGATGGTTATTGAAATAATAAATAGATAGTAGATTTGAACGCTGGATTGGGAGTTGGCAAGATTTAGAATGATTTGTTGCTGCCGTAATTATTTGACAAGTAGCAGTAGTGTGTAGTTGTAGTGGTTGTCTGTGCTCATATATCTACATATTAGTAGTATCTACATAATAACTGGCATATAATGTATGATTCTTGATTCCTTTTTCTGTCTCTTCTTTGGTTCGTCGTTCAAAATCTACGACTGTGATTACACTTCTACAAAACATCAACTTGTATTTGGGGGAAAACGTCTATACCTTCACTTCTTCTTCATCTTTGTGCTCTTCACTCGGGCTCCGTCGTCACTGCCAAATTTGACCTTAATTAAGGTCTCACCACCAATGCCACCACCACCCAACCATTATTATGGTCGAAACCCTCCCATTATCGTTTAATTGACTATTTCTACTACTTACGATTAGATAACTGTGTCTCGATTATCGAAAGTCTGATTTGATAAGAACTTTATTGAATCCTTTCCAATTCATCGCACAAGTTCTATCGACGTATTACTCCTTCTTTGAATTTAAAACTTAAAAAAAAAAGATATTCTTCGTAAAAATCACTGAAAATATTCGGATCTTTCAGCTACCTATCATACATGACGACGTGGATGCAGCTATCACATTTTTACATGTTTGCAGTTATATACTGTTATATACTATATGTATTTACTTCTATTTAAATTTAATCGTAAATATATATATATATAATTATATATAGTCATTTAACATAAATACTATATTGGTATTATTTATATCACTTTGATTTTGCTAACTATAATAATTATTGTCTCTTACACACTTCTCCCTACAAATCTTTTCCACGAAGATGACCTTCCCACACCATCTTCACTTTTAAGGTAGAGGGACTCTATTGAGATTTCTAAATCAGAATTGCATGTTTGTGTACGGAATATAATCTTCCGTGTTTTGTCACCATCAATATAAGCCGTCAATATTGGCACACATAGTGTAGTGTGATCTCAGGAAAATCTTGCAATTTGAAATTGAATTTAAAAGCTGACTTTCATTGATGCAGAATAACCTGAATATTTTTTTCTTTGCTTCTTTTTTTCATGCATGCGGTGTTGGATTTCGTAGCTTGTGTTCTGCCTTGTGTCATTCTACTTCTTTTCCTGATTGCCGTTGCTATCATAAGCATTTCGCTCTTCTGTTATTTCCATTTACGTGCACGCGTTTACCTAAATAGTACGACTTTAGATGGAAAGAATTAGCAACTTTGGAAGGTACCTGTGTATATGTATGTACATATGTATACCTACAGATTTTCTTCATATGTGAGATTTTGTACGGAGTTGTACTTATACATGTATTATTTGCAAATTATTTAATTTCTGGAGATTGTGATGCATTGTCATGTCATTTGTCTGTTGTGACTTATTTTATAAAATTGACGTTCAGATTGTAAATATCGAATTGTGTACTGAATGAGATTGATTGGTGTAACATGGTGTTGTACAGTCTTTTGATGGAGGTTGTGTTTTTTTAAGTATGGGATTTTAAATAAATTGATTTAATATTTCAGCAGCATCAGCAGCGAAGCGAACGTAGTTTCCGTGGTCGAGCCTACCCTGCTATAGATCACACAAGGAAAGATATCAACTATGCTGACTTACAGTTACCTAAAACCAGTAACAATGGTTCCATGAAGAAAAGTAATAAACCAAGTCAGCAGCACCATCCTCATCATCAACAAACCACAACTACCCCAACACCAAGGCCGGCTCCCACCATTCGAACCGACTATGCTGAAATACAGTTCAAGCCAAAGTCCAACGAACAAGCGGAAGTGTAATGTATGAAATAAATATAATTTAGTTTTAGGAAATAATTTTTGAAACAGTTTTTATTCCCCTGTTTTCAAAGCAGAAATACCCGCTACATTTTTGTATTGTAATTATGTAGGGTAGGTTTTTCCCATAAATGCATGTCAGAATTTCAGATTAATTTCAAAATTTTCAGATGAGAGCACGTTTTTCATTTTTTTATATATCTAATTACATAAAATAACTAAAAGCTGGAGACAGATAAATTTTATTGTAAAAAGATGTTTATAAACTTCTGGATTTTGAGAGCCCCTTTGTGAGTATTTTTAACAAACAAAGTATTCATCTTTTTCATACATATAAATTGAATGTTCAGGAATTATTAATGAAAAATGTGGAAAAAATAGTCCCTATAATAGCTTTCGTAGTAGAATTTTAAAAATTGGCGAGAGTTTTCAGGGTACTTATAATGGCTTGAGAATTCATGGAAGTAAGTGTACTTCTTGGTCTGAGACTTAATTTGACCAAGAGTAAAATGCGTCGAGATCTCAAGCTTGGTTAGTTTTTTGAATACGAGTCAAACTTTTGTAAACATGTGTTTGTATTCATATATTCACTGTAAAGTAAGTGTGTATTAGAGTACCCCAGGAGTGAGTAAGGAAGAATGACTTGGCCTGTACCAAATCTGTATATTACATGTGCACTTGAAGAAGTGATTAAAAGTTAAAACTGTAAAATTTTTAGCACGCGTAAATATTAAATGGGTGACTCTATATACATACATACATACGTATAGGTAAGCAATAAAAGATTTTCTTCTGGCACAGTTACAAATTAAATATCAAGACTTTTTCTCGATCAAACAAAACCGGATTCCCGCAATCAAATATAGTTCAGTATGGAAATACTCTTTGATAAACAGTGTTTAGTTCTTACTTAAAAAATGTAACGAAAATTTCTTGTACAAGATGAATGTTGTAGCATTAAACGATTCTTTCGAACGTTTACTAATTGAAGGTAATGATTTACCTACCATATCCGTCTTCCTTCGTCTTTGAGTTGAACCTGAGCAATGTCAGTTTAATGATAAGGACCGCTGTATAGATTTCTTGTATTTGTATATCATAATACTAAGAAGCTATTTGACCTTAAAGGAAGAATCCCTTTCGCCAGTTACCAGTCTTGTATAGAAGTAGAGTCATTCTAAGTTTCTAGAAATATTTGATTTATTCAAGATGACATACAATAGTAGTAATAATAATTCTACCTGAGGATATAATTCTGTAAGAAATAATTCTATAAGAAAAATTATAGCAATTTTAACATGAATCCCGAGTCAATTTCATTTTTAATCAATTTGTACTTTATGGAGAGCTAGTAAAAAATCACTCTATTTAGTTTTGTGATATCAATAAGCAATTTGCTGTTTTTCCTACTCAAATGTATCTATGTATAACAAGTAAAGTGTAATTACTAAAAAAAACATAATTTATACCAAGTGAACTATTCATACAAAATAATTGAATATGAAGTGAAACATTGCCCATTCGTTAGATTCATGTACATAAATAGAAACTGAAGCAGTAATAATAAGTTGCTTACTGAAGCCTTTGTAAATCCTAAGCTTTAAAATCGAATGATTATTTTGTTCATTACACAATTAATTGCTTCGCTGTTCTTTTGTTAAAATTCCTACATTTTTTTAGATTTCATTTTTGGAAAGGAGTTCATGACATTATTTATAATTTAAGGATTTGTAAATATTAAATACATTTTTAAATTTTAAACAAGCGATCAAGCTTAGTTATTGCACTTGTGTACTGTTACCCGATAGTATGGTTTAACTGCAACACTGCAAGGCAGTATTTTATTTGTATTTGGAGTTTAGTTCGGGGTTTTTTTTGATGAGGAATGTAATCTTTATATGCATGTACCAAATGTGTTTTGTGGAGCTTGCTCGAGCCGTCTACATAAAGTTCTTTTATGCACGTTAGCTTTTAAGACCGTTATAATGATTGTTGAATGCACTTGATTTAATTATTTAACCTTGATTTGTTTCTGCTGAACAAACTGAGGAAGTCATATGTATGTAATTAAGTTTCCAAAGTTTTTTCAAGTGTGCATGAAATACGTGTTTTAATAATGTTTAGGCAAGCGTGTACGATAATTAAATGAATTTAAAAATATTGCTTCCGAAATACAAAAATTAGCTGAACAAGGTGGTAATACAAGGGAATGGAAAGAAGGAAAATTTGAGCCTTCTTTCATTTTAGCAATGAACTTTAAGTCGTTGCTGTGGGGTTAGTAAACTACGTAATTTTATTATTAATTATATGTAAGTACTTAATTAAATGTAAAAAATATAAATTTTTGTCCATTTGTCGTGATTGTACAAGTTGAGGGTATTTGTATGCTTTCTGTACATAACAGAGTGAACTGAGGCGATTCTGATATACTTACATTATTGTTTGAATGATTTGCTAAAATGTACTTATTATGCTATATAGTAATTCAATACATTAAAAGTATAAGCGAAAGTATCAATATATGCGTTAATTTTATACTCGAGTTTTCCAAAAAGATGCAAATTCAAATGTCATCATTTCCTGATTATCAAGGAATTATTAGGGTGGAATTACTATTTAAAATAAGTTTCACAAAATGCGCAGGTGACTCCAGTTTTTACAAGGTAATGTTTTAAAATAATAACTACTAATACGTCTAAAGTATAGCCCGTTAGAATAACCGGAATGACAACGGAAAGTGTAAAATGAATAGATTTGTAATGTATAGGGCTAATCATTAATATTTGTGTGAAGCTGAAAGGAAAAATATATATACTCGAAAAGAATCTTTAAAATGTGAGCGAATTCAAATAAATAAAATGTGCAAGCGAGTGCTTAAAAGATTTATCGAGGGTCATGCTTGTGTGTTTAATACTACCAGTTTTAGAAAATAAAATTGCTGTGTTGAAGTATGTGTGTCTGTTCTGTCATTTTACTAGCATTATTTGTAATTAGCCAAAGTCACACGGCTTCTGCATGAAAAAATGCATGCCTTTGTAACTTACTATAGTTGCTTTAATTTCGTCTGATATTAAGCTCACATGAAGTAGAAAAATGAAGTAATTAAGACACTACATACTGTATCCCTCATTGTCAGCGAGAAATTTATATTTTTTAACTTGAAAAAGGGGCTTCTCGAGATACAGATAAAACCAACCGAATGGGAACACACAATACGAAACACAACACTGGATGGCAAGATCATAATGTACTAGGGATATCGTTAAGGGAATAATCGCTGGGTTAGTATGCTGTTTTCTAATCCCTTTTTAGTATTTGCAATTAGTCGTTTATCACTGTCTGGTATTAATAATGAACACCAATTATCTGTAGTGCATAATAATTACACGAGAAGCTACTGAACACATAAAATTAACACTTTTAGGGGTAAAAGGAATAAAATTAATCAGCGAGAGCAAGCAGTCAGATAACTAACCACCTGTTCAGTTTATCAAATTATGCATTTTATATTAGGGGAACCGTGCGATCTTTATTTCATTACTTACCCGTATTTCATAAAAATAATTATTCTTCATGTACGTTTTTTATTACAAATGCATTTCCTGAAGGCAAGATATTGAAGAATTTAGTATTTATTTTGGGGAAGGAATTTCAAGGTGAGTCAGCGCTGCTCGGGCCCATAAATTAACAGAATCTGAATGTGCCACTGAAATTAACTACTGGACAGGGACTAATCGAGCAAAGTTTTAGAAAAATCCGACAGTTGGGGAATGTTTCTCGTTTGTTTTTTAAATGCTTGTAAACACAAGTATTTTTTAATTACTCACTCTCCATATAGTGTAAGGTTGATTGGAAATACAATATTTTACTCAAAATACTTTCACCAGCATCAATATTTCTTCGACGCTACATACATGGCCAGTAAGCACAGGACGTGCTTTTACTTTTACTAGTTGGTTTCTCAGCATTAACAGCACACAACAGCGGTACATAGTCGAGTTAAAACACGTTTTTATGTGTTTTAGGGCTCATTTTACTGGCTTCATTCGCTTAGTGTATGTATATTTACTGTATTGTGTCTTCGAGCAAGCTCATACACAAGGTTTACAGATTCTTCGTAGAAAGAAAAAAAAAAGAGAAAATACATAACAGTACCGGGAAATAATATTTTGGAACTGTTTTATAAGCTACTTATTTTTCATTCGCTTAGTGAAACCTCGTTATTATGACAAAGGGTAAATGCATGGAGTAAAGAATACGTCTAATGACACGCCTAACCAGGAGTAATTATATAGTTGGCTAAACTTGTTAACCGGCTATAATTTAAAATGCTTAAAACGAAGAACGGCTATAAAGCGCTACCGCTGAAATCTGAAAACCCGACATAATTCCCCGTTTCCTCTCCTCTCTGCGGACCGGGGTTTATGCTCTACAGCAAAGGGGAATTATGGCCGGGTTTCACTTTAGAGTTTGTAGCGGGAGCGATATAGCCGGTTTTCATTTTAGGCATTTTAAATTATAGCCGGTTAGGAAGTTTAGCCGACGATATATAAATACTTATATATTCACGAAGACATTATAGTACCTCGCACGGACAGCAGTATGGACGTTGTGGAATTAATTGACACATAAGACGTTTAATTAAACAAAAAAGCGAAATAATTTGGAAGCTTAAAAGGGATCAGATTTGCATAAAAACAGTTCATTGTCTATATTATGTAAATTTATGCAATAGTAATTTCAATAGGGGTAAAAATTCCAAGTGCAGTGCTCGTCAGTCAGATTTACGAATAAACTACAGTAATCACATTGAAATTACTTCACCTGTAAAATAGAAAAGTCATTAATTATATAATTAGTAAAGATACAAGTTAGTCAAGTGACCGTGAAACAGATGATACAAGATACAAGTAAGTAAACAAACTGATACAGTTAGTCCGTGCCATTCCAACCTGGCAAACCATATGCTGTGAGATGCACATGTACCAACATAGGACCGATTGTACTAGTGTTGGGCATGTGCACCTCAACCTATACATAGTAATGAGTCAGCCTCTAAATCTAAATGGCAATCGAATTAAGAATTAAATTCTTTGCTCAGTACGTGCCGTAGTTATGCTGAATTCTGAGGATTTCAGAATTGGTACATTTCAACCAAATCGGCCACGAATCCATCTTACTAAAAGCTTCATCGTAGTAGTGATGGTTGTCGTCCTTATGTTCATGCCATGTTGAAGGATAGTGGCTTATTTTTTTATTTGTTTTATGCAAAAAAATATCTTTAAAATCAAAATCAAAACGTGTACAAGGGTTTCTCTCCGAAAGCATCCTCTTACAGGGAAAACATTGGTTGACACTTTCAACACTGAAACCCATTCAGAACATGTAAAATAAATAAAATATGTAAAATAAGCTTATTTCCATAAGTACTTTTTTGGTATGTCACTACTTCAGCACTGTGATGTAGTTTACAGCACCATTCTTCGTACTGTTGTTTTAATTTATCTCGCATCATTTTAGTTGTGAGGGTTGACACATGGTTTATTCAAAGAAACTAAACTCGAAAATAAGTTAGGCGGGACCGGCTTACATAAATAACTACTTTACTACTTTAGCAGCACTCGGCTTATGTGGTTAACTACTTCGATTAATTTACGCGCAGATTTAGTTTTAGTCCCACTAGGCTTAGGTGAACTAACTACTTCAATTAATTTAATTTAAATTAATTGGAACAAAAATAACCTTGTAATTTTAAGGGGGATAATGTAACCGATTTACCCGGATTTTACTAAAAGAGTTTAATTTAATTTCAAATAAAATAACGAAAGGGGTAATTAATTAAACCCGAATTTAATTAATTACAAGGGGCAAAACGTTGAGGACCACGCTATAATTTTAATTTTAACGCTTTTAATTAAATATCCGAGTCCTAAGACCGGACTCAAATATTTTAATTTAATATAGGGAAGGAATTTCAGGATGCCTAAATTAAGTACAGGTAAGGAGGGAAGGTTTGGCTTGACCCACTGAAACTATAAAAAATTAATCCTCCCAAAAAATAATAAAAACGAAAGGACAACTTACACAAAGTTTTCCACACGAAACCAGGGACTTCGGACACAAAAAAAAATCAAAATTTCAAAAATGAAACTCAAAAAAAATACTTTAATTTTAATTTTAATTCTCCAAAAAAAACAACCATACAATACTCCAATGACAACAGTTAACCGGTCTGGGTGAATTTTAAATTCACCACCGGAAAAAAATACTGGAGTGGGATTGGACGGAGGAGGGCTTTATAGGTAGGGCTTAGGTAAGACCAGCGGGAAAACCGCGGTTTAAATTATTCCAGACCAGAGGTCGGAGTACAGAGCCTGGGATTTCCCCGGAAAGTTTCACCACGAGCAACTCATGGACAGGAGACTCATTACAAGTCTGCCCTTTTTGGAGAAAAAGCAGCCCTATTTATACTTTGGAAGGGGTCCGGGATTCTTAGGAAGGTACATAAGGTAAGGGTTTTACATTTTATTTATTTGGGGATAAGGATATGAAGGGAGGAAAAAATAATATTTCATGGGAAAAAAATGTAAACTATTTGTTTACACTTTTTTCCCATGACCTACATTCTAATTTTTAATTTTGCAGGTCCAGCATAAACTCCCTGACGTCATCACTCCTGGGATATAACACCCTGGACTCCTCACCACAACAATTGGGAAGTGAGGAGTGAGTGTGACGTGAGTGAGTGACACTAGTCACACACTCACATTAGTAATTTTTATTTTAGTTTTTGACTTTGACATTAAAATTCTCCACGAAATCATATCTTCATTGCTTATTCTTAGTGCAGTCCTGCATTCCTCCATTTCAGCAAAAGCAATCACGATCATATGGAATAACACTAACCTTGGAATTCACTAATGCTACACAAACATTATAATGTTGTAAAAACACTTCCCATTGAGCATTAAACATTTGCAATCCCCGTAAACTTCTTGAGGTATGAAGCATTGAAGTCGGAATATCATCGGGGAAACCAACAATTTCTTTTATAGACTTAGTTAATACGTTATTTAAGTTCAATAGAAAAAGTTTCGGACTTTTGTTCATGGAAGCACATTGCAATGGATAAATAAGTGTTGGCCAGATGTGTTGGTTGATAATGGACAACTTCTGATCTGGGCAGAGCATTTGTGTGCTCACTTAGTTTTGTAAATCTTTTCCAAAAATTTTCATTATACCAGCAAAATCAAAAATAATTTCATTATTGAAATTACACCAAGATGTTTGATGGTTTCATCTTTTCGTATTGAAGGTGTGATCAAATTTGCATCAATAAATGTCTTGTTAACATAATTCTCCATTCACTACGTTGATTGATTTACATTTCGATGAATTCGAACTATATCTAACTTTGTCAATACTCAATAAAGATATTTTCCCCAACTCACGTGCTCCTTCTACAGATTCAGATATCACAGCCAAGTCATCAGCAAATCCCACATTTGTAACTTTAGGAATGTTAGGATGAATTTTAAATCCATGCGCATTGGTAATTTCATGTTCTGATAATTCTTTATGGATGTGATCTGCAGACATTCAGGGGCGAGTCAACTTCCTTGGACATACAAATTTATTTATTTTATAGGTTGAAGCACACGTCTGTGAATATCGTTAATATTTTTTATGTGCTCCCCATGTCACTTGTAACATACGCGAAGTTTTCTTTTCCAAGTTGCATACACCTCGGAGCACTTTTCAGGGGTGATCTTCAACCACTCCATTCTTAGACGTTTCCAAGGCCCCGACATGGAAGATACTTTTGTTTTTCCAACGGTCTGTTTTACAGCATTTAATCCAAAAACGTCCATGGGGCTGGTGTCCGGTAACTATACTGGTATTTTCTTATTCCAAATTAAATTTATACCCGTTTTTCGGTGGAGGTCTTCTGCATATGCCTGGGCAAAGCTGGCCTTGTGGGAGCTAGCCGATTCATGATGTACGAAGACCTCTGATGTGTCCTCCCCATAAATTCGTGGCACTTCCTTTTCAAGTAAAGCCTCAAAACGTGGTCAACATAGTAGGTAGCACTGACTAACTTTTGGAGGAACTTTAACTAATGGTAGTACTCCCCATCCAGTCATCGCTCCTACGACCATGATCTTCGAGTCGAACCTCTCCTTCCTCTGATTCAAAAGTTTCTCAGTGACAGTATCTGCCTTAGAATAATAAATCCGGCAATCGGTATTGCAGTCACTGAGAAAGAAGTATGCTTGGTCAAGAGTTATAAACAAATCAGATTTTTACCCTGACAGATGCTCCTCGTACAACTTCTGCGAGTTTGTCCGCCTATTCCGTTTATATTTGTCAGTCAGCTGGTGTACTCTTGTATTTCTTTTAGTCTTTGCCTTCAGATGCTGGTGAATAATCCGATTCACAATCCTCTGAGAAACGTCAAGTTTTCTGGAAACTAACCTTTGGGACAAAGGATTGGCCTTAGAGGTCAATTTATCCACTTTCCATAATAATACCGATTTTTGAACTTTTCTAGGGTAGTTGTTTTTGGTCGTGGAAATCCCAATGTTTGAGTCCAACATCTTTTCCCCACTAAATAAACTACCGCGGACACTGATGTTTTGATTTTTAAATTCATGTTTGACCTGACACGGGGTCTAACTTTTCCTGGAAAGGTATTTGATGATACCTTCAACTTCCGGAGCTTATTGTGGAGGCATGGGCAAGAATAGCACGTTGGTATTCAGTACACACATTGCTAATACTATTATTAACATAATTACAAAATTATGCAACTGTAAATAAAGCGCGCTAAAAGTTAAGGTTTCCAATGTCACCGTCCAAGGAAGTTGACTTGCCCCTGTATTAAACTCTAATGGAGACTTAGGAAACCCCTGAAATACTCCTGTGTTAACGTCTATAGGTCTATATGATAATCCTTTCTGAGTTTGAATTTGAGTAGAGTTACCTCATAATAAAGTTTTTGATATTGCTCGCAATCTTGATGAAATCAAAGTGTGATCATAGCATTGACAGATATGATTATGACTACTTTCCTCAAAATACTTGTTTACATCAAAAAATAAGATACAACGTGAGGATTTCTCCAGTTCTGCCTTTAGAAGAATTCCATTGATGATTGTTGTATTAATATGACATCCTGGTATATTTGTAAATCCTCGTTGGTTTTCATTGAAATGTACAAGTGATTTTGAACGCTTTTCAAATATTTTTCTATAATCTTTCGTAATATTGAACAAATATATATATGTCTCCAATTAGTAATTTCCTTCAAGTCACCCATCATTGGAATTAAAACTGTGCGAGCTCTTCGACGTGATTCGGGAACTAAATACCATTTGAGCATAATGTTGGCAATCATAAAATTAACCTTATTGTAACTAATCATTCTTAATCTTCAAATTACCACTCTATATAATCCAGGTACTGTATCATGATTAATACCTGTTAATGAATTAACAACTTCATCCTCTGAAATATCGTCATATTGATTTGCCAATTCGTAATCACTGTCTGCTACTGTTGGACCATATTCATCTAGTATCTTATCATTAACAAGGCGCCATCGTTGACTATAATGATGAAATATTTGTTCTTGTGATATTGAACAAATTGGTAACAGTATTTTGTATTACCATCTGAACAGCCTTCTTCCGTGAATTTGTGTAAAGACGTTGCATCAAATCATGATTGTATTTAGCTTTATTTAGATCACGCTTTCTCTTCGACTTTTTAATTGGATTTGATTGGTTTTCATTGGTTTCGTGAAAATTTAGAAACAAACAATATTTTTCCATGCTTGATAATATTTGATGGCCGGATGTTTTGGTCCAGGTAACACGTTGATGGAGTCACGTAATGTAATTGAGATTATATCAAATTTAAAGAATTCCGTAAGCGTTGGTTTAACTTCAATCATGATTAAATTAATTAATCATCAATTCAATCATAAATTAAGCTGTTTCACAATATCATCAGGGTGGTTTGAATTTGTATGTACTGTAGTTTCAAATTCAGAAGGTTGATAACTTATATTCTGGTGGGCGACATCTTTTTGTCTCCTGGCCATATGTACTCCAAGACCTTTCTACATTCCATGGCAGTGAGGACACTGCTTCTTTTTTATTAGTTTTTAAATGTTTTGTAAATACCTAATTTTTGTAAGCCGTTTGAAGGTTTCCCGTTCACCTGAACAAAATCTCCAAAACGTAGCCTTAAAATAATACGTCACAGGTGTTCGACTTTAGCGAGACAGTCGCTGTCACGATTGTATTGACCTTAAATTGGAAGACTGAAAATAGTTACAGCTTTCTTGCAAAAATACTTGCGACGTAATGTTGAAACGCGTCTTTCAACAGAATAATAGCGTTTCAAACATTTTGTGGCCAGTTATAATAATGCTAGTAAAGGTGTGCAAATTAATTCGTATTAACAAGACAATTTTCAAAGTGTAGTTGACAAACATTTACTTAAATAGTTTATTTTAAAGTATTAAAATTTAAATGCACAATGTAAAGCCTATTTATCACATTTGATTACTTTACAAACCATTTATACTATGCAACGTCAGATTAATTTGGACGCAATTCTGAAATTTATTAATATTTTGTCAACTGGCCTACATACATACCCAAGTAATTTAAAAAACCGACATTGACCCAAAATTGCGCTAATTGTGTTAACACATTTAAGACGAGCTTATTTATGTTAATGGTTTATGAACCTACATGTCAATTTCCATTCGATATTTGTTTATTGTAACAACTAATAAAGGCACTCCAGCAATTAAGTTACTGCAAATAGCTATTCACGAAATTTAAAAAAAAGTAAACAGAGCAATTTTTTATTTATTATTAGGGAATTTCTTAAATAGGCTGCAGACGGCGCAAATTACATAGCTTAGTCTATTTCATGTTAAAAATATTCATCTAATTTGATATTTTATGTAATAATTCTATGTGTTACAACAAAAAAATGTATGTGTGTATAAAATAGCATTATTGTTAAAATAAAAATAATTTATAAATACTCTAAAACTCTAGTAAAACGTTTATCCACTCCGGTGCTCATTAAGGCGTGTGCGGATGAACCCACCTAAATACGCACTAAGCACAGCCATCCTTATGTGCTTTTGGTAACATATTGATCTAACGACTGAAATTCCCGCGTGTAATCGTCATCTGTCTACGTATAACAAGTCCAATGCACCTGGACGTGAGGGAAGATATCTTATAAATGACACACATAAATAAAGCGACCCGGTAGCTGGGATCACGGAACTGGCTATTAGAAGGTAGAAAATATAAATTAAATTGTTATACTACAGTAGCTGCAGCGTTGTGTGTGCACACGAGATGCTTTGTCTCGTAAATTAATAATTTAATTCCTCCTACATCGCATACTAGTGATTCACTTTTTACAGCTGTAAAAGTATCTTGGTTTTGTTTTTTAACCTGATTTTTTAATTTTAGTGATATAATCTGAGGTATTTTACTTTCTTTCAGGATATGTCGTCGGGTATCGTGTAAGCATGACAAGTCCAATGCATCTATTAATAAGCAAGGACACGAGGAAGATGTCTAATGGCAGAGGAAAATGGCACAAACAAACACGAGCCTTGCATGAAAGATATTAATCAATTTTCATCAATCATTTTATTCTTTCAAAGATGTCGCTAACTTTGCAGCACATTTTCGATTCTGGAGATCGCAATCTATCTTGAGGATATAAAAATCCCAATGGAATATTGTGACTCCAGCGTTATGGAATGCTATTACGGACGGCAAACCGTGAAAGGATACATGGACAGATTAGATTTTAGGTAATTTTCATGTCTTTACACCTTGGTTTTCCTTTGAGTCTGTAGAGTTGCCTATCCTAATACAATCAATTTTTTTAAAGGTCATACCCCGATTTGTTTTTAAATACCAATATATCTTCTTATTTATTGCAAGCTAGTGTGCTAAATCTTATGTGTTACCAAGTAGAGAATCTCCCCATATGATATTTCAGACCGGTGGCCAGAAAATATTTACCCATGCCCGCGCGGCACGAAAATGAAGTTCTAAGATAAAGCCAGGCCAGGCTGCAAATTTTAAAAAATCGTATCCTGTCCGTAAAATCAAGTTCAGCTTGCAAATCCTTAGCTAGATCCAGAACAAGTTTCTCATACAATTTTGCGTTTTAGATTTGTTTTGGAATGAAAGGACACCGCACAATACTTACGACAAAATGCCCTCTGTTCGATTTTAACGAAAAAATTACTGCAGGGTGCGCCTTGATGCGTAGATCATTTTTGATCATTGCCCCGACGATGGGATTAAGAGATATCCCGGGTCAAAGTTAGTAAAAAATGAGGGGGGGCTCATGGGGTACCAAAAACTTCAAACAGTGAAAATTAGCAATATAGCTTCAAAATTGGCAAGAATAAAAATTAAATAACATGCAAAAAATTTTTCAGCGAGATATGACCTCAAAATTCCAAGATGCTGACCTCAAGAGGTCAAATAGCGTCAATACCGGTTGCTGTGACCTCCGAGGTCACAGCAAGGCCATCGTGTCACAAACTGGAATCAAACTCGGCACACGTTTATCATGTGTCTAGTCAAAGCCTTAGTTCTAATCTGGGCCAGTTTCATCACCGTTTGGATTATGAAACCGGTATCGACGCTATTTGACCTCTTGAGGTCAGTATCTTGGAATTTTGAGGTCATATCGCGCTGAAATTTTTTTTGCACGTTATTTAATTTTTATTCTTGCCAATTTTGAAGCTATATTGCTAATTTTCACTGTTTGAAGTATTTGGTACCCCATGAGCCCCCCCCTCATTTTTTACTAACTTTGACCCGGGATATCTCTGAATCCCGTCGTCGGGGCATTGATTTTTTCGGGGCAATGATCAAAAATGATCTATACATCAAGGCGCACCCTGCAGTAGTTTTTTCGTTAAAATCGAACAGAGGGCATTTTCTCGTAAGGATTGTGCAGTGTCCTTTCGAATAGCCGAGGTTCAATTTGCTGCAGAATTCTCGCAATTCTGTTTGACCAGAGTTCATTGTAATTCTTGGCCTGATTGCCTGTTAAAACTATTTGTGCATAATTTACCGAAAACAATAGTCTCTCCGGCTAGTTATGAAATCACTTCCGGTGATGTTCCTGAATTTATTGTATTGATAAATTCTCGATATTTATTATAATAAGTGAAATATTAGTAGGATTTAATTTCTAGACTAAACGGAATTTTCCCCGGGAAAGAATAGCGAGATGAAACTAGTACTGTGGACTGACATGCTATGCCACAATAATTGCTAGAAGTCCCGATCGTAATCCCAGTCTTAAAATAAATGCTCGAAATTCCACCTTATTCATAACGTCACCTCCAATAACACCGACAATTCACTTTAACAAGTGTTCACATATAGAACAACCAATTTTAAACGGGACAATTCCCATATATATTCATCTTTACAACACTAGTATACTGTACAGGTCAAAGATGGGCCTTTCAAATCACCTAGCCTATCTTCTTCCTATAATTAAACAAAGCGCCTCCCTATATGCCTATAATTTTTAGCCTGGAAAAGTTGTCTCCCTTTTAAGTAAGTATTCAAACAAACGCCTCCTTAAATCCTATAAAATCTTAAGCAACACGAAGTTCCTTCCTATAATACCTATCCTACCTACATATATCACTATAAATGTTCTTATAATATTCCTTTTGAGTGTATCATGCAACTATACCCTATTAGGAAGTTTAAAATCCAAAACTACTGCTTCCCTATATAAGTAATCGCTTAAAGTCCATACAGAAAACCGAAAACCCCGCATGGGTGTATGCCCAAATATTCTGTACTTAACAGTACTGTATATGTATGTATTGCTACGTCGGTCTGCTGGCCTTTTCCACGCTGAAGATTTGCTAAATCAATGTGCAGATATCTTATACCCAACACGGACAGCAACTTCTGTGTTGACATAAATGTGGTGACATGCATATGCAAACATAAATGCACAGCATTGACATATAAATAGTGCAGCCAATGAAATGAAGAAGAAATATGTGGGTAAAAACATGGTCATTTTTAGCGGGCCTGGAGTTTGAATGAAGAAGGTTCCAGCACATAATATACATAATTACTTTGTCAAGTTTTTCCCGCACAACATTTAGTAACTTGCATATGTCACGACTTGTGCTGACACAAGGCTCACATATCTATGTGAGAACTTGTGCAAGCCACCTCCCACTTATGTCAGTGTACGTACGAACGCACAGCATTTCTGTGTCAAACATATGCAAGTCAGCACAGATTTCGTGCTGTCCGTGTTGGGTATTAACAATCGTGCTATACCTTGCTTTAATTCTCCGCATTTTTACAACCATTGTTAATTTGTTGTAGTGTAAAAGCTAGGAATTCCCAATGGAAACTTAAACATTCATCTTCGAAATTATAAACATACATACATTTTATTTATTTTTACAGTGCGTCAGTTGCATGACTATACCCCTACTCGGCATCAGGAGCATACCTACTCCCTTCATATTATATTTATTTATCAAGCCCCTAGCCTAAATTTCCTAGGTGCCTATATTTATTCCCCAAACTTCCCATAATATTTTATTTGCATATAAATCCCATTGAACCTTGGCCTTGAATGGCAAGGAGGTTGTTTGATGATGCTTCCTGGGGCTACAGTCTGTCAGTACAAACGACAAAAATCGGAACGGGATAGGGATGCACTTGTTAGCAACAGTTAATAGAGAAGAGGGACTGAGACGGGATCAAGACGTTAGCTGAAAAATATGAGTAATTGAGACAACTGCATGGGACAAAAAATAATAATACAGCCAACTCTAGATACATACAGTAAACCCTGTATATAATGGTTTTCCTAGGGACGCCGAAATTTGACCACTATAGACAGGGACCACTGTATAAGTATATAGTGGTCAAAAGTCACTATATAAACATACATATACAGGCATACGAGCAGGAATCCAGCAGTTTGAATTGCATATGTTATTGACAACCAGCAATTTTACACTTTTTTAAAAATAATCACTAATTTACTTCTAATTGAGACTTCGAATTTTCACCTTGCCAAGGGAATCTTGAAGAATACTGCAATGATCCTCAAAGCACCTTGCCTTTTAGGCATTTTCCATAGAGAAATTGGGTAAAAATATTTGTCGATCTATTTATTCGACGAAGTTTCGTTTCGAATTACCTCAGGATGATTAAATCATCTGAGATCTTTTAAAGCTAATAACAATTTTTTAAAATGATTAAAAGTAACCACTAATTAATTGAAATACTTCAAAGGACTAATAATATAGCCAACAAACCATCGTTTGATTTAGTACAAATACATGCAATATTAAACGGCTGGAGATAAAAACGTCCCAAAATGCCTTTAATTGCACTAAACTCAAACAGCTGTGTCATTGGTTCGGGTTTGCGCGAGTTGTATCCCTTCGTTCTGACTGGTTGACCACTATATACAGGTGCTTTAAGCTGTATTTTGAACTGAAGGGGCATGCTCATTAGACCACTATAAACAGGTTACCACTATATAGAAAACCATTATATAGAGGGAATTCCCTATGATAAAGGATAGGAGATGGGACCGGGAAGCCAAATTTGACCACTAGTGACAGGAAACCACTATATGAACGGCCATTATATACAGGTTTTACTGTATAAAGGAATCTCTATGGACGGCGGTATTTTTCCAGTATAAAAACTCTCTTATATGCATTTAATTGAAAACTTCCCCTAGTGTATGCTGGAAGACAATTAATTCAATTTTTAATAGTTCATTGAAATCATGCGGCATTAACCTGAACTTTTCTATTCTTATAGATCGTTTAATTTAGAGAAGTTTGTAGGTCAGAATGCCACTTAAACAACTGCGCCGTGTGCTGGATTACCACACTGCCTAACTGGTTTCAGATTTGGGTCTACCGTAACATGATTGTTTAATATTTTGACTCGAGTTTTCTAAAACTACTCACGGTCGAATTTTCCAAATTACAAGATTTCAGTCCGTAAAAATCCATTATAGGTACTATTTGTCATTCCTCGGTACACATTGTATGTTCCACTATAGCGAGTTTTACCTGATAGGAATATCCCTTATAAGCACTTTCATTAATGGATGATCTGGCCAGGACGGACAAACTCGTCCCATATAGCTACTTTTCCCTTATGAAGATAATTCTTATAACAAGAGTTGACTGTATATGTATGTTACAAATATGTTTGATATGTTGTATACATATTTACTCAGAGCATTGGAGTATTTGGGAATACAGTATTTTAAAATACGTATTTTGAGGCCTTCGAATATTTTGTATCTCTAATGTACTAAAAAAGTATTTTAGACTTTGTATTTTACATGTTTTTGAATAATATAGTATTTTCTGTTTTCTTGATAGCAGTGCCATAACAAATTTATTTCAAATATACTATTTTCCTCCAAATACTTTTCACATGATAACTTCCAATTGTACCTGCTATCTGTAGTCACTAGCATTTCCACAAAACAAAATCCTTCGGTTTAGCAACAGCTGATTCTTTTCAACTTCATTGACAGCTAATCTTATGTTGAGATTGTCGGTATAGTCATTACAGGCATAGTCATATTGAATTAATCGTAGACAATTGATGTTACTTTAGTTTTTTAAAGTCTTATTGGTTCAAATGGTCACTACTACTGCTAGATCCATCCCGACCATTTTAGACGGAAAGTTGAAGAAAATAAGTTGTTAAGGAATGTGAAGATGAAATATTTTTCTTTGACTTACTTTGAAGTTACGTTGGGTCATTCATAAAAACGTGATGAACCCAGAGCTGTATTTATTTCTCAAAAGCCGGTGTGTGCTAGTAACCGCTGCTAGTTCGTCAAATATGGAAGATAACACTTAACAGGAAGTAACTATCTGAAGGATATTTCTGGCGTTTTGGCTGTTTTGGAAACGTTTCTATGGTAATATTTTATTGTCATCGTCAACCCCTGCGGAACGGTTATTTAGTTATGTAGGTGTTTTATTTTGTCAGAGAAGGACTTCGCTTTCTGATGATGCTTTTTAAACAGACTTGTTTTTCTAAAACTGCGCTCAAGAAATCAAGGTGAATAAAAGCATTGCATCCTGAGAAAAGTATTTACGATATAGTATTTTGTATTCGGTATTTTGAATAACCTACAAGTAATGCATTCGTACTTCGTTAACTTTAATTAATTCATGCACTTGAGGTTGCATAAGAGGGCTCAAATTACATCGCTAAATGAGTTCCATCTTCCCATTTTGAATATAAAATGTTGTATTTAAATATACTGTAAAAGTTTGTTTGCTGATGGTGTTACTAATATTTACTTTTAAACATTCGTTTCCTTAAAATGAATCAATCCTTACATATATACATGATAATTAAAACTTATACTTTTGATTCACTCATAACTGATTTCAAAAGAGATTGCATGAGGTAACCGCATGGGGAACACGTCCACGCAAGTAAATCCCCTCTTATTTTGACGACACAATATGGACGTGTCATACATTAAAAGTGCATTATCAAGCTGAACTTTTTATCTTTAATTAGTTACTGAATACATATAATTATTTTACATTAATTATACGGTAACATAACGAACAAACTTTGCCTATACGAGATTATGTTAGGGTAAGTTCCGCAGTTATGCCTCAGATGCATGTATTGCCCCGTTACCCGACCATTGCTTGAGGGAGTCAATACTTCACACTGTTCGTTTCCCCACTATACGAGCTATTACGCCACAGTCATTACACAGGTCCTCGTATGAAGGAATACGCCACATGTAATATAATTTGCCTCAATTGAGGGAGCATTCCACGAATGCTGCTACATGCCACAGTAACAAATGGTTGCTACTTAGGACATACTACAGTATTAATTAACTGCCACGTAAGAGATGTCTTGCCACAATAGAAATTAAAATTTCAAATCTCATTTTCATGCAATTCAAAGCTTTTTTTAAATTATGAACCCACGATTTTAGTTAATCCTGAAGAGACGAGAAAAAGTTCTTAAGAGAATACCAAAATACAGGCAAATACCTATGTGTGAATTGAAGAATGTGTGTGGCTTGATGATGGAATTAAGACTAAATTTTAAAAAAAGTTTAGTATGCGTTTAATATATGTCAAGAAATGCGAGTAATATTAATGTTTATGCTTACACCGAATAAAATATAAAAAGATATTTAAACGATTTATTTATATAAACGGATGCTTTTTAAAAAACTCACCACAGCACTCAAAACTCAAAAACATTTGAAAAATTCAAAAAATAACTCAGAAAAAATTAAAACAAATTATAATTCTTCTACATCATCGTAAAACTCATCGTCAGACTCATCTTCGGTAAAGGTGTGGTTAAAATCCGCCGGATCGAACAAAAACTTGAACCTCTCCATTACTCCAGGATCATACATTTTGAGAACAGTGAAAGCGTCCGATCGTGATATTGGAGCCAGTTTACACCAACTTGCAAAATTCAATCACAACGAGTAAATCCAGGATTACATGCTGTAACTATAAAATGAAATTAAATATAATCTCGTGACTGCAATAACAAACGTTTCTTCAAAGATATAATTAATGCTCAAATTTTTAAAAAATCCAAGAATTATTGGTAAATTTTCGTAAAAAAGGCAAGTAAAAAAGAAAATACACAATAAACCTAACCCACGTTCTTAAAATGCTTCCACTGCAAGTACCAGCACCTCTGCGTCACGAATAAAAACTACTGGAGAAAAAATTAGAGGAATTAAGTTTTTTTTGTCAATTATGTATTTAAAAATGTACATGTAACTATTTCCTTGAACTTTTAATGATTCATTCGTTCAATAATACCTATAAGTTTAAACTTACCGAATTGATGATGGGAACAAAAAGGAAACCACGAACTAAGTCGACTGCAAACTGACAGAGAGAAGATGGAGGCAATGCTAGTGCTGTATCAGTATCAGTAAGCAACTAGTAAATCAGTATTAGTGTAAGGGAGCTCGTTTCAGGTATCAGTAACTATATGACAGCTGACTTACTTCATCGCTGCTACAGTGAGCTATAGGCCGGTGCCTTGACAAAAGAACAGGGACTGAACCTTGGACAGCCGTATGTATTTACCTACAAGAACTGTCTTTTGCTTCCGTCTCATCAGGCATTACCTCGGAAGATTTTTGCGTCACAATTTGCACACGGTAACAGATTGTAACGATGTATGATCAGACAAGTAATCATTCACGGTAATAGAATTACAATTTGCACACGGTGAAAGATGGTAACGATGTAAGATCAGACAAGTAATAATTCATCGTAAAAATGATTATAATTTTCGACTTCAACGTACTTATAAGCCTTTCAAGTTAGTAGTAGGTACTTTACTGGCAGTCCATCCGTTTTTTTACTCGTCAACATAGCACTTTTAAGTATCTACCTGACCCTCCTTGTCATACACTTTCTCTCTAAAGTCACGATTGTTCATCAGCAAGTAAATTTAATACTACCACCTTCTAAGATAAACCAGAAGAAAGAGAAGAGTCGAAGATTCGAAACCCGGTTGGAACTAATGATTCCCGGAAACATTACTCAACATAGAGAAGACTTTTTTCAAGAACTTTTCTGTTTCCTAGTTGGAACTAATGATTCCCGGGGAACACTGAAAAGCAATAAAGAACGCACGTACAAGTCTACAATCCTCTGACATTCAAGTGCCGGTCAGAACTAATGATTCCCGGTGACTTCTTTCTTTGAGGCAAACAGTAAGAGGGTAGCCGTTGCCCGGGAGGAACTAATGATTCCCGGGTGACATTATAGACCAGAGTGGACTACATCACAAGTGAACAATCCTTTAACCATCCTGTGCCGGTCGGAACTAATGATTCTCGGTTACTTGCCTTGTTTTTGAGAAGAACTGTAAGGTAACTTTGCCCGGTCGGAACTAGTGATTCCCGGATACCATTAAAGATCAGAGTGAACTACCTCATGAGGAATCAATTCTTTAACCATCCTTTGCCGGTCGTAACTAATGATTCACTGTGTTTTCCAAATTTTTGAGAAGTACTATAAGACGTTATTCGTTACCCGGTCGGAACTAATGATTCCCTCAGAGAACTCCCTCATAAGGTTCTTTTGTTATTATAGTGGTAAGGAACTACGTTAAAACTTCAAAAAGACGGAACTATCGGACTACTACTAATCGGACACCCGATTCTGTAGTTGCAGCAGTGCTCGCTGTTAGGAATGACATGAGTTTGAGAAATGCCGAAAGGCAATATGGAGTTTCTGCAAGAACTGTAGGTAGGAGGAAGTTATTGCAGGACAAAGCAGGAGTTGATCCAGCCGAAGTTCTTTTGAGTGGCCGTCCGGTGATTTCTAAGGATGAAGAACAGCAGCTGGAAACCTACTTGCTCACTGCAAGTGATAGGTTGGATTGTTTAGGAAAATGTACAAATAATGAACATGGTAAAGGTGCAATTTATCTTATTGATTTTAATCATACATATTTTTAATTACTTAAGATTGATCGGGCTTTGCCTACCTGAATTGCTATCACTGGCCTTTGATTACGCGCAAAGGTTATCCAAACCACATAAATTTAATTCCATTCAGCAAAAGGCAGGTTATCAGTGGATACATGGGTTCATGAGAAGAAACCCGATCGTTTCTGTCCGAATTCCTCAGGCCACGAGTCTATACAGAGCTAAAGCTTTCACTAAGGAAACGGTGGATGTATTTTACGACAACCTGCACTCGGTAATGACTACGTACAACTTCGGAGCAGAATCCATTTGGAATATGGATGAAACTGGACTTTCCATCGTCCAGAAGCCCCTCCCAGTAATCGCGAGAAAGAGGAACCAACTCAGTCGGAAAGGTAACTTGCGGAGAAAGAGGAGGACTAATGACAGCAATTTATTGTTGATGTGCTACAGGAAAATATATATCGCCTTTTCTGGTGCTTCCTGGGAGGAAATGTAATGAAAGGATGCTTAGAGATGCTCCAAGGGGAACTGATGGTACCTGTACACCAACTGGCTGGTCAAACCAGGAAGTGTTTGTAAAATGGCTATCGCATTTTATTGAACATACCGACTCATCTATACAAAAACCATCTCTATTACTCCTTGATAACCATACTTCTCACATTACATATGATGCTATAAATATGTGTATGGAACATGGGATCACCCTTCTGTCACTACCACCGCATTGCTCTCACAAGCTTCAAACACTTGACGTTTCCGTCTTTAAGGGATTCCAGGCAAGCCTTCGGACAGCGCAGCACATGTGGCTCTTATGGAATGCCCCCAAGCGAATTACAGAGAAGACTACCTCAGTTAATTACACAAGCGTTTGAAGCTTCTCCCACTCGTGAAAATGCAGTTTCAGGTTTTAGGTGTACAGGGATTTTCCCATATTGTCGGAACATATTTACACCCGAAGAATTCGTTGCCGGAGAAATATTCGGAAATGTTGTCTCAAATAATTATACACAGAATTCGGTTATTCCATCAACC
This sequence comes from Allacma fusca, assembly GCA_947179485.1. Taxonomy (NCBI): domain Eukaryota; kingdom Metazoa; phylum Arthropoda; class Collembola; order Symphypleona; family Sminthuridae; genus Allacma; species Allacma fusca. The sequence goes on from OX359247.1 coordinate 15,866,250, forward strand.
TCACCTGCAAGACCAGCAACCTCAATTGCCAAATAACGAGAAAGAATATGAGCGGGATTTGTACGTTCACATAGAAATAGAGGTAAATAATGAACCATTGAGTCCCGAAAGTGTTACACACGAAGATAACGAATTAGAAATGGATGTTTCAAATGGAGAGGGAAATGAAACTGTCGAAGATATGAATGATTCCATGAATTATGAAGATCAAGAAAAGCAAATCTTGGAAAGAGAAAAGGATTTACTGGTGACAAAGAAGGCATTGTTTTTGCAAGAAAAGAGTTATACTTAGAATACTTACAAATAGAGTTACATTTTCATACAACAGAGAGGCCGCTTTGTGCGATAAGCTCCTGCGAGTGGAAGGATCGACTGTGAAATTGACCACGTAAGTCAAATAGTGTGTAAAATTGTACGCCTGCCATATTCAAACTTGGCCATCAAAAATAGGATATAAACGTGTTTAAAATTCAAAACCTGAAATAACAAGGGAAAGGATATGAAAGTATCTAATTAGAACAAACCACTGCCCAATTGTTTCAAAAATTAAAAGCTGGACTACTCTGGCCGCCCACATGGTTTTACTGTCATATTGGTCCACAATTTGGTTAAAATCACATACACAATCACAAATACAAACACACATTTAATGTGCATTTAATTTAATAGTTTCAAAATGAGGTTTGACGTGCACATTTGTATATGCATAGGATTTCACCATTCCAGTAATTTTTCTGGCAAACATAGTTGAGTGTAGAGCACAGAGTAAGTGGGAATACGGGAGTTCGAGTATGAAGACGAGATCTTGTGGATATTAGTGGGATAGAATGCTTTACGCTATAAATTGTCGATGCATTTTAACGGAAGGATACCCTTTTGTCTTGCATTCCAACAACACGTATATTTAGGATGTCACATATCAGAAGACCCTAAAAGAACGTTTCCCAGCCAATGTTAGTATGTAATGTACAATAAGTGGAATGTTTCAAACTACGGTCTGACCTAGTAGCATACATCTTGTTAGTGTATATTTGAACAAGATTACACGTGCTCTTTTACAACTGCGTATTTGCAGAATCCACTGCCATGCGGCCGTGTTGAGGCGCAAATTGCATTACGCAGTTAAAAATATTTGTACTGAGGTTTTACGTTGCTTGGAACAACATCTCGAAAGGTTTTCACGTTCTCCACTAATTGTTTGCCTTTAGTTACAAATACTTTGGTGCTAATTTGGGGACATCCTATTGATTTGGAAACATATTGTTTAAACTTTAACTGCCATTACTATTGTTGGTTTACGTGCACAGAAAAGTGTTTATTCGTGTCAGCTGTATGTCTTTCATCTGGGGAGAAGCGTAAGTAATTTTCAGATTTATATTGTAAATTTTCCAGTATAGTGCCGACAGTAGGTTCACCCTTTGTTGCAAAATATTTGTAAATATTAACAAAAGGAATATTATATTGTTACTATTTTCGGGAAGTTCCTCTTGTTCATAATTCAAAAAATCGAATTCTCGAACAATTTAAAATAAATTTCAAAAAATGCATAAACATTAAAAACCCCTGGCAATTTATTTTTATTTTTGCAAAACATCAAATAATATTCAAAAAGTCTAAAAACAGAACCAACCCCTGCCCAATTTTTTATTTTTGCAAGAACTTCCAATAATATTCAAACAGCGCACACACAGAACAAACCCCCACCAAATATTTTATTTTTGCAAGAACTTCCAATATTGTTCAAAAAGTGTACACACAGAACAAACCCCTGCACAATTTGTTATTTTTGCAAGAACTTCCAATAATATATAAAAAAGCATAAATTTAACAAACCTATGAATTTCAAAGAATTTAAAACATTTGCCAAAGGCGAATAAGCAGAGTAACTGCTGTCCATTTTTAAACTTAAATACGACATATTGATGGCGCTATTTGAAATTTACTTCGATAATTTAGCATCAAGGCGTAAGAACATGGATTACAGTTGCGGCTGTTTTGGTCCATCTTTTCAATGGACTACAAGGAGAAGCAATTGGACGAGCTGTTAAACAGTCGATTCGTGAACTAAGTAAGGCGAAGTATTTTGTTGGCATCTCTTGTGCACCATGCTTTCATTATTTAAGTGTTAATATTCAAGGCATCCGAAAGTGTAGTGTGTACTTCACATCATTTAAATAATTCGACCTTGTCTCCGATCTCAGCTTCAACACATGAAAGTGAAGATATTCGTAGAAGTCTTTCCTTTTTAAATTGCCAAGTATCAGCCCTTGGAAAACAGCACCTATACATGTTTTGCTAGATTTTACATATATTTACTTATTAGACCTTCCCCCGGAAATATCAGCTGAAAGTCTATAACAAACCAAGTTCCACAATGTTTCCAAACTTTTAGTACGTTAACACCATGTTACTCTTTAAACAATTCTTCAATGATATGTAGCAGAATTTGCTTCTCACAGCTAGTTATAAAAATCTACAAATCTGTGCTGTCTTTGATTTGAAAATTTCTCATCAAATGAGTGAATCCTATATAAGACAAATGTATTTTATTCCAGGAACATTTTACGACGCAATACGTGAGGTGTACTTAGCAAGAACCGTTTTTACGCGGCCGATATTTAAAGACGAGATGACAATTGTGCAGGATGAGGAACAAGACATTTCAGTAAAAGATAATATAAGTACAGACACTGACACCGAAATTGATCCATTGTGAGCTCGGACTTAGTATTATTGCAGGGCTTATTACAGTTGAATTAGGAGGTCAGTTTAAAAGGGGAGCGGAAAAAATAATTCCGTTACAGGAACGGTATTATTTATTAACGGTTATTACTTTTCATTCAAAATTTAAATTTTCATGTCATTGTAGCTGAGCGTAAATATTGTAGACCAATAATTTACCATTTAACAAAAATAGACAGTATTATTTCAGAATGTACAAAAGCTGCTACGAATTCGGGTAAGCCTAATCTTAAAACACATGAAATCGAAATTGAACTGAATCTGGAAGTGTACCGATTGTTTCAATCGGTTCAGGATAAAGAAACAGATGCTGAAAATATTGAAACTAAAATAAAAAATTCAGATATTGCATTTCCCAGCAAATATTTAATCACCTCATAAATGTAAAAGATGTATTTGATATTGAAATATCTTCCTACCGAAAAAACCTACAGCATGCAATAATCAAAGCCAGAACTGGAAATTCGACTCTTCTTAAATCAGATACATCGGATCTGTTGCAGAAGAATAGATTCGTCAACTTATATCATTCTTTCGAAAGTAATTTTCCAAGAGAGTATCAAGAGAGTTTTAATCAATTGGATTTTTTTGGCCCGACGCATTTCATGTATTGATTTTAAGCATACAATTGAAAACACTATATTTCAGGCTTAGGACAAAACCGTTTTGTTTTTGTGTACAATGTAACAAGTTATACCAAACAGTTTTCCAACTTTACTTCAAAAGCTCCCCAATTAGTGGAGAATTGTTCAAATAATGCACGTGTTTGTTTTGTGGTCTACTGTGACCAAAGAGTTGATAAGAATAACGGTTATGACATGAATTCAGTACTTCTGTACATCCGGGGACAACTACAAACTACGGGTGAGCCCGAGTCTAACGGTTCGGGAGAATCTTCAGGTGACCCAATAGTTTCTGATTTATCCGACCGGACTATTAAGCTAGAAAAGTCCAACAAAAGGATTGTTAGAATACTTAATTAGATTGGACGTGATCAACTTCGAAAGTCGTACCAAAGATCACGAGAAAATGATGAGTATGCAAGTTAGTTATACTTATGTCTACCAAAAGTATATTTTTGAGTATTATAAATATAAGGAAAATTGCACCAGGAGACTTGCAAAGCAAAGACTTAGGAGGAACGAATTTAACCGCCCCCTAGGATTTCGATTTGACGCGTACACCTTTATTTACGCGTGAGGAAAATTTCATAAGGTTACGACATTAAATATCCAAAATCTTTGAAGATAAGCTTCAAAATATTAGGATGTTGATATTTTGTGTCGAATTGCGACAACGATTTTGTCTGTTATGCCTAGGTGTACCGTTAAACAATTCGAAACAGTTATGTTTGGCTGGAGCAAACTTATCGCGAGATCGCATTGCAGGAGATGTCTTACACTAACAAGAACAAGCATTTCACTTGAACTGTCCCTTTGGGATTTACCAAGTTTGTGTTCCAACTCGTCGTCTACTTGGTTTTGAGAAACTCTGTTACCTTACTTCGCCTGAAAAATTCGGATTGACCCCTTCATTTTTAAGGGCAAATGCTTGAAATTTTAATCCCGGAACCAAAATTTAAAATGGCTATTAACGACAAAAGATTTGCTGTTTATGTCGAAATATGTAATCAGATTTCTTACTCTCGCTAACATCATACAAATTGGCCAATACTGAGTAATGTACATGCAAAACATTGTCTAGGATGGCAGAAAATTGATTCTTGGCCTCAATTATGTCAATAATGAAGTTCACTTGCACCTAACAGGAGAATTACATTTGTTGAACACAAGTACCGGGTCTTAATAAAGTGCGAAGTGTGAAATGTTAGAATGATCAATGATTCAATATATTTGGAATCCCCAAGACGGAATTTTGTACTAAAATGTACGTTTGGCGGGGTGAGAGAATAAAATATATTTTCATTCCGTATTCATTCACTGCATAATAATGATACGAAAACAGGACTAAACTACTGATGTGCTGATGTCACATAAAAATAACAAGTTTGGAGATACAAGGCGTAATAGCAACGAATAATTATTCAGGGAGAACCAAAACAGTAAATTAATTGATCAGCTCTTCAGTTTATCAAATTATACATTTTCTACTAGGAGAGATGTACGTTCATCAGCTTCAATACCTTTATTTCCAGAAAATTATTCTTTATGTGGGTTTCTTATAACTATTAGATTGCTCGAAGGCAAAACATTGAAGAATTTCGTATTTATTTTGGGTGAGGAATTTCAAGATGAGTCTATGTAATCCTTGACCGTTTTTCATCATCTGTCTCTTCATCGAAATTCTGAACTCATTCTTGGCACCTTTGTCAACCCCTCTCGTAGCCATTCTTCGTGACCTGATGTAGACAAGCATGTTGACATAACAATAATAATTATTTAATCAATAAATAGATTTCGAAACTTACGGTCCTGTTGTATTTCCATTTGTGTTGGGCCAAATATCCAATAGCACAGTTTTGCCTTCATGATTAGCAATGGACATAAACTGCTCAAGGAAATCCGGTTCGAAAACAAAGTCACCAAAGTACTGCCCGTAATGGAAAGACCCTTTGTTACGAATGATCTCTAGAATGCGAATAAAAATTATTTCTGCAGGAGGGGATGGCCATTCTAGTTGAATTAAGGTCATTAAGTGGCCCATACAAAAATCATCAGGAGTGGTGTCTTCCTTTTCTAGTAATTCCTACAAAAAAATACATAGATTCAGGACCCACCTTGCAAGGTATTAAAGTTACCGCCTAAAAAATGAAAAACCTTGGGACTCGTATAACGGTATAACTCGCCACTTACATACAAACAACGGATTAGAACATTTGCCATGTATGTAACAATCTCCCAGGGATCATCAGAAAGGAAGTGGACCCGACGCTGAGGAATGAAATTTCCTGTCCTATCCAATGAATATAAATGTGGATTAAAGAAACTGAGATCGTCGCGACTGGAACCAGCGTTAAAATCGTCCAAACTTGATGCTTCCACAGGCCGATTGTCAATGTTCTTCCCTTCATCAATAGACAGAGTACTTACAGCTTTAAGCGCAAATTCGACGGCGGCCTGCAAGTTTTAATTTGAAATTTGAAAATGACGCCAATTTCATTATATTACTACCAAGAAGCTAGAAATTGAAGTGCTTCGGAATAACAAGTAAAGATGATTATTAAGGTTAACGAAATTACCTTAAAGTCACCCATTGCACAGTGATACGAAGCCAACTGAATGGAGCCTTGCACGGTGGACGAATCTGGAAAATGCTGACCCATATAGGTTCGGAAGTCACACGAAAAACTTTTAAAAACCTCCCAGTTGTCAAGATCAAGTGATTTCATAGAATACAAAATAGCAAAAAATTCCTTCTCTTCTTGGCCTTTGAAAGAATTAAAGATCTGCCAAATTTTTGTTGCGGTTAGGAAGAAATGGATGAGATGGGTCTGGTTTACACATACGGAGGAAGAATGGGACCCTGTGAGGAGGACAGGAAGATTAAGGTCTGCAACTGCTCTAACAGGATTCGGGGTGAAGACTTCCACTAAAATCATCCCCGGCTTTTTATCTGCGAAATCATTAAATAATATATAATGTACTGAATAGGAAATGAGAAAATTGTATAACATTACTCTTTATACCTGATTTTCCCTCTTGCACTGCAGAAGTAGGTCCATGCCGAATTCTGTTATAAGATGCAATGCACTGAAGAAAAAATACTACAGCTATGTAAGCAAGTTCATTTGGAGCACAGTCTTTTCGGTCATTTAAAGCAGAGGATAATTTTTGAAACAATCCTTCCACAGAGCTTGGACCAGAATACTCGTTGAAGAATGGCGAAATTTTCCAGTGCAGTAGTTTGCCAATATGATCAACAATTTTAAAAAGTTTCGTCCACCTGCAGCACCAATGTTTATAATAACATCCCAAATGTTACATCCAAATTAATTTCAAGTCTTAGGCAAATAGATTAAATCTGAAATCAAGCTAAAACATACCTGTCGCTGTCAGTAGTACCCGCATCATCAGGAACTAAAACGTAATACTCGATACACTGGTTTAAAATTTGATAAATTTGAGGTGTTTTATTAGCATTCCATTCCTTCCGAATTTGCAAAACTGCTGGAATTAGTTCTGTCACAAGAAGTTTTCGAAATATCGAAAAGACATCTGAGTCATACCCAAGTACTGTAAAAAGTAGCTCAGCCTACAAGATTCATTTAAGTCAACCATAACATCACACCAAATGAACAATTTACAGTAAACGATAGCTCTGAACTCGAAAACTCTCGCTTACCCCGTGTTGGTTTACAGTATCCGGAAATAACTTCACCAGTAAGAGCATAATTTGACATTTCTCGTAGTGCACCACGGTCTTTTCAGTTCTACTTAATAGCACTTCCATTTGAAAATCTAAAATAAACACCGACCAGTTATTCTTACGCTGATTTAACCAATTTTTAACATCTTTAGCAATGTACTTACTTTTCGAAAGAGCATCGAATATTTTATTTAAAAATATTTGTTCCTCGGTTTCCTTAGCCCTAGTCATATGTGAATTTCTTACTGCGTCAGCCATGGCAGTTATTTCACTGTCCATACCTTCGGGAAACTTACGGTACCTGCTCAAAATAAAAAGTAAAACAAAAACCGCAATAATTTAAAATCAAGTAATACAATTCTCCTGAACTATGTAACTCTGGTCCTATCAAACATCATATGCTAGTTGCAAATATTTTAAATCTTGTAAATGAATCTTACATGGTCTCAAAATGCCAAGCAATTTCAGAAATGTTCTGTCTCCTTTTTTCAAATAAATACAGCTCATACTGAAAACACAAAAGAAATATTTTTTGGCTAGGTATATTCACTGAAAATGTACGTTAGTGTTTTAAATTCATTAAATTGTAGCGTAGTATAAAAGTTGGTGTTGTTCCTGACAAATGTCTACAACACAAAATCAAATGTAAGGGTTAATTTTTGGACTATTTTTTCATAGATTTTCACTTCTTATCCACGCTCTTTCAAGGAGGGCTACACGAATACATCTTGCAATCATGATTTATTAATGAGTCTTAAAAAGGGATAGCCAGTTTAGGGTGTTAATGGCTTAGTACCGGTTATTTTAACGGATTAAGGAGATTAGAGAATGGGACAATAGAATATAAAATGTCATCGTATTTATTACATATTAAGCAAATGCTATCTGAAAAAAAATCATTAAGGCAAAGAATCGTTGGGGGCAGTGATACTGGTTTAATGCGATTCTCAGTTGAGCTCATTAAATTATTACATCAAACATGCAACTGCCTCACATAGATTGACAAAATCCCGTCCATACCTGCAAATCAAAACTGTCAGGAACAATTGACACACCAGTTAGGAGCCACGACTTGCATCCAAATATATCCTCTCGCTCTTCAGCACGTTTTGCTTCATCTAGGTAGTACTTGACCTTAGCATCCTTGTTCCACGGTATCACGAACTCCTCCTCATCCGTTTTTACCAATCGCCACGAAGTTTTTTTCTCCACGTCAACCTGAACAAGGAAAACAAATCATACCATGACTCCAACTTGAACATCAGGTGCCCATACTTTTACGGTAATTTAATGAATTGCAAATTAATTTAAATGCATCAAATTGCTAATGCCACTTCCAACTAACCATTATAGGTAGTGTGAATGTCCTTCCCACGACTTTTCGGACCCAATATTTTTATCATATATGTGGAACTTATAGTATATTTTGGATTCCCTACTTTCTCCCGTAGGAAATTTTTCAAATACTAGAGTAGAGACTAGAGCTCTTACCAATTTAGCTACGCAAAAAAAAAACAACTATAATCCAAAATTTGAAACCTGAAATTGCGTATTAAACACAATAAAGAAGGACATGCAGATTATCCGTGGTTCATAAACTTGACAATTATCGTCAAAATTATTCCGAACTTCCAACAAGTGAGTTTTGAGATCTGATTGTGCCTCTCAATATTTAGGTTGAATATTACGAAGCCGCTGTGGCTGGCACATTTTGAATTTGTGCTACTGAAGAAATGGCGCGAAAGCATTTTCTTTTGGAGATGTCCTTTTATTGGAGCAAAACAAATTAAGCATGTGCCCCGTTGGAACAGCATACATTAGTGGCCCATTTTGATTAGTTAAAAGTTAATTACTGTAAATAAAATTACTAAAATAAAATTACTGAATTCACAATAATTAAATTAAAAATAATACTCCCACAATTTTAGTTTCAGCCTTGAGTGAGACTATAGTAAACAGCCTGGGGCTTGTAAGGCAACTTTATGCAACTTGAGGAGTCTCACTTTGCCCCGTTTGCATACATAGTTTGTAGAAAAGTTGCTCTATCGTTTGGTCTCTAATTTAAATATTTTTTATCTAACTGTAATAATTAATTACTTAATACTCACTTATATGTGAACTTTAAAGGGATTTAATTAATACCTTTATTATATTCCCTAACATAAAGTACTGAAGAACATTTCTTCTCTGATACCTTCTGATAACCCTAAAATCTGTTCTATACTTTTGATTTGAAGGAGACAAAGAAGGACTAGGACTATTTTAATCATAATATTTATGTGGTTTTAATATGCCGGAACTGGGTTGAATTGATGCAGTAATTACCTGAAACGCTTACTCTATATTGACTTTTGAGTGTAGCATTTATTCCCTTTAATGCTTATTTTTTATTATTCAATTACATACATACGTTATAATATTTAGCTGGTGTTGCATCTTGCATCATGCCAGCAGATCATATTGTTATACAAAAAGCTAAATAATTTGCCCTAGGTGCATGTATAAAAAATTACTTAAGGAAACTGATTCTATTTTCTAATATTAAATTAAAATATCACTGATAGATCTGTGTAGCTATTCACAGGAGTTACTCGATAAGTATGTATATATTTAAAACTTATAGACAACAAACAATCTCCGTCACATGCACTGAATTGAATATTGCACTTTTAACTTTGCGCAGTATGTTTTGTAGATGAGTATATAGACTTATTTGACTGTCATTTGTTTGCAGATGAACTAAAATACTTTGAATAATTGGTTTTGAAATAACTTCGGATATATATTTTTTGATCCACTGGAGCTGTTGCAAGATCACCCTAGTGCATCTTTTGGGCAGTTATTCATGTTCAAGGTTTCGGGGGTATGAGGAATGATGAGGCAATTAATTTGTGCCGTATCTTTAATTTTTTGTCTTATGGAGCTACAGGTGTTAGTTCCTGTTGTCTAGCCACGAATGTAACATTTAGTAGTCAATGTGACCATCGGCTAGGCAGAGTACCAGCGCTCATGTACTAGAAACGAGTGTTCACATACTTGTAGTTGATCAGTTAGTATATCGATTGTTTACTGAGGGAAAGATATTTTGGGTTAAATGATCCAGTTTATATTTTATTGGATCTTCGGTTTACTCCTGGTAGGAAATTTGTCGGTTCTACTTATTATACAGGAGAAATCGCAATTTCTGGAATTTTTAATAAAACATCATTATTACTTTCTTTACCATGTGGTCGTAACATTTTACTTGCTACCGTTAGGAGAGTATGGTCGGCAGCTTAGAGAGAAGTATATAGCCGTTTATTACTTATTTGAATATTTTATTGAAACAATAAGAAATCAAATGAATGATTAATATATCTAACTTTTATGCATCTTGCAGGAGTTTTGAAAACCTTTGCAGCGATTTTGGAACTGATTTAATGATGGAAATCAATCCGCGGAAACGGGAACTATTCAAGGATCTAAAAATTGCCGGAGAAAGTGAGCCGTCCGGCAAGCCTTTCACAGTTTTAGAAATTGGAATTGGAGCGGGTATGAAAATCAAGCAGGAAAACATGACTTTGGTTTTTTGTATAAGTTCATGAAGATTCCTTTGGTTTAGCTATTAAAATATAAATGGTAAGATGTTGTACATTAGGTTCAAACTTCACCTATTATCCCAGAAAATGCGATTTGATTGCCGTGGAACCAGTTTCTGCACTTCGGAAGTACGTGGAGGAAAGTTTAAAATATGTACGGATAATATTTAACCTTTATTGTAAAGAACTTTTAAAAGGGATAAATATATATAAGGCCCTGTATAATTTATTATTTGTTTTAATTTCAGGCTCCAGGAATTCATTTGAAAGAATTTTATGGAATTGGGGCAGAGGATATGAGTGTGGTCGAAAGTGGCACCGTAGATGCAGTAGTTGGAACGTTAGTTTTATGTTCAGTAAAAAACAACGAATCGGCTTTGAGGGAGGTTTTGAGGGTCCTGAAACCGGTAAGTAGAGGAAGGTGATTACTGTTATTGATTTTGAAAAGAAGTAAGGGAGATGAAGTATAATATTTTTTTGATGATCCATTCAGGGTGGCAAGTTTTACTTTTATGAACATGTGATGTCGAAAAAGTCGTGGATGAGAAACATTCAGGAGTTTTTACATTGGTCAACGATATGGAAGTACTGGTTTTGTGGTTGTGACTTTTGTGATGCAGAAAAGGTTATTAAAAAGACTGGATTCAGTCGAATTGAAGCTAAAGAGGTTCAACTGCGTTATGCTAAGTTTTCTATTGTATTGGAATTACTGGGTCAAAATTATTACGGAACCGCCACCAAATAATTTGCTCAGTGACCAACCTTGATCAACCATGACAGACTTAAAATTCTGTACAATCAAATTCTGTTATACTTTACCTATAGCTATAGCCCAACTTTAAGTCCATTATATACTTCGATTCCCATATGATTGATTCTTTAAAAACAAACGGCATCAATTGTTAAAAACTTTTCTATTTGCATTGTTTAATCTCAGTAACTGCAAGTTTCGCCTAAATTTTCTTCACGTATTTTTAAGAGCAATCAAATAAAAAAAAGATGGACTACAAATATGAGCAGACACATTGCTGTTCAGGAAAGACAGTTGTCTCTTGCCGTCTTACACAGTTACATGTACTTCGGGTAATCTCATATAATCTCAGTTTGATCGCAGATTGGGAAATACGGAACAGTTAGTATTTGTAGTAACTTTCCTCCATCTTTAATATTTATCATCATCCACTAAATTGCATAAGACGTTCGAATTTATTTCCTTAATAAAATCGATCTTAAAAAATTATAGTACACAAATGCCTCTGCGCTCTAGAGAGTTTGTTGTGCACTTGCAGTCAGCTAATAGGAGATATAGGAACGGTCTAGATACAATAATAATAATAAACCGAACCGGTTTGTTGTAAACCGGGACGGTTTCTGTTCACGCACGGGAGGAAATAAAACGCCAGAGATCGGCGAATTTATACATTCATCTGCTTTGCCCGTCCCCACTTTTAAAACCCATTCTACACACAAAATTAAATCAATTATTCCAAAATTCCTCCGTAGCTTTGAAGGTAACTGTCTTAAACTGACTCCGAGTCCATCCAAAAATCCAGGTTCCTTCAAGAGTACAGATTCATGTAAGTAATTCCTACAAACTTGAATTCATCCCCAACTGGAAGTGTGGGACGAAAGAAATGGCGCGAAATCAGTCTCTTTTGGACTGTCATGTGCGTTTGCCGTTTATCTCCGAAATTCCGAAACTACATCCTTACACAAGACAAAATTAGATCAATTCGTAATCCAAAGCACCAAATTCACCTTATTCACCAATTTTCATCATAATAAAAAATATTTCATAAAGTTGAAATTACCTTACACCTCATACTCGAGTTTTGAATCATGACATCACCGTTAAATATAGTACCTGTGTAAGAGCAGAATCAATGAACACAATTAATAATCAAGGACAGCTCCATGTTCTTCTGACCACTGCAGTAGTTGGTTCCTAAAACTGTATAAAAAACGTCTGTAATTTGTTCACATAGTATTAGATTAAGAGCTGAAATATAAGGAATACCGAAAACTCAAATAAGTATGTAATATTTTTGGTAGGTTCAGGTTGTCAGGTACTTCAACATATTCGTCACGGAAACTTGACTGTAATTATTTACCTTTTATTAATCTGTTCATCTGTTGAAGATAGTATCCTGTGGGTGGACGAACGTTCGCGGTGATTACATAAATAATCAATTAACGTCGGAGTAACGTGTGAAGCGTGAACAGGCGGGATGACAATGTCGAATGTGTGACATTGCGTTGTCTAGTCAAGGTGAATACACAAGTGTTGATTGTTGTGGGCGGATTGAGATTGACAACTATTTTGAGTAGTTATATTTTTAACATCAAAATAAAATAGAGACGATTATTAGACGTTCATCGACGTCACTATTCTTCATCTGATTCTGGAGTTTATGGATCATTGACTTCAATTACTCCCTTATCGTGTGCTAGGATGCAATTCTTTTTGTATTTGTTCATTGCCTTGCTCCTACTTGGAAATTTGGTAGTTCTGCTAATTTTCCAGGAGAAATCACCGATTCTGGACTTTTTAATAAAACACAATTGGTATTTTCCGTACCATGTGGTGTTGACATTATATTTGCTACCCTTGGGAGAGTTTGGACGAGAGCTTCGAGAAAAGTGTGTAATTATCAGTGTGTTGTTATTTATTTTTTAAAGTTAACATTTTGTTGAAATAATGACAAAAAAATAAAATGAATTAATAATAATTTACTGCTTTCATACTTCTTACAGAAGCTTCATGAACTTTTGCCATGTCATTGGACCTATTTTAATGAAGGAGATCAATCCTCACAAACCAGAATTATTTGCAGGACTGAAAGCTGCTGGTGAAAGCGGGAAGTCGGGGAAGCCTTTGACGGTTTTGGAGATTGGAATCGGACCTTGTATGAAATTCTGAAAAGAAAGTAGTTACTTTTAGTTGATTGTAGAAAAGCGTAATGTAGGAAATAATTTGTAACTAAGGGTTAAAATGTTATTGCTGGTTTTGTTTAATTAGGTACAAACTTTCCCTATTATCCGGGCAAGTGCGAGTTGGTTGTTGTAGAGCCGGAGTCTTTCTTTCGGAAAGAGGTGGAACAAAAGCTTAAAGTATGTTGAGATAAAGTTGTTCAGAATTTAAACTATTTTCGGAAGTGTGTTATGACTTGTGTGTATGAAATTGAGTACGTTTTATTTTCAGTCTTATCCAGGAATTCATTTGAAAGGATTTTATGATATTGGGGCGGAAGATATGACCAGTGTGATTGACAGTGGAACCATAGATGCAGTGATAGGAACGTTAGTTTTATGCTCAGTAAATAACAATGACTCGGTTTTGAGGGAGGTTTTGAGGGTCCTGAAACCGGTAAGTTGTTTAAGGTGAACAAGTTCACTTTATTTGCTGTTGTTAGATTTTTTCATGAAAGGTGTGTTATGTAAATTCTGAAATGGCCCGTCAAATCTGTGAAACTATTCTTTTAACTACGAAATTCGTCCAGATTTGTGGTCTACGCGCCAAACTTGTCCAGTGTATCAAGTTTTTTAAAAATATGAAAATAGCTAATTACCTAGACTTATACCGAGGACGGAAAGGAAATTATTGTTGGTGTTGTTGAATAATAAGCAAGGAAGATGAAATATACAATTTTTTTGGTGATCTACACAGGGTGGCAAGTATTACTTTTACGAACATGTGAAATCCAAACCGTCATGGAAAAGAAAGATTCAGGAATTTTTACACTGGTCAACTATATGGAGATACTGGATGTGTGGCTGCGATTTTTATGATACGCACAAGTTAATTAAAAAGACTGGATTCAGTACAGTCGAATGTAAAGAAGCCTACTTGAGTTATTCGAAGTTTTCTCTGCCTTTGGAGTTTATTAATCACAACTACTATGGAATTGCCACCAAATAATTCTTATAGCGAACTGTGCTTTGTTTTTATTCATTAAAATTTTCTACAATTTAGGTTTTGCTGTTAGCTTAACTGCAAGACCAAATGACGTTGATTTTAGAAAAATATTTTGATTGTCAAGATTGATTTCGAGCAAATAAAAGGTAAATGTAGTTTTGTTTGGAAATTACACGTACTAAGTTTGTATATTCGTATTGTTAATCCCATCATATCATCTAATGTTGCATTTAGTAAATTATAATTTTAAAACGTAAATAATAAAATGAAGATGGAAAGGACGGCGCACTTTCTGTCCAGGGTAACTATTTGTCTTAATTGCAATGGGAATATGTGTTTTTTTAGTGTTACCTTTATTTAGCCAAGAAATTCGTAACCAACGAGATAGTTATTCTTAAGTAGTGGGATAGCTGAACCAGTTTGCTTTATTTTTGCAGAAACCAACTACAAGTGACAAGTAAGCTTTAATAATGCTAAAATTGACGACGGGGATATTGTTTTCAAATGTTTTCATTCATGTATACGCTCGTCGTTTTATCCTCTAGATAATGTCAAGAACTTATCTTCAAGGCTGGTTTGTGGTTGTGTAATGTACTTCGGGTAAATTTCTCAATTTATCCGCAGCTTGTTCCGCCGTCAAGTCTCGCTGAGATTGAGCCAACATTTCGTACCTAACGAAATCATATAGGTTTACAATGTGGACAAAATTTTTAAATAGAAATGTCAACATAATGTAAAATGGCAGAAACTTGACTTACCCAACCATGAATTTCCTAACTGTTGCTGACCGTAACAATGGAGGGTTGTAAAGTCCATGGAACACCCAATGTCGCGTATCCTGGTTAAGATATTCTCCCGTTGGTGCTCCTAAAGAGTTAATAGTGCCTTTTACTATTAAGAATTACTCCAGAAAATCAAAAATCATTGTTGTAAGTACGTAGGACATACCAAGCCAGCCCATAGAGTAGGGGAAAGAAACTTGAAACAAGTTGTCATATTTTGTTGTGATACGTTTAATCACATCAGCAAGCGTTACTTTCTCGTCATCAACCAAATCGGTAAAACGTTGTACATGTCTCTTTGGAAGGATCATTGTTTCATACGGCCACACAGCCCAGTAAGGCACAACAACCAACCAGTGCTCGTTTTGCAGAACCAAACGCTCCTGTTGTAAAAATTATTGCAGTAGTGTAGCCGATTTTTTTTGACGTTATTATTTCACTCTTGTCTCGGAAAAAAAACTTAAAAGACATATAGAAAGAGCTAAAAACTGAATTTACCTTATTCTCCAGTTCTTTCTTGGCGTAATGCATCAACAAAGGCTCTCCATGCTTTTCAAAGTACTTCCTCTGATTAATATCCTTTATTCGAGGGTCACTAGGCAAAAACGAACTGGCCCACATTTGACAATGGGGATGGGGGTTTGAACAGCCCATAATTGCACCCTTGTTCTCAAAAATTGCAACCCAAGTATATTTGGCACCTAGCTTTTTCAGTTCGTCAATCCATCTATGTATGTAATAATTATTACAAATTGAATTTTTCAAATTCACTGGTTTATTCAGCTACAAATCAACCAATCATGACTTACGCATTGATAACAGTTGTGATCTCGTCAATGGTCATGACTGGTAAAGTAACGTTAGATTTGGGATGAAAGCACATGACCTTACAAGTCCCTTTTGCGACTGCCGACTGGAACAGCGGATCATCAGATTTTTCTGGTTCAGGAACATCTTCCAATAAAGCCGGGAAGTCATTAGTGAAAACAAAGGTTGACTCATATTTGGGATTGACCTGAAGAATTAATTTTATTATTAAAAATGATATTAATCTATGCATAACATGAAACCAAAAGATTACAACACAAATGGATTCTACATTTAAAAAGGAAGAAAAAATCTACTACTTACTGCACCATTCGGTCTAATTGCCCCTGGGCAGAGTGGATTACCAGGGTCGAATTCGGGTACTTCCTCCGTAGCAGTTTTCTCAACTTGCCCAGACCATGGCCGCTGAGGAGCAGATAAGTGTCCATAATAATTATTATAAATGATTTCTCTTGCATAAATTCTTATTGCTGACGTATGTACATTGTTTTTGTAATGAAAAGTCACAACTTTATATACCCTCTAAAGCACACGACATTATATTATATTAAAAACCAGCGTATAAATTTTGTCTTACTTTGCATCTGTGAGGAGAGACTAGAATCCACGAATCAAAGAGTGGGTTGTATCTTAAATGCTGATGCTCTACAAATAAATAAAACAATAATTTATAAGCCAACTTACTCTGTACATACTAAGGAGAAAGTAATATTCATGCATTAGTACTGTGTTACGAACATACGTATGTATGTATATACATATAAAATTACTTGTTCACATTTATGTTCAACGGGGAAGAGTATGAAATTGCTTTAACCTGTGGGATCGAATTCCATGATTATTTTCCTAATTTCCTCTCAATATTTAACGGGATAACAGTATTCTTCTCTAGTTTACAACCTGAAGCTACTGCAACGACTCCACCTTGAACAAAAAATATTATCTAAAATTACTTACACACGTTGATAATATACCGGCAGGCAGTCCTCATCTCCCAGACTCCTATCCGATAAGCGCATGTAATCAATCACAACTTAATCTGTTGTTGTGTTTTCAAGGTAATCAAACTTGAGGAAAATGAAAGTATCTGTCTAAAAATTGTGAACAAGAATTCGAAGATAGTGACTTTACTTGAACTTTAGCTTAAACTTGGTAGCACTTGCATATTATAATACATACTTCTATGCTCTAGAATGGATTGTTTAGATATAATACATTAAAATATTGTGCCAATTAGGCTCGCTATATAGTACACACCTTGATAGTGTTGAGTGCTCGCAGTTCCTACATTTTCAATTGTAAATGGTTTTCATTAAATTACTAGACTTTTAGTGTATATTAATGTGATATGGGCATTCAATTTTATAATGTATATTCAAATATATGAAATACTCACAATAAGCATTGAATGAAAGCATACGAAAAACATCTGTATTTTACAGTGACACGATTGTGGGGTTTGCTGTCCTTTCCCTTTGTGAGCTTCGTTAGTGTTACTAAACAAGCCATTTACAGAGTAATGAGTATGTAAACAAATCCGGAAAGATCAACGAAGCATAACTAGTTCATAATTATCAGAGATATTGAAAAGTTCGCCCTGCTATACACACTACTGTAAGTAAATGCTTTCCTAAACAACAACGGTGGGGTAATAATTAAGGCACCCCAGGCGCAGAAATTAAAAGGTAACTTTTACCTTAATATGTACATATGTACATGCGCTAATAAAACTACTCTCATACTTCCCCAATCCATGCAAAAATCATAGCATTTATTAATCCAAAATACAGTTAAGTACATCCATGCACGTATGTATGTACAACTTACTAGTTTAGGTCACACTTGACCCTGACAGTCGAACAGGTGAAGCTATACTCAAATAAGCGTTGTACTCGCTATCTGTAGTCATTAGTTGTCAAAGTAAACCGCCAGGATATGTCAAACATTCCTTTTTGAGATCTTAACATTACAATAAAATATTGCACGTACACAATTGTCGCAATTTCTACTGCAAGCTATTTTTTTGTGGAGTGTGGATTGTAAATCTGTACTGGTAATGTTAATTGAAAGCACGGATGCATCAAAAAGGCTACCAATATGTATGGAGTTTTGATAATTTGCGGGAGTAGAATTTCTGATTAATAAAAATGTTATCTTAGTAGGCTATAAAGACTTGGGGCAGCTCTTTAGGAAACTTATTACAATTCACTAAAAACCACTTGCCATACAATACAATATGTAGGGGTGGATTAATAAAACAATTTTTACCCTAGACCTGATCCTCAACATAGATGAGTGTTGAGTCTGTTTCTAAGTATTTTACCCGGACCGTGCCAGGGTAAAAACAATAATAAAAAACCCTCGGATTGCATTTGGCAAGGGCCACCCATCTATTTTTAGTTCAGGGCCAGGGTAAAAATTGTTTTAATAATCCACCCCTGCTTGTTATACTGTACGGAAGTGGTTTTGTAGTGGTTTGTAAGTTATAAAGGTTGTTTCGACCGTAGCCCTTACCAAGTTTTTGATCATCATTACATTGATCCTACAGTTTACATATCCAAAGAATTTGATTAAATTTGACCTGACCCTTAATTTTTGGTTTATTTCTAATTATTAAGATGTAACTTTACTCTCGTTCCGGATTATTCACTGAAACTAGAATGGATACATCAGAATGACTTAATGTTAGCTTACGAATACTCTACGCTAGGCTTACTGTTCGCACACTCAACAACACTCGTGCACTTTTAGGTACAAGAATATATTTTGACAGCAGGAACACTCGAACAAGGAGCTTGTATGCATTCAAGTTTTAAACGGCAATACGGATACTGACAGGAGAATCCTTCAGGAGAAGGCTAAAGTTTGACTTAAAATCATGGAGTGCTTCAAGTCGGATTTTTCATAGTAATTTCGCTCCTATTTGTCTACATACAAAGATAACTACTTATAAACAGGGGTCGGATTTTTGTAAATCTCCCTGGAAGATAATTTCTGAATTTCCCTACAAGACGTCAAATCCCTGCCAAAATAGGTCAACTTGTCTAAAAATCCCCGTTTGAGTAACAAATTTCCTGGAGCACGTCAACTTGAAAATCCCTGCCAGAAAAAAGATCAACGAATTTAAAAATCCCTGTTTATAAAAATAAATCCATTCCCTTTGATATTTCCCTGGCAGAAATATTTTTTTCCCTGGGAAGAATCTTCCCGTCTTCCCACAAAATTCCAACCACTGCTTATAACATATAAGTGCTAATTATCCCTATTCGAAATTCCTTGGCTACAAATATGATTTTCCACAACCCTACCCAATTCCTACTTTGGAAGGTAGGCAGTTTATACAATGCAATGCCTTCCCTACCTAAGAGCTAAATTTTCAGCCTGCCTGCATCCGTACCCATTTGCAGGACCTACTTGTAGCATAGGTGCCCGCCAATGTCTGCGCTACATAGACGCAACAACTAAAGCAATTAATTGCTATAATATTACCAAATTTGATCCAAATCATGTACTACTTTCATGTCTCATGGACTCAACCTTGCGTGACTGTGACTGCAAAGATTTATTACGAAAAGCAGCTGGAACGCTATAGGTAGTCAAAACTGACAACAATAACCACAGCCACGAAATTAGTAACTTCGTCAACAAGGCACCAGGGTACTTTATTTGAGTCTCAAAAAAGTCTTTAAAAAACTTATCCAGCACCGACACAACCACTCCAGCAACCCAAAAATTGCAGATCTACATTACGTATAGTAACTAATTATTTTAATAAGTATTCACCTTACTAATTACTTACGAATGACGAATAAGTAATTTTTTTTAAAAAGTACTTCATTGTACCTGTCGTAGTATACCCCAAAACATTCATCCAGTTACTATTTATTACAGAGTGTGGACTGTCATTTTAATTCAATATACCATTACTTTCGTTAAGATTTTAGGTGCAAGGAGTTCATAATAGGTTACTCGGAAAAATGCATTGGCCTTATTTAGTTATTATTTATTACAGTTATGTAAGAAACCATATAGGGACCAAACATAGGGCACACTGACCAACATGAGTAGGGTTCACACTTCATACCTCTTAACATTTTGTCACAGAACACAGAAGCAAAATTTAAACTGAAGATTCAAAGAGTACTGTATACAGCACCTGAAGGTCTCTGCCTGTGTAGATATCCTTGACGTTTTGTGTCCCTTGGGCTGACGGTAGGAAATGTGAAGTTGTTGACTTGCTCTGCCGTACGCTACGCGTGAAGCTAAAATAGAACTGTGCAAATGCCAAATGCGTTGAAGGAGCTCGGGAAAGACGCTGAGTTAGTAAATAGGGAGATATCTACCGTTGAATCACACCAAAATTTTTAATAATTCTATCTTTGAATTTCAGAAATTCGTAAATCCACAAGTGAACGTGATTGATGTAATCTAATTCCGTTGAATTAATTCAAAGTTGTAAGTATGGAGACGGAAACACGAATTCCGAGGAAAGAGTTCAATGAAATCGAATACTTGGAGAAAGTTGCTGAGGAGCCAGAAGCAAAGAAATCTCGGAGTAATCAGGATTCAAACGAATCGGGGAAAATCGTTGACGAATGGGAGCAGTACCGCGGGTCTCATGAGCCGGAAGAACATTGGGAATTACGGAAAGAATTCTTGAAGCGTAATGAAGGGAGATTCAATGAGAACAGGCTATTATGTTTGTCCACAACATTCGCCAATATGGAATTTTTGGGATGCAAGTATGCAGAAATTATATCTTCTATATGTATTTTATTATATAATATTCTTTTGAGGTTGAGTGTAACATTAAATGTTTACTAATCAGTTTTAAGGAATTTATGAATCTGATTTTTGGAAATCTGCTGACGACAGCAATTTGCAAATTGATACCCATCCTTGCTTAAATCCAACCGATACGTGTGATTATACAAATGGAAATCCAATATGGGCTTGTTTTTGAATGTGTAGATATCCGCTGGATACGATGGAACTTGTGGCGGAATTATCGATGGGAATCGTGGAGGACTACAGAGCTAAAAAACGAAGTCGGATTCAAAGAACGTTTGTGAAGGCATCCGATGCGGCGGAGAGGAAGACAAAAGGCAAATGAATATATTGATTTGACTAACAGTTTGCATGTAAAAACTCTCCTGTTAAGCTGTTGCTACCCTGAATTTCAGTTTGAGCAGAACTTCCTACAAGCTGTATATATTAGACTAGATTTTAATTTGTACACTACACTATTGCTTACTATTTCAAAATTTATTTCAGGCATGAAATAATAGGGGTTGTTTTTTTTGTATTTAAAGATTTCATGTATGGGAGATAATGAATAAAGGAAATTTTTTATGTAGGACAAAAAGGTCCAAGCTCTAAGAAAAACATTGATTCGTCTTCCAAGGCAGCTTTGCACCCGGTTAAGTTTAAGAAATCTGCAGACAACCTCGGATCTTCATACGTTTCTCCTAATAATGTTGCGCTCCAGTCTTTAATGAAGTTGGAAGGGATGAATTTGAACCATAAAGATGATCTCCCGGGTGGTGAGTCTCCTATGACAACGGAGGAGATCCTGAGAGCATATCCATGTGCTGAGGACATTAATGTTACACTGAAGAAGAGCTTTGAAGCTATCAAAATTCTTTCGTCGACTACTGTTGACGTACTGACTTCAATTGATAAAACTAAGTGTACCATTATTAATGATCATGGGTTGATGAAAGATGTGGATGGTCTCTACATAATGGAATTAGATCCAAATGCAACTGAAGTCACTGTGTTGACACATTCGTTTAGTGCTTGTCATAAAAACGAATTCTACAAATTTGATTTCCCACCTTACAAACTCACAGATGGATTTATCTGCAAGTAATAGCTTGATTTGGATGGCCTATTACTATGTTTCTTTCCTAATTTTTACTCTACTAATGTTTAAATTATAAATATGTTAAAGATGTGACGTACATTTCGGTGGCAACAATAAAAAATGCCTTATCATTCATGGAGAAGGAAAATCTCAGAAAGATGCCAAAAAGGACGTCGCCGTTCGAGCGTTGAATTTCTTCAGACAGCTGCGCCCGACGATTAAGGTAGTTTCACATAATTATTCCCAAAAAGATGTATATCGAATATAGATCAAAGCACCGAAAACCCTTCCTTATTGTGTTAATTTCAGTCATATTTTGTGATTGCTAGTTGAAAGATGCGCCTAATAGGAAAGTAGACAGAAGCGAAATTTTCCCGAAATCCAAGCCTGGTAATAGCTCTACAAATTCAGCGGCTTCGATGGTTGGTGTGGATGGATCTGCAACTAAAGCAATGAAAATGATGCTTGCTATGGGTTGGAAAGGAGGAGGCTTAGGTTTAAATGAAGACGGAATTGCAGCAGCGATTTCAGAGTATGCAATCCCTCCTTTATGGCTTTCAATGAATTCTTGGAAATTATTTCATTCTGTTTAAAAACACATCAAAAGACATTTTGCATTTGGAGATTTACTAGTAAAATTATGCCATTTGCATTTGGAGATTTGATGGTAAAATTACGCCATATGCATTTGGAGATTTGATAGTAAAATTATGCCATTTGCATTTGCTTGATTTTCAGTCCCGTAGCTCATAACACTAGACTAGGCCTGGGTAATGTTCGTGATGACTCCGTCCAGTTTGAAGATAATATCAAAGAACTTCTTCGGGCTGAGCGGGATTCTCTGTATGATTGTGATATCGAATTTTCCCCCAGCTTCACCAAAGGAGAGCGAAAGCTTATTCATACGTGAGATTCATAAACTATTGTGATTTCTAACTAAATAGCGCATGCCGAAGCAAGTGAAAATTCAGAGGTAGCCCAGGTGTTAAATCTTTAATGACTAATGATTTGAAAATATTTTCAGTCTTGCAGAACGAATGGGATTCAAAAGCAAAAGTTACGGCAGTGATAAAAACCGGCACCTCGTAATTTCAAGGAAAGTTGAACCAGCTCAGATACTCCGCGAAGTTTTGGCTGCAGGGGGAGAAACCCCTAAGTACAAAGTAGAGCTTCCACCGTATATACAAAATAGCTGAAATTTGTCCTCATCTAATTACCTCATCAAAATAACCGGTGTCGTGTACCGGCAGTGAGGGAGTTTCGAAAAACTGTGATATACTGTTATTCAATGAGATTTTAATATTAAAGTAGTCAAAAAAAATACTTAATTTGGTATGCAATAGTTCCAACTAAATTGCCCAGCTTTACTTAGAAGTTGCAAGTGCTTATAAGTATTTCTTCCATTTCTAGCCGCGCGCGCACTAGTTTGTCTAACGACTAATTACTGAATATGCAGCTTAAACTATAGCTTAACTATAATATAAATCAGTGCTCTTGCATAAGTTCTCAGTAAGAGAACAACTAGCACATGCAAGTTGAAAGAACCGTTGTAAACCTCGCAAGTTCGAAATGATTTAGTTCAAAACAATACTTACATAGTGATACGGTAAAAAACTTCTCCCTCAAGAATTACGATATTAAAACTACGGAACTGGTTTTATATGGTTTTCTCCTCGATTTTTATGAATACAGTATAAGCGTTGTAATATTTTTCGTCGGCTTGTAATAATAAAATCATTAAAATTTCTGAAGTATGTGCAACCTTCAGGAAAGCAAGTAATTTCGCAAAATGTGGGAAAGGTTTTTACAAGTGAACTGTAAGAATCTTCAGTGAGGTGTGTATGTATGTACATAAGCTTTAACGAACTTTTATTTCCACTACGTGTAATTTTCATTGTAAAGTCGAATCTTATAATTAATAAAAATGTCTAGAAAACTTTCGTTAAAAACAGCAAAGTTTGTAAGTACGTGTAAAGTAAACAGTGATCCTTTTCCGTGAAGTATATTTTTACAACCATACCATAATTTCTTTCAAAGGTTTACGAGTTAAGTTGGGTACTGTTGCATCTTTTGCAGGGTAGCCCACGGGAAGTAGCAGGGTCAGCTTTTCATTATTAGGACGATTTAAAAGTGTTCGAATTCCAGGTCCACAGTTTAGAGGAGTACTAGTCAACGTTACAAGTCCAGCTCTCTGAATACATAATACAAGCAGAATAAATACAATTATTTGTTGCTGAATTATGTAAAAATTTGCTAACTTATGTATGTATATGGATTTGTGGGCATAGTGATATTTAGTTTTGAAATTGATGCAAATTTTATTGAATACATTCACTTATAAAAGGTTTTCAAATTCATGTGCATTTTTGCATTTGTGTCTGTAACATTTGCTATACTAAAAATATTTCCTACATAATTTTCAATTTACCTATTGTATAGTAGTATTTTCAGTGACGTTTTCAAAAAACGTGACTGAAGGCTAGCTAAAGATTAGATACTAAAAATTGATATAGCCCAATACTACATTACTTTTGCACTGAAGACATTTTGTTCGACTATTGCTTGTTCATCTCCCTTTTACCTGGTTACGTCACAAACGTTTCTTATGGATGCTGCATAAACATGAAACAATAACTGTTATCGTCACTATAATTGACTGTGTACTTGTATACAAAAGCGAAAAATACCTCCTTAAAGATCTGAATGTAAAGCCATTTCAATTCTTAAGAGAATGACAGCTTTCATTAGGGATTGCATAAGTTAGAAACTGACTTTCTTTGTGCGAGTTGAATGAATGAGACATGAGACTATCAATATTTACTAAAATCGAGTTAGAGTGACCTGTGTGTCTATATACCAAACTGGATAAGATTAGTTTCTATCAGTGGTCTTGAACTAAGTACACAAGTACGTAGTTGCAAAAAAAAATAGATGTGACCTGTGACTGTGACTGCACCTTGTACCCAGTAATCTCATCTATTTATGAAAAAACTAACGGAGGGCGCACGAGAATTTTGGAGTGGGTCACAATCATTTTTATATACGTAATTACATAATTTCATGAATGACATTCCAGGGTTTTTATGCTTCCAATAAAAATCTCTAAATAGTGTACTTATTTACCTGTATTGCAGCCATGAGAAGGCCGGCTGAGATAGCAACACTCAGCTCATTGTAATAATGGTTTTTCTTCGTTCCGTCGTCATTGTAACCGTAAGCTTGCTTGAAAACCAATATTATATACGGAGCTTCAGTTAGATATTCTTTGACCCAGTCAGTTTTGAGAGGCTGAAGATCTTTGGTCCATTGATTTCCTGTATGCAAACAACGGTACATATCCGGTAAATGTGAAATTATTTATAAACTAAACCATCCTGTAATTATTTAAAAATTATGAGCATTGGTTTTTATAAATTACCCATTCGCTTTGTATAATTAATTTCTTCTTCTTCCTCTATTAGTTCTCTAACTCTTTGCTTTAAATCTGGGTCACTCAGGACAACAAAGGTCCATGGCTCTGTATGGGCACCACTTGGAGCAGTTCCTGTTGACAAGGTTTAGCAAGAAAACATTACTTCGTTTTTCCTTTTTCCTGACTACTTGTATAAGCTAATTATACATAAACAATGAAGTGGTTAACCTGCTGTTCGAATGATATTTTCGATGACTTCACGTGGAACAGGCTCTGAACTGTAGTAGCGGAGGGTACGACGATTGTTCATGTCCTGGTAAAATTCTAAGGATCTTTCCAGCATCACTTCCTCACTGTATCTTTTGTAGGAGGTTAACGGAACATGTGCTAGATCTTCTGGTAAGGCGCTTTTAAAATTGAAGTCAGTGTCATCAACGTCATCCTCATCTTTGATTTCTGCTTCTGTAAGTTTAAAAAAATCAGGAGTGACAATTACGTTTGTAAAGTGAATAATTACAGGACAATGTGTATACGGACTTTCATTTCACTATGCCCCTAAAATCAACATAGACGCTCACATCTTATGACATACAAATAAATGTGCTCACAAAAGAACTTCTTCCTTGTATACTAAAAACACGCAAAAGTAATCTTAAAAATGTAACGATTTTTGGGAAGATTTTACATAAGTACAGGTCAAGTAAAATATTATTGTTTTTATGTACACTTACGAATGTCGGGGCTGATGTACTTTTTCTTAGGAACCACTGATTTTTGAAGGTTTACATTTTTTACTTTGAGGATAACGGTAACAATGTAATATGCCACTGTCAATGTTAGCAGTTGTGGCCAATACTCAAATAAGAACGGTGCGTACGTACTCATTGCCATTTTAAGATCTCACAGTTTTCATGCGTTTTGACAATAATAACTACATTAAAGAGCACGGCAAGACATTTGTGACTGAAGGTTCAAAACGAAACTGACGTCCTGGATGGAAGCTATCAAAGTTTTGTCTGACTTTGGGTCTATTGAGGAGGGGCCAAATATTACTTGTTATCGAACAAGGGTAATCAACGATCTTGTGTGTTTGAGATACTATCGCATGCAATGCTCATGACATGACCTCGTTGGTTGGAAAGCAAATTTAATGTGCCAATATTTTAAATGTCCTTCAATTGAAGGATTGCATTATTTACTGATGTCAATAAAGCCACATTGGTCACTGAGTTAAGAATTGTCCTAGTTTGCATAGCAGTGTGGTAGGAATAGACCCACGTAGTTACATCCACACATAATGACGCAAATGTTCTTATGCTTTGTTCATTTCCAATAATTAATCATATTGTTTGGCAATGATGTTAAGGATTCACATTCATGGCTATCTGCAATAGTTATCTCAAATATATTTTACTTCGGCCCTATACATACACAGCCTATTGTGGTCCACACACACACAGTAACCGGATCTACTAAGGATGTTTGTATTAAGACTGCACTCTTTCATCTTACCATTATAATTCCTTCAAATTTTATCATTTTAATCGAAATGTTTGTACATATTCCCAAATAATTCAGATATGTATCTTGTTTTAACTATTATTGTTTTTTCATTGATAATCTGAAGATGGTACATATAATGATGGTAGTTCATACTACCGTACGTACATATTTCCTTTTGCACAATGGTTGTTTCGAAAAGATGATTCAAAAGAATCTTTAATTATTTAATGTGGGCAGTGTGGATGACCTGTAATTTTATGATACATATTTTGCCTTTATAGATTTGTTACATTTCTCTCATATATTTGAGCGGAATGATACTGCGCAGATAATGGAGAGATGAATCGCAGTGATCCTAGATTCGTAACACTAATTTGTCAATATTAATAAGCACAATGTGCGTATACATAATTATAACTTGCACTCTACACTGAAAAATATTATAAATATCAGTAATTAAATAACATTTTAAACTTGTTACTTTCAAAAAATTCCCTGTTTAAGCAGAATAGATTGTCAGCAGAACTTTTGGTAATTTGATGCAAAAACCGTTCGATATACCTGCCTGACCTTCTGCATACATTTAAAAAAAATTGCAATTCGGAAGTTAATCTAATTTCTGTAAAATTTTTGATGATTCACATGCCGAAGAGTAGTGTATGTTATGCGTGGCATTTTACATGGGAAGTTTAATGGTTTATTCTGAATCGTACGCAACCCCAATTAATATGTGAATATACTCATTTATTTGAAAAATTAACATTTTTTTTTGATTTTTTGTACTGAAAATATACCAGTGTATAAGTAGACAATATATCTTCAAATTTGTTTCTCATATATCGTAAGTCGGTTTTAGTGGTTTAAGGAAAAAAAAATTAAGGCGAAGGTATAGTAAACAAATAATATGAAATTGAACCGCGTATTGTTAGCACTACGAGTTTAAAATATACGGAATCTATTGACACAGTCAGTGCAAGCTACTTTTCCTCCATCCAGTACGACCAGATCCATCGGCATTTCAAAGGGATCAGTACCAGAACCATTGATATCGTGTAGGAATGCTCCAATTGGTGACATGACCCGAATGCGATTGTTCTTAGAGTCTGCAACCAAAATGTTACCCGCCTCATCCACGGTGATGCCCTGGGGTCGGAGTAGTAGCCCTGAATTGATGAAAGTGCTTCTGCTTGTCAACGACAAGTCCAGGACGAACACAGCATGGATGTTAAAGTCCGTTACGTACAATTTGGTCCCTGCAAATCAGAAAATACATGTCAATAGTTATTTTGTCGTCTGTATTTAAAGATGAGTGTATATCACAGGAAAATATTAAATTAAGAAATTAAATTGTTCTAAAAATTATTATTTACCATCAATGCTGAAGGTGATGCCCCTTGGATAATTAAACTCAGTCTTGTACTCAAAGGGATTGGTTTCAAACACACTGTATTTTTTGAGAAAATGTCCGTTGGAATCAAAAAGCTGAATGCGATGGTTCCTGGAATCAGCCACAGCAATGTACTGTCCATTCGGAGAAACTGCAATGCCCCAAGGATAGTTGAATTCCCCGTTGTGATGACCTTTCTTACCGAAATCATGGAGGAAAGTTCCGTCCAAGCTGAAAATTGAAATGCGATGATTGTCCTTGTCAGTCACGAAAACACGATTCTTCACTGAGTCGACTGCAATACCAGTCGGTCGATACAGCTGACCCCTACCATGACCCATCTTTCCAAATTGTTTCTTAATAGCGCCTAGTGCATCCACAATGGTAATGAAATGGTTGTCCCGATCAGCGATGTAAATCTAGAAAAAATAGAGTTGCAACAAAATATTAAATCCCCAAGTCGATTATTTCCTAAAGGTTTCAAGATCTCTCAAAATTGAAAAACATGCTAGGTCCTTACAGTGTTTGTAGAGCGATGAACAGCAAGACCCCAGGCCTTAGCAAAGAATGCAGTCTTTGTGAACCCCAGACGAGCAAAGTTATAATCCAGAGTAAGGGGATAGTTGCGAGAAACATAAAATTCCAGTGGACTTCCTCGAATGTCAATAACCTCGGGAGATGTGAGCTGGACAGAAATGGTAAATCGGCCGGTTTCCGTTGGGACAAAAGAGCAGTAGTAACGGTCGTGGAACGTTTTGTCCTGATATGGTATCAGCCTCTGCGAATATCCAGCGGGCCAAATAACACGGATACTGAAGAAGTACCCTTTCTGCAATACCTTCCCTGGACGGGCTTCGATGTAGAAAATAGCGGCGGAGTCCATGACTTGACATGGCGTTTTAGGATAGATGAAGATATCTTTGGGAGAAAAACTTATTAGTTTCTCTTCGTTAGAAGACGCCGCTGAGGGTGCCCCCTCCGCACTTGAAGAATCTTCGTCCGAATCTGAAGATTTCGATGGTGTTGGAGATACAAAATGATTTCGGCCAAGGGCAAAGATGTCCGGGCCGTTCCAACAGTCAAAGAAGTCCTTTGTTTTCAGCTTCTCGATGAGTGTCGGTAAGTCATCCTGCGGGGTACTGTTCTTGGTTGCGAACAACCGATCAGCCCGATCAGGTAAAACAATTAAATCTACGGGCTCCCGATCCCAACTCTTAGAAGAGCCTGCCTTAGAGTTCAAATGGCTAGCCATATTGACAAAATTTCGAAGATTTTACGGAAAATTTTAATATAAATTTCAAAAAATAATATTATCTGAGGATGTGAGAACTTCGAAATAAGCGACACTAAGGGAGATGCGGATTCAAGGGACAGCGGCGGACTTGTGATAATTTATTAAACATTTTTCAGTTTTTATACAGCTGGAAATCCCACCCATTTTTTTTTTACACCAGGGACTTGATAAAGTACGAGTGATACCTGTCAAGTAATACCATGTCCAGAACATAGAGCCCTTGAGGTGAACACAAATACTTTGTCCCCATGAAAACGTAGGGAATATGTCAGTTTTGTCAGACATGATGGAGGACGCTAAGGTAAACTCAAAGAAACCATTGGTTCATTCCCAACCAATTGCATTCAAGCAGCCGTTTCAATACCTGGACCAGCTTTCCGTTCAACGGCTGGGAAGGCGTAAAAATAGATTTCTAACGAATAGCAGAATGTTACCAAGGAATGTCAAGATCTTCTGTATTAGGTATGACTTTATAAAACGGTTACTAACTGGAGCCTTAAAACTTCAATAATTTCAACCCCAGTATTCTGATCGTCAACTTTAACAATTGAACAGTGTTAAAACTGTAGCACTGGACAAGCTAAATGTAATTATGTAAATTTATCCTTACGAGGTTAATGCTATTTACGTATTGTTAGCTTTAACTTCGAACGTTATGTGATTGAATCTTGGTAGAGCTTCTTTTGCATAACACCTCTGCTTAACGACCAATATGGCGTAGGAAAAATCAGAACCATATTGTGGATTTATATGTATATGTAAATTATGTTCAATGGATTCCTACTACGGAATGGCACTAAACCCGACTCGGGAACTACTGAATTTGTGAAATTTTAATAATAAGATTTAATGTTTCAATAACATAAATCACTAGATTTCAAATTCTATGTCTAATGTTCAAAAATGTATTTTAAAAAGTAATAGCTGGAACCTGAGGTAAAAAGAAGTTGGGATGCTCAGGGGTTTTAGTGCAAAAAAAAAGTCAATAGGAACCTATTACTTTTAAAATTTACTTGAGAAACCATAACTGTAGTGAAATGCCTGTAAAGTTTCAGCGCAAATATATAATAATTGGAATTGCGACTACCTTTTCTCAAATAAATTTTAAAACATAGGATTCCTGATGAATTTATTTTTTCTAAAAAAAATACATGGCCGCACAACTCCTTGTAATAATGGCTTATTACATTGAGTACATAAAGCTGCAACTCAAACATTTGCCATTAGTCGCCTGTAGATGTAGACGTTACACTGTCAATGTACTAATTTAACCGTCAGAATGCATATAGATTCGAAGATAAATTTACTGCCGATCCAACATCTAAATATTCGTTTAATTCACCCCACAATCATGCATCTGGTTGAAAGATAATATTAACCATCCTAAACCGTTGAAATACATTAAAGGAATTCATTTATGATCTATAAATTTCAGAACTAAAATCAAAATGGGATTTTAGAAAATGTGCTTTAAGATAATTATATGAAATGATCGACAGCAGTATTGGAGAGCTACTGCAGGTCTCCACCTCATTCTGATTTTTACAAAAAGTTGTTTGAAAAGGTCAAAATCGCAGTAGCATTAACTGCTGATTACCGTGTCATTAGTTCCATATATGGGTGCATAAATAGATCAAAATAATCAAAATACATTACACAGTGACGAGTTACTACGAGGGAGTACGCATACTAAAGAATAATGTGAAATTTTATTAAGTAATACATAAACTATTGATTAATATAATGATTAATTTCAAAGGAGAGCATTGCTACTACAAAGTTCCTATAATATTTGACCTATTTTGGAAGGACACTTGATTTCCACATTGTAACAACTAATTTTTTCCGAATTTCCACACTCCAGTTTCATCATGGCATTTCCGTCATCGAGTTTCAAATAGTGCATTTCTCATTATTTGATTCCCCTGACGGTACGAAAAGGTAACGCAATAATTATCAACAAAACTATGGATCTAGAAACCAGATGTACCTTGCCACTGTGGTCAAATATTGCACATCTAATCTTGCCTCTTATTTGGTTTTTACCAGTTGTAATTCGCATTTTATTGCATACACAACTCCATGCAAAGACTGTATTACTGCACATATCTATCGATTGTGGACATGGACTGAAATATTGCAATTTTTCCAGTTTTATCCTGTTATCGTAACACTACTATATTTATGTTGATACTGGATTTCGTGTTTTCCGCATTCAATGACTGTATTTTAATGTTTGCCCCATGTCCCAGGAATCTACATTAATGCATTTGACATTTTCTTGTTCATTAAAATCCCAACTTCTGAATAGAAAGCTACCATGGATTAGCAATTACGATATATATATAATTACACACAGTCTCAATTAAATGACAGTAATAATACGCACTATAATTAAATCTGTAGACACCAGACTCCTTCAATACTACAGTCGTAACGGTCTGTTGTCTATTTTTACTCAGGGACATTCCATGCAAAGCTTTCCCAGGATTTTATCTCCAGGTCACACGATAATACATGCAACGATGATATACTTTGGTAAGCATACTAAAATCCTCGATTCTTTTAATCATCCAAGTGTCCTTGACATTAATATCCTGAACTTATTAACCCCTTATTACAGTATTATCCCTTAATCATAAGTTGTAAAGCTGCCGGCTGGCTAGTAAGCCAGAAATTGGTAATTCTTTTTGGCCAGTGCTACGAAGTCTTAAAAACCACGGGTGGCATTCAAGTTCCGTTACTCGGGTGCCGGGTGGCAAAATTCCTGTCTCACCAAATCCCGACACTAATAAAAACATTGTCTCAAACCCCGGCCAGGAAATCGGGACAGACACTTGAACCTCAGATTCTTGTCAGGTCTGGGTGTCGAAATAGCTCATGTGAAAGTATCTTTAATGTAGTTTCAAACTCCATCATCTTGCACTATTTGTTTTTATTCTTATACTTATTTTTATTATTATCACTCATGAGTAAGAAAGGGACTGTTGGACTCATCCGATGTTTGCAACCAGAGGTACTGAATTTTGCTCATGAAGATTTGTCATCGTGACTGTTTGGTTATAAATTATTCATGATTCCTTTTGTTAACCATTATTTGGGAGTCATCTGCGAAGGCATATTGTCTTCCACTCCTGCAATTTATTGAGCATTTTATCGAAGTCCCCTGGTTCGTTCAGAATCTCACAAGTCACTCTGAATACCAAATGGTCTCTCACATTTCACTTTCACTCATTTGTCCTTTGTGTCATTATAGCAACTTGACCAGTATACTTGTACATAGTTTCACTCTGTGTAGCACTGCCAAAGCGAAATCCCAATTTCTGCCTTACTCCCTAGCAGTCTTAGCATATTTCCTCATCTTACAGTTTCATATTAGTGATCTGTTCGGAGTGTTATTTACTACAGTGCAAAATGATCATTACGGATGCACGTGTATGTACTTACGTATAGGCGTTGAATACTAAATGAACTTGTTTTGACAATCGAAACATATCGTGAAAGAATCATATACAATTTTAGGGGAAATAGTTTGTATTTTTTAAAAGCAAAAATATTTATGTAAACGAGCCATAAATGTATTTTATATCTTTTTAGCTGGAATATGTAGTACAATTGTTCATGAGTAACGTAAATTATATTTTTTCAAATATCCTTACAAATTAATTGAAATTGAGATTTATGTACAGTACTAATATGATTTCCTTGTATAAGTTGCATGTAGTTGTAAAAGATTACAAGTTGAGTTTGGGTAAATAAGAAGCAGTGTGTTTGTTGCCCTTTTTATTCTCATGTGTCATTGAATGTCATCTGTGAGCTGTGATGGTTTAATCCTCAAGGTTGAGTTGGATTAAGTCTTACTTGTTGGATTGACGCTCTAAAATTGAATAGTTCTTACAATTAATGGAACTAAACTGTGAGTCTCTGATATTGAATTGGTTGCTATCTTGACTGAATTTACTTACATTAAGCACGAACTAAAGTTGCTGTAAGTTTAGTAGGTGAGTCAACATCGTGTGGCTTCGAGTGAGTCTTTCTTCTTTTTGGATTTTGAGTAGCAAGGAATAGAGTAAAAATATTATAAATTAGTCTTCAAAATATATCTGCTAAAATGGGTACTTCAGTTGAAAGTTTGGAAAGCATTTTAGAAAAGAATCTCCCAGCGGATGAGCTGAATCAAGTCTGGAACATCCTTTATGGGGAGAATCATCCAAAAGGGTAAAACTAGTATGGAATACTAGAAAATTTTCATATTGTGACTTTGACCTTATAAAAATTTATTTATTTTGTAGCAATGTCATCCCAGTGGAAGCCCAAGAAATTGCTGATGGGCATAACTTTGAGCTTAAAGTTCATTCTTTTAATGCTGCCCTTGAACAGCTCCGTCCACCTCGTCGGGTCAAGGTTGGACTTTTTCAACACGCCCATCCCGTTCCGACCACAGCTCCAGTTTTGGACCAGCTGAATGCGTTGCACAAATTGGCAGAAAGGGCGATTGCGGCTGCTGCATTGACTGGAGTCAATGTGTTCTGTTTTCAGGAGACATGGAGTGAGTATTTGTAATATTTGTTATTTCATGAAGTTAAAATCATGTGAAATTATTTTGGCAGCGTTGTACTAAAAATGATAATTGTTGTATTCTGTGAGTAGATATGCCATTCGCATTTTGCACCAGAGAGAAATTGCCCTGGGTTGAGTTTGCTCAAAGTGCGGAAAATGGCCCTACGACCAAATTCCTGAAGGAGGTAAAAGTCTTTACTTAATTTGTTTGGAATTGTCGAGTGTATTATACCTGTTTTATTAAACTATTATGTACCTCTTGTTTTCAGCTGGCCAGGAGGCACAAGATGGTAATCATTTCTCCAATTCTTGAGCGAGACCAGTTTGATGTCTTTTGGAATACCGCTGTTGTTATTGAGAGCAACGGAGAAGTACTGGGGAAGACACGGAAGAATCACATTCCTCGTGTGGGAGACTTCAATGAATCGACGTACTACATGGAGTCAACATTAGGTCATCCAGTCTTTGATGTAAGTCACCCTGAGTTTGTTTTTTACGTTATTAAGTGTTTTCAATTAACTGACTATTGATTCTTAACAGACATCGTTCGGAAAGATTGCGATTAACATTTGCTACGGACGTCACATCCCATTAAACTGGGCAGCATTTGGATTGAATGGTGCAGAAATTGTTTTCAATCCGTCTGCCACCGTCGGGGCACTTAGTGAACCCCTTTGGTCAATTGAAGCTCGAAATGCTGCCATTGCTAATAGCTATTTTTCCTGTGCAATAAATCGGGTTGGAACGGAAGTTTTCCCGAATGCATTTACATCTGGTGATGGTGGTGAACCGCATAAGGATTTTGGGCATTTCTACGGATCCAGCTATGTGGCAGCTCCTAATGGTTCACGCTCACCGGTGAGACTTTATATTGATTTCTACCTGATGTAGAATAAATTTTAATGATTACCATATTTATGTAAAAAATTTTTAAATTGCTTGTTTAAAAAGGGTCTTACACGTGTACGAAATGGCCTGCTGGTGGTTGATCTGGATTTGAACCTATGCAGACAAGTTAAAGATAAATGGAATTTTCAGGTAAACATTTTATAATGCTTCCTCTTTAATGATTATTATTTTGTTAAACACCAAAAATGTTGCTGGGTACATGGACATTAAATAAATATTCGACTGTAGATGAACATGCGGCTACCTCTCTATGCGGATCTCTTCACTCGAGCCAGCAAACCAAATTTCAAAAAACAATATGTGGGCAGAGGTCTGTCGGAGGATCAATCGGAGAAGGATCTTACAAATGGGAATTAATTTTTATATCTCCAACTTAAACCTATACTTTTCGTGTGGTGTATTCTGTCAATCACGGATGTCGTAACTCACATATAGTATGTCTACCGGCGTCAAAAACAAATGAAATTCATGTGCCAAACAATCCACGTTTTTTCGTTTCTGTAGCATTTAGATGCGTAGATATGGTCAATAATAATTTTATTATTGCTTACAAATTGTAAGTTAAGCTGCAATCAGTACCTAGTCAATGAAAGTGCAATACAATTACCGAGGTTCAAAATTTATTACAAAAGAAATGATTTGTCAAGTGATTATCACTAATAAACAGTAATAACGAAGATACAATCAAAACATTGTTAATATTATGAATATTGTCGGCTTTTCGTAAGAAGCTATAAAATTCACACAGCATTAATTAACAGTAGTAGTTTAATAGTTCTAGAATAACGTTAATTATTATAGCTATTTATTTGTGAACATCCCATTACACCGGAAAGATTTTATAATCTTGAGTTTTCGATTTCCACCGAATTCGTTGGACTTCCCTCCTTAATGGTTGTATTGCTGGACCTCACTTCCTCAATGTACTCGTAGCAGCTGACTCCTAACTCCGCTTGGTCCATTCCCTCCCTTTCCTTCTCAATATCCACTCGAAGACTCAGCCCAGGTATCTTGTTCATTACAAAAAGTATCACGAATGTAATTACGAAGGACCACGTTAAACCAGCGCAGGAATCAATCGCCTGGTATAACACTTGGTACCAATTCCCATCCAAACCACCACCTTTGATTTCCTGTCCATCCAATTGGGCCACCCATTTCTGAGCAAAAACTCCCGTCAACAAATTCCCCACGATACCTCCAACTCCATGAACAGCAAATACATCCAGAGCGTCGTCATAGTTTAATAAATGCTTCAAATACATTGCTAAATTACAACAAGTTGCTCCTGCAACGCCAAATGCAACGCTGGAGGCAGGACTAACGTATCCAGATGCAGGAGTGATACAAACCAAAGCAGCCACGGCTCCAGCACAGAATCCTAGAGCTGAAAATTTATGCTCAAGTCTATAGTCCAGTAAAACCCAAGTAATTCCTCCAACGCAAGCTGCCAAATTTGTAACAAGACATGCCATGACAGCTCGGGTACTTCCTCCCAATGCGGATCCACCGTTAAAGCCAAACCACCCAAACCAAATGAAACAAGTTCCCAATACAACGTTAGCCATATTATGTGGTTTATGGTCGTCCTTATGATTTTCCCGGTGCCCCAAAACAACAGCGTAGGCTAACGCTGCTGCTCCTGAGGAAATGTGAACCGGTGTTCCTCCAGCAAAATCAAGTCCTGGAATTTACAACAATACATCAACTATGTAAAAATTTTACTTCTAACGAATTTCTACAACTGCTACTATTGTTTTCCCAGGCAGAAAAAAAATATTTTTTCAAAATGAGATTCTGGTACCTCCCATAACATTACTCCATCCATTAGGATTCCATGTCCAGTAAGCAATGAAATCATAAACCACAGTTGTCCACACACAAATAAAAATGACTGTCGGAAAAAATCTGCCTCTCTCAGCAGCAGCACCGATTGCAAGAGCTGGTGTGATTGCAGCGAACATTGCTTGGTACAGACAAAATACCAAGTCTGGGATTTTAGCACTTCCAACTGAAGGACCGTTGAGTACATCTTTCAAGAAGAGATGATCAAAGTTCCCGATCACTTTACTTCCATTCCGACTGAATGTTAATGAGTATCCCACGATAAACCACTGCAGGAAACAAAATTCATAAATTATTACTGTTCACATTCTGTTTCAGTGAATGCCAGGGGTTAATAAAAAAAACATTAATGTGAAAAAGGAAATACCCAAGTTTCTAGTACATCTGAAAATGTGAATATATACCTGAATACAGACCACAGCAATGGACCAACAACTCAGAATAATCAGGTGCAATGCATGTTTACTTTTAGTCATCCCACTGTAAAAGTAGCCCACTCCGGGTACCATCAGCCATACCAAGGCTGTTGCCATAAGTACCCAACTAACATCTCCTGGGTTGTACTGTGTGAGCTGACCGTCACTACTAGTGTTTGTACTATTCATTGTAAAATTTTGAAACTAGATTTATTTTATTATTTTCACCAAGAATATGACAAAGAGACCCAGAATATGTCTCTTTGCAACTGAGAATATATCCTGAAGAACTCTTGACTTGTACTTTAATAACTAAAAGAACTGTAAAACCCCTTCAGTTCATAATAATTACTGTCTTGCATGTCAAGATTTTTGTTTTGATTAAAACTGGCTGGACTCAAATCTTGCAAGTTTTTCGGCAAGTCGTTAGAACAAGGGAAAACATTGACCTATGCCCTGCTTCTGTATGAGTATTTGTAATTTAGATATTTTTCTTTGGCCATACAGTATCAAAATCAAATGTCTTGGGTTCGCACAGAACTTAAACTGCTGAAATTAGTTTGGTCTGGTTGCTGGTGAATATATGTATTTTCTTTCTCTTCATTGTCAGCGTGGAGTTTAAGGATACTGGAAAAAGAAAGTGACGTAATATGACAATTATCGGTCTCATTAACACGAGTGTACCTTGTATGCATGAATGATGGGTATTTCATGGTAACTACTTAAAATGTGCATAACTGCTTAAGGATATTCCAAAACAGCATGTTTCCATCTCCTCTTTTCTAATTATGTATGCATTATTACGAGACACGAGAGATAAGTGAATGCTGTGTAGTTGTTTTTATAGTACAAATTTCATTTTGATAGGCACAGATTTGACATGTACATATATACAGACAAAAATATATACAATATTTGTAAATGAAAGCAAATACGGCGAATGTTTGCACGCGAAAAAAATATTTTGGAGAAATTGTGGCAACCTTTTGCAGGTGTACTTCCGAATAAAACACGTGCGTAGAAACTTTTCCCATTTAAAGGCGTACACGACAGTTTCTAGTAGAAATGGTAGTACAGATTAAAAAACTTGCTTAAATTTTGCATTTACAATTACGACGAAATTAATTGTGACAAAAAGTGGGAAAATACTACATGTTACACATGTTATATTGCATGTACATATTATCTTTGCTGTTGGTAATTCGTAATAAAGTTAGTGCTGCAACTTGTAACATGTACTTTGTTATATAACATGCAGACTTAAAATGGTAAATGGTCTGATTCCTCGTTGTAAGTCCTCTGTACTGTACTCAGTGCTCACTGTTTTTGAGAAAATATAACGATTATTTGGACCTTTTTTGAATTACCGTTACGAGAAGCATGTTTCACATATTCATGGACTGTACTGAAATGCGCGTAGTCTTTTGAGGTCAGTTGGTGTAAATATTAAATATGCCTTCCAAATTGGAAGTTCTAATGTTTAGTATTTATGGGCGAGGAATTATGTTCAAGAAGTCTGCCTGAATACTACATATGTACAAATATACATACATATGTATGTAGGACAGAAAGCAACATTATGTTAACTGTACCAATGCACATTTAAATATTGTTGTTATAAACATCCATGTTTATATTTTAATGTTCAAGCGAAATATTAAGTTACCATTAAGCCGGGATAGCAGAAGGCTATGGAATTAAATACCAAAAGCAATTAAATAGGAGAAATAAGTACAAGTGTATGCATGAACTTGACTGACAATTATATAGAGGGACGAAGCGTAAGGTAATTTAATTTGGTCCTGTTAAGAAGTCAGGTATGTAAATAGATTACTCTCCAATGTGAGCTTCGTCTCAATGCTTATACAGTAATAAGTCAGCAAATCTATAGCACGAGCGGAGCTACGCTCAAGTTCAAGTGTAATTTAAACAGTTCAAGTACGTATCAAGTTCAAGTGTAACTTGAACTGTTCAAGTACGTATCAAGTTCAAGTGTAACTTGAACTGTTCAAGTACGTATCAAGTTCAAGTGTAACTTGAACTGTTCAAGTACGTATCAAGTTCAAGTGTAACTTGAACTGTTCAAGTACGTATCAAGTTCAAGTGTAACTTGAACTGTTCAAGTACGTATCAAGTTCAAGTGTAACTTGAACTGTTCAAGTACGTATCAAGTTCAAGTGTAACTTGAACTGTTCAAGTACGTATCAAGTTCAAGTGTAACTTAAACAGTTCAAGTACGTATCAAGTTCAAGTGCGTATTAAGTGCCGGCAATTGTTTAACTTGAAACTTGAACATCAAGTTCAAGTGGTATTGTAATTTTAACTTGAATTTGTAATTTCAGGTTGTGTCAAGTTTAAATTAAAATGTATTACTTGATGGTAAAATCAAGTAAAGTTCAAGTATCTACATTAAATGAAAGTACTTGAATATAACTTGAGTATTTGTAACTGAAAAGAAATAAGCATTGAATATTGAAGTGCATGCCTGGTTTCCGGCTACAAATAATATTCAGCATAGAGCCATATAATAAAGCTATCTTTGTGTCTGTTTTCTTTGTATCAACAATAAAATCATTTTTTCCTTGCTTATTTTATAATTATGTAAGTGGGTTCTTGATACTGAAAGCATTGGCTCCAATAAATAAATGAGTACATATGATTGACCAGTTAAATTGTTCTGGAGCCAGAAAGTAGTTTAAGATCAATTTATTGCCCTTAAGAAATTTTTTCTTAACGCAGATGAACCACAAGCTATGTATCTGATAAATCAATATTTTAAAAAAAAATTACGAATGCCAGATATTCAGGAATATAATTTGCAGGTTATTATTCACCGGTTGAGTGTAACACTCCCACTTTCACTCACGTGTATAGACCAAAAATATGAGTGCTGTGCTAACCTCCTACTTTTGAGAATTGGCAAATCAGGCTACAATGATTACTTTCGTACTTCAATTGATACCGATTCACACGCCGAAATTTTGAACAGTGGCTTGCTTGTGTGGCTCAAAATTTCCTACGAGTGTGTGCAAGGCAAGCACTTGCACTCATATTATTCTCCTACACTCGTTAGAGTGAGAGTGAGTTATGTTCTGCTCATTAGGTAGTGCTGAGAAAGTATTTACTTGAATAATCAAGTTCAAGTACAAAGTAACGTTAAAGTCAAGTTATGTGTTTAACTTGAACGTCAAGTTGTTATCAAGTTCGATGTCTATAAAATGAACTTGAAAATTGTCTACTTGAATACTCAAATTCCTTGAGAAAATTGATTCATCAAGTACAAGCGCGGATACTTTGTTTAGACAATTTTTCAAGTTGTCTAAATTGACTTGACTTGAACGCAGCTCTGAGCACGAGCTGATTGCAAGGACATTTCAAATATTTTATTAAATTATTTATGTATGTACATATGTACAGCAAGCCACAACAGGTATTCTGTTCTCCACAAGTATGTGTAACCACGTGTATATGAATTCTATAAAGAGTTTCCGACGCCGTAACCTTGAACAAGTCAAATTTAAAATATATAAGAATTCTACCTGAGTGGTTTGTATGTTCATGTAAATAGCATCAGGAACGGGCATGGAGGTGAGAAAACCTCAATAATTCTGAAAAGGCTTCGTTGTTGAGGTTGATCCAGGTAATCTGACCTCTGACCTTAAATAAAATAAATTGATGCTACTCGATTGCACAGACATGGCTTTGATGTAATACATTACTTTGCGCAAATTTGGACCACTCAATTATTTGTATGCAAATTGCAGGTTATGTAATATTTTTCCGGAAGATGCACTAGATTGTTCGCCTAAGTACTTAAAATAGAATCAGGGTTAAATGTACAATGGCTTTCAAAACCATCTTCATTTAATTCAATAAATCGGTATATTTAAACTAGTAGACAAATCAACGACGTAATATCTTTATTGTTCGTTGAATCTCAAGTCATGAATCATATTTGTTTCCCAGAACGTTAGGCCGCTAATTCGCCAATATCTGTAATATATGGAATTGATTGAGTGGGCTCACAATCAGTACATTTGTATGAATTCGGCAGAACTATGAAGAGATGCTGTCAAAGGAGTTTATTTCGTGCTCGTAAATAAATTCATAAAGCGGCTCAGCTTTGCAAATTAAATCTCTAAAATCTAGGCTGCATATAATTTGCGTCAGAAAACACATT
The DNA here is from genome assembly GCA_947179485.1 of Allacma fusca. Classification (NCBI taxonomy): domain Eukaryota; kingdom Metazoa; phylum Arthropoda; class Collembola; order Symphypleona; family Sminthuridae; genus Allacma; species Allacma fusca. The sequence continues at coordinate 15,907,794 of OX359247.1, forward strand.
AGCAATTCTATGGAATCTTGAGTAAGGCCTCTTTGTCAGAAGCGAAATTTCTGAAATGAAACACACACTAAGCTGCAGGTTTACTGACCGACGCATTTCAAATGACACTATAGAGTGAATCATTCGGGGAAGCTACAAGTGTCATAAAATTCGAGGGCAGTGACGTGTTTACTACATATCAACATCACAGGTTTAGTACCTAAATTAATCCTTCCTATTTAATCACGGTTAATACTTTAAAATATATAATCATGTAAACACAGGTAAGTAATCTACCTCCCGATTGTTTGTTGCTGTCATTGTTTATACGCAAACTTCAATTCATGGAATATTATTCTTTAGAGAATAGTATAGATAAGTTCCAAGAGGAATTATTGCTTGTATTTAAAGGACGAAGTGTTTCAAATGAGGCAGTCTGACAGTTTGACGGCTGTGGCATAACTTCCTTTAAAGAAACAATTTTTGTCATCAAAATCTTTCATATCTGGTGCTCTTCTAACTTTTAGCCAGTCTTTAAAAATTTTACATTAAAATAGTACTGCAACGTTTTCTGCCCTGTCTCGGTCAGCACGCATTAAAATGAAGCAGAGGCTATACCTGTTAGTTTGTGTGTCATCGCTAATAGCACAAGCACTTGGTGGAGTAATACCGGGGTCCGTAGAACCAGCTGCAAAAGCACAAACTGACATCCAAGGTGATATAAATAACTAGTTTTCCTATTTTTTTATCGTCTCCCAGAAAATTAACGACAGATGGTTCTACTGTTCTCCTTCTGTAGGAACCAGTTATCACAGAGATAATTTTGACGAAAGGGGGAGCAACTTTGAAGGGGACATTCTTCTATCTCCAACGGGGTTCTCAGGTGCTGCAAATCCCAAATATAGATGGCAGAATGCTCAGATACCATTCATTATTGACGGCACGTTTAGTAAGTTGATTTTATTCCTATCTCTACAAATTCTCGTCTTTAACGAAATAATCAACAGAAGCGGTTTAACTGAACATATTTGAATGTTGTTACAGCCGACTCGGAGAAACGGATTATTAAATCAGGAATGGAGGATATTACATCTAGTACTTGTATTAGATTTATAGAGAGAACGAATGAAAACGATCACATTTTTATAAAAAAGGGTGGCTCGGGGAGCGGATGTAATTCTCATGTGGGAAGACAAGGAGGGAGGCAAACTGTCACTCTTCAAGTACCAGGGTGCGCTACGAAAGGAATTGTCTCCCACGAACTTATACACGCTGTAGGATTCCGACATGAACACTCTCGCTCAGACAGAGATGATTACATTAGAGTAAATTACGAAAACATTAACCCAAGTAAGACCTTTGAAAGTCTCCAGTTTGTTTCCTTACTCAGTCAAACGTTATACATTCAAGAATGTTATGACAATTGTCTTTCTGTTCCATTTGCAGAATTTGCGTACGCTTTTAACAAATATGGACCAGATACGGTGAACTCTTTCGGAGTCCCTTATGACTATGGAAGTATCATGCATTACTCTGCCTACGCTTTCAGTACTGGGTCATCTAAACCATCAATAACAACCAAGCAGGCTGCAGCTATTGGCCAGCGTGTGCAGCTAAGTGCAAAAGATAAGCAAAAAATTAATAACATGTATCAATGTTTGTCGTGATGACTGATGACTATCTATATAAACATAACTACAGACTATGAGTTTTTGGTTTTGATATCAAATGTCGTATTATTATTTCTTACACGATACACATGTGTTTTTCGTGGCTGTGTTATTTATGTTTACAAGTACAAGTTTATAGTCCTGTGAAACTGTGAACTAACAATAATTTTTGGTAGGTTTGGTATAACTAAATGTTTTTTATTCATAAGTACATGTTATTTCTATGCGAGAAAAGAAATGTAAATAAACTTTTTGGGTGAGTAGTATACTATATAGTAACATTAAATCCATGAATTCATTTTATGAGCACGTTTGCTTGCATAATTTTTTCTTCTAGATTACATGCTCACGTATAAATTTCACGGGATTCCCCCAGTCAAGAGAGACTATTTCAATATTTGAGCATATACCGTATACACTCTTTATTATTCTAATCTAATTATACCGATTTTTTTCTGGTGCTATTATGGACTTAAGGATAATCGATGGTGTAAATTGGCTTGACCATGTGATTTCATAGATTATGAACACAAAGTCACAAAGGTTGTCAATCGTATCAACTTACAATAAAAAATTGCTCCACTGCACATATTAACGACTAGCAGTGTATTTACAATAACTATACAGTCTAAACCAAGTATACACATATACTGTTTGGCATGATTTAATTACGGGAATGTTATCTTGTCCTTATCTCGCTACCTTCTTACATTTCAAGGATCAAGGACAATATGAAATTGATTGTTAGGGCTAAAATTGCTGAAATCGAAATTGATAATGTTTTTTCTCGATAGCTTCCAGTATAAATACGATAATCGGGTGGCTGAAAGGATATTTTCTCCTACAAAAGACATTTTTGGAGCTTGAATATAATAGTTCAAAATGAAATTCGTTGCTATTTTAGGAATACTTTTCATTTCCCAGCAAGCACTAGGGGCCAGCTTGGCAGGAAAGCAAGGTTACATTTGTAAACTTTATGCTGAAATTGGGAATCATTATGAAGGAATTTTGTTTATATATATACAAACAAAACTCCTAAATAATAAAATAATAAAACGAATAATAAATTAATAATAAATATATATATAATTATGCATTCTGTTTATATTTATTTTTAAAAGCAGTAGATAACAGACGAGACAACCCAGAGGAAAGGGGTCCATACTTTGAGGGTGACATCATCCTTGATGAGACACAAGGGGGATTGAGGAATGAAACGTACAGGTGGCCACAAGCAACCGTTATCTATGATGTGGATCCCAAATTCAGTCAGTGACCTTTTCTTATAATATTTATCTTTTTTTCTGAAATTTTGAACACATTACAACGGCAGTGACCGGTAATGAAGTGAGAGCAATTCTGAATTAACAGCTATTGACGAAATCGTACAAATCCAGGCTGGAATCCAAGAAATAGTGAAAAAAACTTGCATCAGGTTCAAAAAACGCGTTGCGGAGACAGAATACGTTTACGTACAACGCGGAGCTGCAGAATCCGGAACCGGTTGCTATTCAAGTGTCGGTAGAGTTGGTGGAAAACAAACGCTTAACCTTGAAGTTCCTAACTGCCTTCGGCTAGGTACTGTTTCCCATGAGTTTATTCATGCACTTGGGTTCTATCACGAGCAATCTAGGACTGATCGCGACGAATACGTGACAATTGTTTGGGCTAACATCCGACCTGGTATATGTTTTACATTGCTATGCGCTACATGCTAAGTAGCAATTACTTAATTGAATGGATAAATTTTGCTTTAAATTTTTAAGAAATCTGTAAGATATCTTTTGACAATATGTTTGATTCCATAGGTCTTGAACACAACTTTAATAAATATGAGGCTGACGTGACCGACCCTTTCAATGTAACGTATGACTACGGTAGCGTCATGCACTACTCCGCATATGGTTTCGCTATCAACCCTGTTATACCTACCATTATTCCCAACGTACCAAATGTGGAAATTGGACAGAGACTTGGTCTGAGTGCTTCTGATGCTTTAAAATTAAATAACATGTACAACTGTAGCCTTTCCAATTAAAACCACCAACATCAATGTTAATCCTCTAAAACGGTTCTAAAAAGGTAAACATGTTACAACATGGCTAAATTATTTACTAATTTATACTGCTGTGATAAAGCTATATACATTCGATTAAAGTTGGACACACGAATCATAAAATAAGTAGGTACAAAATTTCATATATCTATCTACATACAAAATCGTTACCACAAGTTTGACTGAGTCTATCTTAATTAAAAACGGTTTACAATTAGTTAAGCCTCCTACCTACTTGGCTTACATCACTGAAGGTTGACTTCATACTAAGGAATTGAAATCAACCAACTATTTTAAAAAATTCTTAAAAATATAAGAAAAATTTCGGATGATTTTTTGAATGTGCACGGGAAAACTTAAAATAATGCCTGATAATTCGGTACATAATTTAATGCACATATAAAGAAAATCATGGCAGTTGTTTTTTTCCTTGTGAAACGGTAAATGACAACGGTCACGTCTTCACGCCATGCTCTTTGCTAAAATGGTCTTTCAAATTATCTTGTCGGAGAAAGTAAGTATCACAGTAATAACATCTGAAATACTTTTCTCCCTTGTGACTCTCCACATGGTCTTTCAATTTCAAAGCACTAGGGAAAACTCGCCCACAATTCTCGCAGTACATAGGATTGTCCTTCGAATGTGCAGTGTTCAAATGTGCTTGGAGCTCGTCCGACGTCTTCATTCTCTTATTGCACTTATGGCAAAGAAATTTTAAATCGATTTTATGCGTTTCTTTCAAATGTCTCTTGAGATTTTTAGTATTTTTGAACCCTTTTCCACATTCACAACATATGCAGTCCCTGATGTCCGTATGTGTTGTCTCATGCGTTCGCAATCCCGATGGGCTGTCGCAGTGTTTCCCACAATGTTGGCAATAGTATCCACTTTTTTCATCTAAAAATTCAAGCATTTAATTACGAGAAACAAAATAACCATAGATAATTTTTGAACTCTTTTTAGCGGCTCTACTAAGTAAGATAAACTTACCTAAATGAATATGTTTCACATGGTTGACTATTCCATGTCTTGTCTTAAAGGGTTTATTGGGACAAATACTGCATTTAAAACCTTCAGGAACTTGTACGAATTTGTATCCACTGTATTCAAATGAGTCTGGACCAAGCTGTTTTATATGCCTGTGTTTTGAGCGCTTTGTTTTGGACTCCTCCATAGACTCATCAGGGGCACCGTCATTACCGGAAGTATTCTCAGAATTTCGAGTTCTTTTTATAGGCTTATACTCTTCATCGGAATCACTTTCATTCTCAGAATTTTCACTATAATTCTTGCGTTTCTTCTTCCTAGAGCTAAAGCTTTGCTTGCCAGGCTTGCTTCCAATAACCTTCACATCGTCATCACTTCCACCTCCTCCAGGAGGAGACCAATCCGAATTATGCGACTCTGAGCCGCTTACTTGTTCATCAGCATCAGCAATGTCATTATCTTCAGCTGCTAGTATAACATAAAATGTTTTCATACTCTTGTATAATAAAATTACTGTATAATCATTGTATAACTTATATAATGAGACTATGCCAACATACAATCCGAATCTTCTTGATACGTAATAAGACTGTTCGCTACACTTCGTCTGGTCCTCTTCACAGACTGCGCCTCCTGTTCTAAATCTAAAAACAAAAGTAAAAATGTACTAAAACATTTTGAAATACTCAAGCGAACAAAAATCATACATATAACATTCAAAACTACAAAACCAAATACCTGCCACAGAGCCCGTGCTTGGACTATCTCCATTAATGAGGAGACGTCTAAATGAAGGAATTCGTGAGTCAATTTCGGACTCCAAAGTCTCCACGGAATTTTTCAAAATATCCTCTGAGCTTTCAATCTTTGATCTCAAACCCCCAATAGCGGTATTCATTTCATTCTGTATATTCTGAAGCTGCTTGTTTAGCTCCGAAATATAGGACACGGTTTCCTTGCACGAAATACAAAATGGAAGGTCCTCTTTTGAAAAATCCCAATGACATACATTTTGATCCTGCAAACTCACATGCATCTGCTCACAGAACGTATTAAATACTGACCACGAATATTTGGTCTCTTCTTCAGACAACAAAAACTTCTGTTCATTGCTAGTGTCCAGGAAGTGTCCATTGTCACTTTGCCGGTCACAAGGGGAACAACAAATCAAACAAATTGCAGTAACCATTTTGTCTAACACAAATTCTCTGAATCTCAATCCCAAAGATGTATTATTATTAAGTCAAACGTACGAACCAATTGAGTTGATTCTTCCTGAAATAATTACAGCTTTACACTTTTTAAATAATGCCACTACAGATTAGTTTTAAAACTGGAATGACAATTTGTAGAAATACTCGAGTAGTCATTGGATTGGTGATTCTAATACTGACAGCTCAATTACGTAACACATACACAAGGAATGTCTTAAGTAGGGCTCGTACAGACGGGATTTAAGCTGAGATTTAATTAACAGTCCGAACCTTATGCGTATTTCAACTCCAATAATTATTAGGTTAGATTCTGTTAGCTGAAGCAGATGACAAATTTAATTTACTTAAATTATTTTTCATGGGGTTGAACGCAATCTTCGTAATTTCGCGGGTAGCCAAGCAAGTATGTATTTCAGGTTTTTATTGGAAACGTCATACAATTTTTTATTCCAGCCCTTTACTTTCACTTTGGATGCTAACGCAAGGTCAGTTCTTCCCTTCCCCTTCGTAACTTTCTAAAAAAAAAACAGGGAAAGCACTGTAGCAGATTATTAAATCCTGTTGTAAAAAATCCTCGAATTCTTATTTCATTTTTTATAAGGTTAGGATCATTCGAGGGAGCTCAAAATTCCATGCGATAGCTTGCATCAAAGATTAAAAATTTGTCATTTTGAAGAAAACCACGGTAGGAATAGGAAATTCTTTGAAATGAAACTCTTCCTGTCGGCATCCTTAAAATGCCCTGCCAATGATTACAATTTTACAAAATACAGCAAGAAATGTAAGAAGAAATTAGGACAGTTTTCGACAAATCCACCAAACCAAATTCTATAAAAAATTCGGCAAAAATATTTGCAGAGTGCGGCAAAATTTGGAACAGTCGCTGAGCCATTGCGAATACCATACAGAATTTGATTATTTCGCAGAAAATTTGACCTAGCTTTGTGTAAGTGGCGTTAAAAAAATTTTAAATTAATAAATTGTCCATTTGTTGAGTCCTTGAGTCAGTAAATGACTCCACTTTTTCCCGTCTCTACTCCGACGAGGAACCCAAGTAGCTTTTTTTAGAATGGCTTGCTCAATTTTTGACGAAAAACATTTACGGGCCAAATTTCTACGTAAATTGTTTGGATAATTACATGTCTAAAAGATGATTTGATATTGTTGGATAAAAACTGTAGAGGATCTCGACGTTGTTGGAAATACTGTAAGGAATTTAATTTAGCGCAATTAGTAAATAAAGCTTATTGATTCCAGCTCCAGTTTATGGGGAAAGAAAAAATATCTCTGGTCCAGGGGTCCAATGAGTCAAATAAAAGGATATAGTTATTATAAACTGAAGTAATTGACAGGGTTCTTTCATGATATGGACATCTACCGACAAGTAGGTTACCTTCAGTTGAGAGTTTTTGGTGGAAGCATAAATCAACATTTTCTTGGGAAATATCTACGCAATGAGTTGCAATGAATTTATGACTTCAATCAATATATGTATTTCTCTTTATAAGCCGAAAGGAATACATTCATCATGAGAACGATTATTCAAGCCCATCGATTCGCATAATTAAATTTTCTACAACCTATATAGTACAATCAATAAGTAATTTTTCTATGACTACTGACTGAATAAGCTACGACTTACTTTAAGATTCTATTGTGGTGGAGTCAAGAGAGCAGGCATGGGTATGAATTCGTTTTTCCTTGTCTTTAGTGGCATAAATATGATACCGTTACCTGGGAGCTACAAGTAGTTATGAGTGGTTCAAAATGTACCATTGCTTAAACAGTGAAGCCAAAGTCCGTAAATGTGGCCATTTGCCTTTCAAATCTCGAAAACTAGAATCCCGTGACAATAAAAAGAATAAATTCTTTAAATATTGCCAATGAATACAATAATGTTTATCAAAATTGATGAAGAGCTATGGATTGAGTACACTTGTTCCTAAATCTTTTTAGGTTCGTATAGATATTCATTTTCAAGGGAGCATGAGCGCAGCACTTTTGTGTACGTTTTTACGTACGTATACATACGTCCCTGGAGATGATTTCTCCCAACTTACTGGACGGATTTCCCTGAAGCTTTTCAGAGTTAAAGTATTACATATGTCTTGGATAGGTTCAATTTTGATTGAAATCGGTGATGTAAATTTCGAGAAAGTAATACACTTTTTTTCCACATTTGGGGTGAAAAACGCGGGCAGAAGGTTATTGGTGCGAAACGGAAAAATGACGTAATTACATGACTATTAGTTCAGCTGTGGTAATAATGCCTTGACTCAAAACAATTTCTGAAATATATATTCAAGCATTCTGAAAAATATTTTAAAAAATCATGGCACCCTACACAATCAACATGCGCTTACTTGGCTTTTCTCTCTCACACGCTTCTAATGGGGTGTCCAGGTTTCAAAAATACTTATGATTTTTTTGTTGCATTAGATTGCAATCGAGTTGCTAATGCGTGTCAAGAGAAAATATCATGAAAACCAGATTAAACAAGATAATTTTTAAAATTTTACATTTAAATGTAATTACATTTTAGCAATATTTTACTTCAAAATTTTACTACAAAATTTTACTACTTCCTTTGTTTCTTATCGAATTAAGAAAACTATTTGAAAAAAATAATTCCTACCTGGGAGCAGCCAAAACGCATGCCGGAAATAAAGTCTTTTTTGGATTATCGCTATTGGTAGTACTAGTGAAGGTGCATTGTATACTGTTACCCTCTTGTCCGTATTGTTCTTGATTCAATAGCACGGACCAAGTTCATACGTTTCAACTTCTCACTCTCGAAAAAAATATTTGGAAGTCGGAGATACAAAGCATTCATTGGAATACTTAAAAAAAATAGCAACTTTCAAACGTCAGTCGAACCATGTCGTCCTTACAGGGGAACTTCAAATCCGAATTTATAAAGGCGGTGCAGAGAGAGAAGAACATTCAAGCTAACCACGATATTCCAAAAACCTGCCCGATGTCCCAAGTTCCAGAAAACTTTCACGGTAAAGCCTACTCAGCGACCACGTTTGAACCGTCCCAAAAACTGTGTGATGGAATTAAGGATGATGAGAGAATTGATTATTTACTCAGGATGAAATATAATATTACGGGATCTTTCGAAAACACTGTGCACGGTAACCCCTACGGAATGACCGCTTATGACTACAAAAGTGTGGGCCTTACTCGTCGCCAGCACCTTGAAGATTATAAGGTCATTAGAAATCTTAAAAACATAACTTGACAATTAAATTTTTTTTATAATTATCAATTTGGTACCTCATAGATGAAAACTAGACGGGATGATTATATGTATTTGAGTAAACACCCGGAAATAGACGCCATGATTGAACTGATCCTACGGTAAGAAGAATGTCATCATAAAAACCAAGAGCAATCTTACAGGCGTAGAGTTACTGAATAATCCCATCAAAATTAATTGTAATACTTTGTCGTCGGTTCAGCAGCTATTATAAAAACATGCACGAATTTTCAAAAAATTGTAGAGCTGGTTTGGTAGGCAGTAAAAAGTCAGATTCATTTTATACATTTATTTTCAGTATAAATTTTTAATATTGCTTTTTTACTTTGTCGGATATTTATTTTTGGTTTTAACGCGTTTGTGTATGGTCTATGTTCATAGAATCTTTAGGTTACGATGCACGAATTCAATCAAAGTATTACTACAACAGTTTTGTTGCCTCTGTGCAGGAAGCTAATGACGGAACTGCCTTGCAATCCCGTCAAAGCCATTGCAGAGTTCTTCTGCCTGAAATCAACCACATACGATGAACACACAAAAAAGATAGATCAAGAACGAGAGAAGATCGTTCGCTACAGGAAATCCAAATCCAAGGAGTTTTTCCTCCCCAAACCGGAACCTGTAGCAACAATTCGGAAGTTACACTTAGGACCTCTGGCGGACATTTTGGAGTTCAGCAAGCCTCAAGAGGAAGAACCAGCAGAGCTTAATTCCAATACAGAGTTATGATCCAGCTATGCTCACATTACTTAGGCCAAAAATAATTTTTACACTAATTGTTATTGTAATAATTATTACAATAATTGCAGTAGAGATATTATAATAATTTGAAATTATTGTAAAACATATCTTTCAGACCTCTGCTCAATGAATTATTGACAGAAACAGAATCTGCCGATGAATTTAATCCATTTTCTGATGAAGAAGAAGAGCTGTACCCTGATTCATACGAAACAACCAATTTCTTTGAAGGCCAAGGACTTCCGAATGTAGATATATTTGGGGAAGAGACCGACGCGGATGGAAACTTGCTCAACCAAGATTCTTATCCAATGAATTGGAATTTGAACCAGTCTCAGACTTTTGGTCCGGCTCTCGCACAGCCTTCTGACTACGAATTTTTAAGTGCTGACGCCGTTGACGACTCTAATACCTAACTTTAATGACTTTAATTATCTCACGATGACATTTCTTGAAAGGCTTGACCACTGACGCTTTTGCAATTAAAGTAAATTGTCCAAACTTTGAATATTGCAACTCGAATTACTTTAATTGTTCTATATTTACACCAAACATGTTGAAGTTGTAAGGATTCTTTTGTTCATTTTCTGTCGGTTAAAAGGGACAAGGTGGTGAAAAATTCAAACATAGATTCTAAAAAATAGTAGTAAATATAAAAAATTCACACCAACGAATTCAAACTTTTGCCGACCTAATGATTAGATTAAAAGTACTCTTCTGGTGTTGATTTGTAGAAAAATATTAACTATTCACACCATATTTGCAATTACAAACAGTAATAACAACTAAAAACAAAAAATCAAATACAAAGGTATAGAACATTCACACAGTCAACGCTTCGCTCATATTTTCTTAATGTCATAAGGATGCAATTGACAAATGTCCTCCACAAAGTGCAGGATGGAGAATTGGACTATGGCGAAAAAAACATCTACTTGCATAACAGATCCTGCAGTGAAAATGGAACACAAGTATTTACCAATTCAATTTAAAACCAATTCAATTTAATTGTCAATTACCCTAACGTTACATTCATCACCATAAATCACATATTAATGTCAGTTTTTGAAATACCACCAGTAAATGTAGATACATGAAACTATAATATCTCCCTTCAGGAATCATACGCTTGCTATTTACTGTTTCCTTGCAAAGATACCAAAAAGCTAGCAGGCAAATATTCGCGGATTTGATGTGCACCTCCCTGTGAAATTCAACAACCCATTTTATTTCAGATGCAATTTAATTTTTATTGTACTTATTGCACCATTTCACTCATAAATACTTACCAAATGTCTTGCTGAATTGGCCCACCTATTACTAGGATGCATACTTAACTTAGAATTACAACCTTCAATCAAACAAGCCAGTTTGTATTCTCCAGGCTTATCAGGATTCGGCCAGTATTCAAAATACTTCTTTAAGTCTGGACGGATATCTACCAGTCCTTTAATTTTCCCTAAAAATCAGCCAGAATTCAATAAAGAGATTGATAAGAATATGCTCAATTGCAATAGCTAATTTTAGTCCCAAAATTGTTACCTCCCGCCGTAGGCTGCTTCAAAGTGACAGTCTTAGCAGAACCTTGGTTATCTTCAGTTGTTTGGGACTGGGAATGCTCTCCTCTGGAGGAATCTGGTGATGATTCTGTTGTGACAACATCAACTGTTGCCTGATCCAGTTCAACTTCGTCAAAAATTACATCGTCAGACCCTGCAAGTATAAATAAATCGTATCACTCTGATTCCAACTGCTTCAGACAGTAACTTTTTTTATTTTTCATATTGTTTACTTTGATCTGTATTTAATTTATTTGTTTTGTTCTTACCAATATCCTCGTCCTCACCCCCACCCTCACCCTCACTAATGGCAATGGTATCTTGCAAATTCCTACTACCACTATTTTCTTGCCAGCTCCGTTTTATTCTAGTATCCTGTGAACTCCTGCTGCCATCCCCTCCTTTGGCTTCACCTGGAGGACTACTTTCAGATCCGGACGTTAACCGAGCTTTGGGAATAGCAACATTAACTACGTCTCCTTTGTTGTGTCGTTCCGTGACTGTTCTGTATTCTCTTCTACTAGGAGTAGTAAATACCACTGATTCAGTTCTAGATTTCCTTCTTCTACCCACTCCTGGGGATTTTGTACGACGTCGAGATTTCTTTTTCACAGGAGAGTATCCCATATCCACATCGCTATCTGCTCCAGCACCATCAGATAAATCATTCTCAGAGTAGCTGTCTTCCCCAGAGTCAGTAGCTATCAATTTCTCCACGATTGAGCGTTCTGAAAAACAATTCATACACATCAATGTCAACAACAACCTTAAATAAAAAATCTCATCAAATTTACCTTTTACACCTACATTTTGGAACTAAAAAATTAAATGGCTACATTTAAAAAACAAACAAATAAAATAAACAACAAAAGGTATTTAAAAGCACTATAATAAATACATTTTTAATAAGCATGCGAATAATGTTCCAAATATTTTTCTTACTGAATGTTTTGTAAATCCACGACTGTATCTCTTGCTTCCATAAATCATTTGCCTTGATTTTAGCTTTCAGTAACAGCACCTGCTTTTCTAACTGCAAAATGCGTTTTTCTAGACGCATATTTATTTATTTTTGTTATTTCCTCGGAATATGATGTTAGGATTATGTTGGGGAAAAATCAACGGCAAATAAAAACTAAACCAGGTAAAATTATTTGTATGAACAATATCTGATTATTGCGTTTTAATAATCATTTGCCACGTTAAAAGTTTTATGTAAGTCCTTTACAAGAATAAATATTGCAGGGTAAACTACAGTCGTGGAAACTGTATGCACAAGTGACAAGTATAAATCTCCTGCAACAAGCCCTATTTCTGTGAACTATGTATTTAAAATCTTTAAAAATTTAAAGCTCCCCTTGCAAGTTCTTTAGGACTTGTACATACGACTTGTCGTATTGTATGGCATGAGTTAAAGGGTTTATTAGACCACTTTTGGCGCTTTAAATCATATCACCCTTTTTACCCTTTCAACACTAAAAATTAAATCAGCCGGCACAGCTGTTCCCTATTTTCCCTCTTGATCCTCTTCTATGGACAAAAGAACGCGTTTCAGTTCCTCTATGATTCAAGATTCAAATCTAAAGATGAAACTCTTATCTCATACAAGAGTACATATTGTGTAAAAAAAACAGTTACACAGGACAACCTGGTCTACGGATCATCCTGTAAGCCAAGCAACAAATTGTGATGTACATGTATGTACATATATATGTACCATAAATATAATATATTGAACAATCATGGATGAGATACTCTTCAATTTCAAGGTGAAATGAACACGGACATGGAAGTTCATAAACGGATTTAGCCATTTGATACATATCAAACAAATAATAGAAAGTTAAAGTTGTAACCTTCATAAGAAAAATAAATGAAGTTATAATTAAGAGCATGCGAGTATCCAAATAACAACGTAGAACAACATAGATAAAAATACAGTAAAGATGCAGATGACATGAAACAGCATCGGCTGGTGATAACAGCCAGTGACACAATCACAAAATGATTGGATAAAAAAAATGAAGGAAAAACTTCCTATAGATATGAAAGACTGACATATGAAAATATGAAAACAGTGACCCGAAGTTGCTGATATGATTTTGAGACATAAGGACGCAACTTTCGCTTGAAAAAGGCCTGGAACTACTCACGGAGTGGTAGATATTACATATTTTATTTATGTAAACTTGTTTGGTCGCTTTAAAAACTATAAAAATTTATGTAAACACATTTGAAGGTATCGCTTATTGGACTATATAATTATCTATGAGGAAATATAATATTGTTACGCCACCTCATCTTCAATGGTAAACCGTGTGTCTTATTGGAAGCATGGTACAAAATACTGAGCTTCTGGACCGGATCCTTAGTTACGCAGAGATTCAATCTGTATGTAGTATAAGTTAATGAATCACGTAGCAGATTACCCGTCCTTTAACAACTAATTTTACAGCTGTATATAGTCACAGAGTTAAAACCAAAACCCATGGAATCAGAAGTATGCAGATGCTGACGCTTTGGGAAGCATTGCGCTGCTGGGAGTTTGTTCTACGTATTCACTTATTTTATGTACTCCGGCCTGTAGAGAAAAAAAATAAACAATTATTGAATGTTTACAAAATGTAATTTTGATTTGAAATAAGGAAGTAGACAATAATACATATGATATGAAAATAATAAATACAGCCAACTAGTCTTGAAAGGGCTGAGAATAATTTTGAAAGCTTAAATTACAGTGAAACATGGTTCGAGTCTGATTCGTTGAATTTAAAACGACTTTCGATTTTGATATACGAATAATTATTTAATTTGACGAAATTTCTTTTGATGGACTTCAACCCTTTCATCTAAATACTTCAGAGACGTTATATTTTCCCTTCATGGGCAGATTCAATTTAAAGGCGGAATTCAGCAAATTTTAAGGAAAAATTTTCTTAAAGCTCAAGAATTTCTTAAATGGAGAACAAAAGGTATGTATTTAAATTGAGTGCACTCGAATTAATTATTGCTCATATAATATCAAAATAGGCAAAAAAGGCTATGTAGATCTTTAGTCAAACGGTACTTTCAAAGTACTCAATATTGCATTTGTCAAAAGACTTACCAAATGTCGAACGGGGTTGAACCATTTGCATCGCGGTCTTACTTTTAGTACTGTCCCGCAACCTTCAACTAAACATAGAAGCCTGAGTTTTCCATCGTTAATAGGGGAGGCCACGAATCTGAAATACTTTTGCAAGTCGGGCCGCACTTCGGAATCAGGACCAGTGACATCGGTAACTGCTTTCATGAGAAACATTAATACAATACTTAAAATAACTTCTAACACTTATCATAGTACACAAACCAGTAATTACATCAAATCCCTACTTACTGTAATAAGAAGGTTGTGATCGTTTGGCATACGTGACATTCTGACCACCTTGATCCTCATCACTATTCATGACGACTTCTACTCCTGCAAACCCACACAATATAGGTACGTAAAGTGACAACCTAAAAGTATGCTCAATACACAAAACCCCACAAACATATCCAAAAAATATTCACCCCTACTGAAATTATATATTACAACCGTAATGGTTCAATACGGCTGTAAAATTAGAGACCTGATTCAAGTTGCCAAAGATCTGTGGGCATCTCGACATGAGAATTCTCACCTCCTTCAGTTCCATTCGTATCCTGTTCCGTTTTAACTGTTGTCATCTCGTCATGTACAACAATCAAATCCTGGTGCACGTTTTCGAGCAAATGTAGCGCCATTTCTTGTTCGTTGTCATGGTCAATGTCATTCTCCTTGTCCAATATCTCTGGTTTGGTATTTAAAGACGCACGTTTCAGAAGTTGTTTTCTATTTGTTCGTCTGGTCGGGCTCGTGTTTGACTTTTCCACAGGTTTCACTTGTCGTTTTCTCTTTCGACGTGTCTTCACATTGTTTACTCCAGCTTCCATAGTTTCGGGCTCGCTCTCCGACGATGAATTGGTGGTACTTGAGGGACTGCATGGAACTTGATCGACGATCAACCGCTCTGAAATACACAAATAAATCGTTCAAATCAAAATACTCACGTTCAATCACCCTCGTCTGTCAATTACAGCTAACAAAAAAATATACCGTACTAATAATTATTAATTCAGCTCAGAAAATACGAGCAAAGGAAAATCGAAACGCTTGCAAAACCTTTTGCTACAAGGAAGTATCTACATATTACAAGTCTACAATATTTGAAAAAAGTTTCCATTTCACCGTCCCAATCCACACTCCCCATTACTGCCATAGCACTCAAATTAATTTACAATTTATAATCAATGACTTACTAAATTTTTGATATATCCACGTCTGCAGTTCCATTTTCCACAAATCATTTGCCTTAATTTTGGCTTTGAGCAGAACAATTTGTTTTTCTAGCTTTCGTACTCGTTTCTCCAGGCCCATTATTGCAATTGCTCAGAGTGTTCCTAGTCCTGAGTATTCTTATCATAAAACACGTAATGGAGCCGGATACCGACAACCTCAGCACTGCTAATATTAAAATTTAATTGTATTTTCCCAAAAACTGGAGCTCCTCTGATGTCCTCAAAAATTCGGGATAAAAAAACAATATAACATTTTAAATTTGGCGGAGTGCATCTCCCGGCTTGAAGGGGTGAAGTGAAAGTAGAGTGTATATAGTTTGTCTCTATTCTGTGTACTCCAACGCTTTGCTTTGCGCTGCGGAAGTGCGGGGCTGAATGGTGAATGTGAGAGCTTCAGCCTAAGTATTCAAGCTTGAGCTTGAGCTATACTCTCTCTCTGCCTAAATTATGAATGCCAACAGTCAATACTTCAGCATTGAAGAGCTTTATTACATACGCTTCCCCCATATGTATTATTTTAAATGCATCCACAACGCACTGCACTATTCGCAGTTCCTCCCTGACAGTGCATTCAACCCTTGGACTCGGTCAGTAGTAAGCCTACTATTGACACTCCTATGGTGGGTTCGTGGATTGTTCATTCCCTCATTATTGAGAAAGGTCCTTAATAGTTAATCTATAGCCCAGTAGTATTATTATTACTCTGTACACACGGGCAAGTGCCCTTTAAAAAAGATGAAATGAATGAGGATATTTATTTACTGTAAATGGGAGTAAGTCTGGGAGGAACTTTGTCCTTTCACTCTGTAGTTTATTCCTCTTAATGAATAAATTGTTAAATGAGTTGTCATATTTTTAATAATACTTTGAAACTGAAGAGCTCATTATGCACGCTTTGTTCAGAGGTGCAATTAAATGAAGTGTAAAAAATTACATGAAATTTGATGAAATCAACAGCCGAAACATGTCAGTTCCGAGCTGTGAGGGAGCATTTCAGGAATGGTGGAAGATCATTCTTTTTTGTTAAAAAATTAGATAGTTTGATGGGGGACAAAATGAAATGAGTCTAAACACAGTTGACTAGTAGTCGGTAGTCCGAAAGTCAGACCCCTTTAGTTCTGGAGGTACTTATTGTTAGCTATTAATTAGGAAGTCGGATCGGTTTTATAGTTTCCTTCAGAAATGGAAAGTTGGATGAGACATGAGACTTAAATTGAATGAGGGTAAACAGTTGAAGGAACTTTCGTATAATACTCGGATACTGGCTTTACGCTATTACGAGTGTCCATCATAATCCAACATTTATAGCAAATTAATAAAGAAATAATCTTGTGAATTCCCCCTGAAAATTATTATTAGTGTAATTCCCGTAAAATCTCCAAAAGATGCTCCAGAGATGATCAGCACATTTAAATCCAAAAGCCCAATAACATAATGCTTTTTTTTACAAAGGGGAAGTTGTATCATCAAATAGGAATATACAGATAGAATATACTTTATAGAAATATACTCTAAAAAGTTAAAGCTAGGGATAACCCTATTACTCTGAAAAACAGGATTACAATTCATCTGCCATCTGCCATATTGACAGTACTTGAATCTTTGGACGTCCACGTCTATGAATAATAATTTCTTTGAAGGCAAAGGGGTAATATCCGCAAGGTTCCAACAACAAAAGCAAAAAGCGTCCATACTGAAAAAAGTTAAATTATGATTAACTCTTGTTATTTCTTCAGGTCGACTTTTTTTTTTACCAATATTCAGCACATAATACTGTATGTACATAACAATCCGTGAGAACCATAAGTCTAGACAGTTTTACCAGAAGGTCCCTTTCTTTCTTAAAAGAAGAAAGTAAAAATAAAAATTTATTAAAGGTTCAATATAAATAAGAAATCTCTCCATATTTTAGTCTTTATACAATAATTAAGAGCAAACTTTGCTTTAAATATTTTTCCCAAAACCCTTTTGTCAGGTTCATACTTCATACTATATGGCAGAGTTGGAGCTTCCATGCACCAATCTCATTGTAAATCCACGTCATAATAAGAAATAATAATTAATTGAGGATTGTAGTTATTTTTTAATAGAATGAAACAATGGCATAATAATATAAGTAAGTACTGACTCTCATCTGCAGAAAAAAATAATTCAACTTTACATTGGAAAGAAACAATCAAAAACTTCCCGATTAAGTGTCTTTCCAATTATTCTTTAAGAAAAAGAATCGAATAATAATTAATAAATGGAATAACAATCTCCCTCCGAAGCACTAAATCCTGTCTTACTGTCTTGGATGTATACATAGCGGAAAAATGAAAGTTGTTTATATACACATTTGACGTACATACTGTATTTACATTCAGTTTATACACAGACTTTAGCTTAGCATCATGTCTGTGTATATACGCTATATCTACAGCATTTATAAGCGAATGAAGTTTACTCATTACGGTATGACTGAACAAAAGATAGCGGGGTTCAGCTTTAGCTTCATGCTCATATTATTATTAACTTGGAATGGCTGTAAATCTTAAATGAGGATGGTTGCACGTTTCAAGTTTTAACTAACACAGTCAAATTGGAATCATTTAACGTGAGTTGAAATTCCAGAGGATATACAAACATTCCATTGAAATTGTTCTTTATAATGACATTTTTGTGAAATATTTCTTGTCGTCGGTTGCAAGCCTAATTTTTTAATAGTGTTGTTAAAAAGTTGGATGCAATTACGTGAGTGAAGTGTAAGGTGAGCGTGCTAAATGCCGGTTGAAGTACTATAAGTATTTAAAAATTGAGGGAATCATCGGGCTCTTATTATTTTAAAATAGTAAAGTTATTGGTAAGTTTATTTGAAGAATTTTGGATTTTTATAATGTGTATGTTTACATTCAGTAGTAAATTAAGGATTTCTTTTGTTGGTAGTGTGGTAATAATAATTGTGTTTTTTTGGTAACAGGAAGGGAAGTTATAAAGGCTGGAAGTTCCCTTACTACAGTCGGCCATGGAGACTTGCCTGGCTTTGACGGCTGAAGAAGCTAGAACTTATTCTTTGATTTTGGACGCTGCGGCTCAGCTTCCTAGGTCAGATCCCCGGTATGGTTTCGTGATTGGAATGACCTGGTGGTTGCTACACCGCCGGAGGAGATTAGAGCAAGCTCGAAATCGTCGTCGACAGTTCTATCGTCGCTGGCGCCGGATGTTAGCCCTCCGATGGCAGATGCAAAAGAATGTCCTGGCCAGCGTTTCCATTGCAATGAAAACCAATGAATTTGCTAACTTGGAAGAATGGGACAGTCTTCCGGAGAAACGGCTATGGGTGAAGAAGGACCGGGTGGAGGATTTTTGGACTCGGATTGACAAGGATGAAATATCGGAGGAGACATTCCGAGCTAGTTTCCACATGTCCAAGTCAACTTTCAATTTCCTGTATAGTGAACTGGAAGAACACCTCACGAAAACTAATACTACTATGAGGGAGCCCATCCCAGGGAAAAAGCGCCTTGCAGCCACTGTCTACCGTCTTGCTACCAATGCTGAGTATCATAAAGTTGCGAATTTTTTTGGGATCGGTAAATCCACGACAACCTCACTTGTCCGAGATGTGTGTGAAATTATTGTGACGAATTTGAAAAATAAATATCTCAACTTCACACCTGGCACTGAGGAATCCGAACAGGGTCTGACAACACGAATTAGGGAGGCTCAAACGAGCTTTGAAATTCCTCAGTGTGTTGGGGTTCTTGGTTGCACAGATGTTTACGTTATAGGCTCTTCCTGGGACTGGAGTGAGACCAGTCCTTATACCTCAATTTACTCAAAAAATTTTGCTGTAGTATTTCAAGCTGTGGTTAATGACCAGGGTCGGTTTAATCATGTATCAGCTGGTTGTCCAGCCAGCCTCCCAAACTCAGCCGTCCTACAGAAATCTAATTTGAAAGAAGTAATGGCTAAGAAATTTGCTACTTACCAAGTCAATTTGGAGGATGTGAATGTTCCGGTACTTTTGGCCGCCTACGACACCAGTTTTGGTTACCCCCGTCAAAACTGGGTATTAACTCCATTTCGTGATGATGATATCCCAAGTGACCCAGAAACTCGCGAAAAATTCAATGACAAGCTTAGTAAAGGGAAACAAGTATTTAGTAAGGCTATTCTCAAATTAAGAAGTCGCTTTAAAATTTTTCATGGGAAGAATGGAAAAATTAATTTTAATATGGACACTTTTGAAAGTATAGCCATGGCTTGCTGTATTCTTTATAATATTTGTGATATTCGGAAGGACCAGTTTGATCTGCAATGGATGACTGAGGTGAGTGACCAGCTTCTAATAAGATCCTCTGGTGTGGATGTTTCATCGGAAGCTTCATCAGGAGATGATAAACAGGAAGTAAATGGAAACACCGTTGAGTCTACGCCCGAAGAAGTGCAGGCTTTACTCGCTGAAATTGTATGTAGAAGTAATAACCAATAATTATATTGATCTTCTCTGTCTTCTGTCTATATCATACCAAAGTAGTATTAATATTATTCTCCTTATTTAGAGAGTTTTACAATCGTGACAGTGTCTAAAATTGGCTTCTTATTTATGTAAGTAATTATCGTATTCATATATAACAGTTAATGAGGTTTTTATCATGATATAAGGTTGAGTAATGTCTACAAACGCTAACACACAACCTTACAGTATTATAGATTACTACATAGTGCATCCAAATAATATATAATATCGCTATTAATTTTCAAATCAAATCCTCTCCCTCGGGTTCCTATCGTATTGTGTGATGGTAGCGTACGTACTTAAAGTGTCTATATATATATTACAAATGTGTATTCACGATTGGTATCATAATCAATATTTACAACTCTTTTTAATGTAACTATAATAAATTACGAGTACTCAACTCTCAAGAATCCACCAGCTCTTAATGTTATTGATTCAGGTTTTAATGTACTTATATATTATTGTCTTTATTTCAGTTATTCAAATATGGTTTGAAACAAATGAATAAAATCACATTTTCACGTACTTCTGGGTTCTATCTGCCAATCTCTTTGGTGTTATTGTTTTTTCACAATCTACTCAGAAAACAATATATAGGCAAAGGTCGGCCTTTTTTAGTTGAATTGTTATAGCCAAGACTATGTGTAGAACTACTACCAGGTTATTTTTTTGTTGTTGTTTGTGTTATTGTTTAATTCAGCCTATCAGGAATATAATCTACCATAAAATTTTCAGTAGCATCAGTGCTTCAATGTTTAGATGCAATTTATATGATGCTCATTAAATCATACATCCTTTTAGGGAGACCTCAATGAGCAGATCATATCAGTCCTTCTAATGAGGTAACAATTTATTCCCACAATATATTTGTAAGTCTGTTTCATTTATTTTTTTGTGTTCGCTCCTAGCTGCAGAAGAAATTGTATTAACTTAGGAAGCTTATTACTAGAAGTAACACAGCGAAAAATATTCATAAAGGTACTACAATCTCCCAACCCGATGACCCAAAATTTCAAGTGTTGAAAAGATTGGAACCACAATGCACTCAATAATTCGGAAACTAATGTTGTTTTGCTATTCATCTATGATGATTCTGGTACAAAAACATTGCTTCATAATAAACTAATCGTCAAGTATTGTCACAAATATTGGTGTGCTTGTAAGCGTGTTCGCAAAAGTATGAAATTACCTAAAGTAGTAACACTATTACATAGCACTGCTGCCGTCAGTAGAAGAAATTGTAATGGTAGGATAAACGGTAGCTATTTGAGTGACCTTACACACAAGCAAGCCTGCTCAAGGAGAAAGTCTAATGCCTTTATTTCACCTAACATGTGTATAATCATTTCCATGTCCTACAGTTTACATACGTACCTAAACGTATACATACTTCATGATTTTACATCTAGGCAAACCGTAGTTATCTCATGCGCACGTTTCCATACGGGACCTTTTAACCAGCTTTCTTAGTGAAAGCGCTATATGAATAATAATCTGAAAGGAATTAGAAAGGGACAATGAAAGGTATTCGAAAACTATTTATTAATTTTTTGACCTTCAACTGCCGATATAGGTTATTTAAGTCCTTTCAAAACATGTTTTGACCATAATTTGCAGGGTAAATAGGGATTTCGGGCATGACCGACCAAAATAGCATTCAAAGATTAACGTTTAATTAAAATTCCGCCAGACTTAGAAAAAATTCGGAGAATGAGTAAGCTCTAAGGGAAAAGTTTTTTCTGAACTACCGCCTGTACTACTTGCCGTTTAAACAAAATTCCAAAAGTCGTAGGAAATGGTTATTCAATTTATTTATTCAATTTACTTCAAAAGTTTAATTGTGAGTCAAAAATTAGGGAATCTCGTGCACCCTTTTCAGAAAAGTTTGGCTTTCATACACAGGAATAAATAAGCACACACAAAATGACGTCTTTAAAATTGTTCAGCGAGAAATATTACATCAAAGGAAATGAAATGATCGCCCAGAACAACGTGGTACAATCCCATGCATCACATATGCATATCCACCATCTGACTTACTTCAGGATAAATGTAAAACTTTCACTGCATTCGCACCTTATGCTTTCACGAATTCTGTATTGAGTACGTAAGAGGAAAAACTGGATAGTTCTGCTTACATAATTCAATTCTTGCTTATGGAAAAAAGAGTGGCTTTGTTGGGTATGTACCTGAAAGCAATTTGTACTAACTGGCTGAGCATCAAGGGAGGGGTGTCATCACTTTAAATGATTTATCCCCAAACCTTGACAAGTGATGTAATAAACTTCCTTAACCAATCCATAGGAAACTCCAAATATGCATACCGAAGTCGTGAAAGCAAAGTATGATATTCAGATAATTGTACGTATGTACATATGTAGTTTTGCACTTCTCGCTTTTCAGAAAAATTTGAATAGAAAGCATGCGTAGTTTCTACCAAATGACAGTTATGAGTCTCCTAACTATGTGTTTTCCAATAATTATTTCAGTCAAATACATATGCACATAGATACCTGAAACCATGAAGTATGATCGTTTACTCGATATTGACATACATTTATGTCATTTCTCCACACATTCGTAATTATGCTGTAAGTCGAAAAGAAATATGTTTGAACTTTACAAACACATTTTATTCAGAGTACTCATTAGAAACGTATTTAGTCAATGCAGTATACCTAAAATTCAATTTCAAATTATTTTTTTGAGGTAAAATGAAATGCCGAGGCTCTCAACAAAGTGAGGCATTAAAACGCAATCAATCTTTATGTTAGCCTTTCCCTAATATAAATATTCAATTACTACCCAAAACTATTCTTTCACAAATTTCCTCATTTAATGGACTAAACAAACAAAATAAATTTTTCGCTGAATCAGGTATCTTAATTAGAAAATGTTATTCATTTCATAATAAATAAAGGTCCAATCAACATTATTGATCCACATTTGAAAGTCGTAATTTTGGGGGTAACACAATTGAAAATTCGTTGAATAATTTTAATGCATACTGTAATGGGTTTTCCAACTTCTGGAATCTGCTTCTAGAATATTCCGTGACCATAATGTACGTGGTATGGGTCACTTCATTTTAATACTTTAGTAAACATTCCAAAGTCAGCTGTTTTCAAATTCTTCAAAAATTTAAAAAAATGCTTCCATGTTACAAAACCGAAAAATTTAAAGGAAATACATTTGGGTACTTGCTTGGGATGTTCTCTACCCGTATTGTATGTAGGTGTTGCGAATCTGCCAAGTAGTGTCGCAGAAAAATCCCGGGAAATCTGCGCTTGGTCTTTTAAAAAGTTTCTGTTACGAAGATATACATAATTATATTTGTATATCTCCTGATATATTCAAATATTAGGGTGAGTGAGATTACAGAAAATTCGGGCTCATCACGTATACCTGCCCGGGTTCGGATTGTGAACCTTGTGATCAATCCAATGTCGGTAGACCCCTTAGAAGGAGTTTGTCTGTTTTTTTCAATAGAACTGATCTGCCTACATCAGGACTTCAGAAACCAACCTGTTTCGATTTTAAATTTTTTCACCTGTACGCCACCACTAAAGTACTTACACCCCTATGGAAACAATTTTTGGACCGATTTCCCGGGTCGGGGTAATGTGGTCATAACAGTGTCCAAAAAAATCAGTCAATGTGCACAGACGTGGGGAGATACCTAGTGATTACTCTTGAAAACTTACATTATACAAAAAGAAGCTTCTAGCAATAATATTTCAAAAACTAAAGTTGCCTTATAATATTGACGGGAACGTTCAGCTACTCTACTCTGAAGTGAAAAATGATGAGTTCCTTTGCAAGGTCGAAAACGTTTCAAATAATTACAACATCTGGATGTGAGTATTGGTAAAAATTGTAATACTGTCCTATCTAAACAAAATTATTCGCTCTCCGATAGGGGTGCCGAAACATATGTATGAACGCATGCATTTTAATATTTGTTCGACCGCTGTTGGGCAGTTAAATGAGAAAGCAAATGGCACACATGTCAGATAAGTGTAAACATTCATATGCACCTGAAGAAAATAACGAATTATTTAGGCCCCTGGACACCTTATTTTTGCTAGCCACTTTTACAGTAACAAGAACTGCCCACTTTGTTTAGCATAATTATTGTAAAAGGAATTAGTATTTTCCCAACAAATATTGAAACTTAAATTCAGTAGAGATCGACACCAATCACATCTGGTCGAGGTTGCAGAACATCTGCACTAGACTTTTTGAAGTACATCCATTCCATGGCAAAAATAGTGAGGGACAATGCGTAACCCGTCAAAATGATACAGTAAGCTGTAAACATGTCTTCCAATTCTAAACTTATATCATTCTTGTGACGTTGCCGATCACATAGCCCCTGGAAACTTTGTTTATAATGAGACTGATACCGTCGCATCAACCCTTCTTCGTACAGTTGTATTAACCTGGAAGATATTAATATATATCCCTATTTGAAACAAATCTCAATGTTTCGTTTAAAAAACTATCAATTCCAGTATTTAAGCAGTAACGAAATGGATAATAAAAGCTACATTACCTGACGTTGAAAAATTCCTTGTATGGAGACATTTTCTTCACTAACATTCCACTGCGAAAAGGTACCCTGCTCACTCTTACCGAAGAGACTTTTTTACACAAGTCCCCATCACTTTGATTGTATACGTCTTTAGCAACCGATAAAAAGGCATCCGGGAAGCTTAGATATGCTGTGTTTGAAGAGTAAACCATACCCACTCCCTCTATATCTGAACTAGCTATTCGAAGACGCTTATTCAGCATGTCGATTTCTGTGCTATCGATTTCATCCGAGTCCGATCGCCTGTCTTTCTGCTACAAAACAAAACATCCCAGTTTTAATGGTTCTTTCATTTTAATCCCCTCTTTGGTCCTATTTAATAGCCATGGATATACGTCTTACGGATAAAATAGTATCAATTGTTTGACTTCTTGGCTCAAAGGTAAACTGAAATCGGTTGTCCAGAAGATCATCAAATATTTTTATGGGGACCACCGCCGTTGATAATGCCGAGACCAGCGCTGCGGAGTAAGCCACATAAATAATGAGACCAAGAATGGACCCACAAAAGAAGATCATTTTCATCGATATGGATTGTGGGTCTTGGTGCCAGCCTGAAATTCGATGCAAACCTGATGAATAAAACTCTGCAACTATTAAACAATCTCCTAATAAATGTTAACCTTGCCTTGCTGACAGGTGAAAGCAATGGCCCAGAGTAACGTATCTTTGGAAATTTCTTCATCAATGTCGTCACGCTGATCATAAATATTTTTTATTTTGGAGGCAAGAAGGGTTGAAAAACCAACTAGAAACCACACTGCAATCAGAACTCCCCAAAGACTCTGCGTGAAAGGCTCCGTGAAAATATTTCGAATAGAGCTTGCTGGAGGCTGCTTGAAAAAAGCATATATCCTAGAATTCAAAAAAATATATAATTACTGCAACTGCATTCAATTTTTTTAAATCAAGTTTTTACGCTGTGGTTTCATAGCTATCTACAGTAATTACTGCAAAACACATATGTGAATAATTCACCCGTCAGTGTAATGTGGAACTAGAAACGTAAAGGGTCCCTTCCGATTAGGCAAGTAAGTCGTCTTCACAACTGCCACATCAGTCTCACCATCAATGATCTGTTGTGCCATACTGCTCCAAGTATCGTTTATGAGTCGGACGAAGAAATTAGTCTTCACGAAACTCATCCTGCCAAAGATGGTTCATTCACATGATATCAAACATGCATTTGTTGGAATGGGATATTATAATAAAAGTGCATGATTATGAAGTGTTACGAAAAGTTTAGAGCATTTTCCAAGTAGTTGAGAACATCTGTTCCCAGTCCTCTAATGGCCTTCCCTGAGATTTCATCATATTCTAACTCCTGTGCCAGGACCGAATCCTACATTAAATTCAAGTTTCAAAATGCACGCAGTTTGAGCCTCTCAATCCGTTCACCTGACCATTATCTTTAGAACTGTTTTTACACGATTATGCATTTTTGTAGGTACCGGATAAGCGGACATCAACTCGGAGCCCCCGAAGTCATATTTGATTGCGTAATAATTGTAGATATCATCCAACGTAAAATTTCTCATTAAGATCCTACTGCTTCGCCCGACACCGTAGATACTGTGAACCTTCCAAATAGTATCATTATCCGATAAGGAATGGCACTGGAGAAAATACAGCTCATTGACAACGGAAGGTGGACTTTCAAAGAAATGTTGAATTGTTTCAAAGGACATACATCCCGAAGATTCACAAGGTCTAGGCCAATGAATAAATACTGTTGGTTTTATAATGTCCGTGTTATTCTGCGCTTTCTCTTGTTTGCTTATCTGAAAGAATGTGAAGAACGAATTTGCATGTGTTATACATAATGTACAAAAATAATTTCGCACATTTATGTATATTTGGTTTGTGCTAATGTACGAAAGTTAATTTAGTTTACTCGATTGAATATGTCTAGTGCTTCATCAGTAGTCTCTGGCATTACCACAGCCACATTTTTATCCTCTAAATTGTTCTCATTCAAGTAGAAATTATCCATGAAGTCCTCGATATTAAAAGTGTAAAGTGACAGGGACAATTGTAAACTGTTGAAATCGTATTGGCTAATGATCTTCTTAGCTAATTTTGAGCCTGTTTCAAATGTAAAATATATTTAAACTTCCATTTATTATTATTAAATATTATGACCAGTCGAATAATTTGGGAAGCAATTCTTTTTGCATAAGCATAATAAAACTTGGACGGAACAATAATATCTCCAGCCACCTGAATTCTGGAATACTGACACAAAATGACGAATATTCCATTTATCAAGACTAGAAATCACATATTGAATAGGTTTGTCACAGCCAACTATCTCAGGACTCTGAGATGCTATTTTGATAAATACTTGCACTACGAGAACGATTGCAATTGATACAGTACGCATTTGTTTTTGCATTGAAACGACCAAGTATAGAAGGGCACTCAATTATGTATATATGCTTTATTGAATCCAAAACTTGCAACCACAAGCTTATAATTTGGTTCTTCAAAGAATGTATTACTCGGGGTAGAGTTGGCACGGGCTGTAATTCCACATGAAAATGGTGACAGTTGGGAAGTATTTTCCCAAATGGTATTGAAACTTCGTTTCCTCACTTAATTTTCGAGAGTATACAACAAATGCATTGGTATCAACTAGCAACCTACGTGCCGTAACATCAATTTCCAGAATTGAATGAAACCGTCAAGTTTGCTTTCACGGTTGATTGGGGCAGGTACATAATTGAAATAGGACAACTAATATCTCACAATTCCATGCATATTTGAACCATGAATACTACTTTATTTGCATTAGTTTTGTATATACATAATTATATAAATATTATTAGTACAATAGGTACACGAATATGTAGGCATAACTCATATGCTATTACTTCAATTATTCTTCTGGCAAACGGGAGGACACATAGTACTGTTTCTGAATGGAAGCATCCAGCAGGTAGCAAAAGTTACATTATATTTTGTCCCAGACATAAATATTTGAAGGAATACTGCAAGCCTAATAATTATTCTCTCAAGTAGTATCCACAAGCAATTTGAAGCATATATTCTAATGGACTGCGAGGCATTACTTATATTTCACTCTATGATTATAATTACTATTATCGTAATGAGCTATGAACATATACATTAACTTCACATCCAATAATTGATACCATTTTATGAACTGAATTATAATTATTATTGTAGGCTGGAATTTAATGAAAGTGCCTTAGAAGGTGTAGAAGAGTGTATTAACATAATGATGAAATTACTTGAACTTCATCAGATCTCATTCATATGTATGTACATACATGACGATGTCAAAGCCTGTAAGCCGTTGCTCTAGACTTTCATTAAATCGAGAACTTAATAACTGTAGATAAATAAATTTAGTAATCATTTAGAACAGAAGATTTTGAGATATAATAATTATTTGAATGCTGAGTAGAACGGAAGCTTTTATTACATATTACCACAAAATGAATTTATGTAGTAGTTCACAAAATCACCAGAGACCGCTACAGTTTCACTCTACACTCAAATACACGATTATTCGTTATGGTTGCAAATTACTTCCATATGGATTTAAAAGTGGAACTTCGGAGGCATAGAATAATATCTTCTGTCTAATCTTATAATACTCGGATAAATATTTTGCTAATTTACCAGTAGCTTTCAGGTTAATATGATTCGCGAATGTTGAATGTAATTAACCAATGGAAAATTCCGATTGTTTCATGTGCATTTCCGCAAATGCGGTAATAAGTTTTGACTTCCCTAGTCTTATGAAACGTAAAATCATTAATAAAGCGTAAAATCATTAATTATTTTAGTTGAAGCTCGTTGATTCCATTTATTTAAATATTTTTTTAACCAGTAAGTGGTTGACAGTACAAATACAATAATACTTTGAAGCTTATGCAATTTCATGCTAGGTTCTGTTACTTCTGTATTATGTCATGTAAAGTACTTGCTACATAGTTCTGAATATGAGGTTTGCAGAAAAAATCTTGACATCTTGAATGAAAAGGGGATTTACTTTTACCAAATACAGTAAACGAAATATCGTAAGTACTTTATAAGCACTTACATATATGTATGTTACTTGCATATGTACTTTCTCATTTTTGTGTTGTCATTACCAGAGAAAGTCATACTTTCTTCCTGAATTTCTCTAATGATATTAACGCGCTCCTTTCTGAAAGTTTTACTACATTTCAAAGAAGATCACGCAAGAGAAAGTGTTATTGGACGGGAGGAAGATTTGATTTATCTGGTATTTTAAACAATTAACCAGTAACTATTAAGTTGCGTGTGGAAAAACTTTTGAACGAAGTAAACATTAGCTGAAAAACATAAATACACTCGTATGTATCTACATATAATTATAGGCAGCAATAATCTTTGGCCTCATAATCGCAAAACTAACCAGTTTCAAAACAAGTCAGTTATACTTGACGGAGTATCAAGACTACCGTCTACTCTGCTTCATGCCTCTAATGTACTTGCGTATCTATATTTTGTTGGATTTGAGCTGCACTTTTTGTGTATTAACACAATCGCCCTAATTGAATGATTAAAAGACGTTTCAGCAGTCACTGCCGATTACTTAATATATGAGCATAAAAATGTCACTAAATAGCACAAAATACACTTAACACGCATATCCAGGTGTGTCATTAGTGCCTGAAGGACTGTAACCTTCTACTAATTGTCCTTAGATGAAATTGTATTTAATAGCAAGACTTTTAAAATAAGCTCGTCTGCACACATAACCTCAATTGCTTCGAATTAAAGAAAGTAGAAGTCATACCAACAGCTTTGTTTTTAAAATTACCTGTTTTTCAAACCATAATACATTAATGATGTACTCAAGGACGTCAAGATCCATAAAAGGAAGATTATGAGAACATTTTACTACTGCCTCTCCTCCGGTTTCTTACATTTCTTATTCTGGAAATAACTCCACCTAAATTTGTGTTGCAAAGAAAGTTTTGTCTCCGGACTACAGGGCAACACAGCAAAGGCAGTTGGAACTTGACTTTGCTGGTTTCCTGGCCCAACCATATCTCACTTGTGTACCCAATTCTACTAATGGAATCTGGTTGCTAATTAGCTGCGATAACCAAAATTTTATCCTTGCGCCCGGAAGGAGAACTTGGAATCATTCCTCGTCTTACGAGAACGGAACAGAGTGCCCACGAAGTTAAATTCATCTGACAGAAGCAGAGCTGCCTCATGAATCCTAATTTTGATCCTGTCTCGAACATTCGCCCCCTCTGGAGATTTTTGATATTTGCTGAAATGCAGCATTCCAATTGCAATTCATCAACTTAATTTGTCCTTGGTCTTACAACCACAGTGTCAACTGTCAACTGCCCTTACGTCTTGCAGTGTAGTATTTGACAGCTTGAATGTCATAATATCCAATTACTTATTAATCAGTGCCCTTGGGTAACTTCAAAATTCCAACGATTTTGCCCCCCCCCTCCCACTGAAGCACAGAGAACAATTTCAAGAAAATCTATCTTTCTACCCATTAATGGAGAAAGTTCTGGCTCCACCTCAGATCTCTAGTTAACTATTCAAACTGTCCCGCATCCTCATCCCTGATTATTCCCAATCCGTTTACAATTTACCTGCCGGATATTTAATTCCCCAGCC
The DNA here is from genome assembly GCA_947179485.1 of Allacma fusca. Lineage (NCBI taxonomy): Eukaryota > Metazoa > Arthropoda > Collembola > Symphypleona > Sminthuridae > Allacma > Allacma fusca. The sequence continues at coordinate 15,938,365 of OX359247.1, forward strand.
CAAACTATAGCTTCAAAATTAGATCAGTCTACACATAATAGTCCGGAAATAGAAGCACGCTTACATCAATCAAATTTACGCCTACAACTGTTACAAAATGACATAATATCCTAACTGCCTTCACGCTCCAAAATCCTTATATCAAAAACTCATTCCCAATTACCAAATACAACGCCAGCATTCTCAAAACCGTTAAACTGAGACAAAATCTCAGATTCCAAGTCCATATTGCCCTATGATACACTCCCTAAACCATATTTACTTTTTACCCAATACAATTAAAAAAATGAAAAATCCATCCTCACGTATCAAAATCAACATTTCTTCAATCACCATCACGAATTATCTCCCCCTCTTCCCTACAATCTCAAATAATACTCTTGACTTAAACTAACACTTTTGTCTTCATAAAAATCATCCACCCGGAGAAAATACCCTGACCCATGACTAGAAAGCCTCCGTCTCCCTTGAATAACATCAATCTCTAACATATTTTAAAAGTGTCAATATGCCAAAAAATGTTTGCCTCCTCCAACCCAATTACATTTGCAACCAGTAAATTTCCTGGGGAGAGATTTCTTTACCCCTGCCCTGTCAACACGTCTACTAGACATCCAAGTTTAGAATAAAAATAAGAATGAAATCCTAATTCTAAATCGTTTTTTCACATCTTTTCCATGGAAAGGAGTGACTGCACGCCTAAAGGATGCAACAGGTGTCGTAAGAAACGGCATTTGATGGGCTTGAGTATTATTTGGCATATAGCATTGGCTGGGAAGGGAAGAACTGCCAGCACTTTTAGACGAGACGAGACTAGAACGACGGTACTGGGTGGGAACTGGGAACAGTGGGAAGTTACATAGGCTCAATAAAGATTCGAGTTCGGCTCGGCGCTAAGCAAAATTCAAGTGAAGAATTTAAAACTTCAAGGTGCTTCCCTGAATTTTGCATTACGCATTGCCACACACACACACACACACACACACACACACACACACACACACACACACACACACACACACACACACACACACACACACACACACACACTATATACTCACTCACACTCCGAAGAGTCTCACACTCTGTATGTACATATAGTGTTTTTGTGAGGAAAACAATGTAGTCCGAGACACGGAACGTACATACTGATACTATTCTCGTTCCTTCTTTTACTCGCACACACGCGAATATGCTAATTTCATCTTTATTGTGTATAATATTTGCAAGCTCAGCGTAATAAGACCTCAAGAGCCCTGCGATATTTTTCGCACGTTGAAAGTATAGAGTGTCAGCCTCTGTTTCTGTTTCTAGCTGGAACACTGTGTCTGTATATATAGTTATTTAACCAGAAGAAGATTTCCTGTGGCAAGTATTTCTAACTGTATTTACAACCTGAAGCCTATACTGGAGAATTAGGATTTTGCAAAAAAAAATTGCACAAATCTATCTGATTAAATTTTAAAGGTGAGTCATATATTAAAAGGACAGTGTGATGTTAGGATTGTCATTTCAAATGAAGTGGAGTGTGCCTACGTCAATAATCTTATAAATCATTATTGTAATTAAAATGTGCACTGTTGCAGTTTTAGTTTCATTGCAGTTTCTTGGCGAGATTATTATTATTTGTATTATTGGTTTTGAAAAGTTGGGTATTGTGAAGAATTTTATTGGTAATGGTGTGATTGAGAATGTAAATGGAAATGCTGGAGTTGGGTTCATGTGAATATGTGATTTTTGGTGGAAATTATTTTAAGGAAATTAATTGTGGGAGGGGGGATAAGTGTTTATATGAAAGTAGGTTTGTTTAATATTTGGATGATAATGGGATGTTTTGTGTATTGATTTGTTAAATGTATTGATTTAATAGTCTGTGACATGTTGTCAATTGGGATTATTTGTTTGGCTTGAAATGACTTTTTGTATTTTGAGGATTGATGGGATTTAATTGGGTGGTATGATTTTGTTTTAATTTGTTGGGCTCGTGTATGGGTGTAATTTTGATTTGAGTGTGTAGTTAATTCCTTGATGTTTGGATTTGGGATTTCGAGTGTGATTTGAATTGTTTTGTTGTTGAGGAGTTGTTGTTCATATATTGTTTTGTTTTTTGTGTCAAACAGAGTCTGGTGGAAATTTAAAATTGGACCAAAAGAAAGGACAGTATCGGGAAACTAAGTCAATCTGTTTGTATAGCAACTCAGGGACGGATCAATAGTCCAGAAAGTGCCTGATTGTATGTACACATCCGGGAAAATTTAACCTGGGCCTAACTGAGTTCACCAGGACAACCAGGATTGTGGAATAGAAATTGATTGAGGAGTATACTTATATATAGAGAGAAGGAGTTAGGTTTGGAAAAACCTCCTTGAGCTTGAATTTTGAATGTATTAACTGTTATGACTTAATTGAAACTGGAACTTATAAAAAGCAAGAGCTGTAGTAGTGCACATTGTGGTGAACTGCATCATAATGTGACCGTAAAAGATTCAACTTTATCTGCTTTATGCGTTAACTTTTGAAAACTTTATGGCAGATTTTATCGTGGCGTTGATTATTGTATATATTAATATTATTAATTAAGAATTGAGATAATTATATGGACGATTAGCAATCATACTGTCAAATCCGATTTCATACAGTATATATAATTATATACTTTTATTCTGTGACGTAAACTCGGTGCCCTTGCCAGTCATATCGCCTTATTGACTTCATATCTACGCTATCTTCCTCAATCAACTTACTGTATTTAGTAAACTACCAGTGTATCGGAAATCAAATCTAATTGAATTCTTTGGTGCTATAAACGTAAGTGTTCTATTCTCTAGTCCTTAATGTTCCTAATTCAATTTTTATACATAAGTACAAAATGTTTAATATTATGGATGTGTGTTTGACTTCTGTCGGATATGATCTTAAATATATTGTGCTTGTGCCCAACAGTTACTCTAATCATGGAAACAAAAGGTGCTGGAAAAACCAAACAGACAATTGTCAATGTGGGGGCATCATCATCACGAGATGCGAAGATTCCTAGAATTTCCGGTTCGAATACATCAGAAGAGCTAGTCACGTTGGAGCTGACTAACTGTAAGTATCAAATTTTCACTTGTACTTTCAGCAGAACTAGTCCCAGTAGAAGCAAAATCCCCAATTGCTACAGAAATGATGGTTTTCAGCTTCTTTTCTCAGTACAGATTAGTTTTGTTATTGAACTATTAATTCCGCTACTCTTTGGGAATGTTCATCATTTCCAAGAATGACTCTTGTTCTCACTCACAATCAGCTGTGCTGAACGTTCATGTATACTGAAATGGACAACTAAATCGATCGAATGATGTTTGTCTTCTTCTTTCCTGGGAACCGCGAAATTTTGTGCAACCTATAACCTCCATATAAACTAGGTGGAAGCATTGATAAATATTAAAGCAACAAATCTTAACCGAACACTTTGCATATTCAATGGTTTTGTACAGCATTGAAAACGTTGTAGGATTTTTTCCGTAATAGCCTATGACCCTGACCAATCTGGCCACACTTTTTTCCTCCTCGTGGCAAACATTTAGCATTTCTTCATAAGGTTTCTGCTTCTAACCATGACTATATTTCAAGTTTAATCTTAGTATTTACTTTGGAGAGGATATTTATTACTGAATGCAACATGCAGTGTGCATGCATAATACATTGCTGTAGTGACGATTTATCGAATATTCATATTCATACCCTTATTTCTCGCGACACCAGCAAGAAAATGGCTAGACCTTAGTTTATTTTTGATTAGCACTTTCAGATGATCTGTTAATTAAAATGGTTACCTTATTCATTATTTAATACAAAATACCATAAATACGTGTAACTTCACCAGATCTTTCACGGCAAACTTCAGCAAGCCATTGCTGAAGCTTTCCCAGTTGGGAATTATATGTACATTTCTTCTGCGCGAATATCCCACAGAACATGTACATATGCACTTGACTTGCCTCTAAAAATAGCATGGAATTGATCCCCGCATCTAAATTTAGCGTCATCCAATCTAAATCAGTTGCTTCCTAATATTACGAAATGCGTAGGCTGTAAAATGTCCATTCCATTAATGAAGTGGAAGTATGGGAAGACAAGCCATCAGAATCACAAATATGTACTCCTTATGTTGACGTGCACGCATGTAAATTGCACGACTTTATAACGGTTCTTCAGTTTCTTGGTTTCCGGGGATCGATTAGTCTCAATACGCCAGTCTGAATTGAAAAAAGTTTGTATTTGCGTGATATCTATTTTAGCACAAGGCACATACCTCCCTCGAATGATGTCGGCGAATTTCTACCATTTTATTATTCTTGCAAATGAAGAGTGGGTGTAGTGATTAGTTTTCCGAATGCTTGAAGGTGTTTTTAATTCCTATTTAGGTCCTTCCGTTGACGACAGTCACTAGAGGAAATTAAATTGGTCACATGAATAGTATGCACGGACGGTGACAGTTTCTTTATGGTGTTTCATTGTCTGCAGGAAATTATTTTTGGAATTGTACTCCTTGTAGTTACAACTCCAGCCAAACGAGGAGTTCTGTTTACTAGTGGGTTCTACTTGTTTCATTTCTTCTTTCTACACATCTTGCTTAATTGCCTGCTCCAGTTTACTACTGTTTGTTTCTGTCTTTGGCGTTACATAATGTACATATCGTCGCTGAAGAGGCAAAATGGAATACATGCATTTTGGATTAAAATCAAAATGGTCTACATGCAGTTTTACTAAAGGCAAAATGGAATAGATGCATCAAGTTTTAAAAGCAAAATGGAATAAGTGCAATTTCGTCTAAAAGCAAAATGGTCTACATACATTATGAAAGTATACACGCATGTAGACCATTTTGCTTTTAGTGAAAACTGCATGTAGTTCATTTTGCTTTCAGGAAAGCTTGCAACTATTCCGTTTTGCCTTTAAGGAAAAAGGCATGTAGACCATTTTGCTTCTATTCGAAATTGCACTTAGTCCATTTTGCCTCTTCAGCGACGATATGTACCCCAAATATGATTCCAGGATGCTATATTTGCTAATTGATTACCTGAACAAGCTGCATGATTTGAGATATATTCTAACAGAATTTAAAACCGGTTACTGGTATAATTTACAAGGAAATTTGATAAGGAAAACTACTCTTGTTGATGCCATTCCCGATCTTCCATCGTTCCATCGAAGAAGTTGGCAGTTACTTCCATCTTGTCTGTTTAGGTGATTGTACGGAACTTTAAAGTTACAAACCTTGAAAGTTTAGTTTTAAAAATTTAAATGGATTCTAATATACACCTGACAGATTTCGGTAAACACGTGATTACAAAAGATTAGCAGATACAAAAGTATGGATAATTTATTTTTAGATATATATACACACACAATTTAGTAAATTTATTGTTACTTTCGTCTGGTTATGGTGATTGGAGATTCAAATTGTTATTTTGCAGTTGCAGTTTACTCCTACGACGCTATTAATAATGTTCGTTTTCATATTCAGACCACTGTATTTTTTTAGTAAACATTTACGAGGTGGCTGTAAAATATTTTTGAAAACGTTTTTCCTCGTTGAACAAAGGTGGTTTGCGTCTGTGTTATTTGTTCCGATCGATGCTGCAATAATCATAAATCCTTGCAACTACGATGATTGGTGGTTAACGATTTTGCTGGCACGTTCATCGGTTACAAGTTTGTACATTGTAGAATTGGTGTTATGTGTTAAAGCAATAATAAATAAGGTAAATTACACATACAAAATTAACCCAAAACTATTTCCCCTTTAGATTATACCCAAACTGTTTTTCTGGTCCTTTAATTGTTAAAACATGTTTCCCAGCAAATATTGCTTGAATCTCAAACTGTACATATTTTAAACCCTGAAGTTTACATAACTGAGATTACCAAGACTTGGTTACCTCGAATTTATTACATGGTGAATATATTTTTGATTACTTCATATCCTCCGTTAGTGTTCGTCACTTCAGCTCGACGATGATATGATCGGATGAAGTGAGTCTTACTGCTCGTTTATTGACACCAGAAAATTGGATCTATTTACTTTTAGCAGACGGATTATATTTTCCAACTAGTTTTCCTTAAAAATGACTCCCTTAATCTGTTTTATGCTTAGTCTAATTACCCTTTACCTTTGCCAAATACGATAGTGTTTAAACATTCGAGGTTGAGAAACCTCAAGTCAAACCCATTGTAGCTGTACAAGTCCACAAGTATTTATTAAAAATATTTATTTAGAATTAATGAAGTAGGAACAGGAACCCATTTGCTGGGAGTAATTTGGGGAAGGTAATCAGTCGTAATCAACTTTGCAAGGAAGTACAATGCAAAAATTGCTAATTGCAGGAATTATTAATTAAAGTGTGTGGTTTTGCATTTTAAGGATAAATAGGGTCATCGAATCTTGAAGTGGTCAATGGTCACAAAATCCTACTCATGATTTATTTCCTCCCTTATACAAGTATCTTTTAAGTATTTGATTTATAAGTTTTGACTAAATTCTGAAACTTTTGGAGCCGTTACAGACGGTTCCGCTCCCTGCACATAACGTGTATGATCCGTTATGAGGCAAAAATTGGAATATAGCGGAGCCTGCTAACTATAAAACTTACATACAGAACAGGGAAATACTTGTATCTTATTTTACCATGCCATCGGCTGACGATCTGCATCTTCACTCGTCTTTGCTTAGTTTTAGACAGCTCAAATTGTCTTTCTAGATGCTGCAAGCATGTGAGTATATTTATTAGTACGGTTTGGAGTAATTCCGAGGGAAATCAGCTGCATAGCAGGCAATTGTGGCAGAGACACACGTTCCTTATTTTTACAAAAATGTCATGAACTGTACAGCTCGAAGCATAAGGAGCTCATAAAAGCTCGAGCGAATCAGTGAAGTTGTGGTACATTTTCCCTTCCCTTCGTTCGAGTTTATTTGGTGTCGGGAAGATCTGGTAGTGTAAAGTTTCTGTAAACATCATTGCGATGGAGCTTCATTCCGGTTTTCCCGGACTGTGTCTACGTTTTTGTCCTCAATCGGAGTTTTAGGTTTTTGGTCTCCTCTTCTTAACCAATTTCCCAACGGTCGGCGCGGCCCACACTTTGTCTTATTGTTAGATCTCACACACTACTAAACACTATGGGGAAGTTTGTTTACGGAACAGAGTCATTTCTGTGCTTAAGCTCTTGAAGTTTTGTGCCTGTAAAAAGGATATAGGGGAAGTTTGAGTATACAACGTGGGAAGGGGAACTGCGTACCTAATGAAGGAATATGCGTCTCTGCACACAAATGCACAGAGATGCATAGACGTCCACGAAAGCTGAAAGTTGACAGAGCAGCTCGTTTTTCATAAATGACCTATTTTCTCGTTGGCTTCGGGCTTCTTATTACTGTTGCAGAGAGAACACGCTGAAGTTATAAGATGTAAGATCTTGGTTGGTCCGTACTCGACATTCACTTACAAAAAAGGAGTAAACCTTCTTTTTGCCATCAGCCAGCCTACCTCAATGAAGGTTTTGTAGTCACCATGCTGTTTATTCCAAGATACTTACATACATAACACTAGGACAGTCAAATACTTGTCCCTTGTCCCGTTTCTTCAATAAAAATCATCCAGGCATTATGTCTATAATGTCTGTACATACTTACATATATTATGGGCACGAAATATAGACTACGCCTTTCTAACCTTAAATATCTTTAGATATAGAGCTAGTGGCTCAGAAATTACCGGCTTGAGATGAAGTTTGACGTGTGCATAATTGTATAAAATAATTACTTACATATTTATCTACATTAATGATAAAAATGGATGAGACCATCAGTCAGTGGGATAAAGTAACTTACAACTTATATTTATTTGCAATGGCATTAATATAATTAATTTATATGTACGTAGTTCAGTCCCTACTTGCATTACTGTAATACGGCATCCGGCACTGTCTAAAAATTAGATTCCAGGATTATGTTGGGCGTTCCACGGGGGATCTCCTGAAGAACCCGTATGTTCCAGGAGTCCCGGAGTAAAAGTGCTTACTACAAGGTTATTATCGGCCTGGCCACGGCCACAGTATATTTAGTTCTTGTAATAATTATTACAGCTCATGTACTGAGCTCAAATTGATTTAATATGGAACTTTTCCAGAAAATGCAAGTACTTCCACTCTGTGTGGTATATTGTCGAGTGTTTTATATGTAAGTGGCGCGTGTTTGTAATTCCTATATGTACGTGAGTAAGTGAGCATGTAAGTACGTACATATGTATACTCTGCATGAAGTAAATATTCAGATGGAAATCAGTACTGACATTGTAACTAACAATCCTTACTATATACAAAGGATTCACTCACTTATAGCTCTAAACAAAGGGAATTATGGAAGACTCCAAAGCATTCATTGGATATAACTGTAATAACAGTACTTACAAAACAATAATACCATTAACGGATCTATTGATATAATTAGTAATTGGATACAACATTTTTAACTGTTCATCTACATAAGAATAATATTCTGAATATATATATAGTTAATAATGACAACTATATATAGCGTACTAAAATTAACCTGTTTTCACCTCTCCACCAACAACAAGATATATGTGGATGATTTCTGTAAGGGTTGGATCAACGGTGAGGAATGTGGCTAATAAAAGGTTTTGCAACCGGAGCTCCACATCAAGAACCACCGCATATATGATTTATCTATTTGTTGGCGTACATTGTGAAAAATTGTTACATATTTTCGTAATGAATTCACATGGTTGTCTTGTCTTGTTCTTGATACGAAATATTTCTGAAATACTTATTGTCTGGAAGGAAGTATTAGACTAATTATGTTAGTGGTAGTTGTGGCTATTGTGTCTGTAGATATGCATAGGTAGGGAAGGGAGATATCTATAGATAATTATACAATACATACATGATAAAAGTTCCTTCATCGGGAGAAGAAAACATTTTTGCACGTGGCACTGTATTATTTATTTCTACCTGTTTTTAATATATTGAAACTCCTCCTAATTTTTAAGGCCCTGCGTCCGCCTAGTTCATATGCAGGGAATGTGTATTTAGTATATTTAATATTTACTTACACTGGGAGTAAGAGTCGTGAGTAAATAGGTGGTTTTATGCAGTATGTCGTGCGAAAGCATGGAGGCCACGCATGGGAACAAAAGCCTTTGAGTGATTATTTAGTGATTATTTTATTTCATTTCTAACCTTGCCAATAATCTGTTTTAGTGGAAGATGCTTCTGAACATATAGGAAAAGTCTGGAAATGCCATGTATGTATGTACGAATTTTCTCAACGTAGAACCTAGTTGGGCTGAAGACTGTCAGTTGCCTTCAGAGAAGTGTTCCTAATGTGTCCTTATGATGGGACTTTTTCAAAGGCAACTCTTTTGAGTCTATATGGATGGAGATGGCTTGCTAATTGAGTGGCACATATGAAATAAAAACCCTTTCGTCGCCTTTTGTGTAAATCATCATGGATGAATGATTTTTAATTTGAATGCGCACTGAAGTTCAGTTATTAGTCTTTTGTAGTTCATGGCTCGAGCTAAAGTTCGAGGATTTTACTAGAAGTTTATTTAATTAGCGTATGCGTGTGTATTGTATGGGTAGTTAAGATGCACCGCACCATATGTGCACACGTCGGTGCTTGGGGAAGTATTCATTTTACAGGTGTCAAGTCCACAGAGTGGAAGTGACTTTAAGTCATGATATTTCTGTGTAAGTTTTTATGTACATACATAGATTCGTAGTAAAAATGTAATTTTATTATGTTTGTATATGTGAAGTTTAAAGTCCTGGCCAGATTTGGAACTCTTCAATAAAAATAATTACTTTCGGGTTCAGAAAAGATTTCATATTTCTAGCATCGGATTGTTTATTTGGCAGCGATCCTTAATCACTGTCGTTGTTTTTAATACTTGGAAGCTTATATAATTATCTATTTAAACCTTGGAAAACAACTTACAATTAGACAGTAAAGTGCCCACATTATTCTTTCAATGACAATCATTGCATTTATCTTTAGAGTTGCTGGGATGTTTGTAGTTAATGTGAATGGAGGAGGGTTGTGTACGAGGGACCGCGTTTGCACGCATGGAGAAGGATACTATCAATACTACTACAGGAGAGAGAATGTCAATCTGTGGTTATCACCTTGAATATGATTCATATCGACCAGACACATCCAGTGTGCAGAATGACTTGAAATTACAAGTATGTTATTTCTTTTCACAGCTAAACTAAAGCATCAGCTATCTCCTATCTGCTACTATGAATCCCCAAATATTTTATTAAAACCATTTGTTTATATGTAAAGTATGCTTATTACGTTTAATATTTCAAATGTAATTATTATTACATACTTCATTATACTTACATGTAGACTCGTGTGATCGAGTTGTTACCTCGAACATGACATTTTCAGGGGATTTGAGGGTCGGCGTTATTGTTCATCATTATTAATGGGAAAAGGAAATGTCCCAATATACGCATTGCAAAAGTACTCAGTAAATTAATAGCGCTACTTGTGTGCATTTCAAAGGCTACAATCGGAGCTAAATTGACAATTCAGAGGGCTCCCCTTATTATTAATTTTTCTACATAAATCTATCATAAAGAGACAAATGGACCCCGCGTCCAAAAAATTTACTAATGTAATTCAGGACCCTTTCGGGAATTTGCGCCTGGATTTGTTTGCCATGGATGTGTAGATATACACTGACAGAAGTGCAAGAAATGTGAAAAAGTTCAAAACGTGATTAAAATAGAGAAATAGTAGGATGCGTTGGATATGCTACTGTGCTCCTAGTTCATGGGTGTTTGGGCAGACGCTTTCCTGATTGGACGAGGTGCTATTTCTATATATTTCAAATTACGGTTTTGTACATAGTGTTTTGTTGTAGGTGGAATTTGAGGTCGGAAAGTCACTTTATTTACTTTTTAGTGATCACGACTAGGATTTTGCCGTTGTGTACATATTTATACAGTCGAAGACGGGAGTAAGTCATGGTAGAAAAATAGCTGAAACTGCTGATTAAATAGTAAGATAGTTCCGTCATGGTTCTGTCGTACAAATAATTTTCTGCCTGTCATGCAAAGTAAACTATAAATGAAATCAGTTCCAGCTTTCCTGTTATGAAAACATGTATGACATCTGTGTGTATCTACATATTGCCAGCGGCATTTCTAAATTAATTTCGTCTTTGTAAACACTGCACTGTATTATGGCATGCTTTCATCTCCGGGGTTCAAATTTCATGACTCTTTGATTTTATTTCTTTGAAAGAGACACATTTTCTGGATTTCTAGTTCGGCCTTAAGGCGAATCAACATGTCGCTTTTATCGAAAAAAGCTTTTTATCGTGGAAGAGAATCCCTACGTTTTAGATTCCAGTTATGCATATACTAGTTGACAAACTGTAATCAGCCTCGTTAATCAAAGAGGAAATTTCTCTTATTGTTTTTTTCCTGAAAAATTGAATGTCAAATGTCCCCAGGTCCAACGGAGACATTTCATAAGGAACGAATCTAAAACATTAATTCTGGGTTGGTCGGGAAGATGGAGGACTGTAGCATTTTAAAATTGGGATTAAATAATTAAAACAATTATGTATGAAAATGTTTTTATGTATGAAGTAGTAAACAAGCAGGATGGTTTTATCTGTTCAGGAAGAACAACGCTTTTTCTGTACGTTCTAAGTAATTAGTATGTATCTACGTGTACATACAAATGTGTTTTAGGAAAGTACCCTCCAAATTCCAGGTCTTACTTATTTTGACAATTGAAATGAAAGTTGGGCATGCATGCCCTGGGTCCAGAAGCTAGCCGGGAATTGACTCCGTACTTTGACAGGAGTTCCTCAAATTACTTACAATTAGTTGTTTGAGGGGTATAATGTGAGGCGGTTCTGAAAACCACTATATATGATATGCTACTATGCATTACAGAAGTATGTACCAAAGTTTCAATATGATACTACTATTTTAAATACACATTTAGAAATACAGTGTAGAGCAAAGTTGTTTCCTCGGCGTTGTCTGGTTCGATTATCCACGATTATCAAGGTACCGTTGGGAAATCTTAAGCCAGTTTAAAGCTCTAAATGTCTGTTTTCAGTCCAATGGGAATCCCGTGACTTGACTCGACCTTCCCATCAACATATTGATAAGAATAACTGCTATTACACAACATGGCATGGAGATTGTGCCTATTTTTATTGTCATTAACCTGCACACCAGCAAATAGTAGCACGGCACACTTGCTGTTTTATACCTTCCTTCAGTTTGATTTCATACCTGCAGTATTTGTATTATATTGTTAGACTCCCGCCCACCTGCATACAGTACTAAAACAAAAGGATGTATGTTCATACTGTTCATATTGACGTACTTGTTTTTCCCCGATAATGAATTCTTACCACTACACTTTTGATGATACGGATTCGATGAAAGTCACGCATCCTACTATACTGGCAATTAGACTGACTACAAGTCATTACATACTTAATACGTACATAAATAAATATTTTTATGCAACATCAAGACCACATAAAGATGCTGTAAATTGTGGTTTTAGTTAGATGATACAGATCGGAAGTTTATGGATGTCTGGGTTGCTGAAATTAGGCCATTGTCTTGGGCTGTCCCACATAATAATAACAATAGTGCGGGACCATATGTACATACATGCAGCTATGTATGTGTTTCTTAACATGTAGGCTAAAATGATAGGGAGAATATTGTGTCTCACTTGAGCCGAATTCATTGTACAGAGAGTAGTTAATTTTATTAGCGTAACCAAACTATCTGTAGTATGAAATATTTTGAGTTTTCCTCCTTACATAATAATAATATTAATAAATATGTACATACATAGTTATAGGTCTTGGCCCCAGTCACTTGGGCTGGTTTAGTGAGGCAGACCCAGGCTAGGGGAAATTCTTGGCTCAAAAAGTCCAGGTCCTGTGCTGCTAGTACAAGTGTCTTGGTGATTGTGAGCTGTACATTTGATAAACAATGTTGAATTCACTATTGAAACTGTGATTCTGGTGGCATTAAATGCATTATATTTGTTTACTACTGCATCCAGTTGCATAACAGTAAGTATATATGTGGCTCATGAGACGTAACAACATGTAACATTTTGGTTGCGTGCACAGCTTTGTACGGTCTACTCTCAAACTAAGTAAGTGTCTGATGATTGTCGTAAATGCGGTTAAGTAATTAAGTGCAGGAGTCCCATATCCCATTTAATATATTAATGATAACGTAGTGCCTCAAAATTATATACAATTATTACTGATTTTCTATCCAAACCTAAATATATAGATACTACTATGGGCCAAGCACAGACTTGATTTGCTGAGGCTCACACAGGCTTGTATTTGTATTTTCTGTGCTTGTGCCGGTCGGATTCCGTTATAGTCGTAATTCCTTTGGATATTTCGTATCTCTAGCGTGGTTTTCAAATGACAAGTTCGCTCTCATTTGAAAACCTGACTTAATTATTAAGTATGTCTCCTCCTCCGATCATCATGACTAATGAAATGGAAAACTTGTCATAAGGAACTATATTATATCTGGGTGTATGATTAGCTAATGCGATTGGATCCCTAGCACGACTAGCATATTTTTTGTTATTTCTTTTATGCTTTAACTTTTTGCACTGGAAAATTTCCCTGTTCCATGAAGGAGATAATTAGGGAAATATAAATTCATGCTTGACTTACTAACCCTATTGTTGACACATTTAATTGCCAGTTTTGCCTTCGTTTTTGGCCTATTTAAGGTTATCAATTGGGAACGCAAGGCCTGTACCTTAGTGTTAATTAGTGACATGAGAAATGATACTTTTACGGCATTCATCACCATACATTCGTGCATGGATTTTATCCATAATGTATAATGTATGTAATTACTAATACCCCTAGGAATATATGTATACATATCTATGCCAGTATTCTACTTGATGTACCTATCTATACACAGTAAGTAGTTGGAACTCACACTCCGTCTACTTGCTGAGGCCTGAGACGAGTTTCATTTTTACTTATAGCAGTGGAATTCATCAGCCTGGGCTAATAATAATATTTTGGAATTCTCAATTCAATCAAAAGCATTTGTATTTTTACTGTTTATTCTCAGTTTACTTCCATATGGCTTGTATGAAGTTATTCCTCTGCATAGTACTACACCTCCTATAGAACGAAAAGTGTCTCCAAATAGGTAAAAAAAATTAAAATAAAAAGCTGAATCTACCCCTTATGTTGGCTTCTGTAGCAAGGGGCATCTTCTGCATAATTTGCATATTTATAATTGAAAATGCTGCAGTGAATATTTATGTTTCCACACGCAGGTGAAAAGGTATGCATGCACCTTGACGTACAGACAATATATATATCTACAGGATGTTGGAATGAAAATACAATAAAGTAGAACTTAATCCACAGTCTTTATTTATTACTCTCATACTTTATGTCACCTTAATACTTCCAGTAAAATCTATATAGTCAGTTAGACAGCCTCTCTGATAGGTATTGATTAGTATGCCGGAGCTACTCTTGGTAGAGTCTTATGCTTACAGACAGCTATACACATACATCGATGTGCACCTTGTGTACATATCCTTCCCAGTGGGTGCAGAGATACATGTAAGCTGTATGTGCATATTATGTATGTATATGTACATACATAGATAGATACATATATATGATGTACTATTATGTAGGCATCCCTCAGCTCACAAATTTTATTCGTCCATAATAAAATCAGTTTGAGGTGAATAAGTTAAAGCGAGGAAGCGAATCAACACGAAAAAAAGCAAAGTTTGCGGAAATCTGAAAGCATGCGAAAAAAAAAGTTACGATTCAAGTTGTAAAAATGGGGACAGTCCCTGTAACGCATACTGATTAAAGAATATAATATAATCTGGCTCCTGTTTACTTACTTGAGAGTCACCAGAAAAACCACGCCAGGCTCTGTACATATACTCTCTACAGTACAGCTGCAATGAATTACATTGGGGCTTGAGAAGCATTAAGAGCCGTACGTGTGGAAGACTTTGAGGTAAATGGCAGTGACAGTAACAACAAGGAGGATTTGTATCTTAACTAGTGGCACTTATAGAGTTAATGCATTAGTAAATTCCTTCACGTCGTGTCTTCTTGTCTGTAATATTTTCTCGATTGAATTGATTTATTTCTCAGGTGCGGAAGTAATCCTAGTTCCCTTCACTATTGAGAAACTTGGATTAGTGGATGGAGGGAGTAGCAGTATTTTTAGGGGTTTCCTTTGTAAAAACAGTAACAGGTTAGCTGAGTACCTATGTACAGATATATGTGCATAATATGTACATACCTCCGTCTGTGGTGTACACTTCACAGGGCATTGTGTACTTACGTCTGGCTATGTGTGGAGGATTTCTGAAGAATCCCCGGTAATTTGTTTGGAATCCGTGGCCATAAATCACAGGACCGCTGTGGTGGGATCCAACTTGTAGTTCATGCATACATACGTCTGAGGGAAAAGATGCCGGATACAACGATGAGTACAGTATCACTTGCTCCCATGAAACGATACCAATGGGTCCCATCTAGAAATTCTCCAACCGAGAAATAATCTTAGCTTATATTTTGAGTCCGCCATTTATTAACTAGACATGTACATAATGTTGAACTTCCTTGTGTGCATCCTCACGTACGTGCATAGGCACATAATTATATCTATATGTGTATCTGCACGCAGCAACTGTCTCAAAGTAGGTCAAACTTTTAAAAAATTTTGTATTTTAGTATATTAGTAGTTGACGGACTATATGTACAGATAGTAGCAGCTTGGGGAAAGCCAGGGAGTTTATCCTGACTGAGACCTAGTTTTTGCATTGTATGTGCAGTGTGCAGAAAATATATTGCAACTTGTTGTAGTGGAACAGAAGATGAGAAATTGAGGGAGCCCGGTTTTGATTTTCAAATGCCACAATTTTATTACTTCTTTCCCCTGGAATCTAAAACGAGAGTTCATTCTGTTCAAGTAGAAAAAGTATATATATATATATATATTTTTTTTGGGGGGGGGGGAGGGGATGGGGAAATAATATTGTGTGTAGATTCAACGGAAGCTATTTAGCTTTTGAACATTCGCCGCTTCGGACTTGATTCAATTCACAATATGTGAAGTTTGGTTTGAATGTCAAATATTATGCAGTTCCTCCTACTAACCTCCTCTAACCACTGTGAGTATTTTGTATGTATTGATATCGGTATACGTGCATATCATGTCCATCTGTAATTTTGTAATCGCAGACGTAAGTGCACGTCTACTATGTGGATATACCACTATGTATATGTAATTATGTATATACATAGATATAGGTACTTGGATATAAAACGTTTGGCTGAGGCAGGAATTAGGTCAATTCACGGTTACAATACTATGCACTACGCAGATAAAGAGCATTAAAGGAGGTCAGTTCTTGCTTTTCATTTTTATGTAATCATTGGAAGGAACGAAATTGAATGTGCCTATGTATTATATATGAGTTGCTGGCTTGCTTGTAGTATAGGGAGTGTTAGTGTTTTAGTTATTAATGATTGAAAGTTCAAAAGTGACTACTACTGTCACTACTACTACTACTACACTACTACTTCTACTACTACTTTGTGGAGATTTCTCCCAAGTCTTTTCGTCTCAGATTTTTTTTGCTCAAGGAATTTTGTATTTCACTTTTGTATACGGATGAAATCTTTTTTGTTTTATTTAAAAATCCTTTCTCAGTTGATTTGACTGTTTTTGTTACTCACAGACAAAAAAAACACATCTTGCACAAGTTTTATGTTCCCAAGATTAGTTCATTTGTGAGATTTCTCGAGGCAATAAAGAAGATTTGTTGGGCTGTTGTGCGTATGTGACTCTGTGAGTCAGAGTACTAGTAGAAAAAGTTGTTTATCGAATGGTAAGCCTCAT